>CM062295.1:381982583-382711334 GCA_031216915.1 Pictodentalium vernedei
TAGATTCATTCTTGGACTCTGTGTATATCGCGTTCTGTTTATGGTGAGTGCTTCAGGCCCTGTGGGGCCTCTTGTTTATTTATTTATTGGGTTTTAACAACAGTTTAGACAGCCAGCAGCTACATGTTTTTTCTCTCCTTGAACCAAGTCTCTCACCCAACTGCAGCACTCATGGTCCACTGAGTTTTTAGCTCACTTGACTTTCAGTCAGGGTGAGCTATAGTGATTACTCGCTGTCCGTCATCCGTGAACATGGTGTTTGCGTCTTTCCCTTCAAAACTGGTGAACCGATTTAAGTGAAATTTGAGATGATTGTTTGTTATGACATCGCATTTTGATTCTGATCAAATCAGCTGCTCTGCCCCTCAGTGGGGGCCATGCCCAAAAATTATGCCTAAATCTTAAAAACAATTTTCTTCTCATGAACCAGGAGTAGCGGAGACTTGATATTTGGTGTGCAGCTTCCTTTTGAGGTGTAGACTCAGATTTGTTCAAGAGAAGTTTGTGGGAGGTATATTTGCCTTCGTTATGGGAAGGGCAAGAATTTTCGCCCTGCCCAAAATTTATATTTTTCAAACCAAGAGGCTGATTTGAAGCACATTTAATATGCAGGCTTATTGGGTTATAAGTACTTAATTATGCTTACAATATTTTCCCGTCGCCCCATGGGAACCGCAGGTGCTAAGAATAGAACAAAATTCAAAACGCCCATATCTCCAAACTACACGGCACTGAGAATTTTTATTTGATGTGCAGCTTCCTTCGGACCAACAAAATTGAATGGTCCAAAAAATTGCTGTCGGATCTTTCATGGGGTACTTTTTCGGGACTTTGAAAAGAAGATTTTTTTCACATGTTTATAGAAATCAAATCCCTTGTTCCACATTTGGGCTCTCTATGGGAGTCCAAATGTTGAAACTAGTGCAATATGAGGAATATTCTTGAAAAACCTTCTTCAGCCCCACCAATCAGAATCTTTTGATATTTGGTATGCTGCATCATTAGGCAGGTGAGATTTAAGTTTGTTCAAGCCAAGTCCATATTTGGGCTCACCAGGGTTTTGCAAATTGCGAGAACGGTAATTTCGTTCCTGTGATGTTCTCGCAAATGCTTGTTGAGAAGATCCATTTACCGTTCCCGCAAAAATATAAGCATTTTTTCATCAGATAAAATTTAATAAAATTAGATTAATTTTAGAGCGGAAATGATTAAAGGGTTTTCGTGAATGAGTAATCACATGGATTAACCATAGTTAACCGATTAATCACTTGCCCTAATAGGTAGCTGAATAATTGCTGCACCGTTGATGATTTATATAATTAAAACTTTACTCAGCGAAATGGGAAAAACCAGCCAGCGCCATATACAAAAAAAGTCCATTCAGATTTTATTATATTTTTAATTTCTGTCTCAAAACATAGCTTATGACACCTCATTGGAACGAGACAATTGAGTTTGTTCCAATGGGGGTGGGGGATGGGCGTCATAAGCTATTTTTTTTTAGACAAACATTGAAAATCTTTAGTAATTCAAGAATTTCTTTTGTGCAAGTATCGTCTGCTTCCCGCATTTGGTGATGGGTTGAGAATGACCATTTCCAGCTACTGATACAGTACAATGCTCATGCGAATGAACAAGTATGTCCGCACCTAACTGGCTTGCGTTACTCTGTCTCATATAATTGATGTGAGACAGTGTGACAATGTTTGCCTGTTTTGGAGCAAGTTTGTTCCTTAGTTAACCCATTAATAACATACTTCAAAAGTAATGGTTAACCGATCAATAACTTTTTTATCCATCAAGACGTTGATCATTGGTCAGTCGATTAATCGGTTAACCATATCAGCTCTAATTAATTTCTACAAACATGATTACTGCAATAGCCTTTGATCTGGTGGTTGATCAATCTAACAATCTATGTATTTGAAGGTAAATAAGCATAATTCATGTTAGAAATGCGTCTCGCAAAAAATAAATGGGTCCAGCAAAAAATATATTTGCGAAACCCAGGCTTACTCTGGGAGCCCGAATTTTAACTTCGTTCAAGATGAGGAATTTTCTTTAAAAATCTTCTTCATATCCAGCAGTCATAATGTTTTGATATCTTGTACCATATGCAGCATCCTTGAGAGGGGGTGGGGGAGGGGGAGGGGGTGGGGTGGGATGAGATTCAAGTTTGTTTAAGCCAAGTCCCTGGGTTCATATTTGGCAAGGAGCACGAATTATAACTTAGTTCAATATGAGGAATATTCTTTAAAAATCTTCTTTTTCTAGATCCACCAGTCAGAATCTTATTTTGTACAAGCTTTCCTTATGAGGGGCAGATGCAACTTGTTCAAATAAATTCCCTGGGTTTATATTTAGGCTACCATGTCAGGTGAATGCCCCCAGGCCCCCTGGGGACTCTTGTTTACTTTTTGACAACATTGCCCTGGCTCTTCTCTCTATATTTGTCATTGTAAGTTACTCACTACTTTTATGTAGGCTTCCAAAATGTGTTACTGCAGGTCTGTCTGTCTGTTCTTCAGATGAAATGTTTCTTTGCTGTTCATTTGCCTGGTTCGACAATTTTTAAATAATTTGCGGCTAGCTTTCAACCTCCAACCTTCCCTCCCCCCCCCCCTTCTCTAAAGACATACACAAATCAGGGCTGAGGCGAGTATTGAGTACTTTGTCAAAAAAGTGGTACTCGAGTACTACGAGTTCTGAGTACTTTGGACCTAGCCTGTCAAAAATGTATTAAACATCAAAGATTATCATATAGTTGAAACAAATACAGTACAGCTACTGTGTACTGCTCACTTTCCACGGATGGGCAATGTTTCCACGGATGCAATAATATTTTATGCCAAACACTGACTATAGGAAAAATCATCAAAAATACAAATAATGCAGCACCAGGTACAACCCGGTGCTTCATCAATTAAAATATTGTGGATGATGATTTTTATTGCCTTGTAAACGTATGAGTGGACATCACTGCCCACGCGTGTATTACAGCCCCTCCATAGCGACTGCACTGTAACTGATTTGTCCTCTTTGGGAACATATTTTCTACAATTTCACTCCTTTTGACAGAATATGTGCCTGTGGAGATTAAAACCAAAGTTGTGAAAGTGTTCTTGTGGATATTTGCAGCACAAGCACAGCACTATGGTAAGGACAATGTGTAATAAGTACTGTAAATAACAAATGAAGTCAATGTGGTGTAAACATATCGACTTGAATGCAGAGCATATACCTGAAAAAGTTTGAAACTGGTTTTCTGTACTGGCTAATATACTCCTGTCAGATATTACTATATGGTCGCTACTTTGTGACAACTCGTATTGGATACGGTGATACGTTTCATGTTCACCGAGCAAACTTATGCATGTATGCAAAGATTCTTTGTATGATGTATACCATTTAGTAATTTCTGAAACTGGTTCGTGCCCCATTATTGTGAAAAAGAAGTAATTTGCTGCAATGTCTCACTCTTCAAATGTAGTATACAAGCACGAGCGAGAGAAAAACGTCGGAGAAGTTAAGCACTAACTCGTAAACCCGGATTTTCTACCATATATGACCGGCGGGAACCTACCCGCACGGTGGGGTGCTTGGCAAGCTCGGGATCAGACCAACTCTTTCCGGTTAAGAAATATTGCTCATAGAACACCGTGTAATGTTCGGAGAGAAATGTCTATTAGTGGGAGAAAGCTGATCTGCAGGGGGTTATGGGGTACATTAACGTTGACGGCATGACTGGGGTCCCACTATGACGGTAATCCTGATTGGAACGTATCACCCTCAGCTGATTTTGACTTTAGATCTCACTTACAGGCCATTGTGTGGGTCACTCAGGGCTTATACACTAACGATAAGACGGATCAACGATTATGGTTTATATATATATTTACAACTCAATATTTCTATAAATTACTCCAATATTACAATACCCCTCAAATCATATGACTAGTCATACCCCGTAAATAATACAAATATACATTAATAACTATGGTAAGTTTATATTTCCCAAATTCGTATTCGTGAGAAGATATCGGGGCCGGAATTAAATAGGGTCCGTTTATGAATATCCGCGGGTTATTATTTCATTTAATTATTAAATATCCGCGTCTTAATATAATTATGTAACGCGACTTCAGTAAAATTTAATATTACAGCTTCGACTGATATATAATACCTATATGACGCTGCTCGGTGAAAAGTGTCGTTAAATCTCAATAATAAACAATTATAATATTCTCTCATAAAACATATTCCAAATCATAAAATACTTAACTTAAATCTGCCGGTCTTCTATTCATGCGGTTCCTATGACCGTATACATGCTGCCCAGAATAGCAAACCCACCGGAATACACAACTATGAAACAGAACTTTCTGTGTGGCCTATCCTCCCATGTTTCTCCGTCTGTCTTAAAATTAGCTATTTGCATATTTATAGGAACGCGAATAATTTATTTCTATTATTACCGAAAGATTAATATTAGCTTGTTATTTACTCGACGCACAGGGTGTTGATTAGAATTACTGCGACATGTTGAAACGTATTATCATCGCAGTTTGCAAGACAATTACGACTGTCTGCGAATCAAAATCGTAAAAAATGATTCGCAGGATGCGAGTCAATTATTTTTATGAAATGGCTGGTATTCGCGTGGTTACTAATAATATTTATATTAAAAAACAAACTATTTTTTTGCAAGTTTATTGTTCCACAAAATTTTCTCAGTTTCAATAGCACCAACAATGCTTATGCAGGACAACAATTTGCACTGTAACCTGCGTAGTTGTTGTATTTATATTGGTTTTTCCTGTCATGTTTTGGAAAAACCAACATAAACACAACAACAGCGCAGGTTATGGCGCAAATGGTGCTCTGATTCTGAATCTATGAAGTCTCAGGCACAAACGAGTGTTGGATTTTCTCGACAGGGATGGAGACATTGGGGTGATAAACAAACAACGAAAAACAAATAAAATGCAAGTATTTTTTAAATCTTTAATAATAATTTTCCTTTATTCTTTTATCTTATTCAACATGTGGTAACTCATGAAAACTTACCTATTTCCGTTGCATCCCAAATTGGCAAAACATATAAACTTGCAATTAATTCTTGTTGACTGCATATACTTGAAAATGGGTGTGCGACCTATACATGAGCTTTAGGCAAAAGGGTGGAATTCCAATTGTGAGTTCAGGGTGCGACTTATACACGGGGGCGACGCATACACGGACATATATGGTATTTTTGTTATACTGCAACGAACGTCGGAGATTGGCGGTGCATTTTTTACTTTAAGTTTTGGGAAAATCTCGAACCTCCATAAAAAAAATTCAGTGCGGGGGTATTTTTCCAACGCGGCTGTGCATGAAAACCAAAACCCCCTTTTTGGCCTTACACTCTAGTGTAAATGTTACAAACATTCACTATGCTACCATCCATAAATGTAGGCTGGCTGGGAATACTTCAGAGTGCCCCATGAAGTATCTTCTATCACATTTGATTAGAAACATCATGGATGGAGAACAATGGCGGGTGGCGATGTGTACTGAGGCGCACTGCACTTCGATTTTCGTTTTTTCCTTGTTGATGGATTAGGATGAATCTCTGATTTTTTTGTGAGTGTCGAGGGGTATGTCATGGATATATTTCCAATATTTTACCAGTTATAATAATTTTTAAATTGCCGATTTATTGAAGATTCTTCAAACAGTCACCACTGTTTCGCGTCATTTGAAAAGAGTAAATCATTATGGTGTTAATGGAGTGTTAACCAGCTAACACCACACAAAGAACGATCGTGAACAGTTCTCAGCTGTAGGGGATCTCTGCTTCTGTCTTTTGTTATTCCTTGAAGGTAAAACATCTGAGTGCTTCACTGAACACCTGAGTAGGTCATTGGATTTCATTGGATTTGTTTTACACTCACTGACTGCGAGAAGTATTTTTGATGTTTGAAAATAATGGGTCGAAAAGGAAAAGGGAAAAACAGGTCAGCGTCTTCCAGTGCGAATGGGCATGTGAATTCCTTCAGTAGTGAAGAAGATGCATCACCAACTCATAAATCCAAGACACAAACCACTCTAGCAGATTTTGGGAGTTTTTTCGAGAAGGATGTGGAAAAGGCAAATGTGACAAGAGATACTATCCCTGAGGTCGAGGAGACGTGCGACAATGCGAACAAGACAATGTCTAGTGAGGATTCTTTGGAAAGTTCTAACTTAAGCAACTTTAGCACCAGTTTCCAACAGCTTAATGAACGATTAAGCGATATATCGGCCAGATTTGATAACCTTGCAACTAAGAAGGACTTTAAAATCGCCACACAATCACAGGTTTCCAAAACAGATCTGACTGTCGAGTTGTATAAACTTGAATCCCAAATTATTGATACGCCTGAGAAGAAAATGGGTGTTCTCGAAGGTAGGATCTTTGAGCTTGAACAGAGGTGTGATTCTCTTGGTACCGAAAACAAAAAAACTCTCAGATAGGCTTTCAGGGCACCCAGGGGCAGACACACATGAAACACAGGTGAAACGTGATCAGGATCAGGATCGAGACTTAAAATATAGACTCAATGATATAGAACAGCATTCTCGGAAGGATTCTATACGGATATACGGTTTAATGGAAGAAAGAGATAGAAATGAATCAGCAACTGTGAGTGCACAGAAAGTGGTAAAGTTGCTGAATGAAAAACTTAAGCTACGAAAAGATATTTCAGATATTTCCATTGCACACCGCTTACGATCTAACCAGCCTTCTAAACCTCGGCCGATAATAGTGAAATTCATTTCTAGGACTCACAAAACTGGCGTGATTAAAACTAGAAAACTACTAAAAGGGTCAGGTGTCACTATTGTTGAGGATCTCACAAAGTTGAATAACTTCCTATTACAGAAAGCATTCAAAGGTGATAAAGTGAGTTACTCTTGGTCAACAGATGGGAAACTCTACATTAAACTACGGAGTGGAAGTATTCACAGATTTCGAACTGAGAGTGAACTTGATAATATTCTTAATCCCCACGAAACATCACAGAAGGACACTATTGGTGACAGTTTCTTCTAAAGTTCATGGGAATAATTGAACCAATAATTACCGAGATTTTTTAATATCTTCCTGACACTTGTTCATTTAGTTTCTATGATATTTCACCAGATATGTGTTATAATAAAGCAGAACGGATAACTGATAAGGTAGGCGTATATTAGTTAATAGTTAATCACACATATCCCTAACACGTATAATTTTTTTTCTTCCCACAAAAAACTTGTTTTATTATAATTTGCAGTAGAGTACATTTGGATCACTCGTCAGTCAATTGGAATAAAACAACGTGTTTATTTAGTTACTATAAAGCTGTTTTACTGATAAAGCCGACGATCTTACACAAACTTGTTTTATTACAATTTGCAGTAGAATGCCTCTGGAGCACTCGTCAGCCAATTGGATTAAAACAACGTGTTCATTTACTTTCTAGAAAGCTGTTTTACTGACAAAGACGACCAGCTTTTGATGGGATAATTTGTTCCTCTTGTCCACAAAAAGTTGTTTTATTACAATTTGCAGAGGAGTGCCTCTGGAACACTCGTCAGTCAATTGGACTAAAACAACGTGTTTATTTAGTTTCTATAAAGCTATTTTACTGATAAAGCCGACGAGCTTCTGACGGGATAATTTGTTACTTTTGTTCACAAAAACTTGTTTTATAACAATTTGCAGTGGAGTGCCTTTGGAGCACTGTCAGTCAATTGGATTAAAACAACGTGTTTATCTAGTTTCTATAAAGCTGTTTTACTGATAATGCCGACGAGCTTCTGATGGGATAATTTGTTCCTTTTGTCCACAAATAATTGTTTTGTTTACAATTTGCAATAGAGTGCCTTTGGAGCGCTCTTCAGTCATTTGTATTAAAACAACGTGTTCATTCAGATTCTATAAAGCTGCTTTCCTGATAAAGCCGACGATCTTCGGATGGGATAATTTGTTTCTTTTGTCAACACAAACTTGTTTAGTACATTTTGCAGTAGAGTGCCTCGTCAGTCAATAGGATTAAAAGAACGTGTTCAGTTAGTTTCTATAAGGCTGTTTTACTGATAAAGCCAACGAGCTTCTGATGGGATAATTTGTTCCTTTTGTCCACAAAACTTGTTTTATTACAATTTGCAGAAGAGTGCCTTTGGAGCACGTGTCAGTCAGTTGGGTTAAAGCAATGTGCTCATTCAGTCTCTATAAAGCTGTTTTACTGATAAGGCCAACGATCTTCTGATGGGATAATTTGTTCCTCTTGTCAACACAAACTTGTTTTATTACAATATGCAGTAGAGTGCCCTTGGAGCACTTGTCAGCCAGTTGGACTAAAGCAATGTGTTCATTCAGTTTCAAAAAATTGTTTTACTGATAAAGCCAACGATCTTCTGGTGGGATAATTTGTTCCTCTTGTCAACACAAACTTATTCTATTACAATTTGCAGTAGAGTGCCATTGAAGCACACGTCATTCAATCAGACTAAAACAACGTTTTCATTCAGATTCTATAAAGCTGTTTTACTGATAAAGCCAAAGATCTTCTGATAGGATAATTTGTTCCTTTTGTCAAAAAACGTGCTTTATTATAACTTGCAGTAGAGTGCCATTGAAGCACTCGTCATGCAATCAGACTAAAACAATGTATTTATTAAGAGTCTTTTAAGCACTTTTACTGATAAAGCCAACGACCTTCTGATGGGATAATTTGTTACTTTTGTCCACAAAACTTGTTTTATTACAATTTGCAGTAGAGTGCCGTTGGAGCACTTGTCAGTCAATTGGTTTAAAGCAATGTGTTCATTCAGTCTCAATAAAGGTGTTTTATTGATACAGCCGACGATCTTCAAATGGGATAAATTGTTCCTCTTGTCAACACAAACTTGTTTTATTACAATTTGCAGTAGAGTGCCTTTGGAGCACTTGTCAGCCAGTTGGACTAAAGCAATGTGTTCATTCAGTTTCTATAAAGCTGTTTTACTGATAAAGCCGACGATCTTTTGGTGAGATAATTTGTTCCTCTTGTCAACACAAACTTATTTTATTACAATTTGCAGTAGAGTGCCATTGAAGCACACGCCACTCAATCATATTTAATATTTATTGGTGTTTAAGGTCACATACTTATGCACAATGGCTAATCGTGACCGTGACAGTTTACGGGTGGAGGAAGCCAGAGTACCCGGAGAGAACCACCGAGCAACGACGAGCAGCTGTCAGCTCTCCAACGTCGTAACTCTGAACTCTGCACCGCAGCACAGGCAGGGTTAGATTGGTTGGAGACATGCGCACCATCGACGTGCAGTACGCCTCAGTACACAGCGTCATCGTGCCCCCATGTAGGCAATCGGGATGAAGTGTCTTGCCCAAGGACACAACGCGGTTGCCGCACGTGGGATTCGAACCGAGGACCTCTCGGCGTGCAGCCTGCACCTCTACCAACTGAGCCACCGCGCCCCCGTCACTCAATCAGACTAAAACAACGTGTTTATTTAGATTCTATAAAGCTCTTTTACTGATAAAGCCAACGATCTTCTGATGGGATAATTTGTTCCTTTTGTCAACAAAAACTAGTTTTAATAAAATTTGCAGTAGAGTGCCATTGAAGCACACTCGTAATTCATTCAGACCAAAACAAAGTGTTCGTTTAGATTCTATAAAGCTGTTTTACTGATAAAGCCAGCGAACATCGGATGGGATAATTTGTTCCTTTTGTCAACAAAAACTTGGTTTATTACAATTTGCAGTGGAGTGCCTTTGGAGCACTCGTTAGTCAGTTGGATTAAAACAACGTGTTTATTTAATTTCTATAAAGCTGTTTTACTGATAAAGCCGACGAGCTTCTGATGGGATAATTTGTTCCCTTTGTCCATAAAAGCTTGTTTTATTACAATTTGCAGTAGAGTGCTTTGGAGCGCTCTTCAGTCATTTGAAGTAAAACAACGTGTTCATTCAGTTTCTATAAATCTGCTTTACTGATAAAGCCGACGATCTTCGGATGGGATAATTTGTTCCTTTCGTCAACACAAACTTTTTTAGTACATTCTGCGGTAGAGTGCCTTTGGAGCGCTCGTCAGTCAATAGGATTAAAACAACGTGTTCAGTTAGTTTCTATAAGGCTATTTTACTGATAAAGCCAACGAGCTTCTGATGGGATATGTTCCTTGTGTCTACAAACACTTGTTTTATTATAATTTGCAGTAGAGTGCCTTTGGAGCACTTGTCAGCCAATTGGATTAAAGCAATATGTTCATTCAGTCTCAATAAAGCTGTTTTACTGATAAAGCCAACGATCTTCTGATGGGATAACTTGTTCCTTTTGTCCACAAAACTTGTTTTGTTACAATTTGCAGAAGAGTTCCTTTGGAGCACTTGTCGGTCAATTGGATTAAAGCAATGTGTTCATTCAGTCTCAATAAAGGTGTTTTATTGATAAAGCCGACGATCTTCTGATGGGATAAATTGTTCCTCTTGTCAACACAAACTTGTTTTATTACAATTTACAGTAGAGTGCCTTTGGAGCACTTGTCAGCCAATTGGATTAAAGCAATATGTTCATTCAGTCTCAATAATAATTTGTTCCTTTTGTGAACAAAAACTTGTTTTATTACAATTTGCAGTAGAGTGCCTCTTAAGCACAATCATCATTCAATCATTCTGAAACAACGTGTCCATTTAGATTCCATAAAGCTGTTTTATTGATAAAGCCAACGATCTTCTGATGGGATAAGTTGTTCCTTTTGTCAACAAAAACTTGTTTCATTACAATTTGCAGAAGAGTGTCATTGAAGCGCCCGTCGTTCAATCAGACTAAAACAAGGTGTTTATTTAGACTCTATAAAGCTGTTTTACTGATAAAGCCGACGATCTTCGGATGGGATAATTTGTTCCTTTTGTCAACACAAACTTTTTTAGTACATTCTGCGGTAGAGTGCCTTTGGAGCGCTCGTCAGTCAAAAGGATTAAAACAACGTGTTCAGTTAGTTTCTATAAGGCTATTTTACTGATAAAGCCAACGAGCTTCTGATGGGATATGTTCCTTGTGTCTACAAACACTTGTTTTATTATAATTTGCAGTAGAGTGCCATTGAAGCACTCGTCATTCAATCAGACTAAAACAACGTGTTTATTAAGATACTATAAAGCTGTTTTACTGATAAAGCCAACGACCTTCTGATGGGATAACTTGTTCCTTTTGTCCACAAAACTTGTTTTATTACAATTTGCAGAAGAGTGCCTTTGGAGCACTTGTCAGTCAATTGGATTAAAGCAATGTGTTCATTCAGTCTCAATAAAGGTGTTTTATTGATAAAGCCGACGATCTTCTGATAGGATAAATTGTTCCTCTTGTCAACACAAACGTGTTTTATTACAATTTGCAGTAGAGTGCCTTTGGAGCACTTGTCAGCCAATTGGATTAAAGCAATATGTTCATTCAGTCTCAATAAAGCTGTTTTCTGATAAAGCCGACGATCTTCTGATTGGATAATTTGTTCCTTTTGTGAACAAAAACTTGTTTTATTACAATTTGCAGTAGAGTGCCACTTAAACACACTCGTCATTCAATCAGACTGAAACAACGTGTCCACGTGTCCATTTAGATTCCATAAAGCTGTTTTACTGATAAAGCCAACGATCTTCGGATGGGATAATTTGTTCCTTTTGTCAACAAAAACTTGTTTCATTACAATTTGCAGTAGAGTGTCATTGAAGCGCTCGTCATTCAATCAGACTAAAACAAGGTGTTTATTTAGATTCTATAAAGCTGTTTTACTGATAAAGCCAACGATCTTCTAATGGGATAATTTGTTCCTTTTGTCAACAAAAACTCCTTTTATTACAATTTGCAGAAGAGTGCCTTTGGAGCACTCGTCAGTCAATTGGATTAAAGCAATGGGTTCATTCAATTTCTATAAAGCTGTTTTACTGATAAAGCTGATGATCTTCTGATGGGATAATTTGTTCCTTTTGTTCACAAAAAAGTTGTTTTATTACAATTTGTAGTAGAGTGCCTTTGGACCACTCGTCCTTCAATCAGTCTAAAACAACGTGTTCATTTAGATTCTATATAGCTGTTTTACCGATAAAGCCAACGATCCTCTGATGGGATAATTTGTTCCTCTTGTCAACTCAAACTTGTTTTATCACAAACTTGTTTTATCACAATTTGCAGTAAAGTACCTTTGGAGCACTCGTTAGGCAATTGGATTTTAAGAGAACCTTTTCATTTAGTTTCTATAAAGCTGTTTTATTGATAAAGACAAAAATCTTCTGGTGGGATAATTTGTCAGTCAATTGTTACAATTTGCTGTAGAGTTTCTTTGGAGCACTCGTCATTATTTGGATGAAAACAACATGCTTATTTAGTTACTGTAAAGCTGTTTTGCTGATAAAGCCGACGATCTTACACAAACTTGTTTTATTACAATTTGTGGTGGATTGCCTCTGGAGCACTCGTCAGTCAATTGGATTACATCAACGTGTTCATTCAGTTTCTATAAAGCTGTCTTACTGATAAAGCCAACGATCTTCTGATGGGATAATCTTACACAGACTTGTTTTATTACAATTTGTAGTGGAGTGCATCTGGAGCACTCGTTAGTCAATTGGATTAAAACAATGTGTTCATTTAGTTTCTATAAAGCTGTCTTACTGATAAAGCCAACGATCTTCTGATGGGATAATCTTACAAAAACTTGTTTTATTACAATTTGTAGTATAGTGTCTCTGGAGCTCTCACCAGTCAATTGGATTAAGACAACGTTTTCGTTTAGTTTCTACAAGGCTGTTTCATTGATAATGCCTCCACGCTAATACCAATAAGCTTCTGATGGGATATTAAGAGAGTCCCTGGAGCGCTCGGCAGTCAATTGGATTAAAACAATGTGTTCATTTAGTTTCTATAAAGCTGATTTACTGATAAAGCCAATGATCTTCTGATGAGATAATTTTGTTGCATTTATCAACACAAGCTTATTTTATTATACTTTGCAGTAGAGTGCCTTTGGAGCACGACGAGCTTCAAAAGGGATAATTTGTTCCTCTTGTTCACAAACTTGCTTTATTAAAATTAGCAGTAGAGTGCCTTTCGAGCACTCGACAGTCAATTGGATTAAAACAACGGGTGCATTTTTTTGTTTAAAGCTGTTTTACCGATAAAGCCGACGAGCTTCTGAAGGGATAATTTGTTCCTTTTGTCCATAAAAACTTGTTTTATTACAATTTGCAGTAGAGTGCATTTGGAGCACTCTTCAGTCAAATGCATTAAAATAACGTGTCCACTCAGTTTCTATGAAGCCGTTTTACTTATAAAGCCGACGATCTTCTGATGGGATAATTTGTTCCTTTTGTCAACACAAACTTATCTTGGTACAATTTGCAGTAGAGTGCCCTTGGAGCGCTCGTCGGTCAGTTGGATTAAAAGAACGTGTTCATTTAGTTTCTTTAAGGCTGTTTTACTGATAAAGTTAATGAGCTTCTGGTGGGATAATATGTTCCTTATGTTTACAAAAACTTGTTTTGTTGCAATTTGCAATAAAACAAGTTTTTGTAAAGCCACCGATCTCCTGATGGGATAATTTATCAGTGCCTTTGGAGAACTCGTCAGTCAGTTGGATTAAAGCAATCCTTGTGGATCAAATATAACCGATAAAGTCAACGATCTACAGGAAGGATACTGTCTTCCTCTTGTCCACACCTGCCTGCTTTATTGTAGCTTACAGCGGAACACCTTTGGAACGCTAACTGAAAATGTCAGCCGATGGGATAATTTGTTCCTTTTGTCCTCTCAAGCTCGTTCTACTACAATTTACTTTAGAGAGCATTTGGAGCACTCGTCGCAAGGTGTACCAAAACAATCCATGTGTATCAAGTATAACTGATGATACAATTAATGATTCACTGATAGGATAATTTATTCCTCTTGCCCAAAACCGACCAGGTTTCAGATGCACGCACGCATTTCCCTGGATAATCCTTACATATTTAGTATAGCATTGCAAACCCCCTCCCAGACAGCACCCCCCTCCCCCAAGTAAAATACAGATAACTAAACATGACAAAAACTACAATTTTTCCAGCGCTATGGCGCAGCCTTACTGTAGATATGTTGTTGAACCTTTCTCGTTTTCTTGAGTTCTCCTTTATTTTGATTTTGTTGTTTTTTATAATCTCCAGTTTCATTAAAATTTGTAAATACGGGTGGATTCATCCTGTGTGCATTCTCAGAATAATAACAAAGTCAATCAAAAAATGTAACAAAGTCGGTGACAATAGTGTTTCGTTTCAATATGGCGGGTAACATAACATTAGACGAGGTCCCGACGAACCTGAAATATGATTTTGTAGCCAATTATAACAACACTGTACCTTCTACCCACGAGGCTGAAAACTCACCCTTTCACAGCAATACTCACGAATGTAATTACTACACACCGGGACAATTTCTACATGCCCCCAACAATGGTACCCCATCCTTTTCACTCTTCCCTATCAATTGTCAAAGCATTAATGCCCACTGGGATTCCCTGAACGAACTCTTGTTCAATCTCCAAGGACGACAAAGCAATTTCGATATCATTGGACTGACAGAAATTTTTCAAATTCCCTCAAATATCACATACTCCCTCGAAGGCTATCATCAACTCATTAAACACAATCGCCCTGATGACGATGACGGGAGAGGGGGTGTAGGATTATTTCTTAAAAAAATATCAGTTATAAAACTCGTGACGACTTATCGGTATTTATTCCCCGCATAATTGAATCCCTGTTCATTGAAGTCAACACGAAAAGGTCACGAAGAGTTGTGAGTGTTATATACCGGCCAAATACACCACCAAAAGCAGACATTGATTGCTTCTCATCCAAACTAAATGAAATATTTGATAAACTGAATAATGAAAGAATAAGTTCCTATATTATGGGTGATATAAATATCGATCTACTTAAATACGACTCCCACACCAAAACAGAACATTATATTAACCTAATGTTCAATCATGGATTCGTACCTGTTATAACTAACCCCACCCGATTAACAACCCACTCAGCCACCCTCATTGATCATATACTTACCAACAAAATCATATCGAGTTCGGTGTCTGGTATAATTATTACAAATGTATCGGATCACTTTGGCATCTTTCATATTGAATTCGACCCACCTAAAGTTACTGAAGATTCCTACACATGGACTCGAAAAATAAACGCAGAAACTATACTAAACTTCAAATCGCTTCTCTCTCAATGTGACTTTCTGTCAGTAATAGAATCACATGACCCCAACACAGCCTACAATAACTTTTTAAATATTTTTCTAAACCTATTCGACGTGGCTTTCCCCTCCAAACGCGTCAGTAACAGGAAGAAACCTATACTGCGACAACCTTGGATGACCAGAGGATTAATAGTTTCATCCAAAACGAAATACAAATTCTATAATAAAAAGCTAAAGTCCCCAACCGAACTGAACATTAATAATTACAAAAAATATTGTAAAATATTCAATAAACTCAAAATCAGGAGAAAAGCCCATTACTTTAGAACTGTTTTTAATGAACACAAAAATAACCTTCGCAGAACATGGCAGATTTTAAATGGAGCCATAAAAAAACGTATAAACATGGGAGACCTACCAAACTCCTTCACCCACCATAACAAAGAAATCAACGACCCAGTTAAAATAGCCGAAGAATTCAATAATTATTTTGTAAATATTGGGAAATCAACAAGAGACAAAATACCTAATGCTGATAAATCTCCATGTGAGTTTTTTAAGTTCCACATGTGAACCCGAAGTAAAAAACATCGTGAAGTCGATGAAGTCTAAAAATACTAAGGACGGTAATGAGCTAAGTTAAAAATTTATCAAAGAAACTATTGACCACATTGTAACGCCTCTAACGCATATCTGCAATTGCTCATTTTCCCAAGGCACATTCCCAGAAAGAATGAAAATAGGTAAAATAATCCCAATATTCAAAGCAGGCGATAAACACTCCTTTAGTAATTACAGCCCGATAAGTATACTGCCCACCTTCTCCAAAATTCTCGACAAACTCATGTTGGTAAGAATTTCAAAATTCCTAGACCGCTTCAATGTTTTAAATCCAAACCAGTATGGGTTTAGAAAAAAACATAGTACCGTACACCCTATCATGCAGTTGTTAAAAACTATCTCGGATGAAAATAACAAATCATGTAAAAATAGCACCTTGGCTATAGTTCTTGACCTCTCCAAAGCATTCGATACTATAGACCATAATATCTTACTAATGAAATTAGATAGATACGGCTTCAGGGGAGTAAGTAATGACCGGTTTAGAAGCTACCTAACGAACAGATTACAATATGTGACTTACTGTGATACTAAATCAAAACAGGCCGAAATAACATGTGGTGTTCCACAGGGCTCGATCCTAGACCCCATCCTCTTCCTAATATACGTTAACGATATATTTCAGGCAACATCATTGAATCTCCTATCGTTCGCCGATGATACTACTGGTCTTATCACAGGTAATGATCCAGAACAAATGGTTAGCTACATCAACGACGAATTACAGAAAATATTCGAATGGTGCTGTACAAATCGACTTTCCCTGAACGCCATAAAAACTAAATATATGTTAATCAACCCATCTTCTAAGAAGACGGTAATAATCCAGCGTAACATAGCAATCAATGGTCATGTCATTGACAGAGTAAGTACAAATGACGCTGAGAAGTCCCTCAAATTTTTAAGTGTACATATTGATTATAGTAGGTGATAATTGCGGATTGACGACCACTTGTACATGTACGTGTACAACATACGTACACGATGCGTTCACCAACGTGGAATTCAGTGTTAAATCACACGCTTGTTCACAAAAATTGTACAATGGTCTTGAATCCCCCCCATCTTTTTTTGTGACTCCTAGATCGCACTTTTAACGTTCAAATACTCGTGGTGAACGCGCGTTTTTAAAAAAAGGATGAAATTGTACATGTTCACTTTTATCTTGTACTTAATTTTTTGTCGACGTTCCCATCGCAGATCAGACCATCGATCCATCGTTGGCGAACGCGAGCAAAAGCAAAAAATTCTGGGTCATCATCAAAAAACGGTCTTGGGGATTCTAGACCAGTGGTCCAGAACCCGCAATTGTTTTGAGGCAGTGGTCCAGAACCCGCAATTGTTTTGTGGCGGTGGGTTTTTTCCCATTTATGACATTATTAGGGGAATTCCCCACTATGAGAAATTCCCAAACTCAGCTAATCGACCGATCGGATCGCTCGATTCTCGTAAACTCGATCATACAGAGTTATCTCCCCTCGTCGTGGGGTGGGGGAATATCCTAGGAAATAAATAAAAGTGATCGATATATATAGGAGAGAGAAAAAAAATATATAAATAAATAGTTATTTAGAAAATTAAATATATCAAATCGAATAGATAATAAATAATACGTAAATCATGAGCGATTCTCAGACTATTAGAGCGAGGTTTCTTTTAAACATGCTGATGAGAGCATACGCAATCTGCATGAACGAACAACTACGTCCCATCTTGTTAGAACGATGCGTCGGATGTCGGGATTATCTAGACTTCAATCACGAGAATCATTCGTGTCTAACGATGGAAAGGGAAGATATGGTCGTCATGTATTTCGAACCAGCGTTCGAACGCGTTAAATTCAACGATGTGATCACGTTTTGGAAGAGATTAGTCTTCTGTAAGAATCGAGACAGGCCCACAGATTCGGAAGAACTGAAATTGGTGCGTAGAAGTTTGACTTTAGAAGACAAGGGATGCATCAAGAAATTATTGCTGAACGAAGCATACGTCTAAGTTTTTTTCGTTGATATAAAATAAGGGAGAGTAGAAAATAAAATAAAAATAAATACACACATAAAATTTCTATCTAATATTAGAAAGAAAGAAAAAAACACAAAATGAGAACCAGAAATAAATTGTATCCGACGTTTGTGGACGACGAGGACGAGAAGCCGAACGGCGTTTTGCCGACGGCGCCGTCGCTAGAAGAAAGAGAAAGAGGAGAGAGGTATCACATCGATCAAATCAGCAGAATCCAATTGTATCTGACTCGAGAGAGAGATTCTCGTCGTTCCCTCAAGAAGAAGTATTCGCGTTTCGTGAAATTCGTCAACGCGATCGACACGACACTCATCACGATTTCCATGGGTTTACACGCGGCCGGCATCGGATTGTTGTCGACCGCGGTCGGCATTCCGATCGTGTTGACCGTAGAAGGAGTGGCTCTCGCTGTCAGATTGTTTAGCACTCTCGGAAACTTTTTGAGTAGGAAATTATATCTGAAGGCGAGGAAACACGACAAGATTCGCATCTTGGCAGACTCCAAGATCGACATGATATCCAAAATGATCTCTATGGCGTTGAAAGACGGTAGGATATCGGACGGAGAATACTTCGCGATATTGAGCGAGAAAACGAAATACGATGCCATGAAAGAAGCCGTGAGAATCAAGAATCAGATCATCAAGGAAGAGATGAAGGATTCTCTCGTGGAAAAGGGGAGGAAAGAGGCCAGGGAGGAATTCAGTAAGATGATAGAACTTAAGAGCAGCGATTGAAAAAAAAAAAAAAAATATATGTAATAAGAACAGAATTTAAAAAAAAAAAAAAATATTAAATTTATATATAAAATAAAAAAACGAAATTAATTTAAATAACTCTTAAAAAATGTATTGCATAAAGTGTAAGAGAGTTACCGAGATGAGTAATTCTAGAGAAGTGCGAACTAAAAACGACAGACGGATGCTTCAGAGAATTTGCGACGTGTGTGGTTCTGTCAAGACGTGATTCGTCAAACAAAAGAACGCGAGCAAAGGTAAAGGCATCGTGAATAAAATGATCAACAATCTACCTTTCGAAATGCATCTGCCCGGTCACAGATTCACGGGACCCGGAACGAAATTGAAGAAGAGACTCAACGCCGATCTGACTCCCAAATCTTGGAGCAAACCCGTGAATAGGGTGGATTCGGCCGCGTACGATCATGATCTGTGCTACGCCGGACATCCCGACACCAAGACTCGCAACGACGTCTGCGACAAAAACATGTTGGGGAGATTGAGAGGTATATCGAATCCAACCAGGAGAGAGAAGATGGAACGTTCGCTGGTCGGCAATCTGATCGGTGCGAAACGTTGATTCGTTCCCTCAAGAAGAAGTATTCGCGTTTTGTGAAATTCGTCAACGCGATCGACACGACACTCATCACGATTTCCATGGGTTTACACGCGGCCGGCATCGGATTGTTGTCGACTGCGGTCGGCATTCTGATCATGTTGACCGTAGAAGGAGTGGCTCTCGCCGTCAGATTGTTTAGCTCTCTCGGAAACTTTTTGAGTAGGAAATTATATCTGAAGGCGAGGAAACACGACAAGATTCGCATCTTGGCAGACTCCAAGATCGACATGATATCCAAAATGATCTCTATGGCGTTGAAAGTCGGTAGGATATCGGACGGAGAATACTTCGCGATATTGAGCGAGAAAACGAAATACGATGCCATGAAAGAAGCCGTGAGAATCAAGACTCGTCAGATCATCAAGGAAGAGATGAAGGATTCTCTCGTGGAAAAGGGGTGGAAAGAGGCCAGGGAGGAATTCAGTAAGATGATAGAACTCAAGAGCAGCGATTGAAAAAAAAAAATATATATATGTAATAAGAACAGAATTTAAAAAAAAAAAAAATATTAAATTTATATATAAAATAAAAAAACGAAATTAATTTAAATAACTCTTAAAAAATGTATTGCGTAAAGTGTAAGAGAGTTACCGAGACGAGTAATTCTAGAGAAGTGCGAACTAAAAACGACAGACGGATGCTTCACAGAATTTGCGACGTGTGTGGTTCTGTCAAGACGTGATTCGTCAAACAAAAGAACGCGAGCAAAGGTAAAGGCATCGTGAATAAAATGATCAACAATCTACCTTTCGAACTGCATCTGCCCGGTCACAGATTCACGGGACCCGGAACGAAATTGAAGAAGAGACTCAACGCCGATCTGACTCCCAAATCTTGGAGCAAACCCATGAATAGGGTGGACGCGGCCGCGTACGATCATGATCTGTGCTACGCCGGACATCCCGACACCAAGACTCGCAACGACGTCTGCGACAAAAACATGTTGGGGAGATTGAGAGGCATATCGAATCCAACCAGGAGAGAGAAGATGGAACATTCGCTGGTCGGCAATCTGATCGGTGCGAAACGTCGATTCGGATGGGGCGTTCAAAAAAAAAGTGCATCTGAAAAGAAGAAGAAACGATTATTGACGAGCGAATTGGCCGAGGAGTTACACAAACCCATAGTGCGTAAATTTCGAAAGAGAAGGGTGTTCGTGAAAGGTTTGGATGACATTTGGTCTGCTGACTTGGTCGACATGAGATCGTTTTCGAGGTGGAACGAGGACGTCAAATATCTATTGATGGTCATCGACGTGTTTTCCAAATACGGTTGGATCAGAGCTTTGAAGGATAAATCGGGACCTTGCGTCGCCGAGGCTCTGAAGAGCGTGTTCGACTCGTCTTCTCGAAAACCGAGTAAATTGTGGGTAGATAAGGGAAAGGAATTCTACAACAAGCACATTCGTCGATTGGTAGACCTCTACTCGATCGAAAACGAAGAGAAAGCCATCGTGGTGGAACGTTGGAATCGATCGATGAAGGAGAAGATGTACAGATCCTTCACGGCGAATTCGACCAAGAAATACATATACGCTCTGAACGGTCTGGTCAAAGATTACAACAACACGTGACACAGATCGATCAAGATGACTCCCGCGGAAGCTAGCGATCCTCGAAACGAAAAACGGGTTTACGCGAATCTATATCCCGAGAGATCTAAGATCAGGAAGAAGTCTAGAACGCCAAAATTTGCGGTGGGCGATCGAGTGAGAATCTACGCTTATAAGAAGCACTTCGAAAAGGGTTATACTCCTCGATGGACCTCGGAAATTTTCGTGATCATCAAAATATTTCACACCGATCCGGTGACTTACGAAATCGAAGCTTTGGATGGAGAAGAGATCATCGGAAAGTTTTACGAACAACAATTACAGAAGACGAAGTTTTGATGAAGAACACAAATTTTTTTTTTATTTACTCTCTTTAACATTTTCTTGTTTACACACATATATATATAAGAGAGAAAAAAATAATAATAAAAAATAATTAAAAACTATTTTTTAGATAAAGAAAGCAAGTTAATTAATAAACAAAAAAAACTAAAAATCCTTTAAAATGACAAATATACTAGATATAACACAAAGCATAGTGAAAGATGAAAGTATTCAAGAATATGAGGTTCACGAATACGAACCAGTAACCGGAACGAGTTTGAACAATGCGGGAGAGATAAGAATCAATGTCGAAACTCAAGATCTATTCGTACATCCTAGCGAGAGTTACATAGTGGTGCAGGGACGTCTCACCAAGGAAGATGGGAGCGACTACGCCGACGACGACACGGTTACTCTTGCCAATAATGGCATCATGCATCTATTCAGTAACATAAAATACATGCTATCCGGACAAGAGATAGAATCTGTTTTTCATCCCGGTCAGGCCACCACGATGTTCGGACTCTTGACGTATCCTGATGATTTTTCGAAATCCAGAGGACTTAATCAGTTGTGGGTGAAAGACACCGTAGGCCCTGCTAGCGCAGGCGCCACCGCGATATTCGACTACATCGTCAAGAAGTCCAGACCTAAAGGAACGTTTTCGTTCAGGATACCTCTGAAACACATCTTCAGATTCGCGGACGATTACAACAAGATCATGTATGGCTTCAAACACAATCTGACGTTGATTCGAAAAGGAAACGATGACGCAATAGTGAAACTCACCGCGACCAATGCGGGTAAGATAACTCTACACAAGATATCGTGGTTCGTTCCGCACGTGGAGCCTTCGATCGTGGAGAAAGCGCATCTCTACAAGATCATAGAATCCAAGAGTAAATTACCCGTGGGATTTAGAATGAGACAGTGCGACACGGCTAGCATTCCTCCCTCCACGAATCACTTCGATTGGAGATTGACAGTGAAATCCGCTTCCGAGAGACCGCGTTTCATCGTGGTTGCATTTCAGACCGATAGGGATGGGTCTCAGGAAAAGAATGCGTCGCTGTTCGATCACTGCCATTTGAGAAACATGCAAGTGTTTCTGAATGCCACGAGATATCCAGCAATCGATTACAATGAGTCATTCGACAAGAACGATTTCTCCAGACTGTACGGCGATGCCGCTGATTTTAGAAAGAAGTATCACAGTCTAGACGAATTGATGAGCAATCCTAACATATCTCCCGGCGAATACAAGTCGATGTATCCCATGTTCATATTCGACGTCAGTAAACAGAGTGAACGACTCAACAGTAGCGTCTTAGACATTCAGATCAAGATGCAATTCGATAGGAACGTGCTGAGAAAAACCGAAGCCTTCGCCCTAGTCCTGTCGGACAGAGAATTACAATTTGAATCGAAGTAATGTGATCTAGAGAGATTGAACATCTTTCTAAATCTCATTACTTTTTTTTTTTTTTTTTTTTTGTTTTTAATAATCACACATTATTTTTTTTTAATTCATTATTTTCCACGCGTTCACTGTTTGATCAAAGGATCTAGTTCGATCAGTAGACTCACCACGGAAGTGGCAGCTTCGGGATTATTGGTTTTTGTGACGAAATTAATCCTGTCTCTGGCGTTCACTTTGAGAGGCGTGCCGAACGTGCTAACATTCGCGTGTTGATTCTCAGTCTTTTCGACGCTGTATCTCTTATCGCTCTCCACACCATTCACCATGAGATTGACGACTGCTCTGTTATTCAAATCCGAGGAAGCCAGACTCATTCGAAGGATTTCACCTCCCAGCAGCATGGGATATCCCACCTGACCATGTTTCGATCCGCTACCTCCATTTCCGAAAGACCACTCAGCTTTTCCCTCATCTAAGGCGCCGGCCTCATCGGCCCACACGGTGATCAATTGTGTAGCATATTTGACTTTCTCCACCACCGAAATCAGGGTGCAGGCATCATTCATGTTCACGGGATCCGGTAGATTCGTGAGCGCGTGTCCACCCATGTCTAGTTTACCTTCCATGATGTCACCCTTTCTCCAGACCGAGTTGTCGTCCACGTACTTCCTGCTTACTGCGCTGGAATCGAATTCGGGATCATGATCGAGACCGAATAAATTGTGACCGTTCATGTTGATGCCACCCTCCATGGTTCCGCCAGATTCTTCGTTCAGGTAGAGATCGTCCACTTGTGATTCTAGGTATTCTTGTGATTGTATTACGGCAGAATCTACATAGCCCTTGTTGACCGCGGTTGAGTCCGCATCCGTGTCATCGATCTTCGACAGATTCAATATCTTGTGGAATTCTGCATTCAGATCCGATTTCATTTCTCGTCTGTCAGACTTTCTCTGTTCCAGATCTATGTATTGTTTGGTCGCCACGTCCTTGGGATTCGTGGGAGTGGCCACGTTCGTTATCTTGTTATAATTGGCGTTCAATTCCGAGTGCATTGTTTTCAGAACGTATCTATTTCTCAGGTGTTCGCTGAATCTCGCGTGAGAGTCATCTGCATATTTCTTGATCGCGGCATCGGTGGGATCTATGGGATTCGCGACGTTCACCAAACATTTGGATTTCAGATCGAGATCGTCGGTCATGGTTTTATCCACGTATTTATCCAGCAGGATTCATTCAAAATCGGCATTCCCCGTGTCGACGTATTTTTTAGTCGCAGCATCTGCAAGATCTATCAGCTCGGGAAGATTGTAGAGCTTCTTATCGTTCATGTTCAAAGGTTCTTCTCAAGGTTCGTATCTCCGAACGTAATGTTCGTCCAAGTTGGCAACGTCGTAACCATCGTCGACTTCGAACGTCTTCCTCTTCTTTCTCGGGTTGACTTTTTTGTCATCACTTCTACCAAATTTATCGACTGGCATGTTGTTGTGGGATTTTTTTTTGTGTTTTTTAGAAAAATATGTTCAAAATGCAGTTTATTAAAAATGAACTATGTTTTTTTATTTTTCGTTTTTATTCGATTAAAATTTTTTTAAAATAATTTTTTATCTTTATATATACTATAAAAAAAAAAAAATCTCTCTCTAATGTAAATCATTGAGAATGTCTTGAAATCGATCTCCTTCAGACCATCTCTTGAGAATGTAGAGACACAGGTGACCGCAAAACACTTGATGTGGTGATTGCACTTGTTCCGTGTTGTAACGAACCATCGATTTGTTGAAATAGTTCTTTATTTCTTTTGGCGGCGAGATTCCGTAGCTGTCGAAATAATAATTTTTCTTCTTCCCGTTCTTCATCCATGCCACCCAGTGAGTGCCTTCACCCGATGAATCGTCTAGATTTAAAATTCCGCATTCCGATTGTTGAGGTCTTCTCTTCGGCAAGGCATCTCCTGAAAACACTCCTAGAAAATCTTCGATTTTCAAATCTTTTGCCGCATTCAACAGATCGATGATGGATAGGGGTTCGTTGGGTAAGACAACACCTTTTGCGGATATCTTTATTTTCTTATTCATAAATGCGTATATATATTTTTTTATTTATTTTATTATAATTTACTAAAAATGACGTTATTTTTTTTTCTATTTTTTTATTTTTCCTTTAAACTAACTTTCTTGATGTCACTATCGATTTCTATAATTTTGTGTTCATCTAATTCTTCTTGATTTTCTGGAATCCTATCATCAACAATCGTATCTGGAATCTTATCATCCACAATCGCATCTAGAATCCAATCATCTCCATTCATATCATCTAAAATTAGATCCAAAGTCCAATGTCCGAGTGCCAAAGTGCTTATTTTATCATCTGACACGAATCTCTTGTCGTCGTCGGCTGTCAGCGAAATCTTGTTGACTATTTCAGTATACAAGTCGTGATTTTCGCTTCGAATCGATTTCATAGTCTTATACACTGGACCACTTCCTAACAGACAATCTTTATACTCTTGGAAAGAGATGTTTTTCATCACCACGCACGCTTTAACTCCTTTGCAGTTCTTGATCTCTTCATCATCTTATAGACGATAAGCATACAGTTTGGGTCTCAAGCCTACGAATTCGACGATCTGTTTACCGCCGCTCTCATCCTTAAATTTACCCAACACCTTCTTGTTGTCGTTCGATTGAATGTTGGACGGGTGATCGACGGGATAATTGCTCGTGTCGAACCAATTGGCCACGTCCGGAGATATATCTCGGTAGACGTCTTTCGTCTCTATCTCGTAAACTAAACTGTCCGTGTCGGTGAACAGTAGTTTGGCTTTGTCACCAAATTTTCGTTTGACGTAATCGTAGTGAAACTCGTACATCAATCGCTTGCTGATATCTAAGATGATCGGTCCAAGATAATATGGTTTGTCGAACTTCAGGTGCGTCTTTTGCATGTGAACGGCCACTAGATTTTTGTCGAATATGGTTCGGTGTTTGTAATTGTGTTTTGCCACTAATTTTTTAGTTCTTTTCTCAGACGTGACGAGTCGAACGTCGGTTCTCTTCCTGATGTTTTCCATCGATTTGCCGTATACGCAGTTGTTCATGAGTTTGAAGAAATCTTTTTCGAAATCGTTCTTGGCTCGAGTTCTGAGATTCGTGTTGAGATCGATGTATTTTTTCATCCAAGGCTCTTCGTCGAATCGAATGATGTGATGTATGTCGACTAATTTCATCTCGTAATTGACGTACTGTTTCAAATTCTCGCTGTAGACGACGTAGTTACGTTTTGTTAAATAAATTGGGAATGAGTTTTCCCTCGTCTCCTTCGTTCGGTTCCATTCGTTTGGGAGCCAGCGGATAATCGTTGTGTGGACCGTGTAATTCTTCCGGATAGTCCAAATCGACTTTTAAAATGCAAGGATAGTCTCTCCATTTTTGCATCTCTTCTGGTTCCTTCACCCATTCGAAATTTCTTATCGGTAAAGGATGGCTCATAGCCCAACCGTACAGATTATTGGCATCCCAATACTGTATGTATTTAGTCGACCATTTCGAATCGAAACCTTCTTTCATGTAGGGATTGTTAGCTTCAGAATGTCTGTGGGAGATCATCGAGACGCCACCTCTCGCAGCACTTTTGAACATGAGCAACATGTCCACGTCGATAATAATTCCAATAGGACTTTGGTGGTCTTCAACAGAGCGTCCCACGCCAGACCAGGTGCGGTGAAATACCAAGCAGGATCCAGATCGTAATTTCGACGACAGACGTCTCGAAAATTTTCGAACACGTCTGCCAAGAGCAGAACGTCGGTCTTCAGATAGAGATCGTGATAATCTCTCATGGTTTTCATATCGAATGATTTCCACACGTTTTTGGCGTGTTTGTAATTCTCGTCGGAAATGTCGGATTCGTATAATTTCGAATAAAAATCTTCTTTCAAAGGTAGTGCGGTGTCTTCAAATCTCTTTAGTTCGTTCATGTAATTGTAAGGATAGACTCCTTTCCTCAACATGACGTCTGCTCGTTCTCCGAAATGTTCGCTCGTGATTTTAAATTTATCCTTGCTCATGTTATCGACTAATTTTTCCAGAGCGGTCGACATGAATTTAAAACTGTCGATGAAATGTATGCCTCTACGAATGGATTTCGTTTTTTCTTTCAACATATTTCCGTTGATTACTCTTTTCTTCTCCATGAGCTTCCATTTTGTGAAGGAAATGTATCTTTCTTCGCTGTTCGCGATGCAATTTAATTCTTTGTGTGAGGTTCCGAGATTTTTCACAAACAGATGACTGTCGTAACCCGAGAGATTGTGAAACATCACCGGATAGAAGAAAGTGGCGTCTCGATATTTTAAATTACACTTGCTGTGAGCCGGACTGCGATACAGACCCGTGTAATGATCGTGGTCTCTAACCTTCTTATTTTCGTCCGAATTCTCGTCGAACGATTGTCTGCATATGTGACATTCGGTGGCTCTGTTATTTTCGTCCTGCTGCTCTCGCGTGATGATCATTTTCGCCAGAGTTTTGAATTTGTCGTATAACATTTGAATTTTCGATTCTAACTCTTCCACGAACCTTTGTGCCACGTCGTCGTCTTCGCACTGTTTTGTGTAGGTGAAGGGACCCATGTCGTGTTGCGAGTCGAAAGCACATTTCACGTAAATGCAATAGCCCGAAGGTATGTGTTTTTGATATCTTTCGACGTAACTTTGAAGAGCGTTGGGTTGACAGGAACTCATTTTCGTGGTGAAACATTCGAAATCGGCGTACATGATGAATGGTACTTTTAACCTTGTATTGTGATTTTCAAACTTCACGATGGTGTTGGGTTGGGCCATTTCGATGGTGACACCTTGATTTTCGTTGCAATATTTTTGATGTTTCGCTAATGATTTTTCGCTGTGAAACACGTTCATGCAATTGTAGCATAAAGATATCTTTCCTTTATGATTATTATTTTGTTTTGACAGTAATCGGGTCGGATGTTTAACCCAACAATAATGACGATTGTCACCAATCGAAATCAATAATAAAATAATCGTCTTTTCTCTTCCGCGATACGAAGTCTGTCTGAGAGGATAGATCATTTGTTTTTCGTCGTCGTATCCAAGGACGTTCACTGCAATGGTGGGATTTTGAGCCTCGAAATGTTCAATATGTTTTAACTCTGTTGGAAAAGTCACTCCGGTCCAATCGAGATTTTTAGAAGTTTCCTCATAATGAGAAACTCTATCGGTGTGTATTTCGACAGGGTATAAAGCAGAGGTGACTTCCCATTTAAAACACTGATCATCTTTATTTCTCACGTTGACCACGGCGTGTTTCTTAGTCAAGAAATACGGTAATTCCAAGTAGGAAGATCCTTTCAACGGTTCGTTTTTAGTTATGTGAATTTCGAGTTTCAACACCTCATCGAACGTCCAATTACTACCTTCATGTTGATAATTCGCGAGAGACGTCAACATCTTGTCTTTCATCTTTTCGAAAACGTCCGATAGATCTGAACCTCGAATTACGGGTTCGACGTTAGATCTGAAATATGCATTTTTCACGATGCTCTCGCCGGACTTCACATCGATTTTATTCATTATGCAATGGAGTAACATCTTAATTTTTAATCCCACGTTCATGTATTCACAAAACAAATCCAATACTTCTTTCTTCACCCATTCCATGAACAATTTCGGATTGACTTTCTTCAACGAGGGAATCACGTCGAAAGTTTAAAAAACGCCTTTGATCGCACTCTCCCGTTCTGTGGGTTTCAATTGGAATAGTTCCACAATGAGTCATGTTACATATTCTTCTCCTTTCTCTTCGTCGATTGCTCGTTGAATTTCACTCGATATATCTCGTTTGTCTTGAATCTGAAGCACATCACTCGTTTTCGTTTTAGTTTTTCTTTCCTTTTCTTTGGAAACTTGATGTTCTTCAACGGCTTTTCGTTTAGTCGTCTTCTTATTTTTCACAACTGATGCATCTTTTGACGTCGTTGCTATCGACATTTCGTTTGCCTTTCTAGCATTTCACAAATATTCTTGTATGACTTCAATTTTTTTTTATTTAGTTCTATGATTTCTGAAATCTGTAATAGTTTACAAATCTCGTTTAACTGAGGTATGGTTTTCTCATTTAAATTTACCATTGTTTTATCTGTTTGCTTCATTTGTAAGAATATTTTTTTTTTTTTTTTTGGAATTTTGTATTAAATAATTTGTTAAAAAAGTTTTGCTTTTTTACTCTTTTTATATATATATAATAGAAAAAAAAATAAAAAAGTTAAATTTTAAATTCAATTTTTTTTTCTTTAATGTGTTTTTATTCAAAAACAATTTAAGACCGCTTTTATTTCTCGCTCGCAAACCGAACACGTTTTCTCGTCTTCGGAATGACATTCTCTACAGTAATGCAGGTGTGCGCACGGTATAAACAAGACGTTTGCAACACCTTCACAGACCAGACACTTGGTGGTGGATGTTTTACTCAGCTTGTTTTCGATGAGTGACGATAACTCGTCCACTTCTGCCATGAATTTGATGAGATGTTCTAAAGTTATGAATTGAGACAGGGTCTTGTTCACGATGTTTAACGCATCATACAATTGTTCCTTGGTGTATCCAAGTTGTAACATATCCATCAATAATTTTTGGTTTTTATCTCTATCCCTCTCTTCGTCTTGGATTTTGATCAATGCCAACTTTAGGATCTTGTTCAAATAATCGCATTCATCTTTTTCAACATTAATTATGTGTTCTAGTAAAGGTACGTCGTGAGGTTCCCAATTCATCAAATGTATGTCACAACAAAAACATTTGACTTTGTCGCCTCTACCCACGTAAACGAAACCCGCGGCAGCTAAATCTTTGGGTTTTTGAGCGAGTTGCGAAGGCCAATTTTTAAACGTTTGAAGTCTTGCACGTTCTAGACTATAATTCGGATGTTTGGACTTGATCATTGTTTTAACCTCAAAATTGAGTTTGTAAGAATTTTTTTTTTTTTTAACTTTTATTTATATATAAAGAGAAATAAAGAGAAACTTTTTTTAACAAATTATTATTTAAATACAAAATATAAAAATATACATTATTTGCAAGAATTCATAAAAACCAAATAATCGATCATGACAACAACACCTAAAAGATGTGAATTGAAACGAGATGAAGAGTATGAGAAATCCAGTTTTAATATCTATACATTACAACCACACGATCCCATCGAATTGAATGAGGTCGAGATGGTGGACTTAGATCGCTACTACCACAAATATCGAATGTGTTTGAAAGTGGATGAAGCCGCGCTCGATTTGTTTTACGAGTACCAAAGCGAACTGCTGAATAATATCATCGTTGCTGAAGACAGAGAATTCGACAGGGGTGATTTATTGTTGTCCTATGGAGATTACATATATCCAATAATCTCACCTGAACTCATGAAGAAATCGGGTGGTGAGAGCGTATTCGCCTATGAAAAAAAACTCAAAAGAGTAAAGATAAACATTCACACCATTTTCGTATGTGGAAAAATGATGAATGTCAACTTGCTAATAACAGACTTGGAAATATAAACAATAGAGAGATTGAAATTAAAATTTAACTTTTTATATATATATATATATAAAGAGAAAAAAAACTTTTACTAAAAAGATTTTACATTAAAGAAAATTAAAAATTAAAAAAACAACTTTTTTATATATAAAGAGCAAAAAAAAAACTTTTTAAACAAATTATTATTTAAATACTAAATAATCGATCATGAAGACAACAACACCTAAAAGATGCGAATTGAAATTGAAACGAGTCGAAACGTATAAGAAATTCGGTCATAAAATCTATAGATTACAATGACACGATCCCATCAAATTGAACGAGGTCGAGACGAAGGGCTTAAAGCACAAATACGAGAAATATAAGATGCCTTTGAAATTGGACGAAGCCGTGCTTGATTTGATTTAGTAGTACCAAAGCGATCTGCAGAACATCGTCATTGCCGAAGATAGAGAATTCGACAAGGACGATTTGTCATTGCCCTATGGAAATTACATATTTCCAAACATCTCATTCGAACTCGTGAAGAAATTGGGTGGTGAGAGCGAGTTAACCGATGTAAAAAAAACTCAAAAGAGTAAAGATAAACATTCAACACGTTTTCGAAAAAGGAGAAGACACTCATGTCAAAATGTTAATAACGGACTTGGAAATATAAACAATAGAGTGATTGATTTTTAGCGAAGAAAAATGAAAAAAAAAAAAGTAATAAGATCATCTTTAGATCTCATTACTTTTTTTTTTTTTTGTTTTCCTTCTTCTTCACTATCATCATAATATATTATAATAACGTTTCCTTTTCTCTTAGTTTTCAGCGTCGATTCTTCTTCTTTTTCTTTTTTTCTTTTTCTTTGTGATATGATACATTTATAACAACATTTTTGTTTATCTGAATCATAATTATGAACGAATGTTGTGCATCTCTTGGTAACACTCGCATCATTACCATTCTCTTCAGAAGGTAGTGGTGACCGTGGAAAGCATCGTCTCATTCTCAACCGTCTATCCCATGCTTTATCTATCTCTTTCATTAGTTCTTTCCTTAGATATCCATTATTAGCGTCTAACCATTTTTTTAAATTTTTTCGCTCTCTGACTTGCGATGTTCGTCATTATCGTCAAATTGTTTCTCCACCTTTTCATCCAGGTGATAAATTTGTTTCTCCACCTTTTTATCCATTTTAAATATATTATTTTATACTTTCTATGATTTTATATTTTATATAATTTTATATTATAATAACATTTTCAAAATCGGTATGTTCTTAAATGGCGAATTCTCACCGAGCAACAAACCCTTGCCGAGTCGCTCAACGTTCCGTCCACTCTTCAGATAGAGACTGTTTCCTCTCAGAGAGTTGCCACCTCTAACGGGTTCTAGATACAATCCTTTACCGCTGTCGTCTACGTGGATGCGACACACGGCTCCTCCCTTCTTCAAAAACAGTCCGCTGCCACCCATTAATTTCTCAACTGCCGAACTAGCGAGTCCCGTGAGAGCTCCCACGCCGAGAGTCTTTCCGAGAAAGGGTAGTGCCTTTGCGGCGAAGGGTAATGCTTTTGCGGCTATTCCTGCCAATAGCGGTAGGAAACCACCTTTCATTCTCAAATTGTATCTCAATTGAGCGGGACTCATTCTCACCGTCAACCCTCTTCCATCGTGAATCGCTTTCTCCATCCTTTTGATTTGACTTCTGGTCCAGGCGATCGAATCCTGACCGCCTCTCGTCAGATCTTCGTGAGTGAATTTGAATCTCACCGCCTCGCCTCGAGTTATTAACGCTCTCTTAAGTTTCTTCCTCTGTCCTGCGGATATGTTCACGTTTTTAACCACGTATTCTGTCATAATTCTGTTTGTTTTTAAAATATATTTTCTTCAATTGATTCTTGTTTAATAATTATATTAAAATAATTTTGTAAAATTAATATTGCGTTTATTTTATTTGTTTTATCTATATATATAATATTTTTTATTTTTTTTTGCTTTTATATTTCTCTTATGTGAAATCATATCGTCACTCTCTCTCCGCGAAGATCTAACAGTTCACCATTTTGATCAGTCAACGTGGTTTTGAGACTATACAACGTGTCTAAAATCACTGGTAGATAAACTAAATTTCGAGGTCGCTCCACGATCTTATAACCCGGCGACACGTTTGGAAAGAAGGAATAGATCGTCGGTTGAGCGCTACCATTGACGTAGCTTCCAGCAATCACATCCACGTTCACCAGAATGCTATTGACTGTGAGAATGTCGACCGTATTTTCAGATGCCGCGTGGGCTCGATACATCTTTCGATCGAAACCCAACATCTTGCCTATAGAATCGTCCGTGTTGAAATCCACTCGAAAATTATCTTCCAAATCCAACATCGTCTGTAAGGTATTAGGATTGGGAGCGAGTCTGATCTTGTTGCTTCCCTTTCCATCCGTCTTCATTCGCGTCTGAATGTAATCATTCAAATCGTCTATGTCGTAACTCCCTTTGGGAATTCGAATCTCCAACCAATCCACTCTGTCGGAATACTTGAATGAGTTATTCTTTTCAGTGATGTTGGGAAAGGAATAATAAGTCTCCAGATTCACCAACGCCATCTCGTATCTTTTCTCTCTATTCAATTCGATGGAAGGTTCGAATTTCGTAGCAAATCGAGTCGAATCGCCACTCACCACGATTTGAATGGATTGTTTCGCAGCCATATTCTCGGCTATCCGTTCTAACAATTCTCCATGTTCGAACATTATATTTAATTTTATTTCTTTTATTCAAAACTAATTATTTGAAGATTTATTATTTTTCTAATTTTTTTTATTTTCACGCTCTATCTTATTATTATCATCGGAAACATAAAACTTGTCGAATCCGCACCGATATTTTCCGCGATTAAATTTGCTTGTCAAATCGATCACGACGAAATTGTAAAGTCCACCATCCCAAACCCTTTTGCAAAATCTCCTGAATTCTGCCGCGCTCATGTCGTTTGCGACGTGATCGCCGTAGATGTGATTGAGATTCTTGAGATCTTGGCGAAAGAGACATAGAAAATTAGCGTTCTCCCTTATCGTCTGTCTGGGCAATCGAAAATAATTCTGCGACAGGTAGAAACAGTCCACGTTGCTGTGTCGACCCCTAAAGTAATACGATTCGCATCGGTTCTGTCTCTCCAAAAGCAGATCGTCGAAAATCATGAGATTCTTATCTTCCAATTTCAGTTCTCTAGGATCCGGAACGTTGCTAGCGTTCTCATAAAATCGACACTCGACGTTCAAAGATGCATTTCTCTTCATCAGCTCCGTCGCCGCGCCGTCCAAAAAGGTCGACAGTGGAGCTCCACTCTTGTCGAATTCCTCCCTACTGTCAAAGATTCTGGCTATGATGTCCTTGGGCAATCTGCGATCCATGCACTCTCGAAGCAATCTGTATTCGGGTTTAAACAAGCTCTTGCCAAACACGAACAATCTGTCGTAATCCAACCAGTCAGGTCGGGACAACAGATTCATCAACAGATTGGTCTTTCCACAATTCGATTTTCCCACTATCAAACCTCTGATGCTCTTGGGAAAGAACTCGTTATTCGACCTCTTGGTCGCGGCGTCGATCCAAGACATATCTTTAATGTTCATCTTTGTTTTATTTTTTTTTTTTGTCTGTTATTTTAGATTCTTTTCAAACACAATTTTTTTTATGTTTTTCAAACTCTGTTTTTAATGTTATTATTATTGATTTATATCGCACTGTCGCGAGTTCTCTTCAATCCGGATCCACTCGTCATTTTGGCTAAATCTTGTATGGGCACCACAGCATCCTTAAAATCTTTCCAACTTTTCGGCGTTCGCTCTAACGCAGCTCGCTTCGCCGGCGGACTGATCAACTTGTCGATCAACGCGTCGGCTGCCCTCTTGCCAGCCACAGAAGCTATCCTACCACTGGCTTCGGAAGCGGCTTTCTTACCAGCATCCAAAGCCGTCTTCTTACCGACCTCAAACGCGGTCGAAGCGAGTTTTCTACCCGCATTGCTCGTGAACGCTCGAATTATAGAATCGACGATGCCAGAACGTAAGTTCTGACGTATCCCCTGTTCTTTATCACCAACATATTTTATTTTTATGATATATTTTTGTTTTTTTCACTGGTAAATCGTTTTTGCCGTTTAAATACTTTTATTATTCTAGTGTAAGAATTTACTGTTTTATTTTTGTTTGTTTGTTTGTTTCTCTCTACTTATTATATACACATCAATCCTTCAATTCGTTCATCAGCCTTTTATACTGGTTTTTATTCAAAAACTTCTGTCTTAACAATTCGTCAGATATAGCAACTATCTGATTATCTAATCCCGTGTTACCAGCCCGTCTGCTCGCCATCAACAAACTCAATCTCTGAGACAGAGCGTCGGAATCACTCGGAAGAAAAGTGGTTTTCACCCCTTTGCCAGTCACCGATTCGACGAACTTCTTGTTCATATCCCATATGGGTTTCACCACTTTCGTCCACTTGTAACCTCTGTTGGCTTTGGGTCTCGTCTCTCTGGCATCGTTATTTCTCTTCATGGCGTGGGTCTGGACCAGAATGTCTCCGTAATTGTCGAAATCCTGTTCCGTGTAATGGCCGGGCTTGTCGTAAAGGAGCAATCTCCGCAGGCCATCGGTCAATTCGTATCTGTTCGAACCGACGATCAATTCATCAACCCCAATATCCACTTCCGTATCACCTACAAAAATCCTTCCCCCCGAATCCTTATAAAATCCATACGACTGATCTCTCTTACCACCATCATCATCGGATGATGCGACGCTACTATTGTTGATAGTCGAAGCTGTATCATCGCTCTCGCTCATATCTGTTTGTATTCCCGTGGGAACGTAATCCGGTGTAGATTGAACGGAATACCGATTTCCAAAACTAGGAGGTAACGAACCCATTCTCAAAGAACTCTCCTTTATAGGTCTCAATTCTTCGACTATCTCCTTCCTGCTTCGCTCTTGACCCTCCATCACGGGATTAAATATTTTTGTGGCTTCGCGTTTGAGTTCCATCTCACCAAGATGTCTGCTCCTGTCAGCAGACTGAATGCCCTTCTTAGCACGTTCATACTGGTCTAAAATTAAATCTCGGCGTCTAGGATCCATCTGTGAAAACATCTTTCGTTTTAATTGTTTTTATTATTTTCAAAATTAAATGTTTAATTATATTTTTATGTTTTAAGTAATAAAAAAACTCTTTCCGTCTTAATATAATAATCTGAAAATATTCACATCTCAACTGACTGTGTTAATTGAAGTTTAAAAAATACGTTTAAACAGTACATGACAAACCGGTTTCTGATTTAACGCATTTTGACAGTAGTTTTTACATTTGTCAAAAGATTTTCATTCACACATCAATTCACTGAGTGTCGAATTAAGAGAGAATCCTTTTGATGACTGCGATTGCTATCATAAATATATTAAAAATTTTACCACTCAAAACCTAATTGAGCGGAAAATGCATTTTAAACATTCCGATAAGTGTTTGACTTTTTTTTTCGAACGAACGCTTAACAGTCAATCTCTCTCATCAAGACAAAATACGAATATCTATTACAGATCATCTCGTTCGAACAAAAAACCCTCAAAACTCAATTTCTATCCGTCCCATCAAGAGAAAACATGAATTTCTATAATACAGACCATATTCGTAATCGACTCTTTTGAACAGAAACCTCATTCACTCATTACGATAACATGTGTTAGTTTTTTTACTTCAGGAAGACGTGACTGGGTTCGCAAATTTCCAACACACCGACGACACTCTTCGTTCAGATCGAGTTTACGAGAATCGAGCGATCCAATCGCTCGATTAGCTGAGTTTGGGAATTTCTCATAGTGGGGAATTCCCCTAATAATGTCATAAATGGGAAAAAACCCACCGCCACAAAACAATTGCGGGTTCTGGACCACTGCCTCGAAACAATTGCGGGTTCTGGACCACTGGTCTAGAATCCCCAAGACCGTTTTTTGATGATGACCCAGAATTTTTTGCTTTTGCTTGCGTTCGTCAGCGATGGATCGATGGTCTGATCTGCGATGGGAACGTCGACAAAAAATTAAGTACAAGATAAAAGTGAAGATGTAGAAATTCACCCTTTTTTTAAACACGCGCGTTCACCACGAGTATTTGAACGTTAAAAGTGCGATCTAGGAGTCACAAAAAAACATGGGGGGGGGGGGGGGGATTCAAGACCATTGTACAGTTTTGTGAACAAGCGTGCGATTTATCACTGAATTCCACGTTGGTGAACGCATCATGTACGTATGTTGTACACGTACATGTACAAGCGGTCGTCAATTCGCAATTATCACCTACTGATGATAGTCTATCTTACAAACACCATATTTCCCATATTTTTTCCAAAATTGCCCGAGCGAATTTTGCCTTGAACAGATCCAAATCCATACTTCACCGAGACGCTATGAGAACCCTTTACTATGCGCTAGTGCATTCCCATCTTATGTATGGACTAAATATCTGGGGTGACGCTAAAACTATTAATAAATTGTTCCTTTTACAGAAGCGATCCGTCCGAATAATTAATAACAGGAGATATAATGCACATACCGACCCCTTATTTCTAAATAATAAAATTTTAAAAGTGAATGATCTTTTCAAACTGCAGTCGAGTCTGTTTGTTTTTGACTGGTACCATGATATGCTGCCTGCATCGTTTGGTGACTTCTTCAACCCCTTCGTTGATTGAACTGGACGAGCCAGTAGACGAACGGACCTCCTTCTCAATGTTAACAGGACAAGGACTAAATTTATTGACAGCTTACCAATCAACACTCACCCGAGAATATGGAATGATCTCGACATTGAGTTGCGTTCCGTAATGAACAGAAATGTTTTCAAAAAACAACTCAAGTTAAAATTACTCTCCTCATACACAGGAAATGTCTACTGTGACAATCCTCACTGTCCTGACTGTGTTATATGAGGAATAGAACCCTCAGCCTATCTGGCTATTACTTTTGTGAAAAACTAAACTCTATTTATTATTATTATTATTATTATTATTATTATTATTATTATTATTATTATTATTATTATTATTATTATTATTATTATTAATCTTGATCTAAGGCCTTTCCGCAATATATACTTGGAGTGTGTCCAAATCGCGACACTAGCTCCATGTTGTCGTAGGTGACAGGTGATATTCGCCTTGCACAGCACGTAAGTAGTGTCCTACAATTGTTTAACCAAGATAAGGTCTGGACAATCTCGCAATTTTGACTATTCACGCCCGCTCTCAGATACGTAGCAACTAAATTCGACATAGACCTAGAATATTTTGCCTATCCACCAAATCACTGATATCTTAATGAATGTTATACAGCATGTTTCCACCGTTATATTATACAATTTATATGTCTCATACCTCTGGGTGGCAACAGGTATACAGCCAATCTGGCTATGTCGTCTCCCTATGGTATATTTGCTATATATTAATCTAATTAATGTATATATGATATGCGAATAACTAAAATGCTTGTATACTGCAAAAGTAAAGTATCTCTCTCAAGCATATGAAGTGATAGAAGATACTTCAAAGTGCTTATTTTTAATATTTTTATTTGGAGAAACTGTAGTGTTTGCCAAGTTTACATGCTTTTTTAAAGTACCAACTGCCTCTTGTTTGGCTAAAGCAAAAGGAAAGTGAACAACATCATGTCAATGTGAATTGCTGATCAATTCTTCTAGACTGCTAATCAATATTCGGCAATCACCAAAAAACTGCTAATCAATGTTTTTGAAAACGCAAAATACCTTGTAGCCTGTAACAAATGTACAGGTAAAGTATTGTGAAGGTGGGTGACAGTTATATTTATTTATTTATTTATTTTTTTATTTATTTATTTATTTATTTATTTATTTATTGGTGTTTAAGGTCACACATTTCTGCACAATGGCTAATCATGACCACGACAGTTTTACGGGTGGAGGAAGCCGAAGTACTCGGAGAGAACCACCGAGCAACGGCGAGCAACTGTCAGCTCCCCAACATACTAACTCCACATAAGCAGGGTTAGCATTGGTTGAAGACAGGTGCACCATCGACGTGCAGTACGCCTTAGTACACAGCGTCACCGTGCCCCCACGTGGGCAATGGGGGTGAAGTGTCTTGCTCAAGGACACAACGCGATTGCCGCAGGTGAAATTCGAACCGAAGATCCTCTCGGCTTGTAGCCTGCACCTCTACCTACTGAGCCACGGTGGGTGACAGTTAGATGTTAAACTAGAAAAGAAATCTCCAAGAGGTTAATGTTACAATGGGGATCATTGTATGGTGCATCATAAGCCAAATGTTAGCAACTGTTTTGGTCTGTTTGATTCAAACCCTTCTACAGTTGATTCCTACTAATTAATAAATATTTGTTCAGTCCTTCATGAAATACAGGTATTTGAATTTTTTTATCTTTAGCTCATAGGGTTCCCACGGGTGAGGTTTTATTTTTCTCATTGGAAAAGGAAAACTGGGTTGAGCTAATAATGTTTACGCTCCCGAAACAACACCAAATATTAACACAGCCGAGCCCAAAAGCAATTGTTACCATCCCATGATGACAACAAATGTAGTCCTAGAAGTTCTGCACAAAAAATTGATTGGACCTAATTTTGGTATAAAATGGCCACTGGCAGCCATCTTGAATTTCAGACCGCACCCCCAAAAGACTCGTTCTCGTCCCAAGGTTATAACAAAGGTACCCAAGAAGTTTCATGAAGATTTATTCATAAAAACAGCTTCTAGCGCGAGCAGTATTGACATGTACACTTACTGTGTATAAGTAGCGCTGAATAAGTAAAAGTTCATCTAATTTGCATAATTTCTGCACGAGAAGTTGTCTTCAACCAATGCTACCCATGCTTGTTTGCAGTTACTATATTGAGGAGCCTGACAGTTACTTGCCATCCCTCGGTGGTTCTCTCCGGGTAATCTGGCTTCCTCCCCTAGTAAAACTATCCAACATGAGGTGACCATGGCTGTAAAAAGTGTTGTTAAACCCGAATAAATAAAGAAATCAAAATTGCTGAATCCAAGACTTCTGAATGATGGTTTTGATTGGGGAGGGAGAGGGGTTGTGGTTTTGGTTATACAGTGGGGCCCACTTAATTGGATATACCTTAATTGTATATCCCTGTTAATTGAATATAATTTCCCAACACAAAACCATTTACCAAGCCTCAAGTACAAATTTAACCTGTTAATTGAATATAGGTTATACAGTAATCTCCTGTTAATTGAATAAAAAATCTTGTAACATGTCGAAAAATTACCCTGACTCTTCCCGGTTTTCCTTTGGTTATAGACCAATTTGGCCTCAGTACACCCAATACAGGCATTTAATCTATTATGTCTTTTTTGACAGAGATCATGAAGCTCTGTCAAACAAAATATAATAGAATAAATGCTAAGTTTATCTCTGGAATACAGGAAAGAGATACAATCCTGTTAATTAAATTCTCCTGTTAATTGAATAATTTTCTTTGGCAAAGTGACTCTTCAATTACCCGGGTTCCACTGTACAGCAAAAACAAATATCACAAACTAATAATGAAACTATGTACTTGAGAAATGGCCCCAAGTCATTACAGCCCCAGTCATTACGGCCTCAAGTCAATTCAGCCCCAATATACCAAGTCATTTCGGCCTCTATAAATATTTTTAAATATCGTTTGAATTTTAACAATTTTCTATTTAATTGTTTTTCAACATTTGTACCTCAAATAGATATTCAGGTATACATATGAAACATGGTATTCTTTCATGCCTAGTAGATTTTCTTTCATGATGAATAAATGAATAAAAAGTTTCAGCACGCCGAAGGTGCGCATGGACGATGTGGGATTTGAAATCCCTTGTGACCTGAGTAATTTTATTTTATTTACTTATTTTTCCACAAGAGTCGGAAGCGAGGGTCTGAAATGACTTTGAGGCCGAAGTGACGAGAGGCAGAATGGACTTGGGGCCAAAGCGACTGGATCCCATTCTCACAGATGAGAGACGTTAATTATTACAGAACACAGCGAATGTGAATTTACTGCAGAGATAATTGCTCGACGAAATACATGTATATTAATATTTGTTTTCAATAAATATCGGGCAATATATTAATACTTTTTCTAAGAATTATTTTTTATGAGTTAAAACGAATATCGTAGCATATCTAAAATATCCTAACAGATGTGTAGTGCTTTTCTTTTGGACGAATCTTCCCTGGGCCGAGTTTTTCCCAGGCCGAATCTTCTTCCAGTTCCCGAATAAAGATGACATGCCATTTTCAATGGTGGTAAATATCCAAAAAGGTTATTATTTTCCTTTTTTTGGTGTTCGAAACTGCAAAGTACTGTTCAGAAATACAGATGACACCAAAAAGTAACACATTATTACTTTGTTTTGATTTCTGACGGGACCGAAAGCTAACTGTCAGTATCACTTTTTTTAATTACACCCATTTCGTCCGCTAACCAAATCGTCCACTGTAATTTTACCCGAGTCGTCCGCTGTAATTTTACCCAACTTGTCTGAAACTCGTCCACTGGGGGAAGGTATCGAAGTATTGTATTTTGAATCATTTTTGTTTATTTATTTATATAATAATTTTATTGTATACTTTATTGTATATTAACTATTGTAATATATCTTAATGTACCTCTTTGCATTAAAATTTCATATACTTATACGAAATTCTGAAAACAGAAATGTCAGAATAAATAAACTACTCAGCCATCTAATTAATTTCGACACTTTTTAATACGGCTGTAATTATACCGTTTATTCAATGGATTACCTATAATAATTATATTATTACAGAAAAAGTTCTTAAAGTATATGTACGTTATATTTGATGGGTGGGGTTCCAAGAACAGTTTACCAGTCATCTTCGCTATCTTCTGCATACGTTGTGGACTTACGCGTTGTAACTTCACGAAGGGACACATAATGAAGTGGTTGCACCAGTAACGATAAAAGCATTGGCGTAGTGGTGCTGGCGGTAGTAGTAGAAGAAAGTAGTAGCAGTAGAAATGGTGACGGCTTCAGAAGACAACTGTTCGAAAAAGTAATACATTTAGAGGCAAAAAGCAACGACAATCGTGATAAATATTTTGTTCTGGCCAATCGCAGTGAGAAGTAGGTTCAATGACGGCCATTGTGTTAGAAATCAGAAACAATAGTAGTTGTACTGATAGAGGTGGTATAAACTGCTTGCTGTGGGTGTCAGGTGGAAGTAGTCGTAGAATTAGCCATTGCACTGGTAGCCTGAATTAATCCATGCCCCGCATAGTCCGGGAGCCAGATGACCATTACTGCTACAAGTGTGTGTGTGTCGCAGGTTGTTGTTGTTTTCTGGGAGCTGTTGACTGCATCTGTCGTTGGCGTTTGTGAATGAGGAAGATGGGGCATGAGACAAATCCATTTTTATTCGGATGTTAGCCTTCCTGGCAGTGGTCACTTGGAGAGATAGGGGTATGTGTCGTTTAACATATGAAAACCCTCAAAGAGACTGAAGAGGTATGTTGATCTCTAGAGGATGGGTGTGTGGTTCACCCTGACTCTGGTAGTTGTCTTCTGTGGAACCTTAATTTCAGGTACTTGACGTTGTTGGTGAATGAATGAATGAAAGGTTTTAGCGCGCCGAAGGCGCGCAGGGACGATGTGGGATTTACAAATCCCTTGCGACCCGGTTAACCTTATTTTATTTTACTTGGATCACACAGGCCTAGCTTTCCTATTGCCCAAAATGGAGTCTGAGGGGGTTTTGCACGCGGTTAGAATACCCGGCAGTTTACGTTGGAGTGTTAGATGGTCAATACTCAATCCCTCAACCCCTTTAAAACTATTAGAGAGCGAGCTCTATTCGGTTCCAGTTCGGCGATGGTAGAGGTTTGAGTCCCACCATGGTGGCGAGCCAGAATGTAATGTTGTGCGATGGCAAGTTTAAGGGGAGAAGAGAAAAGAAAACCAAACAGCAACGCCGGTTTGGTAGCGGCCCCGGTATATGACCATAGCGGTTACAAAAAAGAAGTGGAAAAAGCTCCAACAGTTTAGTTTGAAAAACCGGGAGTCATCCATCAAGCCTTCTGGGAGATAGGATGCCGTATGTGATTTTGAGGTATCTGGTTATCCTTCGGGAATTCCAAATGACCTCCTCCACTCCCCCCCCCCCAAAAAAAAACCCTCTCACTGACACACACCCTCAAGCCCTTAAAAGGGCTGTCAAATCTTTATTCAAATGTTTATTTATATCAAATGTACACTCGTCCCCAGCCAGACAAGCTTGTTTCAATCCTTGCCTAGCGTTTGGTGGTTTCTTGTATATGTTGCAGAAAGGTAGGTTGCACCAATTCCTCCTACGCTTTGTCTACCATTTCCATGCGTCTTCTTGATAAGAGTGTTGCAAGAAAATTTGGGAATGTTCACTTAGAAAAGTTATAGGTAGAGAGAAAGATAGACATCCGCTATTGTATATTGTGCCTGCTGTGTGATTGTTGCTATGAATGGGGTAAGGAGTGTGTTTCTTCGGAGCCCGCTCCCCACATGCAGAGTTGCGAGGCAATCCTCACAGACTCAATCCTAAAGATCTCAATGAGTAGCGAGGCAATCCTCACTGACCCCACGCAGTTTAATTCTATTGAGTAATTTTAATTTACTGTGGATTATTTTGTTTTCCTGTTTAGGGTTCGGTGTTCGTTCAGCTTCACCATTAATTCACTATCCTGGAGTATGTAGAGGGTTTTGTTATATAGGTCTTATTAAACGCGTTTCAATCGTGCTTCAGCAGAGTTGCAAGGCAGTCCTCACAGACTCTATCCTAAAGTTCCCAATGAGTAGCGAGGCAGTCCTCACTGACTCCACGCGATTTAGTTATATGGTATAAATAATTTTTTTTTTTTTTTTTTTTTTTTTATTTTCTGGAAACTTATTTTGCTTTTCTGTTAAGGGATCGGTGTTCGTTCAGCTCAACAATTAATTCACTATCTTGGAGTCTGTTGAGGGTTTTGTTTTGTAGGTCTTTTAGTCGCGTATCAATAGTTTCTATTTTTGCTAGCTCGTGTATCGGTGTCCATTTCGCTTTGCATAGTGCCACTCGCAGGGCATAATTTTGAACCCTCTGTAGCTTCTGAATGTTGGTTTTGCTTAGGTCGCTTGTTATTATGGCACCGTATTCTAGTACCGGACGTATAAATGTTTTGTAGAGCTTGAGAAGCACATCTTTGTTTGCTCCCCAATTTCTGCCTCTGATCATCTTCAGAAAATTGATACGTTTAGTAGCTCTAACCGTAATGGAGTTTACGTGACTGTTTAGACTCAGATTGCTATCTAGGATAAATCCCAAAAATTTGGCCTCTTTGTTTGCTTCTAGTTTGTGATCGTATAACTGGAGATCGATACTCGGGACTGTTTTTTTTCTTTTTGAAGAAAATAACTTTTTGAGTTTTGGCGGCATTGAGTTTGATGCGCCACAGGGCGCACCAGCTCTCAAGATCGTGAATGGTATCCTGTAGACGATTTTTAATTATGTTTCTGGACTTGCTGGCTGTCCAAATGCCTTTGTCGTCTGAGAACTGCGATAGTTCAACACAGTTTTTCCCTACTTTTTCTATATCATTCACATATATTATGAAAAGAAGCGGACTTAGAACCGACCCTTGTGGTGTTCCCGCTTCGAGTATTACTTCCTCTGACACCTCGCGATTAACCCTCACCTTGATTTTTCGGTCAGTTAGAAATGATGATATGATCCTTAGAATTTTAGTGGGTAATCCCAGTTTCGCTAGTTTATATCTCACGCCATTGTGCCATACCGAGTCGAAGGCTTTTTCTACATCCAAGAAAAGCGCGGTTCCGATTTCGTTTTGACTAAATGCTGTTTTCATATAATCGACCAGTCTATATACGTGTTCGATTTCCTCTTTCTGACTCCTATACGCTCTTTGCCATTTGTTGAAAAAGTTGATTGATTCGAGATAGCTGCGAAGTCTCGTAGTGAGAATCCGCTCAAATATTTTCCCAACACAGCTAAGCAAGCTGATTGGCCGGTAGTTAGAAGGGTTGGTAAGGTCTTTGTCGGGTTTAGGTATCATGACTCCTGTGGCCACTTTCCAGCATTTTGGGAAGTACCCACAGGAGAGACAGCAGTTTAAGAGTTTGGTAAGTCTGCAGTAGAAGATGTTGGGGCACTGTATCATTCGTTGTTGGTGGCGTCACTGTAGGCAACTTTATATGTCTAGTAGAGTCATTGGACATCGTGTCTGTGTTAACGGTGTCACAGAAGACAGTTAATGCCTTGTCACTCACGTGTGTCAAGAGTTGAGATGTGCTCAGCTTGAACACCTAAGAAAATGTGTGAAATTGACACTTACCGCAGACTTGTTGAACCTGATTGAATGTCCGTCGAATCGACTGAGGTCCCAAAGAAAAGATTAGTTTAGGACCTTAGTTCTATTGGTATAGGAGTAGGCGACCAAATATTTGTAGGTACGTTGTCCCTTCCGGGTATGTGGACCTGCTTGTGATTCCCAGATTCAAGACTGGTGTCCTTGGTGGACGCAAATCTGCGAGTTGTATGTCCAGGTATTCCATAGTAGAGCTTAGTATAGAAATACATTAATTGTCAGGCTGCAAAGAATTGATTCGCTGTGGCGTCGATAATTTCCAGGATTCGAGTTCAAATGTCTGCCAAGAGTGATGAGTGGCATCATGTGGAAACAATGTCGGCCGATTGTGATCAGTCAATGAAGCCCAGCCAGTGGCCATTATGGGTCTGATGCTTTTGTGTGTGGGTGTTTTGGGGCTCTGGTGTGGCAATCTTCTGGCGAATGATAATTTTGATCATGTCATGGAAAGTATCCAACAAAATCAAGTGATCGTGTTCATTGGCAGGATGAAGTCAACGGTAGTGGTTGTATTGTGTATGGTGGATTTGTTGTTCAATACTCGTTTATATACTGAAATTCGAATACATTTACAATGCCATCAGATAGAAGACGCCAGTATGTTTACATTGTGGGTAGTATGGTTTCCGCAGTGTTCAGTGTGTGTGTGTGGGGAGGGGGTGGGGGGGGGGGTGGTCATAGGTGGACTCATGTATCATTGTATACAGACGACGTTTTGTGTCTTACACAGATGGTAGTTACGATGCCTGTGAGTGCTCCAGGATGCAACACAGTTACCGTTAGTCAGAATCGCACCATGGGATAAGTAGAAAAGAGAACTCTAACACATTTTAGAACTGTGCGTGTTGAGACACGGAACTGTGTGTCAGTTATTCGTGTGCTGAACGGCGACTCTTTTGTTGTGTGACTAGAGTTTCTGCCCAAACAGGCCTTTTCAAAGAATCAAAGACTTTCTCAGAGTGGTTATATAGTATTTGTATTGTAACCTTGGGTCGTGATTGGTATATCTTGTCAGATAAACGTAAGGCTATGTGAGTTTCCACTGGTCTACTGGACCAGATGGACTGGATATCAGATCTTTGATGATTCAGGAGCTAATATGTAAATGCCTTGCCTCCTGTTAGCGTTTTGTCCTCGAGAACTTGTAAGATGTATCTCGTCCGACATTTTTGGTAGACGCAAAGTATGAGGGATTGTCTGGCGTGACATGAAAAAGAAAGGATCCAAAATTCCAGTTGCTTGTGGACGAAAATGTTAATTGTGAGCATGCGAGGGTCTGCCCTCGTAGATGTATCGGTGTAGGAGGTGTAATGTATAGTAATGTTCGAATCTGGAGGTGTGAAAGAAAATTATATGTAGACTCACTGGTAGGTCTTGACGAGAACTGCGGTACAAGATGGCAGACTGTATTAATGTGAAGCTCAATCTGGTGTAAACATTAGGGCTCACAGAGAGCAAACTCACTAAATAATGATCATTATATATTCTCTGAAAATGTTCGAATCAATTTCTGATTTATGTTCCAGTACAAGAAAGATCTCATCCATTCATTTTAGGAAAACATATTTTTTTTCGGTATTTTTTGCAATATTTTACCAAAATATATATTTTTTAAGTTGAAAATGACAAAATCAGTTAACTTGTGCTCATGGAGTTTCCGTTTTTTAGATATTTACTGATAAATCTCCATAAAAAAATACAGACGTATGTTGTACAGTAATGTAGTGGATACCTGTCTGAAACTTTATGTTTATAATTTACTTATTGTGATTGTTTTAATTATAACAAAATTATACGAAAAAGTGTCAGTTTATTACAAGAGAACTTCAAAGGAAGCTTTACGATGCTATTTTTATGTCTTAGCATCTGTATACTGTTATGTGATTATTCCTAAATGGGCCTTCTTCCGTCTGATTAACCAGATACAGTAAATGCGTGATGTTTATTCCTTTACAAAAAAGGATGTTTTAGGGAAAACACACCTACCGAGGATTTGTTACAATATTGAATATTTGCCACTCATACTGATATGGCCATCCAGTCTAAAAATGCTTCTTGTGCATTATACTTTCAAAAAATATAGTTAAACTTTTTCATATGTAGGAGTAGTAGAGATGGAACTAAAATTTTATTTAAGCCACTAATGGAAATTGGGCTCCTGGGGAGCAATCGCCAATCGCTTTTTAAAGACAATACTTTATTGTGTCTGAGAAATGAATATGTTGATTATGTGCACATTTTTCGCGAGAATATAAATTGGGTATTTTCAACATATTTTCTTTATTATTGATAAACAACAAGTGTCGAGATTGGAAAACTGATACAGTGTTACAAGTTTTCGTGATAAATAAACACCAAGATGTTCGATGAATGGAAGCTTTCACGCTGTGTCTACACATGCCATTGATTATGAGAAGTTATCGAGTTAATGGTCTTGGCGCCATTTCAGGGACGGGTGGAGGGGTGGGCGCAGATTGAGATGTGAAGTTTTAACTGATGATCCAGCAATCCAGTTATATGGAGATCAATAGGGTAGTGTCTACAATCAAAGGCGTGATGGAATCGAGACAAAGTAGAAAACATTAGTGATTGAAGTCATGCAAATCAATGGTAGTGGTAGAAATTGTCACCACAAGTTGAAATAGCAGCAGACACTGGGGTGGCAATTAAAGAGACAATAGTTGTGACACTGGTGGAACAGTAATATTTATGGTACTGATAGAGGCTTGATACTATTATTATCCTGAATTGATGTGAGGTCATGAGGAGGAAATCGCATCCAGGGTGGAGGGATATTTGAACCTGCATTTAGGCTTGCAGAATGTTTTGATCAAATGCATTTTCCTTTGCGTGTGGATTTCTCATCATGCCCTACACCACTCGATGATGAATGTTCTCCCACCACACCACACGTGGCATCATCGAAATCAAAATACTGTGATGGGAATGTTATATTCTACTGATAGATCATAGAGACAAATAAATTAGTTAAAAAATAAGATCAAAATGTGCTGTATATACCAAAGAGAGGTATATACTACGAAAACGCATGGTAACTCATGACAGCAATGAGTTAACATATTGAAGTGAGTTGAAACAGCTGTCATTTTTTTGATTTATTGCTATAGATTACATCAGGGGTGTACGCTGATAGATCAACCATCTCCGAGTGATGTGGGTGTGGGATGGGTAACTGTGTCAATAAAAGCGAAGCAAGATTCCATGTTTGTTCACAAAATGCAGGTGATGATGTTACAGGGCAACGATCAGTAAATATTCTATTCAGAATGGTAACATGGGGTGGGTAAGATACACAATATCTTAATGCTTTACCTAACATGAAAAACAGATGACACTTGTAAATAAAATGTTCGAATAACTAAGTTTTTTGACTTTTTGCATCAAAACCATAGCTTATGATTCCTCATTGGAATGAGCTGGTGAGTTGTCAGTGGATAGTCAGGAGATAAATACAACACGCTGTACCATTCCCGCTGACCTGATGGGTTTGTAACCAAGCTTGATGCCTAGTCTCATGGAGTGTCAGGACATCCATCATCATGATCTACATGGGTTGGTCTCATTCCCACTCATGATTTTGTTGGACATTCGCATGTTTGGCGAAAATGAGATAAAATGGAAATCTTTTGTTTCAAGTTGAACTTCTCGTTCACAGAAGGGGCGAAGCTCCCCAGGATTGGGTACCGGTTCAGCCTCTCTTTCCTCCCAAGTGCCCTGTTGGTGATCCACATACCAACCATTCCATCGATACTCATTTCAATAATGAATGACATGATATGTTCTGCCATCATCGACTTCATAGGAAGAGGCTACACTTGTATGATTTACATGAATAAACAATCATAGAAAGAACACTGTTCCCTTCTTGCTCAAGCAGTACCTATAAAATAATTTATGTAAGGTCAATTCAAATTGCAGGGTTTCCTTATTATAATATTTTTACTTCCCAATATCTAAGCCTAGTTTGCTGTTCACACATACCTGCTTCAAACCCAAAAGCCAAAACAATCGTCTCGTGATCATACATTCTCCATATAAATTTATTTCACCTTCATGAATATCACTTTCTTTCTGATTATAGTAGTCCCGTCAATGGTTACAATTTACAAACTTCGAATGATATACCAGTGTGACATCATGCTCCTACAACGAGAAAGAAAGCATGGGTTAACATGGTGGGTGATTTTTGTGCCAAATATAACTTTTTATCTGCATACTTCACTGTGCACGTGTGAATGTCTGGATAATGGTCGAAAACTCAGCAAAACTGCAATGTTGGTTTGTGATGCCAGCAGCAACCTTACTGAGTTTTTCTCTCTCCGACAAATCATAAGTCAATATAATTGTGTCACCCACACTCACAACCCTGCCTCCACTCACGGGATTAGCAATTTCTACTATTAAATTGGTGGTACTCCAATGGAAATGTTGGAGACCCTTTCACCCAGCACTGTTTCACCCTCGCTGTGATTGTGTAAGACATTTCTAATATTACTGATTATACTTTCAATCTCTCAACTTTTGGAATTCTCTGTCTTACATTGTACATTTGCTACCATCGGCTCATCTGACAGAAAAGCTTGTGTCATTTTCTTGCTTCTTGGTAGCATCATAAGTGACACCATAATTCGTCCATGGACACACTCTCCTTTTTTGAGGAAGAGTGTGCCCTGATCTGTCTTTTATCCCTAATCATTGGAGTTAATGGATTTTCATTTTCACCCTCACTATCACTACTGTTTTCACTAGCAGTAGATGTCTGTAACTGTGGTGCTACATACCTTGGAGTTCTATTCCATTCACTTGGTACTGGAACCTCCCATTCCTGACAAGCTAAACTAAGGTTTTCTGTATGACATTTAATGTTTCTCCCTGTCAACAGATCTTTTATTCTATAACTCATGAGGCCTATTTTCTCTATAACTCTGAAAAGACATTCCCACTTCTTCTCAAACTTACCTTTTGACCTCCCATCCTGATACTTAACATGATCTCCTACATCAGCCTGAAAGTCTTTTACCTTAATGTTTTCTAAGGGTTGTTGCTTCATGACACATTTATGTCAACATGCCTGTTGCTGGAAAAATGCCCTGTGCTGTTCATGAATTGCAATCTTGTGGAGTTCTTCCCCTACATATTTCTGTTTGGGTTTCAACATTGTATCTATAGGTAGAACTAGATCTCTTGCATACAGCAAATAGTAGGGAGAGAATCCAGAGGACTCACTCCCATTAATTTTGATGGCAACAAGAGCTTGGTTAAAAAAAAAAATCCCAAACTTCAAGTTTTTCTGAGACATTTTATCTAAGATATAATTGAGTGTTCTGTGGAATCTTTCAACTTTTCCATTTGACAATTGATGGTAATATGAAGTGGTCACATGATGTATTTTCAAATTTTCAGTGAAATATTTCATAACCTCATTACAATTTTCGGATCCATTGTCCACTAATAATTCCAATTGACAACCAAATCTTGTGGATATTTGATCTATTAATAGATTTGCAACCATTTCTGCCTTCTTGTTTGACATCAGAAATGCTTCAGACCATCCAGAATGAATGTTACTATGTATCTGTTCCCTGACAGTGTAGTTGGTAATGGTCCACTCATATCAAATGCTATTTTACCAAATGGGTAAGGCGGCCTATCCACTTATTACATAGGGAAGTGCATTTTCTGTGTATTCCTATCTTGACAACTAAAACATTTTTTCCACATAATGATAGATATTTTTATACAAATCTGGCCAGAAATATTTTCTACTGATATTATAATACACTTTATCTATCCCCATATGTCCTAAGTCGCCATGGTATTGCCCTAACACCTCATCTGTTAGATGATCAGGTATACATAATCTCACCCTTGGATTATAATCTGTAGCACTAATATAATACAATACTTCTTCTATCAACATATATCTACTACCGATATTGGCTGGGGTATTACTACTAAAATATTTTGTCTAAATCTCCATGAGTCTACTATCTTTTTCCTGCTCTGTTTTCATATTTAAATCTAATTAATTGATTTCCCTGGGCTCCATGGCTGAACTTTGTTTTTGTTTTTGCACTGACAAATGGGCAAATAACTTAGGATCAATTTTACCACTGTTTAAAACCCCCACTGTAAGAGTTTCATCTGTATCTACCTTATCCGTATTATAATCTGGGTCAACAGTGGCTTACCCTCCAGGTAGTCTGGACCACAGATCTGCACACATATTTTGTCTTCCTGGTAAATATTATATATTTACAATTATGACTGGCAATTTTTAATGCCCAAGTTGGAATTTGGCATTGTTATGTGAACTCCTCAACAAGTATTGCAGGGGAGCATGGTCTGTCTTCATAACAAACTGTGCATCCTGTAAATATTTGTTGAGTTTGTCCAAGGCATAAGAAATGGTAAATGCCTCTTTCTCAAATGTGGACCACTTCTGTTGAGATTATGAGACAAAATACTGTGGGTTTTTCATCAGGAACCCAGGGTAACTGTCCCATGCTGTCTTCACAGGGTTGATTCAAGACAGCAGCCACACAGGTGCCCGAGGCATCTGTGTAGAGTACATACAAATTTCTGAGTTTGGGGTAACTCAGATGAGCAACCTGGGTCAAATTCTCTTTTAAATATACTGAGTCAAAAAAGAAAGTATAATAAACTTTGAGGAGCAATTGTTTTAGTGTTATCAACTTTAACCCCAAACAAATTATTGTAAATTCATATTTCAAGTCTAGCTGTATGCATCAGCATAAGTTCTTACTGTTGCTAGCATCACATCAGGACATCGCAGTTCAGACATGGGGTGAAATGAAAAGTTCACACATGCAGTCAGTAGTGTGTATGTCCACAGTTTGATGCTCTGCTCCTCAAGAAAATCATGACAGATATGTGCCACATGACATTGGGCATTGTCTTGCTGGAATAACTGCAATCCGACATTAGTATTGAACAATGGGACAACAACAGCATTAAGAATTTCGTCCCAATATTGCTGTCCATTCAGATTATCATCAATAAAGATCAACTGTGTTCGATGGTGGAAGGAAAGACCTGCCTAAACCATTACACGACCCCCGCCAAAATGGTCTCATTCCCACATGCAAGCATCAGAAAACTGTTCTCCTCATCGGCGATACACTCTTTCCTTTCCATGAGCATGATGTAGATAAAATCGTGATTCATCACTAAAAAGAACTGTGCTCCAATGCTGCTGAGTCCAGCGAACATGCTGATGTACCCATTCCATTCTTATGTTATGATGACGTTGGGTAAGGATTGGTCTGTGGTATGGATGCCTACTCCGGATGCCATGTTCAATGAGTCTGTTGCAGACAGTTTGTGAACTGATTCTATTGTTAGTTCTACCAGGAGTAATTGCTGCTGTCCTCACCACTGGAAGGAAGTGATCCCGCCATTGATATGTCCTGATGTGTCGGTTTTGTGCAGGGGTCATGATTCTTGGTCGACCTGAATGTGGTCAGTCAAAGGTACATCCAGTTGTTCTATACCTTCCAATGAGATGGTAAATAGTGGCCTCAGTGACTCTGAACTCAGCAGCGAGCTCATCTGGAGGTATCTCAGCCTCATGCATACCAATGGCATGCAACCTCTAATTTTTGATTGACCTTGGCATCTTTTAAAATGTTGGAAGACAAAAACTAGCATGTTGTCTCAATAACCCAGGCTCTCTAGCACAACAAAACACATAGAAAATTGTCAATCACCCATTCAATTTGACATTCTTGGGTAGCACATGCTGTTTTGAAATCTGTAAAAGAATGGTATATGGTTGGGGGACAACAACAACATGTCATTAAACCCTTTACATGACTTCTTGTCCATGAACATGCAACATTAGAACTATTATATTCCATCCTTTATGCTATATTTTCACAGTTGCTTCTATTATACTTTCTTTTTTGACTCAGTGTATTTGAAGGCTTTTTGTGGGGCCTCCCACTAATGAAATCTGGCATATTTCTTTGTAAGCTCTACTGAGTGCTGTGCAATCTCTCTATGATTTGGAGTGAACCTCCTGTAATATGATACCATTCCCATAAAACTTCTCTCTTCTGTTACAGAGGTAGATGGACTTAATTTTCTTATAACTTCAACCTTACTGGATTCAGACTTCATCACCTCCCTGCTTATCACAAAACCAGGATGTAAAGCTTCACTCTGGAAGAATGAGCATTTTTTAGCTTTTAATTTCAATTTTTGTTGTTTGAGGCAGTTGAAAACTGCTCAGAAATTCTCAATATGGGACTTCATGTCATGACTAAACACCAACATATCATCCAAATACACTAATGAAAAATCGCTCATTCTATCTAAGATCACTGTCATGAGCTCCAGAAATATGGAGGGCCAATTGTGGAGACCAAAGGCTATGACATTGAATTGATATAACCCATTGTGACATGTGCATGCTGTCTTTTGTTTATCAGCTTCATCCATTTTCGTTTGCCAGTACCTGGACTTCAAGTCAAGGGTTGTAAAATACCTGCACCCATTCAACAAGAGAAACACATCATATATGGGGGGGGGGGGGGGGGGGGGGGTGGCCAGCTCATGGACTTCATGACCTGCTTTAACCTACAAAAATCGACACAAAAATGAAAAAAATGCCATCCTACTTACCTACAAATTAGACAACGAAAGCTCCAAGTACTCTGCAACCACTTTATGATGCATGCATCTAACATTTCTTGGATCACATTATCCATAGGTTTTGTTTCAAAAGTGGGACCCAATAAGCTCATCTCTTGATAGGTTTGGCACCCCCTTTGTCTATTTGTATTGTTATGGTATCTGTTTGGATTAATTCCTTATCAGTTTTAGCAAATAAGTCTCTGTCTCTCTGTGTTGCCTAATTAATTTCATCAACATGTCCCTCTTATCTTGGGGTTCTTGAATTTCACTATCTGAGATTTGATTATCTTTGGCTTCATTTTTTCCCGCAATACATCCCCGTTTCATTATATAATACTTGTCAGTATTGTTAATCAACATAACTGGTATATTGCCATTATTGTTTCTCACTATGCTATTACATACCATTAAACCAGGTTGCTAAGCTATAAAACCTTGTTTTAACCCATAATGTTCTAAAATTTTAAATCTTGCCCTAGCACCTACAGCCTTGGTTGTACACACACAAGTATTCTCAGGTTCCAATTCAATGTTATTGACTAAACGGGTTAAACATGACAGATGCAAGTCTTTAACAAGTGGCACCAATTGTCCATTTAATCTTATTTTTCTCAATCCCCAATAAATGTTTCTGATATCAAATCTAAACCTAAAATCATGCTCCTATTTAATTCATCTAACACCAACAGTTATTGTAACTGTTGCATTCCATTGATGTAAAGATATAATTGCACTATTTCCCTTGGGCTAATGCTTGTGCCAGAAACTCCTGTTATTTTTGGCAGTTGATTTTTATCACCTACCAATTGAGGGCAATTTCTCATATTCTTTCAAAATTTCATGCTGATAAATGAGATCTGAGCTCCAGAGTGCAGCAAAGCTCATAACATTTGCTTTCCCGTGTGCATGATCATGCTATCTAGCAATGCTGTGCCAAAATTCATTTCCACAGTCTGAAGTATTGTAGACTTTTTCTTTCTAGTCTGTTTCACAGTTAGTTTCTATTTCTTGATTCATTTTCAGCTGTATTTATTTGTGAGTTCTTCTCTGGTTTTCTATAATAAAGTTATTTTTCTAAATATTTTTAACTCTTGTTCTGAAAAAAGTCTGTTGGGTAAGATTTGTGTACAATCATTCATGAAGTGGCCTTGAAATGGACAGTGGTCACATTGTTTTATTGTAAAATGTCCCGAACTTCCACATTTATCACACTTTTGAAAATAATGCCAAGGGTTAATTTCCTTTCTCAATAATTTGTTCACTATTATTCTTACTTCTCTCCCTCTTAACAGATTCAACTTCTGCTTGAGGAGGTCCTTCCTTTTGATTGGTTTTATTTGAGATTTGCTTCTTTTGCTTATTCTGTCTATTGGTTAATGAAATTGCTTTCAATTTTGTTGTATACTATTAAAACAAAGTAGAAGATATCCAAACTGATGTTGATATTTTCGGAAAATGGTATTTGGTATGCATGATTGGACACATCAATATGTTACCAAGTTAAGTGTTTATCATGAATGTCACCAGTCCATGAAAACATTCTGCAGGTTTTTAACATGAGCGCCACTTTAATGTCTGTGGTGTATGTTTTGAAATTTTATTGAACTGGATGGGCTTTTTCGGAGGTCTCATCATTCTTTTCTTGGTATAAACTCATTCATCAATAGTTTCTGGTAAAAATGTAATCTTCGAGGTATACGAAGGCTGACACGTGACAAACATTTATGTGCCATTGGCATGTTGCAAGCTGGCAACAGGCAAACTGCAGTGGCTCAAATTCTCAACATCACTCAATTGGTGATTAGCAGGTTGTGGTCATGCTATTGTTAAACAGACAATGTTGATGACAGACATCAGTCAGGTTGTCCAAGGGCAACAACCGCTATCAGGATCATTTCATCCAAACCACAGCATTACGTGACCGCCATCAAAGTGCCTCAGAAATTGGACAGCAGCTACACCAAGTGGCAGATGTGTGAGTCAGTGGTCAGACTATTGAAAATTATCTACACAGCTGGTATTTCTATGCCCGGTGACCTCGAATAACTCCGTGTTTAACTGAACATCACATTGCAGCAAGGCGTAATTGGTGTGGAGCATGACAGCACTGGAATAAAGCATCAGTGGAGCAATGTCATGTTTTCTGAAGAATCAAGGTTCACTCTTGACCACCCCAACAGGCAAAACAGAGTGTGGCAATGGGGAACAAATGGCACCATGACGTAACCATTAGGCAGCATGATCATTTTGGTGGTGGATCGGTTATGGTTTGGGGAGACATAACCATGACAAGCAGAACAGCATTACATGCCATCCGAGGGCATGTCACAGGGCAGTACTATCATGACAACATGTTAGCAGCTCATGTGGTACCATTTGCACAAGGTCACAGCCATTGATTCATTTTCTAAGATGACATTGTAAGAGCACACAGGTACTGTGTCACTACAGAATTCCAACAGCACCATACCGATACCCTGGAACTTGCCGCTGCACAGCAGGAATAATGGAATAACACCAGTCAAGCTGATATTGGACATTTGGTGAGGAGTATGCCATGTCGGATCTGCTCTTGTCTCTTGAACTGTGGAGGATTTACAAGGTATTGTGGTTTTGGACTGAATGTGGTAAATTATCAGACAGACTATCCATGTCTTCTACAGCTCAGTGCATGAAATGTGTGTTTGTCAGACACCCAACTACCACTGAAATGATTCACCAGATGTCACAGACCATGCCTCAACTGTCTTTTTGATGAAAATATAAAAATATATTTCTTCATATATCTCACTTTTATCAAATATTCCCTACTTTCCTGAATAGTATATATGCACTTCTTTATGCCCTACATATGCCCTACATATTCGGAAGCTGAAATAGTATTAATCCCATTACCTGTATCTATTGCTCCGCATGGGTAGAGTCTTGCCCATTTAAATGCTCTGGACTCACTCAACAAGTATGGACCATATGCCCCAGTCTTCCACATCAAAAACATCTAATAGCCATGGCAGTTCCAGTGGGTGGTTGAACTGTCACAGTGTGTACTCGGTTTGTAATTTTAACCATACATTGTGATTTGATGTACCCCACTCTACTATAGCAAAAACAAATGGACTTCCTCACTGTTTTTCATGCTACTGGTCTCTGATATCACACATTTTGTTTCTGATTAACATATATGAGCAGGCCACTACTTTTAGAAATCACATTAACACTATGTTTTTGTCTAGATTCTTCCACATCTATTAATTGGATGCCATTTGAGTCACCAGTGCTAGCCTCTCTAATGTAATAATAATAATACTACTAATAATAATAATTGATTTTCTAGAGCATAAAACCACAAATAGTGCTCTAAAACACTTGAAGAAATAAAATACACTTTTCTGAAATAAAGAGTCACATCTGTTGCGGTTGCCTATTACAGAGGTACTGGAGAATGCTTCAGTAAATAGGAAAGTTTCAAGATTTCTTTTGAAGATATCTAGAGTTTCTGAATTTCTGACACTAATAGGCAGGGAATTCCACAATCTGAGACCCACAATGGAGAACACATGATCATTAGCCAGATTAGATCTGTTAAAAGGTACAACTAGTTGAATTTGTTTTATAGATCAGAGACTGTGTGATGTTGTATATACAGTGAGGAGTTCTTGCAGGTAAACTCGAGCCAGTTTGTGGATACATTTGAATAATAAGATCAATATTTTGAAATCAATTCTCTGTTCAACTGGAACCCAACGTAGTTGTCTTAAAACAGGTGTTATGTGTTCAGGCTATTTGGTACCAGTAATTATCCTAGCAGCAGTATTCTGAACATTTTGAAGCTTCTGAATCAGGTACTGGGACAGCCCCACTAACACTGAATTACAATAGTCTAGTTGTGGAGTGAAGAAGGAGTGCACAAGTTTTTCATGTGCTGACTGGTTAAGATAAGGTCACAGTCTTCCAACATTACGAAGCTGCCAGTAGCATTTCTGACATACTTTATTGATATGGATGTCCAGTTTTAAATTTGAGTCCATAATCAGTCCAGTATTCCTGGCCGATTCACTTTTCATAGTGATGTTTTTTTCACCCAGAATTGATGTAACATAGGGCATAGGCATACAAACCCCAGATATCACTAAGAATTCAGTTTTGGACTCATTCATTTTCAGTTTAAAGTCTATCATCCATTCCTGCACCAGATTTATTCAAGTTTCCATGTTACTGACTGTGGTGAATGAATCACTTGGAAAAGGTGGGTTGAAAGTAATATACAGTTGGATGTCATCTGCATACAGATGATATAATAGGCCATGCTTTTTAAGAAGGCGACCTGGGAAAGAAGTGTCCAGACTAAAGAAGAGTGGCCCAAGAACTGAGCCCTGAGAAAGACCACACTTTAACATCCTGCTTTCTAAACCGATCTTATTGTTGACTGCAACCTTCTAGATATGATGCAAACCATGATAAGACAGTTCCACATATGGAACTGTGTCAATGTCTGCATGAGAATATCATGGTCAACTGTGTCGAATGCTGCTGAAATATCCAAGAGAACAAGCAGTACAGCCTTACCCACAAACACTGATTTAACAATGCCATTGTTGACTCGCAGTAAGGCAATCTCTGTACTGTGGTTGGCTTTGTATGCAGAATGGAAAGGCTCTAAAAGATCATTTTCGTGCAGATGATTTTTGAGTTGTATAGCAACAACCCTTTCCAGGAATTTAGACAGGAAAGACAGTCCTGAAGATACTGTTCTGGGCAGTCACATTTTGCTATGTATTCGGCACAATGCTCCCTGCTTCAAACAGTGCCGTGGAAAGTGCTTTTTCTAAACTTGAGGGTGCTTTTCTAATTATTTTCATTTTTACGTCACCTTCACCTACCCCATCACAAAAGTAAGCTGATAGCATCTTTTGTATTATTGGTTGATCTCCAGACACACAATAAGCATCTTTAGGTAGATCCAGTAGTCGTTCCCCATAACTAACCACTGTCTCCTGTTTTTCCAGTCTTATATGGTGCAAATAATTGTTCACCGTTGATTCGTAAATCACTTCCCCATACCTTGTCTTGAGCTCCTTCTGGAGCTCATCCAACATTATCAGAGGATGTACTCGACGTGTTCTCATGATAAAATCGACCATGACAAAATCACATGTATGGGCAACCAATCTGCATTTCTTATTATCATTGATTTCATTTGTACCACAATAATGTTCTAGTGATCTCATCCATTCTTTGTAATTTTGCAGGTTACCATCAAACCGCTTTACATGTGTATGTATGGACTGGGACTGTGTGGCATTAGCATTAGTATTTGTGTACCTATTTCCCATTTGAATTCTACACCATACACTATATATTGCTTTTATAACATTTTCACCAATGCTTCCACCTTCCCCACCTAAACTGGACTCTTCCTGTTCTAATTTAAGGTCAGCTATGTTTTTGTTTCAATTGGGCTTCCATTTGTTCTAATTGAAATGTTTGTGCACCAATCTACAGGTCCTTCTTGGCCAGTTCAGTTTGAAAAATAATAATAATAATAATAATAATAATAATAATAATAATAATAATAATAATAATAATGCAATGTTAACGTCTAGAATCCACTGCAGTGCTCTCTGAGTAACATTATTACCTGTTCATGTGTCAATTGTGCATCCTACATTTGTTTTTCTATGTCGGTTAAATGTTTTGTAGTTTCGTCATTAATGATCTTTACAATTTATTTTTGCATAGCAACATATAGCTCTAGAATACTACTGCACGTATTGGCCATGTTGAGTAATTACTAGAATACCCCCCCCCCAAAAAAAAAAAAAAATAAAATAAAAATTGAGTATTACTAATTGAAAATTTACTAGAATACTCCAAAAAAATTAGTATTACTAATTGAAAAACTTTTCTGCTAGCAAAATGTGAAATGAATGAACAAAAATGTTGTACCTAGAAGGTAAATTTTAGGAGCAGACAGTTCTTTCCTTCTCTGCCAATGGGACTAATATGTTGTCTCAAAGTTTTGTGATGCTCCGATGCCTAGTATTGCTTTCTGGTGCATAGTATTGGTATTGCTGGAATCCTGTCTGTGGTATTGCCAGCTCAAAAATTATGAAAACAACACCAAATAGACATGTGTAGCATAGTGGCAATGATCGTTAGGTCGCTGGGACTCCCAGGGTTGTGACACACTACATGTGTCCTCTGTTCTACAGTATGGGTGGCTTCCAAGTTACTTGTAAAGGTGGTGCATTCCACTGGATGGTTGGGAAGTCGGTCAGTGCATCGAAAATGCAACTACAGTTTCTATATTATTTATTCTTTACCAAATCTAGCCAAAAATGAGCTCTTGGAGCTATTACAACATTTGCTCATAGTCAATATTGTCTACACCAGTATCTTTCCAAATGAGCTCTTGGAACTATTACAGTATTTCTTCACAGTCAATATCTACACCAGTACACCAGGGCTTCCACTTCTTGAATGAACTCAGAGTTTCACATAAATAGTATCATCGACAGCACAACTTTACTGATAATTTTACAAAGTTTTATAAATGCTCTAGGTCTGTTAAAAATTATAGTACAGAAACGGAGCGTCTGGAAAATAATGTTAACAATGAGTACTTTACCATCACCAGGCTCTGTCAGGTTGTTCGATCAGGCGAATACGACCACCCAGGCTGGTGATTATGTAGGGAATGGTTATATGTTGTTTATTAGCCTGTTTCCATCAAATTCGTTGTGGCAGACATCCGCCATCTTGGCATCCGAAGCACCCTTTATCTAAGAGAATCGGTCGAATGGTGACAACAGTCAACCCTCCATGTCTTCCACAAGGCTGCCAGTCCTGGAAAGATTGTTAAAAGTGCCTAGCACAAAGTAAGTTAAGACTGTTCACACCAGCCATCCCAGATCTCAGTTTACTGGAGTGTACTGTAAACTTTTACTTATGAAAACAATATTAGTGGATACGGTGATAATGTAGCCACTGTCTATAAACAATTTAAAGACAATTGCAGTATAAATTATCAACATGCAAGTTTGCTAGTTTTTTGTTTACAATAACATGATAAGTTGTATTAGAGTTTGCAGTACAAAATGTCTGTGCTTTACTGAGTTCTCTACAATTATACTATGGAAAAATCTCATACATTTGTACTTGATAGATTCATACTAATTTCTGTTATTTCCCCAATAATCTAATAGCCATTGAGTTACCATTTGTATACTGGGTAATTTTATTACAATTTACTAGTGCGCATATGGACCTTTTTAACCCTAGGTAGACTGACTTTCGTCACACAGATCCCCCAAAATTAATCAAAACTACAGATACGGACTTCTGAGTTTATAAGAGTACCACGTAGTACTATAAGATGCATTCCTTTGTATAAGAGTCAATTTAGTTACTCAGAATTCTAGGTTATTTCGTAGAATTAGCCAACTAGACTCAAGAAGTTTTACTTGTTCGGATTCTTTCGGAATCATCTGCTCTGCTTCCATCTATGTTATTGTTTTTTCTGCCCATCCAACCCTATTTATTTGTTCTGGGGTATCTTTACTGGCTCGAATTGTCCACTAAATCCTCGGTTTCTCCCTGTTGGTCGGATTCCTTGAAATCCTGCTTATTTGAGTAGCATGTAGTGCTATATGTTTCTAAAAGCTTCTAATATCACCTACCCCCCCCCCCCCCCCCCCCTCACACACAGAGGTGTATTCTATTATGTAGGAGTACTTTTCTGGTTCGGATGCCTTCGGAAACCTCGGTTTCTACTTGCTATTCAGATTTTCCCAATGTTTCTGTCTATTCTCTTTACATGGAACTATTTCACTTGTAAAGATTCCTTGAGAATGGTACTTATAAGAGTAGCACGTAGTGCTATAGGACCAAGAGGTCACCAAAAACGACTCAGCAAAGCCCCATTTCGAGCTTATAATAGTAGCATATAACGTGTGTACATGTGGGCCCCGTATGTGTAAATGAAGGCCATGAAGTTAACATCAAGTCCCCCAAATACTCTTCTGGCGACTGAAGAGAATGGTAGTTTGGAGATCGACTGGACTCGCCAGTATGAGGCAATATTTCTCGGTAGTCTCCCCCAGGTTCTCTTACAGTGGCTCTTAGTTGGTAAACTATATGACCTTCGTGGACTGTTTGGCGGACTCATGGATTGGGTAAGAACCTTTCCTTGTATGTTAACAAATAACAGCACAATCTTCACATTTACAGTTTTTTATTCAACAAGAAACAAAATTACAACTTTTTAGGGATTCTTTTTCCATGGTATGTAGATTGTCATATATTCATAAACAGTCTTTTTGCAGATTGGACATCTTCTCATTGGTTTGCAACAGTTTTTATACAGGCACAAATGGTTACATGGTCGGGGGACAACAACAACATTTCACCTTCATGAATCTTCTTCGACAGTCATTCTTCTTCTTGAACTTTTTCTGAGTAATTAAAAAACGAGCTCCATCTCTCCATTTAGAAGCTACTCCAGTACAGGTAGTGAGACATCTCGAAAATGTGTTAAACGCTCATCATCTCTACACAATCTCTTGTAAATGGATTTCTTGCTTGGCAGGCGCGTACGACAACGCCAACAGCTCCCTACCTATGTCCAGGAACTCTCCGCTGCACCACAGGAAGAATGGAATAACATCAGTCAAGCTGATATTGGACGTTTGGCGAGGAGTATGCCACGTCGGATCCGCGCTTGCCTTGCGATCCGAGGAGGATTTACAAGGTATTGAGGTCTTGGACTGAATGTGGTAAATTCAATGTGGTAAATTCTCTGACTGACCGTCCATGTCTTCTACAACTCAGTGCGTGGACAGTGTGCTTGTCAGACACCCATCTATCGCTGAAATCATTCACCATCCTTCACGATGTCTTGGACAAAAAATTTGTTCGCAAAGCAGATTTTAGCGGATTTTGTATATGTTGTAGAGCAGACATTCCTGTGTCGATTGACACAAAGAAACGCTTGTTACAAATTTATTCAGGTGTGACAGGAATGATAGTCCGTAGGAAAATTAGTCCCTCTGGACTATTATTCCGCGGAATTATAGTCCTAGGTCAAACATTTCTAGGAATAGTAGTCCGCCGGACTACTATTCCTAGAAATGTTAGACCTAGGACTATAATTCCGCGGAATAATAGTCCAGAGGGACTAACGTTTCTACGGACTCTCATTCCTGTCACACCGGGTCCAACCCCAAGTCGACCAGAGTATATGACGAAAACGGATAGTAGCAACTACGCCGACGATAACGTCATCACTTTAGCTCATAATGGCATGGTGCATCTTTTCCAAAGTACCAATTGTAAAAACTCTCAGGTCAAGACATAGAAACCGTGTATCACCCCTGCAAGGCTACCACAATATTAGGACTCTTGAAATATCCCAACAATTTTACCTATTCTAAAGGACTCAATCAACTGTGGATGGGAGGCACCGGCCCTGACACAACTGCCGACAATGATGTTGCGTCCTCGAGATTTAAACACATTCAAGCATCTGCACCTAGATTAACGTTTTCATTTAGGATTCCTCTGAAACACATTTTGGGATTCGCCGAAGATTATGACAAAATCGCTTATGATTAAAACACAACCTCACTCTCGTTCGTACAAATGATGATGATGCAATCATAAGAGCTGCCACTACTTATGCCGTAAAGGTGCATCTGAGCAAATTTTCATGGTTCATGCCACACGTGCTACCAAATGACTAGGAAAGAATAAAACTCTTCAAGATCATCGAATCGAAAACCAGATTACTGGTAAGATTCAGAATGAGACAGTGCAACGTCGCGAACGTTCCAGCGTCGACTCAGTTCGAGATTGTCGGTGTAATCTTCTTCAGAAAGACAGCATTTCATCATAGTGGGATTTCAGATGGACAAGCTCGGATCTTAAGAAAAGAATCTATCTCTATTCGATATTTGCAACTTGAGAAACATGTAGGTGTTTCTGTTCCACGAGATATCCAGCCATAGATTACAATGCCTCGTTCGAGAAGAATGGCTTTTCTAGGTTGTACGGTGATGTTGCAGACTTCAGATTGAAAAATCACCACGTGGACGAATTGATAAGCAATCCGAACATAACGCATACCGAATACAAGAAGTTCAATCCCCTGTTCATGTTCGACGTCAGCAAACAGAGCGAGAAACTCAAGAACACCATTCTGGACATTATGATCAAGATGCAACAGGAACGTACCTTAGCAAACCGAAGCTATTGAAGTTGTCATTTCAAACAGAGTGCTGACGTTTCAATCGGGTGGAAGTAAAAGGTCTGTCATTCAATAACTGAAGAAAACTTTTTTCGTTTTTTTTTTGAAAAGCTTCAACAAAAACTAAAAAAAACATACAAAAAACTTGGAAAGAACATAAAAAAAAATTAAAAACTTAACAAAATTAAACATAAAAAACATGAAAAAGGAAGTTTGAGAAACATTATTATTAAATTGATCCTAATGTTTCTCAAGCTTCCATAATTATTTTTCTTTTTTTTTTATTTCCTTCGAGAACTTCACGTGTTCAGTTTGAATTTAGAACTATCTATGAAATGTATTTCTCTCTTGAATCAACCGTTGACATCTCTCCATCTACTTTGTTCTTCTTGTTGACGATAATCCGTTTCATGAAAGAAATGTATTGCGTGTCTTTGCTCTTCGTGATGCAGTTTATATATCCTTCTTTAACACTACTGATATTCTTCACAAACAGATGTCTGTCGTAACCCGACAGATTGTAAAATATCACTGAAAAGAACTTAGCATCTTGATATTTTAAATTGCAATTGCTGTTCGCGGCACCTCGAAATATACCCGTGTAGTGATCGCGATCACTCACTTTCTTGCATTCATTGCCAAAGTATCTGTGAACAGTAGTCTACAGATGTGACATTCGGTGACTCTCACATAGTCTTTTGTTTGCTCGTCTGTGATGATCGTCTTCACGGAAATTTTGAATTGCTCGTATAACGTTTTGCTTAAAGATACCCAATCATCCACAAACTTTTGAGCGACTTAGTCATTGTACGACTGTTTCGTGTAGGTGTACAGACCCAAAGAATTTTGATTGTCAAAAGGACACTTTATCAAGAAACAATATTCAGACAGTATGTGTTTATGATATTTTTAGATGTGACTCTGACGATCGTTGAGCTGACAAGAACTCATTTTGACTGTGAACATTCGACATCGCCATACACCACAAACGGCACTCTCAATATTTTGTTGTGATGTGAATTTGATGTGAGTGTGAGGTTTTATCGACGACACGCATTGATTTGAGTTGCAATATTTCTCCTGACGTACCATCGATTCTTTGTGTTTGAAGAAATTCAGACAGTTGAAACAGAAAAAAAGTTTCTCCATTGTGTCCGGTAGTCTGTGCTGACTGTAATCGATTCATGCTCTTGCTCCAATCGTAGTGTTGATTCTCGTCTTCCGAAATTAATAAAAAACATGTTTTTCTCGTATTTTTGGAGAACTTATCCTCAGAGGAAATATGAGTTTTTTATTCGACATATCCCCAAATGTTGACGGCGATTGGGGAATTTCGTTTTTCGGAATTATCGTTGTCACCTAAACGCATTGGATTCATTTCCATGCAATCTGAATTCTTAGAAGCCTCCACGTATTTCGTCGGTCTCTGTGCATGCTTTTCTACGGGATATAAGTCAGATGTGACAGCCCATTTGAAGCATTGACTGTCCTCTTTATTTTCCACGTTGATCACAGCTTTTTTGTTTTCAATAAAATAAGGAAATGTTATATAAGAAGACGTTCACAGTGGATCGTACTTGTCCATGATAATCTCTAGATTCAATACTTAACTGAATCTCCCATTGCTACCTTTGTTTTGATACAGAGCCAAAGATTGTGTTATCTTTTCTTTCATGTCATCGAAAATATCGGACATCGAAGAGCTTTCAGTTATGGTCTTCGTGCGAGGTTGGAAATAAATATGCCATAGTTTCCTTGCCTTCATCCATGTTCAGATCAATCTTCACCATTCTACACTTCAATACCAGTAGTACTACCCATACGTAGAGGGACACCTCTTCCACATAGACTCTGAACAAATTCCGCCATCTTGTTTTCAGGAAGGATTTGTTTGAAAGGATTTCCCTATATACTCCATACAAATCCGCCAGTAATGTTACTTATCTAACAAAGGGCTATTGTTCTAGGACAATGGACTATTGTTCTCCTATTGTCCTCCTAGTGTTTGCCTATTGTATAGGATTTATGTAGGGCTTTGATACCATTGCAGGCTTGACTTTCCAAGTCCTATTTATCAGTATCGACTTTACTAAAATACCACTAATGTCCTCTCTGCACAACGCTTATTTGGAAACCCTATTATCGATTGCAAGTAATTATTAATTTTCAACAATAAGATTCTCAAAATGTTTTTTGTGAAATCATTGGAATTCGGTTAATCTGCATTAAACAAAGTGCCTTATAATAAAAAGATGTTGTCTACTGAAGTAGGTCCCACGGTCATTAATAAATGAATGCATTCAGCACCTCCAATCAGTATGAAACCCAGCGACGTTTCTGGCGATATCCAATACGCTAAACAGAATTCCGCCACCTTTCAGTGACAAGAGTGTGATTGATATATTATCCCAAGGTATAGTTAGGGGAAAATGTGGGTTCTCCAATAGTATTGGGATAAGACAGGCACGTGTCACAAGGGGTGTGTCGATCGATTACAAATGGTGTAATCCTTTCCGCACCAATCATTCTTCAGGTGTTCAAGAAGGGTGAGTCACGGTTCTGACTATTGTTTGAGGATAAAGCTTATTGTTTTAGAGGCCTGACGCACCGCATCCTTATTTGTCCACGACCTTCCTCTATTGTTCTAGGTAATAACACCTAGATATGCAGGTGTTCAAGGAAGGGTAAGTCACGAGCTTGGGCATATGTTTGTGTGTGTGTGTGGGGGGGGGGGGGGGGGCGTCGTTGCGTCAGCTGTTATTTTCCCATGGGTATTCTAAAATGACTTTTTCTGTGGTGACTTATATTCTCTGAAAGATCATTCCATGCCCCGAGGACAAGATATGGATATTAACTTATTTAGAGACTTGAATATATATGGTATAAGCGTTTTATGACCATTTCATATCATAAATAACAAACCAATAAGATATGTTTAATTTTATTTACGATTGGTTATATTTATTACATTGAAACATTTCATATACAAGATATCTGAGAAAATATTTACAATTTTATCGTTATATTTCAGAACATGATAAAGACTAAAACCCAAATGGATAGGGTACATAATTTTCTCTAACAACTCGTTTATCGACCACTATTCGGCAGTCCTTCTTTTGCGAAATTGTCATCAATTTAACATCGTCTCTGCTTTTAGTAATGTTATGTGAATCAACCACTGTCACTTTTCCCTTCGGCACATCGGTCACAAAACAATCCTGAACTTCAAAATTCACGTCTAACTTGTTCTTATAGTTCGATGTAATTCCTCGTTCTTTACACCGAGTGAAATGTCCACCCTCATCCGGATTCTTCAGCTTGTAGGCATAGTTTTTGGGCCTGCCTGTCACAAATGTTTGAAAATGTTTGTCTGTGAGGTCACCTAAATGACTCTCCAACAAGGGTTTCTGCTCACCATATTTTTAGAAAAAAATTAAAGAGTCCGTGCCTGCATACAAAGCTAAGGGACCTAGAGTTTCCAAGCAGGGGTATAATTTCAGGCAACCCTGTGCTGTAATATAAGTCGACTTTGTATCTCCATTGCATTTCTCCTATCTGGCCAGACACGTAATTCACAACAATCACTTCTTCCTGGTCTGAAGTTAGTTTGTCAAAGTAAACAGATGGATCGTCAACAAAATCTACTTGAGACATATTAGACCTTGGAATGAATTTACTCCAGAAGGAGTTCAGCACGAGCTTGGCCAAAGCCCTCTTTCGGGATTCTTTTGGATATTTTGATAGGCTAGAAGAACCCTTCTATTTGAAAGTATGTGTCGATGTAATCCTGTTTATTCCCGTCTGGCACCACTTTGCCCACCCACTTGCTCCTGTATTTACATATTCAGTAAACATTCCTCCCATTTTGGTCCTCGGATCATATTGGGATATTTTATCGAAATGAAAGATTTCATATATTTTTGCTCTTTCGTATCCCTTTTTCAATGCCATTTTAACTTCACCCGTCAGCCAGTTCCAACAAAGGACCGCTCCTCGTCTGGGTGATCGCAGGTTGTTTGGGTTGACAGGATTTGCAGTAGTGCGAGCATACTTGGGATTCCCGTGCCAAAAATCCCCATGGAATTCTAACACCACTTTCTCATCGCCTTCCGTTACGAAATATCCATCAACGAGATAGGGTACGATTGTTTTCTCTCCGCCGTTTCGAGAGTGTTGAATTCATCGACCTTCGCTGTGTGAAATGTATTTGATCCACTGTATGGCTTCAAGTGATTGTTTCTGTTCTAGTTTATAAACATGATGTGGTATACTGGTTATCGTCTCATGTTGACGCAAAGTCGTTATGAACACTAAATTGCAAGCAGAAGCTATGGTTATACAGCGACCAAAGGGATCAATACCAGTAATATTCATGAAATCTTCTCGAAAACACAGACAGCAATGTTTCAAAATGTCTACATCAGATTTATAATATTCTTTTAGAAAGTCGAATTTGTCATCTTTATGTTCTGTGTACCATTTCATAAACTTGTCTCTGTCAGAGGATTTTCATTGTATCGGGGCTGTAGTATCTGGCGTCTGGTAAACCATTCAGTACAACATTCTGATTTTTCTTTGTGTTGGAAAAATGTGGAAAATACCCTTCTTTCTTCATTTCACTAAATCCGCACGTAGATGGAAGTTTTGCCAAGGCCATTGGTCGGAAATTTATGGAATCAATAATTTTAATTTAACACGAGGGCAGTTTCAAACACCTAATTTTCGATCCGTTTCGGACAACAATCGGCACTTTGGCATTTTTGTATAGATATTGAATATTGAACAGTTGCATCGTAATCGTCTTCTGAAAACAACCATTCACAGACGTCTTCTAAAGTAGAGTTGTCACGGAACACATGGGGGCCGCAATGTTCGCATGTTGAGGTTTTGTTCATACACACAGAACATACTTTCTGGGCAATGCAAAGGTTCGGTTTGTGTTCGTATGCACCACATTTAGGTTTACAGCAATTCTGACACATGGCGTTCTCGTCCCGTCTGTAAATATTTCACACTGTAGCAGATCATCCTGGGTACACTCAAAGTCGAAGAAAATATATGTTTTGACATTCTCAAACTCATCAAACAGTTCTTCTTCAGTCGTCATATGTTCTTCCAAGAGAGCTTCCACTACCACCATGTAGCAAAGGTGATCCTCTGTGTAATAGTCTGTACACACTTCACAATACTTGTGCCCGCAAACCTGACGCCCTCTTCTGAATTTCCGGTTGATTGTTTTTCCACAGTCTTTGCATCGGTAGGTGTTTGTACACGTTGAGTTTCCTTTTACGGTGACTTTTCTATGGAGAGCAAAACTTTCCTTGCCATAGAAGAAACGGTTTGTCATAACACTAACCCAGTTTTCCTTATTCACACCGTATATTTTGTGACAGGCATTGCGCAACTTGTTACATTTATTGTCTTCTTTATGGTCGTATCCTTTGTGACACTGTGTACAATAGTAGTTTCTTGACAGGAATGCAGACATACTCGCCATTACGTCATAGTAATTGTCATGGTAGTAAAGATGTATTTTTTACTCAGACTCAGGTCAGCTGTAAATGATTGAATTGAAATGTTCTTTGGAGACGACGTGTATTTGGATATTCTCCATCACAACATTTTAATTTCTTCAATCCCACAATTCCCAGGAGTAGCATCAGCCTTTGTGTGAAGCTCCCTTGCTAACAGTTTTTGGACAGGTCTACCATGTCTTATTTGATCCCACTTTTTATGTTGGTCACGTTTAGTCTTTGCCATTACAGTGCCTCTGGCACAGCATAAGTTATCATCATTCTGTATTCTTATTATGTATCTTTTGTAAACCTGGAACCGGTTTGTATTCACGTATTTACAAGGTTTGTTTTCTAATTCCAAGAGTAGGCATATTCACGTGAGTGACTTCAAATATCAGCGATTCTTCGATGACAAAATCTTCATTGGACTGAAAAACACGTTTAATTTCTGACATAAAACGCTCAGGTGTCAATGTTGGCAAACAATTAAAAGGTACCACAATGGGAGTATCCAATGATGAGCTCTGTACTACCAGTCGGATCAGTTTTGTTGGTTAAGCTCCCTTAGTCAAATCTTCAAAAATGGTAGAAATTATTTTCGCAAGTGCTGACAGCACGTCTATCAGCTCCGACACCTCTGTGTCTTTGAAGCTGACCTTGAAGATCGAGGCTGTAGTTTTAAACTTTTGTATTGTTTGTTTGCTGATCTTTTTAATGGTGAAATACTTTCGGGTTTCATCTTTTATTCGTTTGACCGAGCCTATATCATTTGTGTTCACAGCTGTTCACTTTGTTGGGGTGATTCTTATCATGAAAGGGTCAATGACTTTTCTTCGAAAAGCATGAATGTTAATACATATTTATATGAATAAATATGGTAATTTCTGACTTACATGGAATCCTATGAATATGAAAAACAAAACGTCAATCACCCCCTACCAACACAGCTTTTGATACACTTGTGGGCCCGCATACTCTGCTGTTGCTGGTTTCTCCTCCTTCTCGCTGGTGTTTGTTCTTTGGTCGTCTCTTCATTTCACCCTTATACGGCCCTCGCACGATCACTAACGTTTTGCCACTTTATCCGGACGCCTTTTCTCTAACAAGTGACGGAATGTCACTCTACCACTGTCGTCGCACGGCCACTAACGTATTGTCACTTCACTATATCGCATTCCCTCCAACAAATGACTGAATGTCACTCTACCACTGCCGTCGCACGGCCACTAGCCTATTGTCACTTTACTTGTCGCTTTTCACCCAAGCTGTCGTCACCAATGGGGTTAAACGCTCCCCTCCACTGATTCTAGAATAATGTTCATACAGAAAAAGCCTACTCTGCCTACGTGTGGCTTGCGTTCTAAAACAGATAATGCCGTTTACATAAATGCAGATAGCTCCCTTCGTCGTGTTTCTGATCCTATTCTCATGTATGGCCACCGACTTGGCCCGCGACTACTCCTATTCTAAATATGAGCTATGTGGCACCATGTGGCACTACAAGGTGCCTATACTTTCGCACCGATGCGGCACCTCCTCTAACCTATAGCATGGGACATCCCCATCTACTCGCAATGACCCACAGTCTTACATACGTTCAGACTGGAACGAAATTCTCGAGAAATCCCCCGATTTTTATTTCGATAGCCAGAACATTAATTCTCAGTTTAATTGCTTCTCTTGAACTTGGGCGCTCAGGTCTATCTTAATTTTATATTCGCTTTAAAGTTCTTTTGAAAGACTCGAATTTTGGTATCTCCTGACATTTCGGTGACAGGCTGGATGCGTAATACGGGTGTGTGTCCAGAACATGTGCGATATACTGTTTTCACCACATTTACCTATTAACTGGCCATAATTACACAGATAATGACTACAGGAGAGCACTGGCTTCCACTACGTTTATTCTCTTACCACATATCCCATTATAGCGTTAAACAGAAACGTGATAATGGACATAACATTTCATGCTTAATTAGCAGCCCTTGAATTACTGCTGGTCTGTTTAAGTGACAAATCGGTTTTCGGGGTCCGTCATATACCTATATTTACGATTTACTTTTAGCCCGAGTGAGAATTTATTTATTTATTTATTGGTGTTTAAGGTCACATATTTCTGCACAATGGCGAATCATGACCACGTCAGTTTTACGGGTGGAGGAAGCCGGAGTACCCGGAGAGAACCACCTAGCAACGGCGGGCAACTGTCAGCTCCCCAACATACTAACTTCACACAAGCAGGGTTAGCATTGATTGAAGACAGGTGCACCATCGATGTGCAGTACGCCTTAGTACACAGCGTCACCGTGCCCCCGTGTGGACAATGGGGGTGAAGTGTCTTGCCCAAGGACACAACGCGATTGCCGCAGGCGGGATTCGAACCGAGGGCCTCTCGGCTTGCAGTCTGCACCTCTACCTACTGAGCCACCGCGCCCCCGCCCGAGTGAGAAAGGTTATCGAAAATATATACACTTTTAAACAACAAATCGAAAATCCAAGCTATCACCTTGACAAAAACCTTTCTACATACTTCGCACCTATACATTTTCCAATAGTTTTCCAGTCATTTGTGTTGTATCAACTGACTCATTTTTTTTTTAAAATTAGCTTCGCACTCTTCACAGTTAAAAGCCATTTCTGTTCTCGTCGACGTGCTGAATCAAAAATGAGATTACATTCGTCACACTTATTCTTATATGTTTGGGTTTTTCTTTGCTATATTTTTTGCACTTTTCTGATAGGTCACTTTTTTCCACAACATTTAATTGGTCACTGCTCTGAAGTTTTGTTTGTGTAATCAGAGATAAATACGCATGTTTGATTGGACAAACTTAAAGGAATCTGCTGGTCAAACTTTTCAGACAAATGAGCAAGTGATGTAGGTTTTCTAAAAAATTCGGATTTTATATCCAGTAAATATGAAAAGTCATGAAAAAATTCGACCTATGTCGACAGATAATATCTAAAGCGAAATTGTAATAGACACCCTTGTTACATGCAGTGCTAGCTGTTGTGTCCTATTTGTCGGTGGTAGCGGACATTGAGACCAGGTTTTTCCAACGAACAGGATAATTCCTTCTCACAACTCTTTCAAAATACATCTGTAGTATGCGTTTTTTCTAAATAGTGTGTTAATATTCATAATATTCAAATATCTTTCGGAACTGTCTTCAGAGGTCAGCCATTAAATCGTATTCCCAGAAGTATACAAGGCTTACTTGTACACCCTATTTGGGCGTGAACGCGGAGATTGAGGGTCAGGTCCTTTGGGTCAGGTACTTTGCGCCAGACGTGAATATTCCAACTCGGTCTAACCAATAATGTCTCGTGGTGACAATGGGCGGTTCCCAATGCCGTTTCGTACAACACCTTACAACAGCACTAAGTCGGTCTATCGGCACTTCCATACCCAGTGTAGATTCCATAATAGCCTATCTGTGTCTTAATGTAAATACACGGAATTGCGATTTTGGAATATTTTCTCTCACGATCCACTGACATTGGATATATTTAGAAGGTTGGTTGACTTTTTAAATCACATTTGTATTGAACGAATGCGCAGTTCGTCAGAGAAATTAAATCGTTTCATTATAAACGTTATTAATCTAAATTATTAATTATTAAACTGCTTGTAGTATACAGTAAAGAATATATGTCAAAGCTTATGTCCTCACATGAAATGCTACCAGATTACCCACCGTAATCTCTCGTCTGTTCTCTGGAGTCGCTGAACACTTTTTTATAATAGTCTAAAATCTATTTTTAATCATACAATCAAGTTCAAACGTGTAGAGGTCTTTTTGCCCAGACATGCCACAAGACACTGATGCGTCATTGAAATCGATAATATCGATGAACGTGTGTTTATGTATAAGCGCGCACTAGATTAACCTGTGGTTCTGTTTTATCATTACACGGCATATTTACAAAAATTCAATTAAGTTCCTCAGTGAGTGCGCTGGAGCAAGTCATAACATCAAGTTCAAACATGCAGAGGTCTGCATGCACAGACAGGTTTGCAACGAGACATTGGTGAGTCATTGAAATCGATAAAATACAGCGCGCGCTGGAATAACCTATGGCTCTATTTTATCATTACACTGCATATTTACAAAAAAAAAAAAACAGTTAGGTCTTTCACTGAGTGCGCTGAAGCGACTTCAACACAGTGGTTGGGCATATACATTTATATATATCTGTATATACGCGTGTTTTATATATACATGCATTTCTGGAAGCCAAACAAAATATTGTACAGAGTTGGACATGATGTTATTTCAACCATTGTGAGACGTTTTGGGACTTGAATTCAATAACAAATAATAATAAATAGATTATAAAATAGGCATTAACTTGTTATTGATTGGTTTTATTGCTGTGGGTGCATTATAGACAACAAATTGTTCTTGTCATCGACAGCTTTTTTTATTATTGGGGTAGAACATATTACACTATTTGTATTGGGCTATGCATTTGTTTCGGCTATTATGGAATGTACAGTAGATATGGAGCTGTCGATAGACCTACTTAATGCTGTTGTAAGGTGGTGTACGAAACGACATAAGGAACCGCCCATTTTTACCACGAGGCATTATAGGTTAGACCAAGTTGGAATCTTCTCGTCTGGCGCAAAGAAACTGACCCACAATATCCGCGTTCACGCCCAGATAGGGTATACAAGTCAGCTATGTATGCTTCCGGTAATACCGATTCAATGGCTGATCTCTGGTGTCAGTTCTGAAAGAAAGTTGAATATTATGAATATTAAGACACTATTTAGAAAAAAAACATACTACACTTGCTTGTGACATATTTGCGATATATTTGGTGGATATGATTGAGGAATGTATTGAGATGGTCCCCAATGTTTACATTAGTTCTCTTGACAGGTAGACTTTTCGTGACAGTCATGGAAAGCATGTACCCCTTGATTTTCATGATGTTTTCGTGTACTGTCTACATGTACATGGCATCTGTAGGGTTTTCAATCTTCATTTTAACACAAACTCTTGTGATTTAATGAATGAATATGGCGAATGCAAATGTGAGAAGACACTGTCTTGTCTGAAGCAGAAATGTGGCGGTCTGTTGGTATGGTGGTATGGTGTAGCAGGGGGCTACGCATCGTCTGGTTGGAGAAGCCTTTGGGGTGCACCATGCGCTGCTCACCAGAGACTGGGCAAGATTTCAGCTGTATGGCACACAAGTAAAACGGCATGGTGTAGCAGAGAGTGCAACATCTGCAGCTGAAGACCGGTTTTTGATCATTCAGGCCCGTAGGAACCGCTTTGCAACATCAATCCAGCTTATCAGTGACCTTCAGAATGCATCCGTGGTAAATGTTCCGACGCAGACTATCCGGGCAAGGTTGCACGAAGATGGTCTCCGATCGAGAAGACCATGTATTCGCATTCCGCTGTCCCAGAACCACCACCAGACACGATATGAATGGGACATGGACCATGTTGGATTGGCGACCTGTCCTTTTTACAGATGAGTCAAGGTTCTGCTTAGACTACACAGATATGCGTTCTAGGGTATGGAGAAGTCCAGGAGACCGATTCTATGTAGCCAACATTGCTGGACATGACCGCTATGGTGGGGATTAATAATGGTCTGGGCGGCATCAGCTGGGATAGACAAACAGAGCTCTGTGTCCTTGACCGTGGTACATTGACTGCACAGCGGAATATTGGTGAGATCCTGGATAGATTCATTCTGATGGACGATGATACCCTTCCTCATGTTGCCTATGCTGTCAGGGAGTACCGACAGAGGGAGGGGATTGAGCATATGGACTGGCCAGCAAGGTCCCCTGACCTGAATCCAATCGAACAAGTCTGGAATGAGTTGCAGCTTGCAATTTTAGCCCGTCCAGTCAAGCCAAGAAGTGTCCAGGAGCTTGGTGTCATGATGGTCCAAGAATGGAACAACATCCCACAAAGGACCACCAGGAACCTGATTGGGAACATGAGAAGGCGTTGTCAAGCTGTAATTAACAGTAATGGGTCCCATACTCGATATTGAACCCATACCAGTTCGCTCCGTCAATTTTTTGGCATATTGAAAAAATTCCTCTTCTACCAATAATATCCATTGTCCATGGTTATCGTATTCAAATGATACCAGATTGGAATTTGCTCGGCGACCTTAATCTATGGCTTGGAGTTCCATATATGCTTACCATGTTGATCAGAGAGGAGCAAATAATACATGCACGACTGCCATTGTAGGTCATAAAACCAATCATGGATTTACATTTGTCTTCTTTTGGATCCGTGATCAAATGTCGGTGTGAAATGGGACTGTGATATTTGTGAGTGCTTTTTACAATTTTGTTTTTGTTCTCGTCGACGTCCTGAATCAAAAATGAGATTACATGTGTCACACTTATTCTTATATGTTTTGGGGGTTTTTGTTTGCTATATTTACAACACTTTTCTGATTGATCACTTTTTTCCCATGACATTTAATTGGCCAGTGTTCCAAAAGTTTTGATTGGGTAATCAGAGATAAATACGCATGTTTGATTGGATAAACTTAGAAGAATCTGTTGGTCAAACTTTTCAGACAAATGCGTTAATAATGTAGGTTTTCTCAAAAATACGGATTTTATATCCAATAAATATGAAAATTCATGAAAAAATTGGACCTATTTCGACAGATATTATCTGAAGCGAAATAGTAATAGACACCCTTGTGGCACACAGTGCTAGCATGTGTGCCCTATTTGTCGGTGGTAGCGGACATTGAGACCAGGTGTCTCAAACAAACAGGATAATTCCTTTTCTTACACTTTAATATATACTTCTCAAAGTTTGCTAAGCATCAAGTATATCCAACTACCTGTTTTACGTTTTAGTTGAAATATTGTTATGAAAAGTGCATATATTTTTTATTTAATTATATCTTTAATGACTTAAGTACAGAAATTAAGATTTAGTTTGTGTTTGACATTACTTTTTAGCTTTTGAATACGATAACCATGGACAATGGATATTATTGGTAAAAGAGGATTTTTTTCAATATGCCAAAAAGTTGACGGAGCGAACTGGTATGGGTTCAATATCGAGTGCAATTTTAGCCCGTCCAGTCAAGCCAAGAAGTGTCCAGGAGCTTGGTGCCATGATAGCTTACTGTTAATTACAGCTTGACAACGCCTTCTCATGTTCCCAATCAGGTTCCTGGTGGTCCTTTGTGGGATGTTGTTCCATTCTTGGACCATCATGGCACCAAGCTCCTGGACACTTCTTGGCTTGACTGGACGGGCTGAAATTGCAAGCTGCAACTCATTCCAGACATGTTCGATTGGATTGAGGTCAGGGGATCTTGCTGGCCAGTCCATATGCTCAATCCCCTCCCTCTGTCGGTACTCCCTGACAGCATAGGCAACATGAGGAAGGGTATCATCGTCCATCAGAATGAATCTATCCAGGATCTCACCAATATTCCGCTGTGCAGTCAATGTACCACGGTCAAGGACACAGAGCTCTGTATGTCTATCCCAGCTGATGCCGCCCAGACCATTATTAATCCCCACCATAGCGGTCATGTCCAGCAATGTTGGCTACATAGAATCGGTCTCCTGGACTTCTCCATACCCTAGAACGCATATCTGTGTAGTCTAAGCAGAACCTTGACTCATCTGTAAAAAGGACAGGTCGCCAATCCAACATGGTCCATGTCCCATTCATATCGTGTCTGGTGGTGGTTCTGGGACAGCGGAATGCGAATACATGGTCTTCTCGATCGGAGACCAACTTCGTGCAACCTTGCCCGGATAGTCTGCGTCACATTTACCACGGATGCATTCTGAAGGTCACTGATAAGCTGGATTGATGTTGCAAAGCGGTTCCTACGGGCCTGAATGATCAAAAACCGGGCTTCAGCTGCAGATGTTGCACTCTCTGCTACACCATGCCGTTTTACTTGTGTGCCATACAGCTGAAATCTTGCCCAGTCTCTGGTGAGCAGCGCATGGTGCACCCCAAGGGCTTCTCCAACCAGACGATGCGTAACCCCCTGCTACACCATACCACCATACCAACAGACCGCCACATTTCTGCTTCAGACAAGACAGTGTCTTCTCACATTTGCATTCGCCATATTCATTCATTAAATCACAAGGGTTTGTGTTAAAATGAAGATTGAAAACCCTACAGATGCCATGTACATGTAGACAGTACACGAAAACATCATGAAAATCAAGGGGTACATGCTTTCCATGACTGTCACGAAAAGTCTACCTGTCAAGAGAACTAATGTAAACATTGGGGACCATCTCAATACATTCCTCAATCATATCCACCAAATATATCGCAAATATGTCACAAGCAAGTGTAGTATGTTTTTTTTCTAAATAGTGTCTTAATATTCATAATATTCAACTTTCTTTCAGAACTGACACCAGAGATCAGCCATTGAATCGGTATTACCGGCAAAATACATAGCTGACTTGTATACCCTATCTGGGCGTGAACGCGGATATTGTGGGTCAGTTTCTTTGCGCCAGACGAGAAGATTCCAACTTGGTCTAACCTATAATGCCTCGTGGTAAAAATGGGCGGTTCCTTATGTCGTTTCGTACACCACCTTACAACAGCATTAAGTAGGTCTATCGACAGCTCCATACCTACTGTACATTCCATAATAGCCGAAACAAATGCATAGCCCAATACAAATAGTGTAATATGTTCTACCCCAATAATAAAAAAGCTGTCGATGACAAGAACAATTTGTTGTCTATAATGCACCCACAGCAATAAAACCAATCAATAACAAGTTAATGCCTATTTTATAATCTATTTATTATTATTTGTTATTGAATTCAAGTCCCAAAACGTCTCACAATGGTTGAAATAACATCATGTCCAACTCTGTACAATATTTTGTTTGGCTTCCAGAAATGCATGTATATATAAAACACGTGTATATACAAATATATATAAATGTATATGCCCAACCACTGTGTTGAAGTCGCTTCAGCGCACTCAGTGAAAGACCTAACTGTTTGTTTTGTAAATATGCAGTGTAATGATAAAATAGAGCCATAGGTTATTCCAGCGCGCGCTGTATTTTATCGATTTCAATGACTCACCAATGTCTCGTTGCAAACATGTCTGTGCATGCAGACCTCTGCATGTTTGAACTTGATGTTATGACTTGCTCCAGCGCACTCACTGAGGAACTTAATTGAATTTTTGTAAATATGCCGTGTAATGATAAAACAGAACCACAGGTTAATCTAGTGCGCGCTTATTCATAAACACACGTTCATCGATATTATCGATTTCAATGACGCATCAGTGTCTTGTGGCATGTCTGGGCAAAAAGACCTCTACACGTTTGAACTTGATTGTATGATTAAAAATAGATTTTAGACTATTATAAAAAAGTGTTCAGCGACTCCAGAGAACAGACGAGAGATTACGGTGGGTAATCTGGTAGCATTTCATGTGAGGACATAAGCTTTGACATATATTCTTTACTGTATACTACAAGCAGTTTAATAATTAATAATTTAGATTAATAACGTTTATAATGAAACGATTTAATTTCTCTGACGAACTGCGCATTCGTTCAATACAAATGTGATTTAAAAAGTCAACCAACCTTCTAAATATATCCAATGTCAGTGGATCGTGAGAGAAAATATTCCAAAATCGCAATTCCGTGTATTTACATTAAGACACAGATAGGCTATTATGGAATCTACACTGGGTATGGAGGTGCCGATAGACCGACTTAGTGCTGTTGTAAGGTGTTGTACGAAACGGCTTTGGGAACCGCCCATTGTCACCACGAGACATTATTGGTTAGAGCGAGTTGGAATCTTCCCGTCTGGCGGAAAGTACCTGACCCAAAGGACCTGACCCTCAATCTCCGCGTTCACGCCCAAATAGGGTGTACAAGTAAGGCTTGTATACTTCTGGGAATACGATTTAATGGCTGACCTCTGAAGACAGTTCCGAAAGATATTTGAATATTATGAATATTAACACACTATTTAGAAAAAATGCATACTACAGATGTATTTTGAAAGAGTTGTGAGAAGGAATTATCCTGTTCGTTGGAAAAACCTGGTCTCAATGTCCGCTACCACCGACAAATAGGACACAACAGCTAGCACTGCATGTAACAAGGGTGTCTATTACAATTTCGCTTTAGATATTATCTGTCGACATAGGTCGAATTTTTTCATGACTTTTCATATTTACTGGATATAAAATCCGAATTTTTTAGAAAACCTACATCACTTGCTCATTTGTCTGAAAAGTTTGACCAGCAGATTCCTTTAAGTTTATCCAATCAAACATACGTATTTATCTCTGATTACACAAACAAAACTTCAGAGCAGTGACCAATTAAATGCTGTGGAAAAAAGTGACCTATCAGAAAAGTGTAAAAAATATAGCAAAGAAAAACCCAAACATATAAGAATAAGTGTGACGAATGTAATCTCATTTTTGATTCAGCACGTCGACGAGAACAGAAATGGCTTTTAACTGTGAAGAGTGCGAAGCTAATTTAAAAAAAAAAATGAGTCAGTTGATACAACACAAATGACTGGAAAACTATTGGAAAATGTATAGGTGCGAAGTATGTGGAAAGGTTTTTGTCAAGGTGATAGCTTGGATTTTCGATTTTGTTGTTTAAAAGTGTATATATTTTCGATAACCTTTCTCACTCGGGCGGGGGCGCGGTGGCTCAGTAGGTAGAGGTGCAGACTGCAAGCCGAGGGGCCCTCGGTTCGAATCCCACCTGCGGCAATCACGTTGTGTCCTTGGGCAAGACACTTCACCCCCATTGTCCACACGGGGGCACGGTGACGCTGTGTACTAAGGCGTACTGCACATCGATGGTGCACCTGTCTTCAACCAATGCTAACCCTGCTTGTGTGAAGTTAGTATGTTGGGGAGCAGACAGTTGCTCGCCGTTGCTAGGTGGTTCTCTGCGGGTACTCCGGCTTCCTCCACCCGTAAAACTGTCGTGGTCATGATTCGCCATTGTGCAGAAATATGTGACCTTAAACACCAATAAATAAATAAATAAATTCTCACTCGGGCTAAATGTAAATCGTAAATATAGGTATATGACGGACCCCGAAAACCGATTTGTCACTTAAACAGACCCGCAGTAATTCAAGGGCTGCTAATTAAGCATGAAATGTTATGTCCATTATCACGTTTCTGTTTAACGCTATAATGGGATATGTGGTAAGAGAATAAACGTAGTGGAAGCCATTGCTCTCCTGTAGTCATTATCTGTGTAATTATGGCCAGTTAATAGGTAAATGTGGTGAAAACAGTATATCGCACATGTTCTGGACACACACCCGTATTACGCATCCAGCCTGTCACCGAAATGTCAGGAGATACCAAAATTCGAGTCTTTCAAAAGAACTTTAAAGCGAATATTAAATTAAGATAGACCTAAGCGTCCAAGTTCAAGAGAAGCAATTATACTGAGAATTAATGTTCTGGCTATCGAAATAAAAATCGGGCGATTTCTCGAGAATTTCGTTCCAGTCTGAACGTATGTAAGACTGTGGGTCGTTGCGAGTAGATGGGGATGTCCCATGCTATAGGTTAGAGGAGGTGCCGCATCGTTGCGAAAGTATAGGCACCTTGTAGTGCCACATAGTGCCACATAGCTCATATTTAGAATAGGAGTAGTCGCGGGCCAAGTCGGTGGCCATATATGAGAATAGGATCAGAAACACGAAGGGAGCTATCTGCATTTATGTAAACGGCATTATCTGTTTTAGAAGGCAAGCCGCACGTAGGCTTTTTCTGTATGAACATTATTCTAGAATAAGTGGAGGGGAGCGTTTAACCCCATTGGTGACGACAGCTGGGGGAAAAGCGACAAGTAAAGTGATAATAGGCTAGTGGCCGTGCGACGGCAGTGGTAGAGTGACATTCAGTTATTTGTTGGAGGGAATGCGATATAGTGAAGTGACAATACGTTGGTGGCCGTGCGACGACAGTGGTAGAGTGACATTTCGTCACTTGTTAGAGCAAAGGCGCCCAGATAACGTGGCAAAACGTTAGTGATCGTGCGAGGGCCGTATAAGGGTGAAATGAAGAGACGACCAAAGAACAAACACCAGCGAGAAGGAGGAGAAACCAGCAACAGCAGAGTATGCGGGCCCACAAGTGTATCAAAAACTGTGTTGGTAGGGGGTGATTGACGTTTTGTTTTTCATATTCATTGGATTCCATGTAAGTCAGAAATTACCATATTTATTCATATAAATATGTATTAACATTTATGCTTTTCGAGGAAAATTCATTGACCCTTTCATGATAAGAATCACCCCAACAAAATGAACAGCGGTGAACACAAATGATATAGGCTCGGTTAAACGAATAAAAGATGAAACCCGAAAGTATTTCACCATTAAAAAGATCAGCAAACAAACAATACAAAAGTTTAAAACTACAGCCTCGATCTTCAAGGTCAGCTTCAAAGACACAGAGGTGTCGGAGCTGATAGACGTGCTGTCAGCACTTGCGAAAATAATTTCTACCATTTTTGAAGATTTGACTAAGGGAGCTTAACCAACAAAACTGATCCGACTGGTAGTACAGAGCTCATCATTGGATACTCCCATTGTGGTACCTTTTAATCGTTTGCCAACATTGACACCTGAGCGTTTTATGTCAGAAATTAAACGTGTTTTTCAGTCCAATGAAGAATTTGTCATCGAAGAATCGTTGATATTTGAAGTCACTCACGTGAATATGCCTACTCTTGGAATTAGAAAACAAACCTTGTAAATACGTGAATACAAACCGGTTCCAGGTTTACAAAAGATACATAATAAGAATACAGAATGATGATAACTTATGCTGTGCCAGAGGCACTGTAATGGCAAAGACTAAATGTGACCAACATAAAAAGTGGGATCAAATAAGACATGGTAGACCTGTCCAAAAACTGTTAGCAAGGGAGCTTCACACAAAGGCTGATGCTACTCCTGGGAATTGTGGGATTGAAGAAATTAAAATGTTGTGATGGAGAATATCCAAATACACGTCGTCTCCAAAGAACATTTCAATTCAATCATTTACAGCTGACCTGAGTCTGAGTAAAAAATACATCTTTACTACCATGACAATCACTATGACGTAATGGCGAGTATGTCTGCATCCATGTCAAGAAACTACTATTGTACACAGTGTCACAAAGGATACGACCATAAAGAAGACAATAAATGTAACAAGTTGCGCAATGCCTGTCACAAAATATACGGTGTGAATAAGGAAAACTGGGTTAGTGTTATGACAAACCGTTTCTTCTATGGCAAGGAAAGTTTTGCTCTCCATAGAAAAGTCACCGTAAAAGGAAACTCAACGTGTTCAAACACCTACCGATGCAAAGACTGTGGAAAAACAATCAACCGGAAATTCAGAAGAGGGCGTCAGGTTTGCGGGCACAAATATTGTGAAGTGTGTACAGACTATTACACAGAGGATCACCTTTGCTACATGGTGGTAGTGGAAGCTCTCTTGGAAGAACATATGACGACTGAAGAAGAACTGTTTGATGAGTTTGAGAATGTCAAAACATATATTTTCTTCGACTTTGAGTGTACCCAGGATGATCTGCTACAGTGTGAAATATTTACAGACGGGGCGAGAACGCCATGTGTCAGAATTGCTGTAAACCTAAATGTGGTGCATACGAACACAAACCGAACCTTTGCATTGCCCAGAAAGTATGTTCTGTGTGTATGAACAAAACCTCAACATGCGAACATTGCGGCCCCCATGTGTTCCGTGACAACTCTACTTTAGAAGACGTCTGTGAATGGTTGTTTTCAGAAGACGATTACGATGCAACTGTTCAATATTCAATGTCTATACAAAAATGCCAAAGTGCCGACTGTTGTCCGAAACGGATCGAAAATTATGTGTTTGAAACTGCCCTCGTGTTAAATTAAAATTATTGATTCCATAAATTTCCGACCAAGGGCCTTGGCAAAACTTCCATCTATGTGCGGATTTAGTGAAATGAAGAAAGAAGGGTATTTTCCACATTTTTCCAACACGAAGAAAAATCAGAATGTTATACTGAATGGTTTACCAGACGCCAGATACTACAGCCCCGATACAACGAAAATCCTCTGACAGAGACAAGTTTATGAAATGGTACACAGAACATAAAGATGACAAATTCGACTTTCAAAAAGAATATTATAAATCTGATGAAGACATTTTGAAACATTGCTCTCTGTGTTTTCGAGAAGATTTCATGAATATTACTGGTATTGATCCCTTTGGTCGCTGTATAACCATTGCTTCTGCTTGCAATTTAGTGTTCATAACGACTTTCCGTCAACATGAGACGATAACCAGTATACCACATCATGATTATAAACCAGAACAGAAACAATCACTTGAAGCCATACAGTGGATCAAATACATTTCACACAGCGAAGGTCGATGAATTCAACACTCTCGAAACGGCGGAGAGAAAACAATCGTACCCTATCTCGTTGATGGATATTTCGTAACGGAAGGCGATGAGGAGGTGGTGTTAGAATTCCATGGGGATTTTTGGCACGTGAATCCCAAGTATGCTCGCACTACTGCAAATCCTGTTAACCCAAACAACCTGCGATCACCCAGACGAGGAGCGGTCCTTTGTTGGAACTGGCTGACGGGTGAAGTTAAAATGGCATTGAAAAAGGGATACGAAAGAGCAAAAATATATGAAATCTTTCATTTCGATAAAATATCCCAATATGATCCGAGGACCAAAATGGGAGGAATGTTTACTGAATATGTAAATACAGGAGCAAGTGGGTGGGCAAAGTGGTGCCAGACGGGAATAAACAGGATTACATCGACACATACTTTCAAATAGAAGGGTTCTTCTAGCCTATCAAAATATCTAAAAGAATCCCGAAAGAGGGCTTTGGCCAAGCTCGTGCTGAACTCCTTCTGGAGTAAATTCATTCCAAGGTCTAATATGTCTCAAGTAGATTTTGTTGACGATCCATCTGTTTACTTTGACAAACTAACTTCAGACCAGGAAGAAGTGATTGTTGTGAATTACGTGTCTGGCCAGATAGGAGAAATGCAATGGAGATACAAAGTCGACTTATATTACAGCACAGGGTTGCCTGAAATTATACCCCTGCTTGGAAACTCTAGGTCCCTTAGCTTTGTATGCAGGCACGGACTCTTTAAGTTTTTTCTAAAAATATGGTGAGCAGAAACCCTTGTTGGTGAGTCATTTAGGCGACCTCACAGACAACCATTTTCAAACATTTGTGACATGCAGGCCCAAAAACTATGCCTACAAGCTGAAGAATCCGGATGAGGGTGGACATTTCACTCGGTGTAAAGAACGAGGAATTACATCGAACTATAAGAACAAGTTAGACGTGAATTTTGAAGTTCAGGATTGTTTTGTGACCGATGTGCCGAAGGGAAAAGTGACAGTGGTTGATTCACATAACATTACTAAAAGCAGAGACGATGTTAAATTGATGACAATTTCGCAAAAGAAGGACTGCCGAATAGTGATCGATAAACGAGTTGTTAGAGAAAATTATGTACCCTATCCATTTGGGTTTTAGTCTTTATCATGTTCTGAAATATAACGATAAAATTGTAAATATTTTCTCAGATATCTTGTATATGAAATGTTTCAATGTAATAAATATAACCAATCGTAAATAAAATTAAACATATCTTATTGATTATCGGATTACACCATTTGTAATCGATCGACACACCCCTTGTGACACGTGCCTGTCTTATCCCAATACTCTTGGAGAACCCACATTTTCCCCTAACTATACCTTGGGATAATATATCAATCACACTCTTGTCACTGAAAGGTGGCGGAATTCTGTTTAGCGTATTGGATATCGCCAGAAACGTCGCTGGGTTTCATACTGATTAGAGGTGCTGAATGCATTCATTTATTAATGACCGTGGGACCTATTTCAGTAGACAACACCTTTTTTATTATAAGGCACTTTGTTTAATGCAGATTAACCGAATTCCAATGATTTCACAAAAAACATTTTGAGAATCTTATTGTTGAAAATTAATAATTACTTGCAATCGATAATAGGGTTTCCAAATAAGCGTTGTGCAGAGAGGACATTAGTGATATTTTAATAAAGTCGATACTGATAAATAGGACTTGGAAAGTCAAGCCTGCAATGGTATCAAAGCCCTACATAAATCCTATACAATAGGCAAACACTAGGAGGACAATAGGAGAACAATAGTCCATTGTCCTAGAACAATAGCCCTTTGTTAGATAAGTAACATTACTGGCGGATTTGTATGGAGTATATAGGGAAATCCTTTCAAACAAATCCTTCCTGAAAACAAGATGGCGGATTTTGTTCAGAGTCTATGTGGAAGAGGTGTCCCTCTACGTATGGGTAGTACTACTGGTATTGAAGTGTAGAATGGTGAAGATTGATCTGAACATGGATGAAGGCAAGGAAACTATGGCATATTTATTTCCAATCTCGCACGAAGACCATAACTGAAAGCTCTTCGATGTCCGATATTTTCGATGACATGAAAGAAAAGATAATACAATCTTTGGCTCTGTATCAAAACAAAGGTAGCAATGGGAGATTCAGTTAAGTATTGAATCTAGAGATTATCATGGACAAGTACGATCCACTGTGAACGTCTTCTTATATAACATTTCCTTATTTTATTGAAAACAAAAAAGCTGTGATCAACGTGGAAAATAAAGAGGACAGTCAATGCTTCAATTGGGCTGTCACATCTGACTTATATCCCGTAGAAAAGCATGCACAGAGACCGACGAAATACGTGGAGGCTTCTAAGAATTCAGATTGCATGGAAATGAATCCAATGCGTTTACGCGACAACGATAATTCCGAAAAACGAAATTCCCCAATCGCCGTCAACATTTGGGGATATGTCGATTAAAAAACTCATATTTCCTCTGAGGATAAGTTCTCCAAAAATACGAGAAAAACATGTTTTTTATTAATTTCGGAAGACGAGAATCAACTCTACGATTGGAGCAAGAGCAAGAGCATGAATCCATTACAGTCAGCACAGACTACCGGACACAATGGAGAAACTTTTTTTCTGTTTCAACTGTCTGAATTTCTTCAAACACAAAGAATCGATGGTACGTCAGGAGGAATATTGCAACTCAAATCAATGCGTGTCGTCGATAAAACCTCACACTCACATCAAATTCACATCACAACAAAAGATTGAGAGTGCCGTTTGTGGTGTATTGCGATGTCGAATGTTCACAGTCAAAATGAGTTCTTGTCAGCTCAACGATCGTCAGAGTCACATCTAAAAATATCATAAACACATACCGTCTGGATATTGTTTCTTGATAAAGTGTCCTTTTGACAATCAAAATTCTTTGGGTCTGTACACCTACACGAAACAGTCGTACAATGACTAAGTCGCTCAAAAGTTTGTGGATGATTGGGTATCTTTAAGCAAAACGTTATACGAGCAATTCAAAATTCCCGTGAAGACGATCATCACAGACGAGCAAACAAAAGTCTATGTGAGAGTCACCGAATGTCACATCTGTAGACTACTGTTCACAGATACTTTGGCAATGAATACAAGAAAGTGAGTGATCGCGATCACTACACGGGTATATTTCGAGGTGCCGCGAACAGCAATTGCAATTTAAAATATCAAGATCCTAAGTTCTTTTCAGTGATATTTTACAATCCGTCGGGTTACGACAGACATCTGTTTGTGAAGAATATCAGTAGTGTTAAAGAAGGATATATAAACTGCATCACGAAGAGCAAAGACACGCAATACATTTCTTTCATGAAACGGATAATCGTCAACAAGAAGAACAAAGTAGATGGAGAGATGTCAACGGTTGATACAAGAGAGAAATACATTTCATAGATAGTTTAAAATTCAAACTGAACACGTGAAGTTCGCGAAGGAAATAAAAAAAAGAAAAATAATTATGGAAGCTTGAGAAACATTAGGATCAATTTAATAATAATGTTTCTCAAACTTCCTTTTTCATGTTTTTTATGTTTAATTTTGTTAAGTTTTTAATTTTTTTTTATGTTCTTTCCAAGTTTTTTGTATGTTTTTTGAGTTTTTGTTGAAGCTTTTCAAAAAAAAAACGAAAAAAGTTTTCTTCAGTTATTGAATGACAGACCTTTTACTTCCACCCGATTGAAACGTCAGCACTCTGTTTGAAATGACAACTTCAAAAGCTTCGGTTTGCTAAGGTACGTTCCTGTTGCATCTTGATCATAATGTCCAGAATGGTGTTCTTGAGTTTCTCGCTCTGTTTGCTGACGTCGAACATGAACAGGGGATTGAACTTCTTGTATTCGGTGTGCGTTATGTAGGGATTGCTTATCAATTCGTCCACGTGGTGATTTTTCAATCTGAAGTCTGCAACATCACCGTACAACCTAGAAAAGCCATTCTTCTCGAACGAGGCATTGTAATCTATGGCTGGATATCTCGTGGAACAGAAACACCTACATGTTTCTCAAGTTGCAAATATCGAATAGAGATAGATTATTTTCTTAAGATCCGAGCTTGTCCATCTGAAATCCCACTATGATGAAATGCTGTCTTTCTGAAGAAGATTACACCGACAATCTCGAACTGAGTCGACGCTGGAACGTTCGCGACGTTGCACTGTCTCATTCTGAATCTTACCAGTAATCTGGTTTTCGATTCGATGATCTTGAAGAGTTTTATTCGTTCCTAGTCATTTGGTAGCACGTGTGGCATGAACCATGAAAATTTGCTCAGATGCACCTTTACGGCATAAGTAGTGGCAGCTCTTATGATTGCATCATCATCATTTTTACGAACGAGAGTGAGGTTGTGTTTTAATCGATAGACGATTTTGTCATAATCTTCGGCGAATCCCAAAATGTGTTTCAGAGGAATCCTAAATGAAAACGTTCATCTAGGTACAGATGCTTGAATGTGTTTAAATCTCGAGGACGCAACATCATTGTCGGCAGTTGTGTCAGGGCCGGTGCCTCCCATCCACAGTTGATTGAGTCCTTTAGAATAGGTAAAATTGTTGGGATATTTCAAGAGTCCTAATATTGTGATACCCTTACAGGGGTGATACACGGTTTCTATGTCTTGACCTGAGAGTTTTTACAATTGGTACTTTGGAAAAGATGCACCATGCCATTATGAGCTAAAGTGATGACGTTATCGCCGGCGTAGTTGCTACTATCCGTTTTCGTCATATACTCTGGTCGACTTGGGGTTGGACCCGGTGTGACAGGAATGAGAGTCTGTAGAAACGTTAGTCCCTCTGGACTATTATTCCGCGGAATTATAGTCCAAGGTCTAACATTTCTAGGAATAGTAGTCCGGCGGACTACTATTCCTAGAAATGTTAGACCTAGGACTATAATTCCGCGGAATAATAGTCCAGAGGGACTAATTTTCCTACGGACTATCATTCCTGTCACACCTGAATAAATTTGTAACAAGCTTTTCTTTGTGTCAATCGACACAGGAATGTCTGCTCTACAACATATACAAAATCCGCTAAAATCTGCTTTGCGAACAAATTTTTTGTCCAAGACATCGTGAAGGATGGTGAATGATTTCAGCGATAGATGGGTGTCTGACAAGCACACTGTCCACGCACTGAGTTGTAGAAGACATGGACGGTCAGTCAGAGAATTTACCACATTGAATTTACCACATTCAGTCCAAGACCTCAATACCTTGTAAATCCTCCTCGGATCGCAAGGCAAGCGCGGATCCGACGTGGCATACTCCTCGCCAAACGTCCAATATCAGCTTGACTGATGTTATTCCATTCTTCCTGTGGTGCAGCGGCGAGTTCCTGGACATAGGTAGGGAGCTGTTGGCGTTGTCGTACGCGCCTGCCAAGCAAGAAATCCATTTACAAGAGATTTTGTAGAGATGATGAGCGTTTAACACATTTTCGAGATGTCTCACTACCTGTACTGGAGTAACTTCTAAATGGAGAGATGGAGCTCGTTTTTTAATTACTCGAAAAAAGTTCAAGAAGAAGAATGACTGTCGAAGAAGATTCATGAAGGTGAATGTTGTTGTTGCCCCCCTCCATGTAACCATTTGTGCCTGTATAAAAACTGTTGCAAACCAATGAGAAGATGTCCAATCTGCAAAAAGACTGTTTATGAATATATGACAATCTACATACCATGGAAAAAGAATACCTAAAAAGTTGTAATTTTGTTTCTTGTTGAATAAAAAACTGTAAATGTGAAGATTGTGCTGTTATTTGTTAACATACAAGGAAAGGTTCGTACCCAATCAATGAGTCCGCCAAACAGTCCACGAAGGTCATATAGTTTACCAACTAAGAGCCACTGTAAGAGAACCTGGGGGAGACTACCCAGAAATATTGCCTCATACTGGCGAGTTCAGTCGATCTCCAAACTACCATTCTCTTCAGTCGCCAGAAGAGTATTTGGGGGACTTGAAGTTAACTTCATGGCCTTCATTTACACATACGGGGCCCACATGTACACACGTTATATGCTACTATTATAAGCTCGAAATGGGGCTTTGCTGAGTCGTTTTTGGTGACCTCTTGGTCCTATAGCACTACGTGCTACTCTTATAAGTACCATTCTCAAGGAATCCTTACAAGTGAAATAGCTCCATGTAAAGAGAATAGACAGAAACATTGGGAAAATCTGAATAGCAAGTAGAAACCGAGGATTCCGAAGGCATCCGAACCAGAAAAGTACTCCTATATAATAGAATACATCTCTGTGTGTGTGTGTGTGGGGGGGGGGGGGGGGGGGTAGGTGATATTAGAAGCTTTTAGAAACATATAGCACTACATGCTACTCAAATAAGCAGGATTTTAAGGAATCCGACCAACAGGGAGAAACCGAGGATTTAGTGGACAATTCGAGCCAGTAAAGATACCCCAGAACAAATAAATAGGGTTGGATGGACAGAAAAAAACAATAACATAGATGGAAGCAGAGCAGATGATTCCGAAAGAATCCGAACAAGTAAAACTTCTTGAGTCTAGTTGGCTAATTCTATAAAATAACCAAGAATTCTGAGTAATTAAATTGACTCTTATACAAAGGAATGCATCTTATAGTACTACGTGGTACTCTTATAAACTCAGAAGTCCGTATCTGTAGTTTTGATTAATTTTGGGGGATCTGTGTGACGAAAGTCAGTCTGCCTAGGGTTAAAAAGGTCCATATGCGCACTAGTAAATTGTAATAAAATTACCCAGTATACAAATGGTAACTCAATGGCTATTAGATTATTGTGGAAATAACAGAAATTAGTATGAATCTATCAAGTACAAATGTATGAGATTTTTACATAGTATAATTGTAGAGAACTCAGTAAAGCACAGACATTTTGTACTGCAAACTCTAATACAACTTATCATGTTATTGTAAACAAAAAACTAGCAAACTTGCATGTTGATAATTTATACTGCAATTGTCTTTAAATTGTTTATAGACAGTGGCTACATTATCACCGTATCCACTAATATTGTTTTCATAAGTAAAAGTTTACAGTACACTCCAGTAAACTGAGATCTGGGATGGCTGGTGTGAACAGTCTTAACTTACTTTGTGCTAGGCACTTTTAACAATCTTTCCAGGACTGGCAGCCTTGTGGAAGACATGGAGGGTTGACTGTTGTCACCATTCGACCGATTCTCTTAGATAAAGTGTGCTTCGGATGCCAAGATGGCGGATGTCTGCCACAACGAATTTGATGGAAACAGGCTAATAAACAACATATAACCATTCCCTACATAATCACCAGCCTGGGTGGTCGTATTCGCCTGATCGAACAACCTGACAGAGCTTGGTGATGGTAAAGTACTCATTGTTAACATTATTTTCCAGACGCTCCGTTTCTGTACTATAATTTTTAACAGACCTAGAGCATTTATAAAACTATCAGTAAAGTTGTGCTGTCGATGATACTATTTATGTGAAACTCTGAGTTCATTCAAGAAGTGGAAGCCCTGGTGTACTGGTGTAGAAGATATTGACTGTGAAGAAATACTGTAATAGTTCCAAGAGCTCATTTGGAAAGATACTGGTGTAGACAATATTGACTATCAGCAAATGTTGTAATAGCTCCAAGAGCTCATTTTTGGCTAGATTTGGTAAAGAATAAATAATATAGATACTGTAGTTACATTTTCGATGCACTGACCGACTTCCCAAACTTCCAGTGGAATGCACCACCTTTACAAGTAACTTGGAAGCCACCCATACTGTAGAACAGAGGACACATGTAGTGTGTCACAACCCTGGGAGTCCCAGCGACCTAACGATTATTGCCACTATGCTACACATGTCTATATCGTGTTGTTTTCATAATTTTTGAGCTGGCAATACCACAGACGGGATTCCAGCAATACCAATACTATACGCCAGAAAGCAATACTAGGCATCGGAGCATCACAAAACTTTGAGACAACATATTAGTCCCATTGGCAGAGAAGGAAAGAACTGTCTGCTCCTAAAATTTACCCTCTAGGTACAACATTTTTGTTCATTCATTTCAAATTTTGCTAGCAGAAAAGTTTTTCAATTAGTAATACTAATTTTTTTGGAGTATTCTAGTAAATTTTCAATTAGTAATACTCAATTTTTATTTTTTTGGGGGGCTGGGGGTATTCTAGTAATTACTGAACATGGCCAATACGTGCAGTAGTATTCTAGAGCTATATGTTGCTATGCAAAAATAAATTGTAAAGATCATTAATGACAAAACTACAAAACATTTAACCGACATAGAAAAACAAATGTAGGATGCACAATTAACACATGAACAGGTAATAATGTAAGTCAGAGAGCACTGCTGTGGATTCTAGACGTTAACATTGCATTATTATTATTATTATTATTATTATTATTATTATTATTATTATTATTATTATTATTATTATTATTATTATTATTATTTTTCAAACTGAACTGGCCAAGAAGGACCTGTAGATTGGTGCACAAACATTTCAATTAGAACAAATGGAAGCCCAATTGAAACAAAAACATAGCTGACCTTAAATTAGAACAGGAAGAGTCCAGTTTAGGTGGGGAAGGTGGAAGCATTGGTGAAAATGTTATAAAAGCAATATATAGTGTATGGTGTAGAATTCAAATGGGAAATAGGTACACAAATACTAATGCTAATGCCACACAGTCCCAGTCCATACATACACATGTAAAACGGTTTGATGGTAACCTGCAAAATTACAAAGAATGGATGAGATCACTAGAACATTATTGTGGTACAAATGAAATCAATGATAATAAGAAATGCAGATTGGTTGCCCATAGATGTGATTTGGTCGATTTTATCATGAGAACACGTCGAGTACATCCTCTGATAATGTAGGATGAGCTCCAGAAGGAGCTCAAGACAAGGTATGGAGAAGTGATTTACGAATCAACGGTGAACAATTATTTGCACCATATAAGACTGGAAAAACAGGAGACAGTGGTTAGTTATGGGGAACGACTACTGGATCTACCTAAAGATGCTTATTGTGTGTCTGGAGATCAACCAATAATACAAAAGATGCTATCAGCTTACTTTTGTGATGGGGTAGGTGAAGGTGACGTAAAAATGAAAATAATCAGAAAAGCGCCCTCAAGTTTAGAAAAAGCACTTTCCACGGCACTGTTTGAAGCAGGGAGCAGTGTGACGAATACATAGCAAAATGTGACTGCCCAGAACAGTATCTTCAGGACTGTCTTTCCTGTCTAAATTCCTGGAAAGGGTTGTTGCTTTACAACTCAATAATCATCTGCACGAAAATGATCTTTTAGAGCCTTTCCATTCTGCATACAAAGCCAACCACAGTACAGAGATTGCCTTACTGCGAGTCAACAATGGCATTGTTAAATCAGTGTTTGTGGGTAAGGCTGTACTGCTTGTTCTCTTGGATATTTCAGCAGCATTCGACACAGTTGACCATGATATTCTCAAGCAGACATTGACACAGTTCCATATGTGGAACTGTCTTATCATGGTTTGCATCATATCTAGAAGGTTGCAGTCAACAATAAGATCGGTTTAGAAAGCAGGATGTTAAAGTGTGGTCTTTCTCAGGGCTCAGTTCTTGGGCCACTCTTCTTTAGTCTGTACACTTCTTTCCCAGGTCGCCTTCTTAAAAAGCATGGCCTATTATATCATCTGTATGCAGATGACATCCAACTGTATATTACTTTCAACCCACCTTTTCCAAGTGATTCATTCACCACAGTCAGTAACATGGAAACTTGAATAAATCTGGTGAAGGAATGGATGATAGACTTTAAACTGAAAATGAATGAGTCCAAAACTGAATTCTTAGTGATATCCGGGGTTTGTATGCCTATGCCCTCTGTTACATCAATTCTGGGTGAAAAAAACATCACTATGAAAAGTGAATCGGCCAGGAATACTGGACTGATTATGGACTCAAATTTAAAACTGGACATCCATATCAATAAAGTATGTCAGAAATGCTACTGGCAGCTTCGTAATGTTGGAAGACTGTGACCTTATCTTAACCAGTCAGCACATGAAAAACTTGTGCACTCCTTCTTCACTCCACAACTAGACTATTGTAATTCAGTGTTAGTGGGGCTGTCCCAGTACCTGATTCAGAAGCTTCAAAACGTTCAGAATACTGCTGCTAGGATAATTACTGGTACCAAATAGCCTGAACACATAACACCTGTTTTAATACAACTACGTTGGGTTCCAGTTGAACAGAGAATTGATTTCAAAATATTGATCTTATTATTCAAATGTATCCACAAACTGGCTCGAGTTTACCTGCAAGAACTCCTCACTGTATATACAACATCACACAGTCTCTGATCTAAAAAACAAATTCAACTAGTTGTACATTTTAACAGATCTAATCTGGCCAATGATCATGTGTTCTCCATTGTGGGTCTCAGATTGTGGAATTCCCTGCCTATTAGTGTCAGAAATTCAGAAACTCTAGATATCTTCAAAAGAAATCTTGAAACTTTCCTATTTACTGAAGCATTCTCCAGTACCTCTGTAATAGGCAACCGAAACAGATGTGACTCTTTATTTCAGAAAAGTGTATTTTATTTCTTCAAGTGTTTTAGAGCACTATTTGTGGTTTTATGCTCTAGAAAATCAGTTATTATTATTATTCGTATTATTATTATTACATTAGAGAGGCTAGCACTGGTGACTCAAATGACATCCAATTAATAGATGTGGAAGTATCTAGACAAAAACATAGGGTTAATGTGATTTCTAAAAGTAGTGGCCTGCTCATATATGTTAATCAGAAACAAAATGTGTGATATCAGAGACCAGTAGCATGAAAAACAGTGAGGAAGTCCATTTGTTTTTGCTATAGTAGAGTGGGGTACATCAAATCACAATGTATGGTTAAAATTACAAAAAGGGTACACACTGTGACAGTTCAACAGCCCACTGGAACTGCCATGGCTATTAGATGTTTTTGATGTGGAAGACTGGGGCATATGGTTCATACTTGTTGAGTGAGTCCAGAGCATTTAAATGGGCAAGACTCTACCCATGCGGAGCAATAGATACAGGTAATGGGATTAATACTATTTCAGCTTCCGAATATGTAGGGCATATGTAGGGCATAAAGAAGTGCCTATATACTATTCAGGAAAGTAGGGAATATTTGATGAAAGTGAGATATATGAAGAAATATATTTTTATATTTTCATCAGAAAGACAGTTGAGGCATGGTCTGTGACATCTGGTGAATCATTTCAGTGGTAGTTGGGTGTCTGACAAACACACATTCCATGCACTGAGCTGTAGAAGACATGGATAGTCTGTCAGAGAATTTACCACATTCAGTCCAAAACCACAATACCTTGTAAATCCTCCACAGTTCAAGAGACAAGAGCAGATCCGACATGGCATACTCCTCACCAAATGTCCAATATCAGCTTGACTGGTGTTATTCCATTATTCCTGCAGTGCAGCGGCAAGTTCCAGGGTATCGGTATGGTGCTGTTGGCACTACAGAGTTCCTACAGGAGCAGAACATAACTACACTGCCTTGGCCAGCACTGAGTCCAGACCTTTCACCAATCAAGCACATCTGGGATATGCCTGCCAAGCATATCCCAGATGTGCTTGATTGGTGAAAGGTCTGGACTCAGTGCTGGCCAAGGCAGTGTAGTTATGTTCTGCTCCTGTAGGAACTCTGTAGTGACACAGTACCTGTGTGCTCTTACAATGTCATCTTAGAAAATGAATCAATGGCTGTGACCTTGTGCAAATGGTACCACATGAGCTGCTAACATGTTGTCATGATAGTACTGCCCTGTGACATGCCCTTGGATGGCATGTAATGCTGTTCTGCTTGTCATGGTTATGTCTCCCCAAACCATAACCGATCCACCACCAAAATGATCATGCTGCCTAATGGTTAGGTCATGGTGCCATTTGTTCCCCATTGCCACACTCTGTTTTGCCTGTTGGGTTGGTCAAGAGTGAACCTCGATTCTTCAGAAAACATGACATTGCTCCACTGATGCTTTATTCCAGTGCTGTCATGCTCCACACCAATTACACCTTGCTGCAATGTGATGTTCAGTCAAACGCGGAGTTATTCGAGGTCACTGGGCATAGAAATACCAGCTGTGTAGATAATTTTCAATAGTCTGACCACTGACTCACACATCTGCCACTTGGTGTAGCTGCTGTCCAATTTCTGAGGCACTTTGATGGCTGTCACGTAATGCTGTGGTTTGGATGAAATGATCCTGATAGCGGTTGTTGCCCTTGGGCAACCTGACTGATGTCTGTCATCAACATTGTCTGTTTAACAATAGCATGACCACAACCTGCTAATCACCAATTGAGTAATGTTGAGAATTTGAGCCACTGCAGTTTGCCTGTTGCCAGCTTGCAACATGCCAATGGCAAATAAATGTTTGTCACGTGTCAGCCTTCGCATACCTCGAAGATTACATTTTTACCAGAAACTATTGATGAATGAGTTTATACCAAGAAAAGAATGATGAGACCTCCGAAAAAGCCCATCCAGTACAATAAAATTTCAAAACATACACCACAGACATTAAAGTGGCGCTCATGTTAAAAACCTGCAGAATGTTTTCATGGACTGGTGACATTCATGATAAACACTTAATTTGGTAACATATTGATGTGTCCAATCATGCATACCAAATACCATTTTCCGAAAATATCAACATCAGTTTGGATATCTTCTACTTTGTTTTAATAGTATACAACAAAGTTGAAAGCAATTTCATTAACCAATAGACAGAATAAGCAAAAGAAGCAAATCTCAAATAAAACCAATCAAAAGGAAGGACCTCCTCAAGCAGAAGTTGAATCTGTTAAGAGGGAGAGAAGTAAGAATAATAGTGAACAATTTATTGAGAAAGGAAATTAACCCTTGGCATTATTTCCAAAAGTGTGATAAATGTGGAAGTTCGGGACATTTTACAATAAAACAATGTGACCACTGTCCATTTCAAGGCCACTTCATGAATGATTGTACACAAATCTTACCCAACAGACTTTTTTCAGAACAAGAGTTGAAAAATATTTAGAAAAATAACTTTATTATAGAAAACCAGAGAAGAACTCACAAATAAATACAGCTGAAAATGAATCAAGAAATAGAAACTAACTGTGAAACAGACTAGAAAGAAAAAGTCTACAATACTTCAGACTGTGGAAATGAATTTTGGCACAGCATTGCTAGATAGCATGATCATGCACATGGGAAAGCAAATGTTATGAGCTTTGCTCCACTCTGGAGCTCAGATCTCATTTATCAGCATGAAATGTTGAAAGAATATGAGAAATTGCCCTCAATTGGTAGGTGATAAAAATCAACTGCCAAAAATAACAGGAGTTTCTGGCACAAGCATTAGCCCAAGGGAAATAGTGCAATTATACCTTTACATCAATGGAATGCAACAGTTACAATAACTGTTGGTGTTAGATGAATTAAATAGGAGCATGATTTTAGGTTTAGATTTGATATCAGAAACATTTATTGCGGATTGAGAAAAATAAGATTAAATGGACAATTGGTGCCACTTGTTAAAGACTTGCATCTGTCATGTTTAACCCGTTTAGTCAATAACATTGAATTGGAACCCGATAATACTTGTGTGTGTACAACCAAGGCTGTAGGTGCTAGGGCAAGATTTAAAATTTTAGAACATTATGGGTTACAACAAGGTTTTATAGCTTAGCAACCTGGTTTAATGGTATGTAATAGCATAGTGAGAAACAATAATGGCAATATACCAGTTATGTTGATTAAGAATACTGACAAGTATTATATAATGAAACGGGGATGTATTGTGGGAAAAAATGAAGCCAAAGATAATCAAATATCAGATAGTGAAATTCAAGAACCCCAAGATAAGAGGGACATGTTGATGAAATTAATTAGGGAACACAGAGAGACAGAGACTTATTTGCTAAAACTGATAAGGAATTAATCCAAACAGATACCATTACAATACAAATAGACAAAGAGGGTGCAAAACCTATCAAGAGATGAGCTTATTGGGTCCCACTTTTGAAACAAAACCTATGGATAATGTGATCCAAGAAATGTTAGATGCATGCATCATAAAGTGGTTGCAGAGTACTTGGAGCTTTCGTTGTCTAATTTGTAGGTAAGTAGGATGGCATTTTTTTCATTTTTGTGTCAATTTTTGTAGGTTAAAGCAGGTCATGAAGTCCATGAGCTGGCCAACCCCCTCTTGTTGAATGGGTGCAGGTATTTTACAACCCTTGACTTGAAGTCCAGGTACTGGCAAATGAAAATGGATGAAGCTGATAAACAAAAGACAGCATGCACATGTCACAATGGGTTATATCAATTCAATGTCATAGCCTTTGGTCTCCACAATTAGCCCTCCATATTTCTGGAGCTCATGACAGTGGTCTTAGATAGAATGAGCGATTTTTCATTAGTGTATTTGGATGATATGTTGGTGTTTAGTCATGACATGAAGTCCCATATTGAGAATCTCTGAGCAGTTTTCAACTGCCTCAAACAACAAAAATTGAAATTAAAAGCTAAAAAATGCTCATTCTTCCAGAGTGAAGCTTTACATCCTGGTTTTGTGATAAGCAGGGAAGTGATCAAGTCTGAATCCAGTAAGGTTGAAGTTATAAGAAAATTAAGTCCATCTACCTCTGTAACAGAAGTGAGAAGTTTTATGGGAATGGTATCATATTACAGGAGGTTCACTCCAAATCATAGAGAGATTGCACAGCACTCAGTAGAGCTTACAAAGAAGTATGCCAGATTTCATTAGTGGGAGGCCCCACAAAAAGCCTTCAAATACACTGAGTCAAAAAAGAAAGTATAATAGAAGCAACTGTGAAAATATAGCATAAAGGATGGAATATAATAGTTCTAATGTTGCATGTTCATGGACAAGAAGTCATGTAAAGGGTTTAATGACATGTTATTGTTGTCCCCCAACCATATACCATTCTTTTACAGATTTCAAAACAGCATGTGCTACCCAAGAATGTCAAATTGAATGGGTGACTGACAATTTTCTATGTGTTATGTTGTGCTAGAGAGCCTGAGTTATTGAGACAACATGCTAGTGTTTGTCTTCCAACATTTTAAAAGATGCCAAGGTTAATCAAAAATTAGAGGTTGCATGCCATTGGTATGCATGAGGCTGAGATACCTCCAGATGAGCTTGCTGCTGAGTTCAGAGTCACTGAGGCCACTATTTACCATCTCATTGGAAGGTATAGAACAACTGGATGTACTTTTGACTGACCACGTTCAGGTCGACCAAGAATCATGACCCCTGCACAAAACCGACACATCAGGACATATCAATTGCGGGATCACTTCCTTCCAGTGGTGAGGACAGCAGCAATTACTCCTGGTAGAACTAACAATAGAATCAGTTCACAAACTGTCTGCAACAGACTCATTGAACATGGCATCCGGAGTAGGCATCCATACCACAGACCAATCCTTACCCAACGTCATCATAACATAAGAATGGAATGGGTACATCAGCATGTTCGCTGGACTCAGCAGCATTGGAGCACAGTTCTTTTTAGTGATGAATCACGATTTTATCTACATCATGCTCATGGAAAGGCAAGAGTGTATCGCCGATGAGGAGAACAGTTTTCTGATGCTTGCATGTGGGAATGAGACCATTTTGGCGGGGGTCGTGTAATGGTTTAGGCAGGTCTTTCCTTGCACCATCGAACACAGTTGATCTTTATTGATGATAATCTGAATGGACAGCAATATTGGGACGAAATTCTTAATGCTGTTGTTGTCCCATTGTTCAGTGCTAATGTCGGATTGCAGTTATTCCAGCAAGACAATGCCCATTGTCATGTGGCACGTATCTGTCATGATTTTCTTGAGGAGCAGAGCATCAAACTTCTTCCCTGAACCCCTCCTTCACCAGATTTGTTGCCAATCGAGCATCTTTGGGATTAATTGGACTGCCGGGTACGACTTCATGATCTTCAGACATTAGGCAATTTACATAATGTCCTAAGGCAGGAGTGGAATGCAACACGACAGGGTGACATCCAGAGACTTATCAGGTCCATGCACCATCGATGTTTTGCCATCCAAGAGGCAAACTGTGGACATACACACTACTGACTGCATGTGTGAACTTTTCATTTCACCCCATGTCTGAACTGCGACGTCCTGATATGATGCTAGCAACAGTAAGAACTTATGCTGCTGCATACAGCTAGACTTGAAATATGAATTTACAATAATTTGTTTGGGGTTAAAGTTGATAACACTAAAACAATTGCTCCTCAAAGTTTATTATACTTTCTTTTTTGACTCAGTATATTTAAAAGAGAATTAGACCCAGGTTGCTCATCTGAGTTACCCCAAACTCAGAAATTTGTATGTACTCTACACAGATGCCTTGGGCACCTGTGTGGCTGCTGTCTTGAATCAACCCTGTGAAGACAGCATGGGACAGTTACCCTGGGTTCCTGATGAAAAACCCACAGTATTTTGTCTCATAATCTCAACAGAAGTGGTCCACATTTGAGAAAGAGGCATTTACCATTTCATATGCCTTGGACAAACTCAACAAATATTTACAGGATGCACAGTTTGTTATGAAGACAGACCATGCTCCCCTGCAATACTTGTTGAGGAGTTCACATAACAATGCCAAATTCCAACTTGGGTATTAAAAATTGCCAGTCATAATTGTAAATATATAATATTTACCAGGAAGACAAAATATGTGTGCAGATCTGTTGTTCAGACTACCTGAAGGGTAAGCCACTGTTGACCCAGATTATAATACGGATAAGGTAGATACAGATGAAACTCTTACAGTGGGGGTTTTAAACAGTGGTAAAATTGATCCTAAGTTATTTGCCCATTTGTCAGTGCAAAAACAAAAACAAAGTTCAGCCATGGAGCCCAGGGAAATCAATTAATTAGATTTAAATATGAAAACAGAGCAGGAAAAAGATAGTAGACTCATGGAGATTTAGACAAAATATTTTAGTAGTAATATCCCCTCCAATATCGTTAGTAGATATATGTTGATAGAAGAAGTATTGTATTATATTAGTGCTACAGATTATAATCCAAGGGTGAGATTATGTATACCTGATCATCTAACAGATGAGGTGTTGTGGCAATACCATGGTGACTTAGGACATTTGGGGATAGATAAAGTGTATTATAATATCAGTAGAAAATATTTCTGGCCAGATTTGTATAAAAATATCTATCATTATGTGGAAAAAATGTCTTAGTTGTCAAGATAGGAATACACAGAAAATGCACTTCCCTATGTAAGAAGTGGATAGGCTGCCTTACCCATTTGGTAAAATAGCATTTGATATGAGTGGACCATTACCAACTACACTGTCAGGGAACAGATACATAGTAACATTCATTCTGGATGGTCTGAAGCATTTCTGATGTCAAATAAGAAGGCAGAAATGGTTGCAAATCTATTAATAGATCAAATATCCACAAGATTTGGTTGTCAATTGGAATTATTAATGGACAATGGATCCGAAAATTGTAATGAGGTTATGAAATATTTCACTGAAAATTTGAAAATACATCATGTGACCACTTCATATTACCATCAATTGTCAAATGGAAAAGTTGAAAGATTCCACAGAACACTCAATTATATCTTAGATAAAATGTCTCAGAAAAACTTGAAGTTTGGGATTTTTTTTTTAACCAAGCTCTTGTTGCCATCAAAATTAATGGGAGTGAGTCCTCTGGATTCTCTCCCTACTATTTGCTGTATGCAAGAGATCTAGTTCTACGTATAGATACAATGTTGAAACCCAAACAGAAATATGTAGGGGAAGAACTCCACAAGATTGCAATTCATGAACAGCACAGGGCATTTTTCCAGCAACAGGCATGTTGACATAAATGTGTCATGAAACAACAACCCTTAGAAAACATTAAGGTAAAAGATTTTCAGGCTGATGTAGGAGATCATGTCAAGTATCAGGATGGGAGGTCAAAAGGTAAGTTAGAGAAGAAGTGGGAATGTCTTTTCAGAGTTATAGAGAAAATAGGCCTCATGAGTTATAGAATAAAAGATCTGTTGACAGGGAGAAACATTAAATGTCATACAGAAAACCTTAGTTTAGCTTGTCAGGAATGGGAGGTTCCAGTACCAAGTGAATGGAATAGAACTCCAAGGTATGTAGCACCACAGTTACAGACATCTACTGCTAGTGAAAACAGTAGTGATAGTGAGGGTGAAAATGAAAATCCATTAACTCCAATGATTAGGGATAAAAGACAGATCAGGGCACACTCTTCCTCAAAAGAGGAGAGTGTGTCCATGGAAGAATTATGGTGTCACTTATGATGCTACCAAGAAGCAAGAAAATGACACAAGCTTTTCTGTCAGATGAGCCGATGGTAGCAAATGTACAACGTAAGACAGAGAATTCCAAAAGTTGAGAGATTGAAAGTATAATCAGTAATATTAGAAATGTCTTACATAATCACAGCGAGGGTGAAACAGTGCTGGGTGAAAGGGTCTCCAACATTGTCCGTTGGAGTACCGCCAATTTAATAGTAGAAATTGCTAATCTCGTGAGTGGAGGCAGGGTTGTGAGTGTGGGTGACACAATTATATTGACTTATGATTTGTCGGAGAGAGAAAACTCAGTAAGGTTGCTGCTGGCATCACAAACCAACATTGCAGTTTTGCTGAGTTTTCGACCATTATCCAGACATTCACACATGCACGGTGAAGTATGCAGATAAAAAGTTATATTTGGCACAAAAATCACCCTCCATGTTAACCCATGCTTTCTTTCTCGTTGTAGGAGCATGATGTCACACTGGTATATCATTCAAAGTTTGTAAATTGTAACCATTGACGGGACTACTATAATCAGAAAGAAAGTGATATTCATGAAGGTGAAAGAAATTTATATGGAGAATGTATGATCACGAGACGATTGTTTTGGCTTTTGGGTTTGAAGCAGGTATGTGTGAACAGCAAACTAGGCTTAGATATTGGGAAGTAAAAATATTATAATAAGGAAACCCAGCAATTTGAATTGACCTTACATAAATTATTTTATAGGTACTGCTTGAGCAAGAAGGGAACAGTGTTCTTTCTATGATTGTTTATTCATGTAAATCATACAAGTGTAGCCTCTTCCTATGAAGTCGATGATGGCAGAACATATCATGTCATTCATTATTGAAATGAGTATCGATGGAATGGTTGGTATGTGGATCACCAACAGGGCACTTGGGAGGAAAGAGAGGCTGAACCGGTACCCAATCTTAGGGAGCTTTGCCCCTTCTGTGAACGAGAAGTTCAACTTGAAACAAAAGATTTCCATTTTATCTCATTTTCGCCAAACATGCGAATGTCCAACAAAATCATGAGTGGGAATGAGACCAACCCATGTAGATCATGATGATGGATGTCCTGACACTCCATAAGACTAGGCATCAAGCTTGGTTACAAACCCATCAGGTCAGCGGGAATGGTACAGCGTGTTGTATTTATCTCCTGACTATCCACTGACAACTCACCAGCTCATTCCAATGAGGGATCATAAGCTATGGTTTTGATGCAAAAAGTCAAAAAAACTTAGTTATTCGAACATTTTAGTTACAAGTGTCATCTGTTTTTCATGTTAGGTAAAGCATTAAGATATTGTGTATCTTACCCACCCCACGTTACCATTCTGAATAGAATATTTACTGATCGTTGCCCTGTAACATCATCACCTGCATTTTGTGAACAAACATGGAATCTTGCTTCGCTTTTATTGACACAGTTACCCATCCCACACCCACATCACTCGGAGATGGTTGCTCTATCAGCGTACACCCCTGATGTAATCTATATCAATAAATCAAAAAAATGACAGCTGTTTCAACTCACTTCAATATGTTAACTCATTGCTGTCATGAGTTACCATGCGTTTTCGTAGTATATACCTCTCTTTGGTATATACAGCACATTTTGATCTTATTTTTTAACTAATTTATTTGTCTCTATGATCTATCAGTAGAATATAACATTCCCATCACAGTATTTTGATTTCGATGATGCCACGTGTGGTGTGGTGGGAGAACATTCATCATCGAGTGGTGTAGGGCATGATGGGAAATCCACACGCAAAGAAAAGGCATTTGATCAAAACACTGTGCAAGCCTAAATGCAGGTTCAAATATCCCTCCACCCTGGATGCGATTTCCTCCTAATGACCTCACATCAATTCAGGATAATAATAGTATCAAGCCTCTATCAGTACCATAAATATTGCTGTTCTACCAGTGTCACAACTATTGTCTCTTTAATTGCCACCCCAGTGTCTGCTGCTATTTCAACTTGTGGTGACAGTTTCTACCACTACCATTGATTTGCATGACTTCAATCACTAATGTTTTCTACTTTGTCTCGATTCCATCACGCCTTTGATTGTAGACACTACCCTATTGATCTCCATATAACTGGATTGCTGGATCATCAGTTAAAACTTCGTATCTCAATCTGCGCCCACCCCTCCACCCGTCCCTGAAATGGCGCCAAGACCATTAACTTGATAACTTCTCATAATCAATGGCATGTGTAGACACAGCGTGAAAGCTTCCATTCATCGAACATCTTGGTGTTTATTTATCACGAAAACTTGTAACACTGTATCAGTTTTCCAATCTCGACACTTGTTGTTTATCAATAATAAAGAAAATATGTTGAAAATACCCAATTTATATTCTCGCGAAAAATGTGCACATAATCAACATATTCATTTCTCAGACACAATAAAGTATTGTCTTTAAAAAGCGATTGGCGATTGCTCCCCAGGAGCCCAATTTCCATTAGTGGCTTAAATAAAATTTTAGTTCCATCTCTCCTACTCCTACATATGAAAAAGTTTAACTATATTTTTTGAAAGTATAATGCACAAGAAGCATTTTTAGACTGGATGGCCATATCAGTATGAGTGGCAATTATTCAATATTGTAACAAATCCTCGGTAGGTGTGTTTTCCCTAAAACATCCTTTTTTGTAAAGGAATAAACATCACGCATTTACTGTATCTGGTTAATCAGACGGAAGAAGGCCAATTTAGGAATAATCACATAACAGTATACAGATGCTAAGACATAAAAACAGCATCGTAAAGCTTCCTTTGAAGTTCTATTGTAATAAACTGACACTTTTTCGTATAATTTTGTTATAATTAAAACAATCACAATAAGTAAATTATAAACATAAAGTTTCAGATAGGTATCCACTACATTACTGTACAACATACGTCTGTATTTTTGATGGAGATTTATCAGTAAATATCTACAAAACGGAAACTCCATGAGCCCTAGTTAACTGATTTTGTCATTTTCAACTTAAAAAATATATATTTTGGTAAAATATTGCAAAAAATACCGAAAAAAAATATGTTTTCCTAAAATGAATGGATGAGATCTTTCTTGTACTGGAACATAAATCAGAAATTGATTTGAACATTTTCAGAGAATATATAATGATCATTATTTAGTGAGTTTGCTCTCTGTGAGCCCTAATGTTTACACCAGATTGAGCTTCACATTAATACAGTCTGCCATCTTGTACTGTAGTTCTCGTCAAGACCTACCAGTGAGTCTACATATAATTTTCTTTCACACCTCCAGATTCGAACATTACTATACATTACACCTCCTACACCGATACATCTACGAGGGCAGACCCTCGCATGCTCACAATTAACATTTTCGTCCACAAGCAACTGGAATTTTGGATCCTTTCTTTTTCATGTCATGCCAGACAATCCCTCATACTTTGCATCTACCAAAAATGTCGGACGAGATACATCTTACAAGTTCTCGAGGACAAAACGCTAACAGGAAGCAAGGCATTTACATATTAGCTCCTGAATCATCAAAGATCTGATATCCAGTCCATTAGGTCCAGTTGGCCAGTGGAAACTCACATAGCCTTACGTTTATCTGACAAGATATACCAATCACGACCCAAGGTTACAATACAAATACTATATAACCACTCTGAGAAAGTCTTTGATTCTTTGAAAAGGCCTGTTTGGCCAGAAACTCTAGTCACACAACAAAAGAGTCGCCGTTCAGCACACGAATAACTGACACACAGTTCAGTGTCTCAACACGGCACAGTTCTAAAATGTGTTAGAGTTCTCTTTTCTACTTATCCCGCGGTGCGATTCTGACTAACGGTAACTGTGTTGCATTCTGGAGCACTCACAGGCATCGTAACTACCATCTGTGTAAGACACAAAACGTCGTCTGTATACAATGATACATGGGTCCACCTATGACCACCCCCCCACCCCCTCCCCACACACACACACTGAACACTGCGGAAACCATACTACCCACAATGTAAACATACTGGCGTCTTCTATCTGATGGCATTGTAAATGTATTCGAATTTCAGTATATAAACGAGTATTGAACAAGAAAGCCACCATACACAATACAACCACTACCATTGACTTCATCGTGCCAATGAAGACGATCACTTGATTTTGTTGGATACTTTCCATGACATGATCAAAATTATCATTCGGCAGAAGATTGCCGCACCAGAGCCCCAAAACACCCACACACAAAAGCATCAGACCCATAATGGCCACTGGCTGGGCTTCATTAACTGATCACAATCGGCCGACATTGTTTCCACATGATGCCACTCATCACTCTTGGCAGACATTTGAACTCGAATCCTGTAAATTATCGACGCCACAGCGAATCAATTCTCTGCAGCCTGACAATTAATGTATTTCTATACTAAGCTCTACTATGGAATACCTGGACATACAACTCGCAGATTTGCGTCCACCAAGGACACCAGTCTTTAATCTGAGAATCACAAGAAGGTCCACATACCCGGAAGGGACAACGTACCTACAAATATTTGGTCGCCTACTCCTATACCAATAGAACTAAGGTTCTAAACTAATCTTTTCTTTGGGACCTCAGTCGATTCGACGGACATTCAATCGGGTTCAACAAGTCTGCGGTAAGTGTCAATTTCACACATTTTCTTAGGTGTTCAAGCTGAGCACATCTCAACTCTTGACACACGGGAGTGACAAGGCATTAACTGTCTTCTGTGACACCGTTAACACAGACACGATGTCCAATGACTCTACTAGACATATAAAGTTGCCTACAGTGACGCCACCAACAACGAATGATACAGTGCCCCAACATCTTCTACTGCAGACTTACCAAACTCTTAAACTGCTGTCTCTCCTGTGGGTACTTCCCAAAATGCTGGAAAGTGGCCACAGGAGTCATGATACCTAAACCCGACAAAGACCTTACCAACCCTTCTAACTACCGGCCAATCAGCTTGCTTAGCTGTGTTGGGAAAATATTTGAGCGGATTCTCACTACGAGACTTCGCAGCTATCTCGAATCATTCAACTTTTTCAACAAATGGAAAAGAGCGTATAGGAGTCAGAAAGAGGAAATCGAACACGTATATAGACTGGTCGATTATATGAAAACAGCATTTAGTCAAAACGAAATCGGAACCGCGCTTTTCTTGGATGTAGAAAAAGCCTTCGACTCGGTATGGCACAATGGCGTGAGATATAAACTAGCGAAACTGGGATTACCCACTAAAATTCTAAGGATCATATCATCATTTCTAACTGACCGAAAAATCAAGGTGAGGGTTAATCGCGAGGTGTCAGAGGAAGTAATACTCGAAGCGGGAACACCACAAGGGTCGGTTCTAAGTCCGCTTCTTTTCATAATATATGTGAATGATACAGAAAAAGTAGGGAAAAACTGTGTTGAACTATCGCAGTTCTCAGACGACAAAGGCATTTGGACAGCCAGCAAGTCCAGAAACATAATTAAAAATCGTCTACAGGATACCATTCGCGATCTTGAGAGCTGGTGCGCCCTGTGGCGCATCAAACTCAATGCCGCCAAAACTCAAAAAGTTATGTTCTTCAAAAAGAAAAAAAACAGTCCCGAGTATCGATCTCCAGTTATACGATCACAAACTAGAAACAAACAAAGAGGCCAAATTTTTGGGATTTATCCTAGATAGCAATCTGAGTCTAAACAGTCACGTAAACTCCATTACGGTTAGAGCTACTAAACGTATCAATTTTCTGAAGATGATCAGAGGTAGAAATTGGGGAGCAAACAGAGATGTGCTTCTCAAGCTCTACAAAACATTTATACGTCCGGTACTAGAATACGGTGCCATAATAACAAGCGACCTAAGCAAAACCAACATTCAGAAGCTACAGAGGGTTCAAAATTATGCCCTGCGAGTGGCACTATGCAAACCGAAATGGACACCGATACACGAGCTAGCAAAAATAGAAACTATTGATACGCGACTAAAAGACCTACAAAACAAAACCCTCAGCAGACTCCAATATAGTGAATTAATTGTTGAGCTGAACGAACACCGATCCCTTAACAGAAAAGCAAAATAAGTTTCCAGAAAATAAAAAAAAAAAAAAAAAAAAAAATTATACAATATAACTAAATCGCGTGGAGTCAGTGAGGACTGCCTCGCTACTCATTGGGAACTTTAGGATAGAGTCTGTGAGGACTGCCTTGCAACTCTGCTGAAGCACGATTGAAACGCGTTTAATAAGATCTATATAACAAAACCCTCCACATATTCCAGGATAGTGAATCAATGGTGAAGCTGAACGAACACCGAACCCTAAACAGAAAAACAAAATAATCCACAGTAAATTAAAATTACTCAATAGAATTAAACTGCGTGGAGTCAGTGATGATTGCCTCGCTACTCATTGAGATCTTTAGGATTGAGTCTGTGAGGATTGCCTCGCAACTCTGCATGTGGGGAGTGGGCTCCGAAGAAACACACTCCTTACCCCATTCATAGCAACAATCACATAGCAGGCACAATATACAAGAGCGGATATCTATCTTTCTCTCTACCTATAACTTTTCTAAGTGAACATTCTCAAATTTTCTTGCAACACTCTTATCAAGAAGACGCATGGAAATGGTAGACAAAGCGTAGGAGGAATTAGTGCAACCTACCTTTCTGCAACATATACAAGAAACCACCAAACGCTAGGCAAGGATTGAAACAAGCTTGTCTGGCTGGGGACGAGTGTACATTTGATATAAATAAACATTTGAATAAAGATTTGACAGCCCTTTTAATGGCTTGAGGGTGTGTGTCAGTGAGAGGTTTTTTTTTTGGGGGGGGGGGGAGTGGAGGAGGTCATTTGGAATTCCCGAAGGATAACCAGATACCTCAAAATCACATACGGCATCCTATCTCCCAGAAGGCTTGATGGATGACTCCCGGTTTTTCAAACTAAACTGTTGGAGCTTTCTCCACTTCTTTTTTGTAACCGCTATGGTCATATACCGGGGCCGCTACCAAACCGGCGTTGCTGTTTGGTTTTCTTTTCTCTTCTCCCCTTAAACTTGCCATCGCACAACATTACATTCTGGCTCGCCACCATGGTGGGACTCAAACCTCTACCATCGCCGAACTGGAACCGAATAGAGCTCGCTCTCTAATAGTTTTAAAGGGGTTGAGGGATTGAGTATTGACCATCTAACACTCCAACGTAAACTGCCGGGTATTCTAACCGCGTGCAAAACCCCCTCAGACTCCATTTTGGGCAATAGGAAAGCTAGGCCTGTGTGATCCAAGTAAAATAAAATAAGGTTAACCGGGTCGCAAGGGATTTGTAAATCCCACATCGTCCCTGCGCGCCTTCGGCGCGCTAAAACCTTTCATTCATTCATTCACCAACAACGTCAAGTACCTGAAATTAAGGTTCCACAGAAGACAACTCCCAGAATCAGGGTGAACCACACACCCATCCTCTAGAGATCAACACATCTCTTCAGTCTCTTTGAGGGTTTACATACGTTAAACGACACATACCCCTATCTCTCCAAGTGACCACTGCCAGGAAGGCTAACATCCGAATAAAAATGGATTTGTCTCTTGCCCCATCTTCCTCATTCACAAACGCCAACGACAGATGCAGTCAACAGCTCCCAGAAAACAACAACAACCTGCGACACACACACACTTGTAGCAGTAATGGTCATCTGGCTCCCGGACTATGCGGGGCATGGATTAATTCAGGCTACCAGTGCAATGGCTAATTCTACGACTACTTCCACCTGGCACCCACAACAAGCAGTTTATACCACCTCTATCAGTACAACTACTATTGTTTCTGATTTCTAACACAATGGCCGTCATTGAACCTACTTCTCACTGCGATTGGCCAGAACAAAATATTTATCACGATTGTCGTTGCCTTGTGCCTCTAAATGTATTACTTTTTCGAACAGTTGTCTTCTGAAGCCGTCACCATTTCTACTGCTACTACTTTCTTCTACTACTACCGCCAGCACCACTACGCCAATGCGTTTATCGTTACTGGTGCAACCACTTCATTATGTGTCCCTTCGTGAAGTTACAACGCGTAAGTACACAACGTATGCAGAAGATAGCGAAGATGACTGGTAAACTGTTCTTGAAACCCCCACCCATCAAATATAACGTACATATACTTTAAGAACTTTTGCTGTAATAATATAATTATTATAGGTAATCCATTGAATAAACGGTATAATTACAGCCGCATTAAAAAGTGTCGAAATTAATTAGATGGCTGAGTAGTTTATTTATTCTGACATTTCTGTTTTCAGAATTTCGTATAAGTATATGAAATTTTAATGCAAAGGGGTACATTAAGATATATTACAATAGTTAATATACAATAAAGTATACAATAAAATTATTATATAAATAAATAAACAAAAAATGATTCAAAATACAATACTTCGATACCTTCCCCCAGTGGACGAGTTTCTGACAAGTTGGGTAAAATTGCAGCGGACGACTCGGGTAAAATTACAGTGGACGATTTGGTTAGCGGACGAAATGGGTGTAATTAAAAAAAGTGATACTGACAGTTAGCTTTCGGTCCCGTCAGAAATCAAAACAAAGTAATAATGTGTTACTTTTTGGTGTCATCTGTATTTCTGAACAGTACTTTGCAGTTTCGAACACCAAAAAAGGAAAATAATAACCTTTTTGGATATTTACCACCATTGAAAATGGCATGTCATCTTTATTCGGGAACTGGAAGAAGATTCGGCCTGGGGAAAACTCGGCCCAGGGAAGATTCGTCCAAAAGAAAAGCACTACACATCTGTTAGGATATTTTAGATATGCTACGATATTCGTTTTAACTCATAAAAAATAATTCTTAGAAAAAGTATTAATATATTGCTCGATATTTATTGAAAACAAATATTAATATACATGTATTTCGTCGAGCAATTATCTCTGCAGTAAATTCACATTCGCTGTGTTCTGTAATAATTAACGTCTCTCATCTGTGAGAATGGGATCCAGTCACTTTGGCCCCAAGTCCATTCTGCCTCTCGTCACTTCGGCCTCAAAGTCATTTCAGACCCTCGCTTCCGACTCTTGTGGATTCATAAGTAAATAAAATAAAATTACTCAGGTCACAAGGGATTTCAAATCCCACATCGTCCATGCGCACCTTCGGCGTGCTGAAACTTTTCATTTATTCATCATGAAAGAAAATCTACTAGGCATGAAAGAATACCATGTATCATATGTATACCTGAATATCTATTTGAGGTACAAATGTTGAAAAACAATTAAATAGAAAAATGTTAAAATTCAAACGATATTTAAAAATATTTATAGAGGCCGAAATGACTTGGTATATTGGGGCTGAATTGACTTGAGGCCGTAAAGACTGGGGCTATAATGACTTGGGGCCATTTCTCAAGTACATAGTTTCATTATTAATTTGTGATATTTGTTTTTGCTGTACAGTGGAACCCTGGTAATTGAAGAGTCACTTTGCCAACGAAAATTATTCAATTAACAGGAGAATTTAATTAACAGGATTGTATCTCTTTCCTGTATTCCAGAGATAAACTTAGCATTTATTCTATTATATTTTGTTTGACAGAGCTTCATGATCTCTGTCAAAAAAGACATAATAGATTAAATGTCTGTATTGGGTGTACTGAGGCCAAATTGGTCTATAACCAAAGGAAAACTGGGAAGAGTCAGGGTAATTTTTCGACATGTTACAAGATTTGTTATTCAATTAACAGGAGATTACTGTATAACCTATATTCAATTAACAGGTTAAATTTGTACTTGAGGCTTGGTAAATGGTTTTGTGTTGGGAAATTATATTCAATTAACAGGGATATACAATTAAGGTATATCCAATTAAGTGGGCCCCACTGTATAACCAAAACCACAACCCCTCTCCCTCCCCAATCAAAACCATCATTCAGAAGTCTTGGATTCAGCAAATTTGATTTCTTTATTTATTCGGGTTTAACAACACTTTTTACAGCCATGGTCACCTCATGTTGGATAGTTTTACTAGGGGAGGAAGCCAGATTACCCGGAGAGAACCACCGAGCGATGGCAAGTAACTGTCAGGCTCCTCAACATAGTAACTGCAAACATGCATGGGTAGCATTGGTTGAAGACAACTTCTCGTGCAGAAATTATGCAAATTAGATGAACTTTTACTTATTCAGCGCTACTTATACACAGTAAGTGTACATGTCAATACTGCTCGCGCTAGATGTTGTTTTTATGAATAAATCTTTATGAAACTTCTTGGGTACCTTTGTTATAACCTTGGGACGAGAACGAGTCTTTTGGGGGTGCGGTCTGAAATTCAAGATGGCTGCCAGTGGCCATTTTATACCAAAATTAGGTCCAATCAATATTTTGTGCAGACCTTCTAGGACTACATTTGTTATCATCATGGGATGGTAACAATTGTTTTTGGGCTCGGCTGTGTTAATATTTGGTGTTGTTTGGGGAGCGTAAACATTATTAGCTCAACCCAGTTTTCCTTTTCCAATGAGAAAAATAAAACCTCACCCGTGGGAACCCTATGAGTTAAAGATAAAAAAATTCAAATACCTGTATTTTATGAAGGACTGGACAAATATTTATTAATTAGTAGGAATCAACTGTAGAAGGGTTTGAATCAAACAGACCAAAACAGTTGCTAACATTTGGCTTATGATGCACCATACAATGATCCCCATTGTAACATTAACCCCTTGGAGATTTTTTTTCTAGTTTAACATCTAACTGTCACCCACCGTGGCTCAGTAGGTAGAGGTGCAAGCTACAAGCCGAGAGGATCTCGGTTCGATTTTCACCTGCGGCAATCGCGTTGTGTCCTTGAGCAAGACACTTCACCCCCATTGCCCACGTGGGGGCACGGTGACGCTGTGTACTAAGGCGTACTGCACGTCGATGGTGCACCTGTCTTCAACCAATGCTAACCCTGCTTATGTGGAGTTAGTATGTTGGGGAGCTGACAGTTGCTCGCCGTTGCTCGGTGGTTCTCTCCGGGTTCTTCGGCTTCCTCCACCCGTAAAACTGTCGTGGTCATGATTAGCCATTGTGCAGAAATGTGTGACCTTAAACACCAATAAATAAATAAATAAATAAATAAATAAATAAATAAATAAATAAATAAATAAATAAATAAATAAATAAATAAATAAATAAAAAAAAAAAAAAATAAATAAATATAACTGTCACCCACCTTCACAATATTTTACCTGTACATTTGTTACAGGCTACAAGGCATTTTGCGTTTTCAAAAACATTGATTAGCAGTTTTTTGGTGATTGCCGAATATTGATTAGCAGTCTAGAAGAATTGATCAGCAATTCACATTGACATGATGTTGTTCACTTTCCTTTTGCTTTAGCCAAACAAGAGGCAGTTGGTACTTTAAAAAAGCATGTAAACTTGGCAAACACTACAGTTTCTCCAAATAAAAATATTAAAAATAAGCACTTTGAAGTATCTTCTATCACTTCATATGCTTGAGAGAGATACTTTAGTTTTGCAGTATACAAGCATTTTGGTTATTCGCATATCATATATACATTAATTAGATTAATATATAGCAAATATACCATAGGGAGACGACATAGCCAGATTGGCTGTATACCTGTTGCACCCAGAAGTATGAGACATATAAATTGTATTATATAACGGTGGAAACATGCTGTATAACATTCATTAAGATATCAGTGATTTGGTGGATCGGCAAAATATTCTAGGTCTATGTCGAATTTAGTTGCTACGTATCTGAGAGCGGGCGTGAATAGTCAAAATTGCGAGATTGTCCAGACCTTATCTTGGTTAAGCAATTGTAGGACACTACTTACGTGCTGTGCAAGGCGAATATCACCTGTCACCTACGACAACATGGAGCTCGTGTCGCGATTTGGACACACTCCAAGTATATATTGCGGAAAGGCCTTAGATCAAGATTAATATTAATAATAATAATAATAATAATAAATAGAGTTTGGTTTTTCACAAAAGTAATAGCCAGATAGGCTGAGGGTTCTATTCCTCATATAACACAGTCAGGACAGTGAGGATTGTCACAGTAGACATTTCCTGTGTATGAGGAGAGTAATTTTAACTTGGGTTGTTTTTTGAAAACATTTCTGTTCATTACGGAACGCAACTCAGTGTCGAGATCATTCCATATTCTCGGGTGAGTGTTGATTGGTAAGCTGTCAAGAAATTTAGTCCTTGTCCTGTTAACGTTGAGAAGGAGGTCCGTTCGTCTACTGGCTCGTCCAGTTCAATCAACGAAGGGGTTGAAGAAGTCACCAAACGATGCAGGCAGCATATCATGGTACCAGTCAAAAACAAACAGACTCGACTGCAGTTTGAAAAGATCATTCACTTTTAAAATTTTATTGTTTAGAAATAAGGGGTCGGTATGTGCATTATATCTCCTGTTATTAATTATTCGGACGGATCGCTTCTGTAAAAGGAACAATTTATTAATAGTTTTAGCGTCACCCCAGATATTTATTCCATACATAAGATGGGAATGCACTAGCGCATAGTAAAGGGTTCTCATAGCGTCTCGGTGAAGTATGGATTTGGATCTGTTCAAGGCAAAATTCGCTCGGGCAATTTTGGAAGAAATATGGGAAATATGGTGTTTGTAAGATAGACTATCAACAATAGGTGATTTTTGCGGATTGACGACCGCTTGTACATGAACGTGTACAACATACGTACATGATGCGTTCACCAACGTGGAATTCAGTGTTAAATCACACGCTTGTTCACAAAACTGTACAATGGTCTTGAATCCCCCCCATGTTTTTTTGTGACTCCTAGATCGCACTTTTAACGTTCAAATACTCGTGGTGAACGCGCGTGTTTAAAAAAGGGTGAAATTGTACATCTTCACTTTTATCTTGTACTTAATTTTTTGTCGACGTTCCCATCGCAGATCAGACAATCGATCCATCGTTGGCGAACGCGAGCAAAAGCAAAAAATTCTGGGTCATCATCAAAAAACGGTCTTGGGGATTCTAGACCAGTGGTCCAGAACCCGCAATTGTTTTGAGGTAGTGGTCCAGAACCCGCAATTGTTTTGTGGCGGTGGTTTTTTTCCCATTTATGACATTATTAGGGGAATTCCCCAATGTGAAGAAATTCCCAAACTCAGCTAATCGAGCGATCGGATCGCTCGATTCTCGTAAACTCGATCTGAACGAAGAGTGTCATCGGTGTGTTGGAAATTTGCGAACCCAGTCACGTCTTCCTGAAGTAAAAAAACTAACACATGTTATCGTAATGAGTGAATGAGGTTTTTTGTTCAAAAGAGTCGATTATGAATATGGTCTGTATTATAGAAATTCATGTTTTCTCTTGATGGGACGGATAGAAATTGAGTTTTGAGGGTTTTTTGTTCAAACGAGATGATCTGTAATAGATATTCGTATTTTGTCTTGATGAGAGAGATTGACTGTTAAGCGTTCGTTCGAAAAAAAAGTCAAACACTTATCGGAATGTTTAAAATGCATTTTCCGCTCAATTAGGTTTTGAGTGGTAAAATTTTTAATATATTTATGATAGCAATCGCAGTCATCAAAAGGATTCTCTCTTAATTCGACGCTCAGTGAATTGATGTGTGAATGAAAATCTTTTGACAAATGTAAAAACTACTGTCAAAATGCGTTAAATCAGAAACCGGTTTGTCATGTACTGTTTAAACGTATTTTTTAAACTTCACTTAACACAGTCAGTTGAGATGTGAATATTTTCAGATTATTATATTAAGACGGAAAGAGTTTTTTTATTACTTAAAACATAAAAATATAATTAAACATTTAATTTTGAAAATAATAAAAACAATTAAAACGAAAGATGTTTTTACAGATGGATCCTAGACGCCGAGATTTAATTTTAGACCAGTATGAACGTGCTAAGAAGGGCATTCAGTCTGCTGACAGGAGCAGACATCTTGGTGAGATGGAACTCAAACGCGAAGCCACAAAAATATTTAAACCCGTGATGGAGGGTCAAGAGCGAAGCAGGAAGGAGATAGTCAAAGGATTGAGACCTATAAAGGAGAGTTCTTTGAGAATGGGTTCGTTACCTCCTAGTTTTGGAAATCGGTATTCCGTTCAATCTACACCGGATTACGTTTCCACGGGACTTCAAACAGATATGAGCGAGAGCGACGATACAGCTTCGACTATCAACACTAGTAGCGTCGCATCATCCGATGATGATGGCAGTAAGAGAGATCAGTCGTATGGATTTTATAAGGATTCGGAGGGAAGGATTTTTGTAGGTGATACGGAAGTGGATATTGGGGATGATGAATTGATCGTCGGTTCGAACAGATACGAATTGACCGATGGCCTGCGGAGATTGCTCCTTTACGACAAGCCCGGCGATTACACGGAACAGGATTTCGACAATTACGGAGACATTCTGGTCCAGACCCACGCCATGAAGAGAAATAACGATGCCAGAGAGACGAGACCCAAAGCCAACAGAGGTTACAAGTGGACGAAAGTGGTGAAACCCATATGGGATATGAACAAGAAGTTCGTCGAATCGGTGACTGGCAAAGGGGTGAAAACCACTTTTCTTCCGAGTGATTCCGACGCTCTGTCTCAGAGATTGAGTTTGTTGATGGCGAGCAGACGGGCTGGTAACACGGGATTAGATAATCAGATAGTTGCTATATCTGACGAATTGTTAAGACAGAAGGTTTTGAATAAAAACCAGTATAAAAGGCTGATGAACGAATTGAAGGATTGATGTGTATATAATAAGTAGAGAGAAACAAACAAACAAACAAACAAAAATAAAACAGTAAATTCTTACACTAGAATAATAAAAGTATTTAAACGGCAAAAACGATTTACCAGTGAAAAAAACAAAAATATATCATAAAAATAAAATATGTTGGTGATAAAGAACAGGGGATACGTCAGAACTTACGTTCAAGGCGATTCTGGCATCGTCGATTCTATAATGCGAGCGTTCACGAGAAATGCGGGTAGAAAACTCGCATCGACCGCGTTTGAGGTCGGTAAGAAGACGGCTTTGGATGCTGGTAAGAAAGCCGCTTCCGAAGCCAGTGGTAGGATAGCTTCTGTGGCTGGCAAGAGGGCAGCCGACGCGTTGATCAACAAGTTGATCAGTCCGCCGGCGAAGCGAGCTGCGTTAGAGCGAACGCCGAAAAGTTGGAAAGATTTTAGGGATTCTGTGGTGCCCATACAAGATTTAGTCAAAATGACGAGTGGATCCGGATTGAAGAGAACTCGCGACGGTGCGATATAAATAAATAATAATAACATTAAAAACAGAGTTTGAAAAACATAAAAAAATTGTGTTTGAAAAGAATCTAAAATAACAGACAAAAAAAAAAACAAAACAAAGATGAACATTAAAGATATGTCTTGGAACGACGCCGCGACCAAGAGGTTGAATAACGAGTTCTTTCCCAAGAGCATAAGAGGTTTGATAGTGCGAAAATCGAATTGTGGAAAGACCAATCTGTTGATGAATCAGTTGTCCCGACCTGACTGGTTGGATTACGACAGATTGTTCGTGTTTGGCAAGAGCTTGTTTCAACCCGAATACAGATTGCTTCGAGAGTGCATGGATCGCAGATTGCCCAAGGACATCATAGCCAGAATCTTTGACAGTAGGGAGGAATTCGACAAGAGTGGAGCTCCACTCTCGACCATTTTGGACGGCGCGGCGACGGAGCTGATGAAGAGAAATGCATCTTTGAACGTCGAGTGTCGATTTTATGAGAACGCTAGCGACGTTCCGGATCCTAGAGAACTGAAATCAGAAGATAAGAATCTCATGATTTTCGACGATCTGCTTTTGGAGAGACAGAACCGATGCGAATCGTATTACGTTAGGGGTCGACACAGCAACGTAGACTGTTTCTACCTGTCGCAGAATTATTTTCGATTGCCCAGACAGACGATAAGGGAGAACGCTAATTTTCTATGTCTCTTTCGCCAAGATCTCAAGAATCTCAATCACATCTACGGCGATCACCTCGCAAACGATATGAGCGCGGCGGAATTCAGGAGATTTTGCAAGAGGGTTTGGGATGGTGGACTTTACAATTTCGTCGTGATCGATTTGACAAGCGAATTTAATCGCGGAAAATATCGGTGCAGATTCGACAAGTTTTATGTTTCCGATGATAATAATAAGATAGAGCGTGAAAATAAAAAAAATTAGAAAAATAATAAATCTTCAAATAATTAGTTTTGAATAAAAAAAATGAAATTAAATATAATGTTCGAACATGGAGAATTGTTAGAACGGATAGCCGAGAATACGGCTGCGAAACAATCCATTCAAATCGTGGTGAGTGGCGATTCGACTCGATTTGCTACGAAATTCGAACCTTCCATCGAATTGAATAGAGAGAAAAGATACGAGATGGCGTTGGTGAATCTGGAGACCTATTATTCCTTTCCCAACGTCACCGAAAAGAATAACTCATTCAAGTATTCCGACGGAGTGGATTGGTTGGAGATTTGAATTCCCAAAGGGAGTTACGACATAGACGATTTGAATGATTACATTCAGACGCGAATGAAGACGGATGGAAAGGGAAGCAACAAGATCAGACTCGCTCCCAATCCTAATTCCTTACAGACGATGTTGGATTTGGAAGATAATTTTCGAGTGGATTTCAACACGGACGATTCTATAGGCAAGATGTTGGGATTCGATCGAAAGATGTATCGAGGCCACGCGGCATCTGAAAATACGGTCGACATTCTCACAGTCAATAGCATTCTGGTGAATGTGGATGTGATTGCTGGAAGCTACGTGTCGGCTCAACCGACGATCTATTCCTTCTTTCCAAACGTGTCGCCGGGTTATAAGATCGTGGAGCGACCTCGAAATTTAGTTTATCTACCAGTGATTTTAGACACGTTGTATATTCTCAAAACCACGTTGACGGATCAAAATGGTGAACTGTTAGATTTTCGCGGAGAGAGAGTGACGATATGATTTCACATAAGAGAAATATAAAAGCAAAAAAAAAAAAAAAATATTATATATATAGATAACAAAAATAAAATAAACGCAATATTAATTTTACAAAATTATTTTAATATAATTATTAAACAAGAAACAATTGAAGTAAATATATTTTAAAAACAAACAGAATTATGACAGAATACGTGGTTTAAAACGTGAACATATCCGCAGGACAGAGGAAGAAACTTAAGAGAGCGTTAACAACTCGAGGCGAGGCGGTGAGATTCAAATTCACTCACGAAGATCTGACGAGAGGCGGTCAGGATTCGATCGCCTGGACCAGAAGTCAAATCAAAAGGATGGAGAAAGCAATTTGCGATGGAAGAGGGTTGACGGTGAGAATGAGTCCCGCTCAATTGAGATACAATTTGAGAATGAAAGGTGGTTTCCTACCGCAATTGGCAGGAATAGCCGCAAAAGCATTACCCTTCGCCGCAAAGGCGCTACCCTTTCTCGGAAAGACTCTCGGCGTGGGAGCTCTCACGGGACTCGCTAGTTCGGCAGTTGAGAAATTAATGGGTGGCAGCAGACTGTTTTTGAAGAAGGGAGGAGCCATGTCTCGCATCCACGTAGACCACAGCAGTAAAGGATTGTATCTAGAACCCGTTAGAGGTGGCAACTCTCTGAGAGGAAACGGTCTCTATCTGAAGAGTGGACAGAACGTTGAGCGACTCGGCAAGGGTTTGTTGCTCGGTGAGAATTCGCCATTTAAGAACATACCGATTTTGAATATGTTATTATAATATAAAATTATATAAAATATAAAATCATAGAAAGTATAAAATAATATATTTAAAATGGATAAAAAGGTGGAGAAACAAATTTATCACCTGGATGAAAAGGTGGAGAAACAATTTGACGATAATGACGAACATCACAAGCCAGAGAGCGAAAAAATAAAAAAAATGGTTAGACGCTAATGATGGATATCTAAGGAAAGAACTAATGAAAGAGATAGATAAAGCGCGGGATAGACGGTTGAGAATGAGATGATGCTTTCCACGGTCACCACTACCTTCTGAAGAGAATGGTAATGATGCGAGTGTTACCAAGAGATGCACAACATTCGTTCATAATTATGATTCTGATAAACAAAAATGTTGTTATAAACATATCATATCACAAAGAAAAAGAAAAAAAGAAAAAGAAGAAGAATCGACGCTGAAAACTGAGAGAAAAGGAAACGTTATTATAATATATTATGATGATAGTGAAAAAGATGGAAAACAAAAAAAAAAAAAAAAGTAATGAGATCTAAAGATGATCTTATTACTTTTTTTTTTTCATTTTTCTTCGCTAAAATCAATCACTCTATTGTTTATATTTCCAAGTCCGTTATTAGCATTTTGACACGAGTGTCTTCTCCTTTTTTGAAAACGTGTTGAATGTTTATCTTTACTCTTTTGAGTTTTTTTACATCGGTTAACTCGCTCTCACCACCCAATTTCTTCATGAGTTCGAATGAGATGTTTGGAAATATGTAATTTCCATAGGGCATCGACAAATCGTCCTTGTCGAATTCTCTATCTTCAGCGATGATGATGTTCTGCAGATCGCTTTGGTACTCGTAAATCAAATCAAGCGCGGCTTCGTCCAATTTCAAAGGCATCTTATATTTCTCGTATTTGTGCTTTAAGCCCTTCGTCTCGACCTCGTTCAATTCGATGGGATCGTGTCATTGTAATCTATAGATTTTATGACCGAATTTCTTATACGTTTGGACTCGTTTCAATTTCAATTCGCATCTTTTAGGTGTTGTTGTCTTCATGATCGATTATTTAGTATTTAAATAATAATTTGTTTAAAAAGTTTTTTTTTTGCTCTTTATATATAAAAAAGTTGTTTTTTTAATTTTTAATTTTCTTTAATGTAAAATTTTTTTAGTAAAAGTTTTTTTTCTCTTTATATATATATATAAAAAGTTAAATTTTAATTTCAATCTCTCTATTGTTTATATTTCCAAGTCCGTTATTAGCAAGTTGACATTCATCATTTTTCCACATACGAAAATGGTGTGAATGTTTATCTTTACTCTTTTGAGTTTTTTTTCATAGGCGAATGCACTCTCACCACCCGATTTCTTCACGAGTTCGGGTGAGATTATTGGATATATGTAATCTCCATAGGACAACAATAAATCACCCCTGTCGAATTCTCTGTCTTCAGCAACGGTGATATTATTCAGCAGTTCGCTTTGGTACTCGTAAAACAAATCGAGCACGGCTTCATCCACTTTCAAACACATTCGATATTTGTGGTAGTAGCACTCTAAGTCCACCATCTCGACCTCATTCAATTCGATAGGATCGTGTGGTTGTAATGTATAGATAATAAAACTGGATTTCTCATACTCTTCATCTCGTTTCAGTTTCAATTCACATCTTTTAGGTGTTGTTGTCATGATCGATTATTTGGTTTTTATGAATTCTTGCAAATAATGTATATTTTTAAATTTTGTATTTAAATAATAATTTGTTAAAAAAAGTTTCTCTTTATTTCTCTTTATATATAAATAAAAGTTAAAAAAAAAAAAATTCTTACAAACTCAATTTTGAGGTTAAAACAATGATCAAGTCCAAACATCCGAATTATAGTCTAGAACGTGCAAGACTTCAAATGTTTAAAAATTGGCCTTCGCAACTCGCTCAAAAACCCGAAGATTTAGCCGCCACGGGTTTCGTTTACATGGGTAGAGGCGAGAAAGTCAAATGTTTTTGTTGTGACATACATTTGATGAATTGGGAACCTCACGACGTACCTTTACTAGAACACATAAGTAATATTGAAAAAGATGAATGCGATTATTTGAACAAGATCCTAAGATTGGGATTGATCAAAATCCAAGATGAAGAGAGGGATAGAGATAAAAACCAAAAATAATTGATGGATATGTTACAACTTGGATACACCAAGGAACAATTGTACGATGCGTTAAACATCGCGAACAAGACCCTGTCTCAATTCATAACTTTAGAACATCTCATCAAATTCATGGCGGAAGTGGACGAGTTATCGTCACTCATCGAAAACAAGCCGAGTAAAACGTCCACCACCAAGTGTCTGGTCTGCAAAGGTGTTGCAAACGTCTTGTTTCTACCGTGCGCACACCTGCATTACTGTAGAGAATGTCATTCCGAAGATGAGAAAACGTGTTCGGTTTGCGAGCGAGAAATAAAAGCGGTCTTAAATTGTTTTTGAATAAAAACACATTAAAGAAAAAAAAATTGAATTTAAAATTTAACTTTTTTTTTTTTTTTTTCTATTATATATATATAAAAAGAGTAAAAAAGCAAAACTTTTTTAACAAATTTTTTAATACAAAATTCCAAAAAAAAAAAAAAAAATATTCTTACAAATGAAGCAAACAGATAAAACAATGGTAAATTTAAATGAGAAAACCATACCTCAGTTAAACGAGATTTGTAAACTATTACAAATTTCAGATTTCAGAAATCATAGAACTAAATCAAAAAAAATTGAAGTCATACAAGAATATTTGCGAAACGCTAGAAAGGCAAACGAAATGTCGATAGCAACGACGTCAAAAGATGCATCAGTTGTGAAAAATAAGAAGACGACTAAACAAAAAGCCGTTGAAGAACATCAAGTTTCCAAAGAAAAGAAAAGAAAAACTAAAACAAAAACGAGTGATGTGCTTCAGATTCAAGACAAACGAGACATCGAGTGAAATTCAATGAGCAATCGACGAAGAGAAAGGAGAAGAATATGTAACATGACTCGTTGTGGAACTATTCCAATCGAAACCCTTAGAACGGGAGAGTGTGATCAAAGGCGTTTTTTAAACTTTCGACGTGATTCCCTCGTTGAAGAAAGTCAATCCGAAACTGTTCATGGAACGGGTGAAGAAAGAAGTATTGGATTTGTTTCGCGAATACATGAACGTGGGATTAAAAATTAAGATGATACTCCATTGCATAATGAATAAAATCGATGTGAAGTCCGGCGAGAGCATCGTGAAAAATGCATATTTCAGATCAAACGTCGAACCCATATTTCGAGGTTCAGATCTATCGGACGTTTTCGAAAAGATGAAAGACAAGATGTTGACATCTCTCGCGAATTATCAACATGAAGGTAGTAATTGGACGTTCGATGAGGTGTTGAAACTCGAAATTCACATAACTAAAAACGAACCGTTGAAAGGATCTTCCTACTTGGAATTACCGTATTTCTTGACTAAGAAACACGCCGTGGTCAACGTGAGAAATAAAGATGATCAGTGTTTTAAATGCAGTCACCTCCGCTTTATACCCTGTCAAAATACACACCGATAGAGTTTCTCATTATGAGGAAACTTCTAAAAATCTCGATTGGACCGGAGTGACTTTTCCAACAGAGTTAAAACATATTGAACGTTTCGAGGCTCAAAATCCCACCATTGCGGTGAACGTCCTTGGATACGACGATGAAAAACGAACGATCTATCCTCTCAGACAGACTTCGTATCGCGGAAGAGAAAAGACGATTATTTTATTATTGATTTCGAATGGTGACAATCGTCATTATTGTTGGGTTAAACATCCGACCCGATTACTGTCAAAACAAAATAATAATCATAAAGGAAAGATATCTTTATGTTACAATTGCATGAACATGTTTCACAGCGAAAAATCATTAGTGAAACATCAAAAATATTGCAACGAAAATCCAGGTGTCACCATTGAAATGGCCCAACCCAACACCATCGTGAAGTTTGAAAATCACAATAGAAGGTTAAAAGTACCATTCGTCGTGTACGCCGATTTCGAATGTTTCACCACGAAAATGAGTTCCTGTCAACCCAACGCTCTTCAAAGTTACGTCGAAAGATATCAAAAACACATACCTTCGGGCTATTGCATTTACGTGAAATGCGCTTTCGACTCGCAACACGACATGGGTCCCTTCACCTACACAAAACAGTGCGAAGACGACGACGTGGCACAAAGGTTCGTGGAAGAGTTAGAATCGAAAATTCAAATGTTATACGACAAATTCAAAACTCCGGCAAAAATGATCATCACGCGAGAGCAGCAGGACGAAAATAAGAGAGCCACCGAATGTCACATATGCAGACAATCGTTCGACGAGAATTCGGAGGAAAATAAGAAGGTTAGAGACCACGATCATTGTATCACGGTCCGGCTCACAGCAAGTGTAATTTAAAATATCGAGATGCCACTTTCTATCCGGTGATGTTTCACAATCTCTCGGGTTACGACAGTCATCTGTTCGTGAAAAATCTTGGAACCTCACACAAAGAATTAAATTGCATCGTGAACAGCGAAGAAAGATACATTTCCTTCACAAAATGGAAGCTCATGGAGAAGAAAAGTGTAATCGATGGAAATACATTGAAAGAGAAAACGAAATCCATTCGTAGAGGCATACGGTTCATCGACAGTTTTAAATTCATGTCGACCGCTCTGGAAAAATTAGTCGATAACATGAGCAAGGATAAATTTAAAATTACGAGTGAACATTTCGGAGAATGAGTAGATGTCATGTTGAGGAAAGGAGTCTATCCTTACAATTACATGAACGATCTAAAGAGATTCGAAGACACCGCACTACCTTCGAAAGAAGATTTTTATTCGAAATTATACAAATCCGACATTTCTGACGAGAATTACAAACACGCCAAAAACGTGTGGAAATCATTCGATATGAAAACCATGAGAGATTATCACGATCTCTATATGAAGACCGACGTTCTGCTCTTGGCAGACGTGTTCGAAAATTTTCGAGACGTCTGTCGTCGAAATTATGATCTGGATCCTGCTTGGTATTTCACCGCACCCGGTCTGGCGTGGGACGCTCTGTTGAAGACCACCAAAGTCCAGTTGGAATTATTATCCGACGTGGACATGTTGCTCATGTTCAAAAGGGCTGCGAGAGGTGGCGTCTCGATGATCTCCCACAGACATTCTGAAGCTAACAATCCCTACATGAAAGAAGGTTTCGATTCGAAACGGTCGACTAAATACATAAGTATTGGGACGCCAATAATCTGTACGGTTGGGCTATGAGTCATCCTTTACCGATAAGAAATTTCGAATGGGTGAAGGAACTGGAAGAGATGCAAAAATGGAGAGACTATCCTTGCATTTTAGAAGTCAATTTGAACTATGCGGAAGAATTACAAGGTCCACACAACGATTATCTGCTGGCTCCCGAACGAATGGAACCGAACGAAGGAGACGAGGAAAAACTCATTCCCAATTTATTTAACAAATGTAACTACATCGTCTACAGCGAGAATTTGAAACAGTACGTCGATTACGGGATGAAATTAGTCGACATACATCACATCATTCGATTCGACGAAGAGCCTTGGATGAAAAAATACATCGATCTCAACATGAATCTCAGAACTCGAGCCAAGAACGATTTTGAAAAAGATTTCTTCAAACTCATGAACAACTGCGTATACGGCAAATCGATGGAAAACATCAGGAAGAGAACTGACGTTCGACTCGTCACGTCTGAGAAAAAGAACTAAAAAATTAGTGGCAAAACCCAATTACAAACACCGAACCATATTCGACGAAAATCTAGTGGCCGTTCACATGCAAAAGATGCACCTGAAGTTCGACAAACCATATTATCTTGGACCGATCATCTTAGATATCAGCAAGCGATTGATGTACGAGTTTCAATACGATTACGTCAAACAAAAATTTGGTGACAAAGCCAAACTACTGTTCACCGACACGGACAGTTTAGTTTACGAGATAGAGAAAAAAGACGTCTACCAAGATATATCTCCGGACGTGGCCAATTGGTTCGACACGAGCAATTATCCCGTCGATCACCCGTCCAACATTCAATCGAACGACAACAAGAAGGTGTTGGGTAAATTTAAGGATGAGAGTGGCGGTAAACAGATCGTCGAATTCGTAGGCTTGAGACCCAAACTGTATGCTTATCATCTAGAAGATGATGAAGAGATCAAGAAGTGCAAAGGAGTTAAAGCATGCGTGGTGATGAAAAACATCTCTTTCCAAGAGTATAAAGATAGTCTGTCAGGAAGTGGTCCGGTGTATAAGACTATGAAATTGATTCGAAGTGAAAATCACGACTTGTATACTGAAATAGTCAACAAGATTTCGCTGACAGCCGACGACGTCAAGAGATTCATGTCAGACGATAAAATAAGCACTTTGGCACTCGGACATTGGACTTTGGATCTAATTTTAGATGATATGAATGGAGATGATTGGATTCTAGATGCGATTGTGGATGATAAGATTCCAGATACGATTGTCGATGATAGGATTCCAGAAAATCAAGAAGAATTAGATGAACACAAAATTATAGAAATTGATAGTGACATCAAGAAAGTTAATTTAAAAAGAAAAAGAAAAAAATAGAAAAAAAATAACGTCATTTTTAGTAAATTATAATAAAATAAATAAAAAAATATATATACGCATTTATGAATAAGAAAATAAAGATATCCGTAGAAGGTGTCATCTTACCCAATGAACCCCTATCCATCATCGATCTGTTGAATGCGGCAAAAGATTTGAACATCAAAGATTTTCTAGGAGTGTTTTCCAGAGATGCCTTGCCGAAGAGAAGACCTCGACAATCGGAATGCGGAATTTTAAATCTAGACGATTCATCGGGTGAAGGCACTCACTAGGTGGCGTGGATGAAGAACGGGAAGAAGAACAATTATTATTTCGACAGCTACGGAATCTCGCCGCCAAAAGAAATAAAGAACTATTTCAACAAATCGATGGTTCGTTACAACACGGAACAAGTGCAATCACCACATCAAGTGTTTTGCGGTCACCTGTGTCTCTACATTCTCAAGAGATGGTCTGAAGGAGATCGATTTCAAGACATTCTCAATGATTTACATTAGAGAGAGATTTTTTTTTTTATAGTATATATAAAGATAAAAAATTATTTTAAAAAAATTTTAATCGAATAAAAACGAAAAATAAAATAACATAGTTCATTTTTAATAAACTGCATTTTGAACATATTTTTCTAAAAAACAAAAAAAAAAATCCCACAACAACCTGCCAGTCGATAAATTTGGTAGAAGTGATGACAAACAGTCAACCCAAGAAAGAAGAGGAAGACGTTCGAAGTCGACGATGGTTACGACGTTGCCAACTTGGACGAACGTTACGTTCGGAGATACAAACCTTGAGAAGAACCTTTGAACATGAACGATAAGAAGCTCTACAATCTTCCCGAGCCAATAGATCTCGCAGATGCTGTGACTAAAAAATACGTTGACAGGGGGAACGCCGATTTCGAACAAAACCTGCTGGATAAATACGTGGATAAAACCATGACCGACGATCTCGATCTGAAATCCAAATGTTTGGTGAACGTCACAAATCCCATAGATCCCACTGATGCCGCGATCAAGAAATACGCAGACGACTCTCATGCGAGATTCAACAAACACCTGAGAAATAGATATGTTCTGAAAAGATGCAATCGGAATTGAACGCCAATTCTAACAAGATAACGAACGTGGCCACTCCCACGAATCCCAAGGATGTAGCGACCAAACACTACGTAGATCTGGAACAGAGAAAGTCTGACAGACGAGAAATGAAATCGGATCTGAATGCAGAATTCCACAAGATATTGAATCTGTTGAAGATCGATGACACGTATGCGGACTCAACCGCGGTCAACAAGGGCTACGTAGATTCTGCCGTGATACAATCACAAGAATACCTAGAATCGCAAGTGGACGATCTCTACCTGAACAAAGAATCTGGCGGAACCAGGGAGGGTGGCATCAACATGAACGGTCACAATTTATTCGGTCTCGATCACGATCCTGAATTCGATTCCAGCGCGGTAAGCAGGAAGTACGTGGACGACAACTCGGTCTGGAGAAAGGGTGACATCATGGAAGGTAAACTAGACATGGGTGGACACGCGCTCACGAATCTACCGGATCCCGTGAACATGAATGATGCCTGCACCCTGATTTCGGTGGTGGAGAAAGTCAAATATGCTAGACAATTGATCACCATGTGGGCCGATGAGGCCGGCGCCTTAGATGAGGGAAAAGCTGAGTGGTCTTTCGGAAATGGAGGTAGCGGATCGAAACATGGTCAGGTGGGATATCCCATGCCGCTGGGAGGTGAAATCCTTCGAATGAGTCTGGCTTCCTCGGATTTGAATAACAGAGCGGTCGTCAATCTCATGGTGAATGGTGTGGAGAGCGATAAGAGATACAGCGTCGAAAAGACTGAGAATCAACACGCGAATGTTAGGACGTTCGGCACGCCTCTCAAAGTGAACGCCGGAGACAGGATTAATTTCGTCACGAAAACCAATAATCCCGAAGCTGCCACTTCCATGGTGAGTCTACTGATTGAACTAGATCCTTTGAACAAACAGTGAACGCGTGGAAAATAATGAATTAAAAAAAAATAATGTGTGATTATTAAAAACAAAAAAAAAAAACAAAAAAAAAGTAATGAGATTTAGAAAGATGTTCAATCTCTCTAGATCACATTACTTCGATTCGAATTGTAATTCTCTGTCCGACAGGACTAGGGCGAAGGCTTCGGTTTTTCTCGGCACGTTCCTATCGAATTGCATCTTGATCTGAATGTCTAAGACACTACTCTTGAGTCGTTCACTCTGTTTACTGACGTCGAATACGAACATGGGATACATCGACTTGTATTCGCCGGGAGATATGTTAGGATTGCTCATCAATTCGTCTAGACCGTGATACTTCTTTCTAAAATCAGCGGCATCGCCGTACAGTCTGGAGAAATCGTTCTTGCCGAAGGACTCATTGTAATCGATTGCTGGATATCTCGTGGCGTTCAGAAACACTTGCATGTTTCTCAAATGGCAGTGATCGAACAGCGACGCATTCTTTTCCTGAGACCCATCCCTATCGGTCTGAAATGCAACCACGATGAAACGCGGTCTCTCGGAAGCGGATTTCACCGTCAATCTCCAATCGAAGTGATTCGTGGAGGGAGGAATGCTAGCCGTGTCGCACTGTCTCATTCTAAATCCCACGGGTAATTTACTCTTGGATTCTATGATCTTGTAGAGACACGCTTTCTCCATGATCGAAGGCTCCACGTGCGGAACGAACCACGATATCTTGTGTAGAGTTATCTTACCCGCATCGGTCGCGGTGAGTTTCACTATTGCATCATCGTTTCCTTTTCGAATCAACGTCAGATTGTGTTTGAAGCCGTACATGATCTTGTTGTAATCGTCCGCGAATCTGAAGATGTGTTTCAAAGGTATCCTGAATGAAAACGTTCCTTTAGGTCTGGACTTCTTGACGACGTAGTCGAATATCGCGGCGGCGCCTGCGCTAGCAGGGCCTACGGTGTCTTTCACCCACAACTGATTAAGTCCTCTGGATTTCGAAAAATCATCAGGATACGTCAAGAGTCCGAACATTGTGGTGGCCTGACCGGGATGAAAAACAGATTCTATCTCTTGTCTGGATAGCATGTATTTTATGTTACTGAATAGATGCATGATGCCATTATTGGCAAGAGTAACCGTGTCGTCGTCGGCGTGGTCGCTCCCATCTTCCTTGGTGAGACGTCCCTGCACCACTATGTAACTCTCGCTAGGATGTACGAATAGATCTTGAGTTTCGACGTTGATTCTTATCTCTCCCGCATTGTTCAAACTCGTTCCAGTTACCCGTTCGTATTCGTGAACCTCATATTCTTGAATACTTTCATCTTTCACTATGCTTTGTGTTATATCTAGTATATTTGTCATTTTAAAGGATTTTTAGGTTTTTTTTGTTTATTAATTAACTTGCTTTCTTTATCTAAAAAATAGTTTTTAATTATTTTTTATTATTATTTTTTTCTCTCTTATATATATATGTGTGTAAACAAGAAAATGTTAAAGAGAGTAAATAAAAAAAAAATTTGTGTTCTTCATCAAAACTTCGTCTTCTGTAATTGTTGTTCGTAAAACTTTCCGATGATCTCTTCTCCATCCAAAGCTTCGATTTCGTAAGTCACCGGATCGGTGTGAAATATTTTGATGATCACGAAAATTTCCGAGGTCCATCGAGGAGTATAACCCTTTTCGAAGTGCTTCTTATAAGCGTAGATTCTCACTCGATCGCCCACCGCAAATTTCGGCGTTCTAGACTTCTTCCTGATCTTAGATCTCTCGGGATATAGATTCGCGTAAACCCGTTTTTCGTTTCGAGGATCGCTAGCTTCCGCGGGAGTCATCTTGATCGATCTGTGTCACGTGTTGTTGTAATCTTTGACCAGACCGTTCAGAGCATATATGTATTTCTTGGTCGAATTCGCCGTGAAGTATCTGTACATCTTCTCCTTCATCGTTCGATTCCAACGTTCCACCACGATGGCTTTCTCTTCGTTTTCGATCGAGTAGAGGTCTACCAATCGACGAACGTGCTTGTTGTAGAATTCCTTTCCCTTATCTACCCAGAATTTACTCGGTTTTCGAGAAGACGAGTCGAACACGCTCTTCAGAGCCTCGGCGACGCAAGGTCCCGATTTATCCTTCAATGCGCTGATCCAACCGTATTTGGAAAACACGTCGATGACCGTCAATAGATATTTGACGTCCTCGTTCCACCTCGAAAACGATCTCATGTCGACCAAGTCGGCAGACCAAATGTCATCCAAACCTTTCACGAACACCCTTCTCTTTCGAAATTTACGCACTATGGGTTTGTGTAACTCCTCGGCCAATTCGCTCGTCAATAATCGTTTCTTCTTCTTTTCAGATGCGCTTTTTTTTTTGAACGCCCCATCCGAATCGACGTTTCGCACCGATCAGATTGCCGACCAGCGAACGTTCCATCTTCTCTCTCCTGGTTGGATTCGATATGCCTCTCAATCTCCCCAACATGTTTTTGTCGCAGACGTCGTTGCGAGTCTTGGTGTTGGGATGTCCGGCGTAGCACAGATCATGATCGTACGCGGCCGTGTCCACCCTATTCACGGGTTTGCTCCAAGATTTGGGAGTCAGATCGGCGTTGAGTCTCTTGTTCAATTTCGTTCCGGGTCCCGTGAATCTGTGACCGGGCAGATGCATTTCGAAAGGTAGATTGTTGATCATTTTATTCACGATGCCTTTACCTTTGCTCGCGTTCTTTTGTTTGACGAATCACGTCTTGACAGAACCACACACGTCGCAAATTCTGTGAAGCATCCGTCTGTCGTTTTTAGTTCGCACTTCTCTAGTATTACTCGTCTCGGTAACTCTCTTACACTTTATGCAATACATTTTTTAAGAGTTATTTAAATTAATTTCGTTTTTTATTTTATATATAAATTTAATATTTTTTATTTTTTTTTAAATTCTGTTCTTATTATATATATATATATTTTTTTTTCAATCGCTGCTCTTGAGTTCTATCATCTTACTGAATTCCTCCCTGGCCTCTTTCCTCCCCTTTTCCACGAGAGAATCCTTCATCTCTTCCTTGATGATCTGACGAGTCTTGATTCTCACGGCTTCTTTCATGGCATCGTATTTCGTTTTCTCGCTCAATATCGCGAAGTATTCTCCGTCCGATATCCTACCGTCTTCAACGCCATAGAGATCATTTTGGATATCATGTCGATCTTGGAGTCTGCCAAGATGCGAATCTTGTCGTGTTTCCTCGCCTTCAGATATAATTTCCTACTCAAAAAGTTTCCGAGAGTGCTAAACAATCTGGCGGCGAGAGCCACTCCTTCTACGGTCAACACGATCGGAATGCCGACCGCGGTCGACAACAATCCGATGCCGGCCGCGTGTAAACCCATGGAAATCGTGATGAGTGTCGTGTCGATCGCGTTGACGAATTTCACGAAACGCGAATACTTCTTCTTGAGGGAACGACGAGAATCTCTCTCTCGAGTCAGATACAATTGGATTCTACTGATTTGATCGATGCGATACCTCTCTCCTCTTTCTCTTTCTTCTAGCGACGGCGCCGTCGGCAAAACGCCGTTCGGCTTCTCGTCCTCGTCGTCCACTAACGTCGGATACAATTTATTTCTGGTTCTCATTTTGTGTTTTTTTCTTTCTTTCTAATATTAGATAGAAATTTTATGTGTGTATTTATTTTTTTTTTATTTTCTACTCTCCCTTATTTTATATCAACGAAAAAAACTTAGACGTATGCTTCGTTCAGCAATAATTTCTTGATGCATCCCTTGTCTTCTAAAGTCAAACTTCTACGCACCAATTTCAGTTCTTCCGAATCTGTGGGCCTGTCTCGATTCTTACAGAAGACTAATCTCTTCCAAAACGTGATCACATCGTTGAATTTAACGCGTTCGAACGCTGGTTCGAAATACATGACGACCATATCTTCCCTTTTCATCGTTAGACACGAATGATTCTCGTTATTGAAGTCTAGATAATCCCGACATCCGACGCATCGTTCTAACAAGATGGGACGTAGTTGATCGTTCACGCAGATTGCGTATGCTCTCATCAGCATGTTTAAAAGAAACCGCACTCTAATAGTCTGAGAATCGCTCATGATTTACGTATTATTTATTATCTATTCGATTTGATATATTTAATTTTCTAAATAACTATTTATTTATATATTTTTTTTCTCTCTCCTATATATATCGATCACTTTTTTATTTCCTAGGATATTCCCCCACCCCACGACGAGGGGAGATAACTCTGTATGATCGAGTTTACGAGAATCGAGCGATCCGATCGGTCGATTGGTGGGGAATCGAGCGATCCGATCGCTCGATTAGCTGAGTTTGGGAATTTCTCATAGTGGGGAATTCCCCTAATAATGTCATAAATGGGAAAAAACCCACCGCCACAAAACAATTGCGGGTTCTGGACCACTGCCTCAAAACAATTGCGGGTTCTGGACCACTGGTCTAGAATCCCCAAGACCGTTTTTTGATGATGACCCAGAATTTTTTGCTTTTGCTCGCGTTCGCCAACGATGGATCGATGGTCTGATCTGCGATGGGAACGTCGACAAAAAATTAAGTACAAGATAAAAGTGAACATGTACAATTTCACCCTTTTTTTAAAAACGCGCGTTCACCACGAGTATTTGAACGTTAAAAGTGCGATGTAGGAGTCACAACAAAAGATGGGGGGGGGGGGGGGGGGGATTCAAGACCATTGTACAGTTTTGTGAACAAGCGTGTGATTTAACACTGAATTCCACGTTGGTGAACGCATCGTGTACGTATGTTGTACACGTACATGTACAAGTGGTCGTCAATCCGCAATTATCACCTACTATCATCAATATGTACACTTAAAAATTTGAGGGACTTCTCGGCGTCATTTGTACTTACTCTGTCAATGACATGACCATTGATTGCTATGTTACGCTGGATTATTACCGTCTTCTTAGAAGATGGGTTGATTAACATATATTTAGTTTTTGTGGCGTTCAGGGAAAGTCGATTTGTACAGCACCATTCGAATATTTTCTGTAATTCGTCGTTGATGTAGCTAACCATTTGTTCTGGATCATTACCTGTGATAAGACCAGTAGTATCATCGGCGAACGATAGGAGATTCAATGATGTTGCCTGAAATATATCGTTAACGTATATTAGGAAGAGGATGGGGCCTAGGATCGAGCCCTGCGGACGAGTGTGACAGACAAATTTAAAGACTGACAGAAGGTAAGGCAGACGGACAGATAGACACGAACATATAATACTGTCAGGCGGATGACAAACACACAAAATATTCCTGACAATATATCCATTTTCCTACAGATTACGCACAATATAAATAGAAAATGTGCAGTGTCAAAGTGAATGTAATATGAAATATGTCACTTTCTTCTTTTTTCACAGCCCCGGAGCCCACTTCAGTTGATATCTTCTAATTGAATAACCCTATCAACTGAGTACGACTTCCAAACGCAAGATCAATTACTATACCTTCAGTATAAAATTTATCTGTTAATTTTTTGTCAGTTATAGAGTGAACTCATGTTAATTGAGTAAATTTCACTTAATTGAGCCCACGTGAATTACTAGATCTTAATTGATAAACAAGATACAATATAACAGGTGCTCATTTAATTTCAAGAATACAGGAAAGTGACCAAATTTCTGTTAGCCGAATAAGGCAATTTGTCCACTGTTTCCCGTAACAAATGGTCGGTTTATCTCCAGAAGACAGGAAAGTGACCAACTTCATCTTAATCGAATAATCCGGATAACTGAATAATTTTCTCTTAGTGAAGCCCACTTAAATGATTACCTTTTAATTGAATAACTCCGTCAACTGTATACAACTTCCAAACACAAAATTGTTTACCAAGCCTTCAGTACAGAGTATATCTATTAATTACTTATGAGTTAGAGAGTAATAAGTCGAAAATTATCGTGACAAACACCGATTTCTCAATGGTTTTGGACTGTTTTTCCTCAGTTTATCCAGGACAGGCATTTAGATCATTATATCCTGTCTGTCAGAGCTCTATGGGCTCTGTGAAAGAAAAAAAATATAAAAAATGCTCTGTTTATCTCCAGAATGCTGGAACGTGACCGGATTCATGTTAATCGAATAGTCCTGATAATTGAATAATTTTCACTTATTGAATAGCTTTTAATGGAATAACACTGTCAACTACATACAACTTCCAACAAAAATCTATTTACCATACCTTATGTAGAGATGAATCTGTTACTCACATATCAGTTACAGAGTGAACTCATATTAATGGAATTGAAAATATTGTAAACTATCATGACACACACCAATTGTCCAATGTTTATGGACTATTTTTCCTCAGTTTGTCCAGGACAGGCACTTGATCCATTATGTCCCACTTGACACAGCTCTATGCGCTTTGTCAAGCAAGATACAATATAACAAATGCTCATTTTATCTCAATAATACAAGAAACTGACCAAATTCCTGTTGATCGAATAAGGCATTTAGTCCACTATATCCCGTAAGAAATACTCAGTTTATCTCCAGAATATAGGAAAGTGACCAGATTAATGTTGATCAAGTACTCCTGGAAATTGAATAATTTTCACTTAAAGGAGCCCACTTAAATGAATAGCTTTTAATATAATAACTCCGTCAACTGCATACAGTTTCCAAGCACAAAACTATCTACCCTGCATTCAGTGCAAAATTTATCTGTTAATTACTTATCAGTTACAGAGTAAACCCACGATACTGGAATAAAGAATATTGTAATATATCTAGAACCATTCGTGACAAACACCAATTTCCCAGTGTTTATGGACTATTTTTCCTCGGTTATCCACTACAGACTTTTAATCCATTATATTCTGTCTAACTCATGTTAATGGAATAGAAATATTGTAATATGTCGAGAAACTATCATGACAAACATCAATTTCTCAATTTTTATGGACTACTATCCAGTGCAGGCATTTAATCCGTTATACCCTGCTTCACAGAGCTCTATGAGCTTAATGAATAGCTTTCAATGGAATAACCCCGTCAACCACATACAACTTTCAAACACAAAACCATGTACCATACCATCAGCAGAAATGTATCAGTTAATTACATATCAGTTACAGAGTAAACTCATGTTAATGAAATTGAAAATATTGTAATATGTTGAGGAACTATCGTGCCAAACACCAATTGCCCAATGTTTATGGACTATTTTCCCCCAGTTTATCCAGGACAGGCATTTGATCCATTATATCCTGTCTGCCAAAAAATATTGAAATATGTTGAGGAACTATCGTGCCAAACACCAATTGCCCAATGTTTATGGACTATTTTCCCCCAGTTTATCCAGGACAGGCATTTGATCCATTATATCCTGTCTGCCAGAGCTCAATGAGCTCTGTCATGCAAGATACAATATAACAAATGTTTATTTTACCTCAATAATACAGAAAAGTGACTAAATTCCTGTTGATCCAATAAGGCATTTAGTCCACTATATCTCGTAACAAATGCTCAGTTTACCCCCAGAACACTGGAAAGTGACTCGATTAATGTTAATCGAATAATCCTGATAACTGAATGATTTTCACTTAAAGGAGCCCACTTATGAACAGCTTTTAATGAAATAACCCCGTCAGCTACATACAACTTCCAAACACAAAACCACTTACCATACCATCAGTAGAAAATTATATGTTAATTACATATCAGTTACTGGGTAAACTCATGTAAATGGAATTGAGAATTAAGCTAAGTTCAAATAATTTGTAAAACTGGTACTTTCCAGAATTGTCAATGTTTGATCGCCATTCTTGTAAGAAGTTATCCTGAAACGAAATTAAAATGTTTCCTAAAATACTCTGATTGATCCACATGTTTGTCATTCCTAATTTGCCAAGCAATGAAGACATGTAATTAATCCAGGGATTTGTGTCCAACGCACTCAAATGGTTCAGATATAGAATTGAGTAGAGAGTAGTCGAAATTTTATTTTCCTTTCCAGATACTAATTGAGCCCATTAATTCAGGGAACGGATCTCAATTTTAATACCTATGGGTGTAAGCCCTAGTTCACCAAATACAAAATTGTTTCCAGTCGATTTTTTAAGTTTTAAAATGAATTTAAAGAACCATAGTTCAAGTTTCTCTATTGTCGAGATGTTTTCACAGCCCCATATTTCACATCCGTAAATTAGAATTGGGACTACAGACTTTTCGTAAATTTCTAAAATAATATTAATTGTTAGTTGGTTTTGTCGAACTTTGTTTATTATGTAGTACATTGCCTTTTTAGCTTCTGTACATCGAGAGGATATTTCGGCAGAAAATTTACCTGATTTTGAAAATGTTACGCCTAAATATTTATAATTATTGACAATTTCAATTGCGGTCCCCCCTAAATAGAATTTATCGTTCTTCCCAACGCGGGTACCAAATTTTATTATTTTTGTTTTATTTAAATTAACTTCAAGTTTCCATTTTAGACAATATTCGAAAAAGTTATTCAATGTATATTGCAGATCCTTTGCCGTGTTGGAGAGCAAAACGGTATCGTTCGCGTATAGCAGTACGAGGAGCTCCAAATAAAACTGTGTGTTATATGTATTTGGTGATAGTGGAGGGTGTTCAAATCGTAACCCACTACAGTTTTTATTGAACAAAAAAGTTTCTAAGTCATTTAAGCAAATAACACAGCAAACATCACCGGAACGTCCTGTCTCACCAATTGTCTTAAATCTCAAATGGTGTGAAAAGTTCATTTCCATATAATCAAGAAGATATTGCCAAAATGTTTATCATATGATGTGTACATTAATAACATTGAATAAATCTCTTGTGTATACTTGTTATCCATCGAATATGGTTAATGTTTAAACCCACTTGCCTCAAAAGATTTAATCCTTCGTTTTCTAATATACTACTCAAAGTTTGCTAAGCACCAACTATATCTAACTACCTGTTTTACGTTTTAAGTGAAATATTGTTATGAAAAGTGTATATATTTTTTATTTAATTATATCTTTAATGATTTAAGCACAGAAATTAAGATTTTGTTTGTGTTTGACATTATTGTTCAGCTTTTGAATACGATAACCATGGAAAATGGATATTATCAAATTTGCGAAAAAATTGACGGAGCGAACTGATATGGGTTCAGTATCGAGTATGAGACCCATTATTGTTAATTACAGCTTGACAACGCCTTCTCATGCTCCCAACCAGGTCCCAGATGGTCCTTTGTGGGGTGTTGTACCATTCTTGGACCAGCGTGGCACCAAGCCCCAGGACACTTCCTGGTTGGACTGGACGGACTGAAATTGCAAGCTGCAACTCATTCCAGGCATGTTCGATTGGATTGAGGTCAGGGGATCTTGCTGGCCAGTCCATACGCTAAATCCCCTCCCTCAGTCGGTACTCCCGGACAGCATGGGCAACATGAAGACGGGCATTATTGTCCATCAGAATAAATCCATCACCCACTGCACCTGCATACAATCTGACGTGGGCATCCAGGATCTCATCAATATACCGCTGTGCAGTCAATGTACCACGGCCAAGGACACAGAGCTCTGTACGTCCATCCCAGCTGATGCCGCCCTAGACCATTATTGACCATCCACCATAGCGTCATGCTCAACAATGCTGGCCGCATGTAATCGCTCTCCTGGTCTTCTCCATACCCTAGAACGCCTATCTGTGTTGTCTAGGCAGTACCTTGCCTAATCTGTAAAAACGACAGGTCGCCAATCTTCTATGGTCCATCCAATGTGGTCCATGGCTCATTCATATCGTGCATGATGGTGGTTCTGGGACAGCTGAATGCGAATACATGGTCTTCTCGAACGGAGACAACCTTCGTGCAACCTTGCCCGGATAGTCTGCGTCGAAACATTTTCCCCAGATGCATTCTAAAGGTCACTGCGAAGCTGGATTGCTGTGTCAAAGCGGTTCCTTCGGGCCTGAATGATCAAAAACCGGTCTTCAGCTGCAGATATTTCCCTGTCTCTGCCACCACCCTGTCGTCTGACTGCTGTGCCATACTGCTGAAATCTTGCCCAGGCTCTGGTGATCACCGTATGGTGCACACCAAGGGCTTCATCAACCTGACGACGGGTAGCCCCTTGTTCCCCAATCCTTACAGCCCGCCACATTTCTGCTTCAGACAAATGTCTTCTTACATTTGCTCTTCTTACATTTGCATTTGCCATACTCAATAATTAAATCACGTGGGTTTGTGTTGAAATGAAGACTGAATACCCTATACATCTCATGTACACATGTAGACAGTACACGAAAACATCATGAAAATCAAGGGGTACATGCTTTCCATGACTGTCACAAAAAGTCCGCCTGTCAAGAAAGCTAATGTAAACACTGGGTACCATCTCAATACATTCCTCAATCATATCCACCAAAAATATCACAAATGTGTCACAAAAAAATTTCACAATAATGTATCTAATATGTGATGCTTAGCAAACTTTGAGTAGTATAATTGTATAATGTCTGGTTGCCACTGGCATAAATTTAGTAATCCCAAATTTATAGTACACCATTGTTAGACTCATGGATGAAGAGTCCAATGTTTCCAAAGTTTGCACAAACAAAATTCTCATGAAATTATGGTGTCAGGTATCAATGACATTTCATACAATGAGAGGCATATTCCTTATCTAGATTTATGTCCATTAACTTAACGTTAATTTGCTCTGAGATCGCTCTGGCAGTAGGACTTTTTGAGGAAGTGAGGAGGGGTGGGTGGGTGTGGAATAGTTTTTTTTCTGTTCATGTGACAGGCCACCAGGAACTGATTTTGAAGAATACATTTGATTTCTTTTTGTTTGTGACAATATTAGTGTGAACCCCAGAAGCTTTTAAACATTTAAAAAGGCGCATTGAAATACGTTCTGTTTCTGCGAAAACAAACGTTGTGATTCGGGGTAGTGCAATCCCTCCAGCCACCCCCCCCCCACACACACTAACCCCATACACCGGTGGCTCGATATACATGAGATCGTGCACTAGTTATTCAAAACAATTAGCGACTAACTGTCGGACTGCAACATACTAAACCCAGCATGATCAGGGTTACTATCGGCTGAACTTGAGTGTACCATCGCTGTGGCCAACGCCTTAGTACCCAGCTCCCATATAGGCAATCGGAGTGAATAAGACAGACACAACGAGGGTGGAGTACGGTGGACTGGACTTGGTGTGTTATGATCCGGCATACTCGGCCAACTCGGTCAAATGACGTATCAATTCAAATGCATATGTGTGCAGCTCAAATACAGTACACCTCAATGCTTGGTCAATTTAACCGTCATTTTAATATACTGATTCAAAAAAGAAAGTATAATAGAAACAAATTTGAAAATAATAGCATAAAAGGATGAAATATAATAGTTCTAATGTTGCATGTTTGTGGACAAGAAGTCGTGCAAAAAGTTTAATGAAATGTTGTTGTTGTCCACCCAACCGTATATAATTTTGCTACGGATGCCAAAATAGCAAGTGCTACCCGCGAATGTCAAATTGAATGGGTGACCGACGATTTTATTTGTGTTATGTTGTGCTAGAGAGCCTGGGTTATTGAGAAAACATGCTAGTTTTTGTCTTCCGACATTTTAAAAAATGCCAAGATTAACCGAAAATCAGAGGTTGCGTACTATTGGTATGCATGAGGCTGGGATACCTCCAGATGAGCTCGCTGCTGAGTTCGGAGTCACTGTGGCCACTATTTACCATCTCAATGGAAGGTATAGAACCACCGGATCTATTGCCGACCGTGTTCAAGTCTACCAACAGTTACGACCCCTGCACAAGACTGACACATCAGGACTTCTCACTTGTGGGATCGCTTCCTTCCGGCGACGAGGACAGCAGCAATTACTCCTGGTAGAACTAACAATAGAATCAGTACACAAACTGTCCGAAACAGACTCGCGGAACACGGCATCCGAGGTAGGCGTCCATACCACGGACCAATCCTTACCCAACGTCATCGTATCGTCAGAATGGAATGGGTGCGTCAGCGTATTCGCTGGACACAGCAGCGTTGGCGCACAGTTCTTTTTAGGGATGAATCACGATTTTATCTACGTCGCGCTGATGGTAGGGCAAGAGTGTATCGCCGACGAGGAGAACGGTTTTCTGATGCTTGCGTGCGGGAATGCGACCGTTTCGGCGGGGGTAGTGTAATGGTTTGGGCAGAAATGTCCTTCCACCATCGAACGCAGTTGAACTTCATCGATGTTAATCTGAATGGACAGCGATATATGGACGAAAATCTTAACGCTGTTGTTGTCCCGTTATTCAACGCTAACGTCGGATTGCAGTTATTCCAGCAATAGAATGCCCGATGTCACGTGGCGCGTATATGTCGTGACTTTCTTGAAGAGCAGAGCACCGAACTTCTTCCCTGGCCCCCACTTTCGCCAGATTTGTCGCCAATCGAGCATCTTTGGGATCAACTGGACCGCCAGATACGACTTCATGATCTCCAGACGTTAGGCGATTTACGTAATGTTCTACGGCAGGAGTGAAACGAAATACCACAGGGTGACATCCAGAGACTTATCAGGTCCATGCGCCGTCGATGTCTTGGCATCCAAGAGGCAAACTGTGTACATACACGCTATTGACTGCATGTGTGAACTTTTCATTTCACCTCATGTCTGAATTGCGACGTCCTGACGTGACACTGGCAACAGTAAAACATGAAATTATGCAAATTCACAGATCTAGACTCGATATATGAATTTACAATAATTTGTTTGGGATTAAAGTCGATAAAACTAAAAAAATGCTCCTCAAAGTTTATTATACTTTCTTTTTTGACTCAGTATATCTTTTATAACTATTTTTTCAGTTATAACTATCTTTTCACAAGCAAAACATAGCTTGTGGCCTTTCATTGGAACTAGCTCGTTGTGCTTGTTCAACGAGGGATCATACGATATGAGTTGCAGGCAAAAATAAAAGATAACATGAATGGAGTTTATATGAATAGCCAGGGTCCATCAAGGTATTGACGTTGGCTGAAAGTTTAAACCAAGGTAGTATTAGCTACTTGTTGTTGACAACGCGGTTTCCATGTCATCTTTCCTTCAGTTGGTCCGCCAGCGAAAACGTAGCATCCGTTGCTATGGCAGGGTGGTGACAGGTTTCCCCAAGAGAACCGGGAGAAAGTTTTTAAGTGTAGTATTTTGGTGACAATAGGGTATTATTGTTAATCTCCACTTCTAAAGGAAATTCAGTTAATTTTTGACCCTCTCAAACAATGTACCCCAAAACTGGTACAATTATACGTTCTTAAAAAGGACAAGCGAAACTTCCACGGATGGACTTCCGGGTTTACCGGATAGCCTATTAGCCGGATTTTTGCTTCTTTGTGTTTGTTTTCCTTCGAAATATATGGTCGACACTTCAAAACGTGAGTCTTTTCTCAAAAAATTTCACTATCTCTACTATATATAAAATTCATCGTATTAAACACTCAACCATCTGGCAATTGTCTGCGAAGAACCTGTAAAAGTACACTTCACTATACATATTTCAAGACTATTGGTCCGAAACCAGCCTGGGCTGTAGGTCCGCTTCCGAAACCTCTGGGCATTATTTGTATGCTAACACAGAAAACAGTGCCTTAAGATACATACCAAACATGACATGCTTAATAGCACCAACCAACACACTGAGGGGTTTAATTGATGGAAATTGAACAATGGTATTTGGGGGATTTGGTGATCCATTGGATGATCAAAGCAAGTCAAGTTCCAGCATCATAATTCGAGGGATTCTGAAAGATCTCCGGTGCTTGACAATTTGTCATACACCACAGATCTACTTTGTCCCTTGGAAATTGAGGTACTTTAGCAACCCTGGCAAACGACCACAAATGAAGCACTATTTATTTATTGGCGTTTAAGGTCACATATTTCTGCACAATTGCTAGTCGTGGCCGCAAATGCTGTTTGTGGTCACGACTGACCATTGTGCAGAAGCACGTGGCTTGTTTCTGCAACCTGCAATTGTCGCGACCAGACCCTATAAAAACATTATTATTTAGTACACTCGTGTTCCGGATTTTAGTTTCGTACTGATTGCATTTGGTTCCCGTTCGTTAGGTGAAACATCTGGGAAATCATAATCAGTCAAAAACAAGGAAATTTACTGCCTGTTTTATCCTTATCGGGGAAAAAGTGTCCACACACCTCTCCAAGGCCTTGAATTAAATCCCGTAGCGTGAGTTATAACTACTCAGTAATGCAAATGCGAATTGTTTCAAGAATTAGGATGTTAGCATATCGTCAAATACATAAGTGGCGCAGAGTTACATACAAATGAAGTTACCTTCTATACTGTTGTGATTTCCAGCCTGTATAGTCTCATGATGAAATGTCTTCGCAATTAATATTCAATATATCGATCTGGATACATCGCCATTTTTGCGTAGCGACCTAATTATTCTTTTATACAACAAAATATAAAGTATTTAATCTAAGGATATCGATTCCCATCAGTGACAGTAGAAAATCATGGTATGTCGTGAAATATTCGCCACATTTAAATATATTAAACCATACTTTCTCCTTTAGGAAAGAAAATCAAATGAAAAATTTAATCGAAGAATGTGAAACGTTGAAAGGACAAAATTATAACATATATTTACGCTCTGGTGATATGTAAAAAGAACACAAATCTCTATATAACTGGATTGCTGAAACGCTTATTGGTCCCATAGAGAAAAATGTCTCTCATCTTGGAGAGGCGGAAGTTGCTATAAATAAACCATGCTCAACAAACAAAAAAATCTCGAAAGTTGTCTGTTTCCCGACGTTTTTCGATCTTTGATCGCTTTTTGAACAATCTACTTTGATTTCTCCGAACAATAAATATTTTGATGATTTTCACATTTTTCGTGGCAATCATAATTACACTTTTTAGTTATTGACCAAAAACAGTTTTCGACATTGGAAAGCTGGTGATACAGTGTTATTTGTTTTCAAGCAAGGTAGGACGCCATGGCGTTTGATGAGGTGAAATTTGTTACGCTTCAGCGTAACAGCTTTCAAGTCATCAGACGACATGGTGTGGGAGGAGTTATCGTGTTGATTGACTTGACACCATCTTAGAAGGGGGAGGCAGTTTGAGTGACGATGTTTTTGCCGACGCTCCAGCAATCTAGTTGTATAGAGATCAGTGACAAAAGCCTGAAGAATGACTGTCACAAACTGTCTTGCCAATCGGCGTTTCAAAACGCAACCATCCGACACTATGAAACCTGTCCACACAATTTTCCAATGCAATAAAACTTTTAAAATGTTGTGAATAAGTTAAATACCAAACACGATTTCCTTGCTATTAGCAATTTTTGAGCCACCAGGCTAATTTTGTCAGGACTCTGATGCTGTCATGGGCCGTTCATTTACTCAGGTTCTGTGGTATTTGCGCACAGACTACCGTTGATATAATATAATGTCTTTTCACACACAAACATACACAGGTTTTCTTTCGTTCTCCCGTTATAGATATTTTAGTTAAAAGTGTTGAGTTCACCTTGACAGTATCAAGATATTAACGCAATTAGTAGAACTACATGACATCATGATAAAACTACGACTGTGGGTAGTCTTCATTCCTAATGATAAAGCAATAAAAAAATCGACCAAATCAAGTCTAAATTGAGTAACAAGTCTTCCTTTGTTTTATCGAAAATTATTGTTTATGGCATTTTGTTATACAGTCGTCTGGAATAGTTCAGTTCGTGCAAAAGCGAACCGTAAGCTCGGGTTTCCGTCCAACTAAAATATTTCAGCCCATTGTATCTAACACAGGCGATGAAATATTTGAGGACTAGGATAGTTCTTGCCAATAGCAGCGTCGAATTCACATACAGAACTAGACGGATTGATTCTGTAGAATCACAGGCTTTTTCTGGTGTACAAAAGTATTTAGCCCTTTGACGGAATTTTGGGAATAACAGTCTACCACTTTGAAACTCTCTGTCGTTAAATTTGGCTTGTTTGTGTATGACGGGGTGATAGGTCGCTTTTTTATTTTTTTCCTAATACTTTCAGAGAGGCGTTTGAGACAATGCTCAGAGTAACATTGTTAGTCAGGAAAATTCGTCATTAATGGACTGCACTCGCGTATCTGCGCTCCAACTGTTGGAAACTACCATGGGCGCAATGGCAGTAGAATGTTTGTAAGGAAGAATCAATGCGAGCTGGTTTGTGCTCTCTTGTACCACCGATGGAGGTTGCCTAAGCGATAGCCATACAGCAGCAAAGGGATAACAAATCAAATGCACAATTTGGAGGTTGTCTATCAGTTGGCTGTATTCAAATTATATTTTCTAGAGAAATTTGTGTGAAGGTCCTCAAACAAAGCGAACAAAAATTATGACAAACTCACACTTATTTACAACTGTCCCAGGTCCCTGTGCTGTTCACTATTATTCCACGAGCTCTTCGGGCTCCCAGATTTACTGTGGTTGAAGGATTTACCATTAAGGCACCATCAAACGCAATCGGGACCCATCCTATGTCCCTTTTCTGGTAAAATTACCTCAGATGACAAATTTCAGCTCGATATATGTATAACTTTTAGGGAAAAATAGTTTCAACAAGGTCTTTGTGGGGAAAACACTGTGGGAGAGGGTGGGTTTACCAAGTATAACGTATGGCACGGACGTGATTCCATTAAACCAAACCGTTATTAAGAAGTTGGAAAGTACTCAGAATGATGCCGGCAGATGGATAACAGGGTCGAGTAATGCTGCAGCTTTGGAAGCAGTAAGAGGGGAGCTTGGGTGGATGAAAATCAAGGACAGGGTAGATTTGGGAAAACTGTGTTACTTTAACTACTTGAGAAACCTGCCTGACAACCGGTGGTGCAAATTGATGCTCGATACCATTTGGAATTCTAATATAGAAACGGGGTGGTCAAAACATGTGAGGGAACTAATGGACAATTACTCTATAGAGGTCACAAACATAGAAGTAGGAATGAAAGAAGGCAAAAGGTTTGTCAAAGAGAGAGTCAATGAAGATTGCAATCGAAACTGGCGAGCAGGGGTTAGCGTGAAAAGATCACTGCAGGGGTTACAATATAAAGAAAAGCCAGCTTTTGAGAAGTACCTAGATGGCACCTTTGGAGGGTCACTGCTGTTCAAACTGAGATCAAGATCATTGGAACTTCGGGGAAAAATTGGGAGAGATGGGGAAAAGGGATGCCAAATGTGCCACTCTGGAGTAGTGGAGACCCTGGAACATTTTCTCTTGGAATGCCCACAGTATATACCTCATAGAATAAAATTTACTGGAAGAATAATGCAGAAGTGGGGTGAAGAAACAAAGGACAGATGGCTGAAGGGGGACACGAGGGAGAGGGTAGGAATGCTTATTGAAGAAATTGAAAAAGAGGAAGTGAGGGACACTATTAAGCAGTTTATATCTGAATGCTGGGAGGAGAGGAGGGGAAGAGGGGGTGGGGTGCAGGGGGAATGATGGCCTTCTCTTATGAGGACCGCGACAAACCAGCGGCTGGCCAAAGAGTTATTATTATTATTATATGTAAATGCAGGAGTGTAGCCTGACCTTGTATGAAAGGTTAATTAATTGTTGGGTTAAAATAACAATGTACCTAAAATTCCCCCGCCATGTTAGTCCTAACAAAACATACCCCCAGTTACCAAATTTAGCTCCATCTCTCTGAATTTTTAGATATGGATACCGGTGTTGTTTTGGTCTAAGTGTTAATATAACGTTGAATGTAATCCACTCGAAACCCTTCAAAATCCATTAACCGGGGTCATGTTCTTTTTCCATAAAATCATTTAAAATCCATCAGAACCTATTTTTAGACAGAAGGCATCACAAAATTAGACCCTCGCCCAACTCGTGATCAATGGGTCATATGGGTATTTGGGTGAGCTTGCAAATACCATTTATCTGTAATGCTTGTATGCTTGTAGCATGCCATAGCCTTTGACTTGAAGACAGGCATTATTAGTAACTGTGTAGAAAAGTTTGTCACTCTATTAACTAAAATCTACTTGGTGTTTCCAAGCTACGATGGTTACCAACAAAAACAGAACAGTTTAAAGGAAGCCGTACTTTCTGAACTCAGAAATTCTTTTTGTTTCTTGACCTTACCCCAGATTGAGAGAACAGGCTATGCCCCTGAAAATGATACCAAATTTCTTGGCAACAGCAAAATAGCATCAAGGTGTTAAAAAAACAAACATATAGTATGCAGCTTGTCTATCAAGTGTCTATAACCTAATTACAGTTGCATTCAAATGAAAGTCAGTTTTCTAGAGAAACTGGTGTACTCATGCCCCCAAAGAATGCGACCAACACAAAACACACCGTATTTGATTATCAACATAATTTTGATAAACTCACACTTGTTTACAACTAGCAGAGGTCACCGTGCTATGCACGATAATTCCACCAGCTCTCCAGGCTCCCAGAGCTGTTGTGGTTGAAGTTTTTACCACTGTGGGTACATCATAAGCAATCGGGACTTAATCCCTTTTCTGGTAAATTTACCTCAGGTGAGCCATTTCAGCTCGATATCTGTAAATGTATGAGAGTGCAGGGCTGTGCTGCACAAAGGGTTGATACATGAAGGGTTAAACAACTTTGTACCTAAAGCTCTCCTGTCATGTTAGTCCTAATAAAAATACCCCTTGGGTACAAAATTTCAGCCCCATATCTCTGAACATGTAAGTATTGTCCTGGTTGAAGTGTTATCACAATGTTAAATAAAAAAGCTATCCAACCCATGTTACCACTGATAAAAAAGATGAACCCTATGCACAAATGTCAGTGCAATATCTCGATATCTGTATGTGTGCAAGACGTTATTGCTCTGCATGACTATTTCATAGTTTAGGATTAATAGTGCATTTCATAGAAAACTCTCCCTGCCCATGTTATTCCTGATAAAACACTACCCCTAAATGACAATTTTCAATTCAATGAACGTGAAAATAAATAGTCAATTTCGAGGCCTCCTATTAGCAGATTTTTCTTGTAAACTTTCGCTAACAGTTTGTGATTATTAGTTTATTTCTGACCAACCTGCAAACAGCACCACTGACATTTACTTTGCCTTGTTGCCCCCGCAATAACTGGGGTAAAGGGATCAAAAAGTAATACAGCAATTCTCTTCTTTTTTGCATAAAATCACTTGAAATCCGCCAAAAATCGTTTTAATGTAGAAAAATAATACCCAAATAAACACTTGCCCTACATGAGTTCAAGGGGTCATAACATGGGTCAGATGGTGATTTTATCTTTTTTTCATAAAATCGTTCGAAATCCTTCAATACACAGTTTATAGCAGAAAAACACCACCCAAATTGTTCCTCGCCCTAGCTGAGGTTAATGGGTCATAATGGTCATGGAAATTTATTTTTCTCTTTTTTGTTGCATTAAAAATCACTTGAAATCCTTTAATAGTCATATTAAAGCAAAAAGAAACATCATCCAAATAGACCTTCCCCAATCGAGGGTCATAATGGTCATGTGATGATTTTTTCTCTTTTTTCATAAAATCACTTAAAATCCTTCAGAATATATGTAAAAGCAGAGGACAACACTACCCAAATTGCCCCTCGTCTAACTGGGGTCAAGGGGTCATAATCATGGTAAATTTCTTTTTTTTTCATTAAATCACTTGAAATTCACCAAAACTCATTTTAAATCAGAAAAACATGATCCAAATAGACCCTCCCCCTAATCCTGTATCACGTGGTCATAAGGGTCAAATGGAAATTTTCTTCTTTTTGGCAAAAATCACTCAAAATCCTCCGAAACTCATTTTAAAGCAACCCCCCCCCCCCCCCACCAAAAAAAAAAAAAAACAAAAAAAAACACCACTCAAGTTGACCTTCGCCCTATCTGGTTTCAAGGGGTCTTAAGGGTCATGATGAATTTCTTTTTTTTTTTGGCAGAAAATTATTTGAAATCCTTCGAAAATCATTTTAAAGCAGAAATCTTTATTTAAATAGACCATTCCCAACCCGGGGAACAAGGGATCATAAGGGTCTTGTGTGATATTCTTTTCTTGCAAAACAAAATCACTCGAAATCCTTCAATAGTCATTTTAAAACAGAAACAAAATATCATCAAATGGACCTTTCTCCTAATTTGGGGTCAAGTGGTCCTATGGTAATTTTCTTCCTTTTTTGCATAAAATCACTCAAAATCCTTCAAAACTCATTTTGAAGCAGAAAAACATCAAAAAAATGCACCCTCGTTCAAATCCATGGTCAAGGGGTCATATGGGTTTGGGGCAGTGTGTGCAAATGCCAGTTCTCGTCAGTGCTTGCCTCACACCCAGAGTGCAATAGCCTTTGACTAGATAGGCATTACTAATCACGAGATAACAAAAATGTTTCTCTATTAACTAAAATCATGGCACTTCTCCAAAGCAGTTGAAAGCACATCATACTCGGGTGATTGAGTGCAAACCACTTGTCTGATCTTTATCTTCTTGTTTCATGCGGTCCCCAACTCATGTCTATGCCCCACAAACTGATCCTAAAGGGGATAGCCCAGCATCTTTATATATATGCCATTTCACTATGATCACGGAGTACAGCGGTGTAACATATGTTAACCCATCATTTGTCAGTTATGATATCTAGGATTTTAAAAATGATCGTGCATGGTGGCCATTTTGGACTCAATGTGGATAAAATCAAAATGCCTTTTGCATTTATAATGATACATTGCATTCTTGCAATTGAGTCCATTACTGGTATTCTGTCGATTCATAGTCCCGATATTGTAGGCCAAAATGTCCGATTTTAAGGCCCATTTTAGATGTTTTGGTCAATTTTGGGCAGAAAAAATAATGTTGGTAAACTTTTGTTTCCAGATGGTCATGGAAAAGTGGGCGGGGTCTGCCAGAAAAAAAGTTAACACCAGAAGTAAAAAGCTTATTGTCAATATAAAGTAAAGCCGTCTATGATCTTGCGAAGTTTTAACGAAATCAGCACAAGCTTTCTTGAGAAGTCCACTCTTGAAAAGTGTTGGAAGAAAGAAAGAATGAAAAGGGGAAAATAATAATTGTTTGGCCTCACAATACCAAATGTATTTTCCTTTCAAGAAAAGCCAAATTAAACTTCGCGGCCTGAGAGCGTGGGGGTTAGGTTACTGCGACACACTCCGACAGAGGCCGCGAGTGTACTATCGGTCTTTGGTTTCCAAGGCGTCAATGTGTTCGTTATTGTTTACTAAAAATCCGCTTTCTGGGGTGACCAAAACCAGTCGATCAATTCCAGATTATTGTGGAAATATTTTCAAGACAAACTTTGGAAATTTCGGTATCTATACGGTTGCTAGATTGAAGACAGCATTATCCAGGTGTGGTTATTTATTTATTTATTTATTTATTTATTTATTTATTTATTGGTGTTTTAGGCTAATCACGACCGTGGCAGTTTTACGGGTGGAGGAAGTCGGAGTACCCGGAGAGAACAACTGAGCAACGACGAGCAGCTGACACCTCCTCAGCATCGTAACTCCGCACTGTAGCACAGGCAGGGTTAGATTGGTTGAAGACATGCACACCATCGACATGCAGTACGCCTTAGTACACGGCGTCATCGTTCCCCCATGTGGACAACCGGGGTTAAGAGCCTTGCCCAAGGACACAGCATGGCAGTGCGTATCGATCGCTCATACGGTTACCCACCCGAGGACTAACCGGGCTCGACGTTGTGTAACTTTGGTGATGTGACGAGATCCGATTACGGCAACGCCACCGCGCCCCCATCCAGGTGTGGTAAAATAGAAAAAAATTGAATACAAGTATTCAACAACGATAAAATGCTCTTTTATTTCTGAATAAAATTACGAGATTAAAATCATACCTTTGACTCCGAAATTAATAATATCAACATTGGTCTATCTAATACATAAGAGGACAACATTTCTTGTTCAATGTTCAGAGAGGGGCTAAGGCAATTTCAATCTAAAATAGCGAGTTTCAAGCATTGTTTTCTAAAACAAAATGCCATTGCTTTTCGCTGTTCAGACTAACTAATATCGTGTTAGATTTTACACGATACACGGAATGCACACGTGCTCTGTCTGTAAGGAGTGTTACTGACTGTCCTAAAATAAACACCAAAGAGATTTTTCTCGGCATATAATTGATAACATCAACAGACATCGATCACTGAATAAAATGGATAATTTACATTTTAGCATTCATGAAAGTACGGGAGTGAACGTCGTTTCCGTCAATAAAGATATGGTTAACTACGCTGATGACTGAGCATACAAGCAAACGAAAGATATCAGTACTTTTAGAGTGGGAACCGAAATCATTTAATTAGTGATGATACAAATAACGTATTTTTACGCATGGTGGAGCTACGCGTGAAAAATATTATTGAAATAACATCATCGGTGACATGATTTCAGTCTCAACCAAAAAATGTGCTGCCGTTCTGTTCAATATATGTCATTGGCATATGCTTATTTCGAGCTCATTGTGAAGAAAACTAGCCAGTCGTGAGCTCTCCTGTCTTTAGAAAACAGCTACCTGGCTGCCGTCATCCGTGCTTATATGAATCCGCAGATGTAACAGCTTCATTAAGATAAATTAACGATACTTTCCTCGTTTAGCAAAAATGAAAATGTTTTTAGGCGTATGCAATTATCGTCATTGTCCATGTTTCATGGACAGCCGTTTCTTCGCCTACCAATTTGTCAGCATTACCTAAACAGCAATGGAAATATCATTATTGTTTTATATTATGGTACAATTGTTTTTTTCTAATTTCATAGAAGTTAGATTGGCAATATCCTGGAAGAAGACAGTCAAGACAGTAAACTTGAAGAAAACTTAACATTTATTAACAACGGTGTTATCTATCCCGAAGATCGCAATCCACCAGTCAAATTGTTAAGCGAATCTGACACTGTCATTGCCTGGGACCAGTGCAGCCTTTCAATAGTTCTACATTCAGTCGAGTGGAATACTTCATTTGCTCGAAAAGCGAACCTGATGATTCACTTGCACGACCAATTGAAATATTCCATTCCATTGGTTTCAAAAACACCATAATAATATTCATTGTTTTATTTAATGCAATTTTTCACAATCGAGATTTGATTTGATTGAATATTTGATGACGTTACAATTACCATTAGACATGCTTGTTTACTAAATATTATGACTGAAGACTCACTACAGCTTTTGCAGTTTTGTGATTGTGTAACATAGTTCCCCCGAGTCTGTTAATACCTTGGTGTTAATTGGAATAGCTCTAACTGGAGCACAGTAAAATATCTGACTATCTTTGTGAATAAAAGTTCGTCATATTAAATCAACGGTAGCCTGCGCGGAAAATCCATGTGGGAAGACAAGCAGCCCAAAACAGCGGTGAATTCATTTCAAAATTTGACTGGTGGCCTGACAGCTTAATCTTCTCGCTCAATATTTGTTTCCAAACTGGTTCAATACATCCTGTTACGGGTGATTCATCGCATATGTTATCCTATCGAAATCCTACGATGTCAGCAGGTAATATTTTCACACGATCTCGTAATTTTATTCAGAAATAAAAGAGCATTTTATCGTTGTTGAATACTTGTATTCAATTTTTTTTTCTATTTTACCACACCTGGATGGAGGCGCGGTGGCGTTGCCGTAACCGGATCTCGTCACATCACCGAAGTTACACAACGTCGAGCCCGGTTAGTCCTCGGGTGGGTAACCGTATGAGCGATCGATACGCACTGCCATGCTGTGTCCTTGGGCAAGGCTCTTAACCCCGGTTGTCCACATGGGGGAACGATGACGCCGTGTACTAAGGCGTACTGCATGTCGATGGTGTGCATGTCTTCAACCAATCTAACCCTGCCTGTGCTACAGTGCGGAGTTATGATGCTGAGGAGGTGTCAGCTGCTCGTCGTTGCTCACTTGTTCTCTCCGGGTACTCCGGCTTCCTCCATCCGTAAAACTGCCACGGTCGTGATTAGCCATTGTGCATAAGTATGTGACCTTAAACACCAATAAATAAATAAATAAATAAATAAATAAATAAATAAATAAATAAATAAATAAATAAATAAATAAATAAATAAATAAATAAATAAATAACCACACCTGGATAATGCTGTCTTCAATCTAGCAACCGTATAGATACCGAAATTTCCAAAGTTTGTCTTGAAAATATTTCCACAGTAATCTGGAATTTCGACTGGTTTTGGTCACCTCAGAAAGCGGATTTTTAGTAAACAATAACGAACACATTGACGCCTTGGAAACCAAAGACCGATAGTACACTCGCGGCCTCTGTCGGAGTGTGTCGCGGTAACCTAACCCCCACGCTCTCAGGCCGCGAAGTTTAATTTGGCTTTTCTTGAAAGGAAAATACATTTGGTATTGTGAGGCCAACCAATTATTATTTTCCCTTTTTCATTCTTTCTTTCTTCCAACACTTTTCAAGAGTGGACTTCTCAAGAAAGCTTGTGCTGATTTCGTTAAAACTTCGCAAGATCATAGACGGCTTTACTTTATATTGACAATAAGCTTTTTACTTCTGGTGTTAACTTTTTTCTGGCAGACCCCGCCCACTTTTCCATGACCATCTGGAAACAAAAGTTTACCAACATTATTTTTTCTGCCCAAAATTGTCCAAAACATCTAAAATGGGCCTTAAAATCGGACATTTTGGCCTACAATATCGGGACTATGAATCGACAGAATACCAGTAATGGACTGAATTGCAAGAATGCAATGTATCATTATAAATGCAAAAGGCATTTTGATTTTATCCACATTGAGTCCAAAATGGCCACCATGCACGATCATTTTTAAAATCCTAGATCTCATAACTGACAAATGATGGGTTAACATATCTTACACCGCTGTACTCCGTGATCATAGTGAAATGGCATATATATAAAGATGCTGGGCTATCCCCTTTAGGATCAGTTTTTGGGGCATAGACATGAGTTGGGGACCGCATGAAACAAGAAGATAAAGATCAGACAAGTGGTTTGCACTCAATCACCCGAGTATGATGTGCTTTCAACTGCTTTGGAGAAGTGCCATGATTTTAGTTAATAGAGAAACATTTTTGTTATCTCGTGATTAGTAATGCCTATCTAGTCAAAGGCTATTGCACTCTGGGTGTGAGGCAAGCACTGACGAGAACTGGCATTTGCACACACTGCCCCAAACCCATATGACCCCTTGACCATGGATTTGAACGAGGGTGCATTTTTTTGATGTTTTTCTGCTTCAAAATGAGTTTTGAAGGATTTTGAGTGATTTTATGCAAAAAAGGAAGAAAATTACCATAGGACCACTTGACCCCAAATTAGGAGAAAGGTCCATTTGATGATATTTTGTTTCTGTTTTAAAATGACTATTGAAGGATTTCGAGTGATTTTGTTTTGCAAGAAAAGAATATCACACAAGACCCTTATGATCCCTTGTTCCCCGGGTTGGAGATGGTCTATTTAAATAAAGATTTCTGCTTTAAAATGATCTTCGAAGGATTTCAAATAATTTTCTGCCAAAAAAAAAAGGAATTCATCATGACCCTTAAGACCCCTTGAAACCAGATAGAGCGAAGGTCAACTTGAGTGGTGTTTTTTTTTTTTTTTTTTTTTTTTTTTGGTGGGGGGGGGGGGGGGGGTGCTTTAAAATGAGTTTCGGAGGATTTTGAGTGATTTTTGCCAAAAAGAAGAAAATTTCCATTTGACCCTTATGACCACGAGATACAGGATTAGGGGGAGGGTCTATTTGGATCATGTTTTTCTGATCTAAAATGAGTTTTGGTGAATTTCAAGTGATTTAATGAAAAAAAAAAGAAATTTACCATGATTATGACCCCTTGACCCCAGTTAGACGAGGGGCAATTTGGGTAGTGTTGTCCTCTGCTTTTACATATATTCTGAAGGATTTTAAGTGATTTTATGAAAAAAGACAAAAATCATCACATGACCATTATGACCCGCGATTGGGGAAGGTCTATTTGGATGATGTTTCTTTTTGCTTTAATATGACTATTAAAGGATTTCAAGTGATTTTTAATGCAACAAAAAAAGAGAAAAATAAATTTCCAAGACCATTGTGACCCATTAACCTCAGCTAGGGCGAGGAACAATTTGGGTGGTGTTTTTCTGCTATAAACTGTGTATTGAAGGATTTCGAACGATTTTATGAAAAAAAGATAAAATCACCATCTGACCCATGTTATGACCCCTTGAACTCATGTAGGGCAAGTGTTTATTTGGGTATTATTTTTCTACATTAAAACGATTTTTGGCGGATTTCAAGTGATTTTATGCAAAAAAGAAGAGAATTGCTGTATTACTTTTTGATCCCTTTACCCCAGTTATTGCGGGGGCAACAAGGCAAAGTAAATGTCAGTGGTGCTGTTTGCAGGTTGGTCAGAAATAAACTAATAATCACAAACTGTTAGCGAAAGTTTACAAGAAAAATCTGCTAATAGGAGGCCTCGAAATTGACTATTTATTTTCACGTTCATTGAATTGAAAATTGTCATTTAGGGGTAGTGTTTTATCAGGAATAACATGGGCAGGGAGAGTTTTCTATGAAATGCACTATTAATCCTAAACTATGAAACAGTCATGCAGAGCAATAACGTCTTGCACACATACAGGTATCGAGATATTGCACTGACATTTGTGCATAGGGTTCATCTTTTTTATCAGTGGTAACATGGGTTGGATAGCTTTTTTATTTAACATTGTGATAACACTTCAACCAGGACAATACTTACATGTTCAGAGATATGGGGCTGAAATTTTGTACCCAAGGGGTATTTTTATTAGGACTAACATGACAGGAGAGTTTTAGGTACAAAGTTGTTTAACCCTTCATGTATCAACCCTTTGTGCAGCACAGCCCTGCACTCTCATACATTTACAGATATCGAGCTGAAATGGCTCACCTGAGGTAATTTTACCAGAAAAGGGATTAAGTTCCGATTGCTTATGATGTACCCACAGTGGTAAAAACTTCAACCACAACAGCTTTGGGAGCCTGGAGAGCTGGTGGAATTATCGTGCATAGCACGGTGACCTCTGCTAGTTGTAAACAAGTGTGAGTTTATCAAAATTATGTTGATAATCAAATACGGTGTGTTTTGTGTTGGTCGCATTCTTTGGGGGCATGAGTACACCAGTTTCTCTAGAAAACTGACTTTCATTTGAATGCAACTGTAATTAGGTTATAGACACTTGATAGACAAGCTGCATACTATATGTTTGTTTTTTTAACACCTTGATGCTATTTTGCTGTTGCCAAGATATTTGGTACCATTTTCAGGGGCATAGCCTGTTCTCTCAATCTGGGGTAAGGTCAAGAAACAAAAAGAATTTCTGAGTTCAGAAAGTACGGCTTCCTTTAAACTGTTCTGTTTTTGTTGGTAACCATCGTAGCTTGGAAACACCAAGTAGTTTTTAGTTAATAGAGTGACAAACTTTTCTACACAGTTACTAATAATGCCTGTCTTCAAGTCAAAGGCTATGGCATGCTACAAGCATACAAGCATTACAGATAAATGGTATTTGCAAGCTCCCCCAAATACCCATATGACCCATTGATCACGAGTTGGGCGAGGGTCTAATTTTGTGATGCCTTCTGTCTAAAAATAGGTTCTGATGGATTTTGAATGATTTTATGGAAAAAGAACATGACCCCGGTTAATGGATTTTGAAGGGTTTCGAGTGGATTACATTCAACGTTATATTAACACTTAGACCAAAACAACACCGGTATCCATATCTAAAAATTCAGAGAGATGGAGCTAAATTTGGTAACTGGGGGTATGTTTTGTTAGGACTAACATGGCGGGGGAATTTTAGGTACATTGTTATTTTAACCCAACAATTAATTAACCTTTCATACAAGGTCAGGCTACACTCCTGCATTTACATATATCGAGCTGAAATTTGTCACCTGAGGTAATTTTACCAGAAAAGGGACATAGGATGGGTCCCGATTGCGTTTGATGGTGCCTTAATGGTAAATCCTTCAACCACAGTAAATCTGGGAGCCCGAAGAGCTCGTGGAATAATAGTGAACAGCACAGGGACCTGGGACAGTTGTAAATAAGTGTGAGTTTGTCATAATTTTTGTTCGCTTTGTTTGAGGACCTTCACACAAATTTCTCTAGAAAATATAATTTGAATACAGCCAACTGATAGACAACCTCCAAATTGTGCATTTGATTTGTTATCCCTTTGCTGCTGTATGGCTATCGCTTAGGCAACCTCCATCGGTGGTACAAGAGAGCACAAACCAGCTCGCATTGATTCTTCCTTACAAACATTCTACTGCCATTGCGCCCATGGTAGTTTCCAACAGTTGGAGCGCAGATACGCGAGTGCAGTCCATTAATGACGAATTTTCCTGACTAACAATGTTACTCTGAGCATTGTCTCAAACGTCTCTCTGAAAGTATTAGGAAAAAAATAAAAAAGCGACCTGTCACCCCGTCATACACAAACAAGCCAAATTTAACGACAGAGAGTTTCAAAGTGGTAGACTGTTATTCCCAAAATTCCGTCAAAGGGCTAAATACTTTTATACACCAGAAAAAGCCTGTGATTCTACAGAATCAATCCGTCTAGTTCTGTATGTGAATTCGACGCTGCTATTGGCAAGAACTATCCTAGTCCTCAAATATTTCATCGCCTGTGTTAGATACAATGGGCTGAAATATTTTAGTTGGACGGAAACCCGAGCTCACGGTTCGCTTTTGCAGGAACTGAACTATTCCAGACGACTGTATAACAAAATGCCATAAACAATAATTTTCGATAAAACAAAGGAAGACTTGTTACTCAATTTAGACTTGATTTGGTCGATTTTTTTATTGCTTTATCATTAGGAATGAAGACTCCCCACAGTCGTAGTTTTATCATGATGTCATGTAGTTCTACTAATTGCGTTAATATCTTGATACTGTCAAGGTGAACTCAACACTTTTAACTAAAATATCTATAACGGGAGAACGAAAGAAAACCTGTGTATGTTTGTGTGTGAAAAGACATTATATTATATCAACGGTAGTCTGTGCGCAAATACCACAGAACCTGAGTAAATGAACGGCCCATGACAGCATCAGAGTCCTGACAAAATTAGCCTGGTGGCTCAAAAATTGCTAATAGCAAGGAAATCGTGTTTGGTATTTAACTTATTCACAACATTTAAAAGTTTTATTGCATTGGGAAATTGTGTGGACAGGTTTCATAGTGTCGGATGGTTGCGTTTTGAAACGCCGATTGGCAAGACAGTTTGTGACAGTCATTCTTCAAGCTTTTGTCACTGATCTCTATACAACTAGATTGCTGGAGCGTCGGCAAAAACATCGTCACTCAAACTGCCTCCCCCTTCTAAGATGGTGTCAAGTCAATCAACACGATAACTCCTCCCGCACCATGTCGTCTGATGACTTGAAAGCTGTTACGCTGAAGCGTAACAGATTTCACCTCATCAAACGCCATGGCGTCCTACCTTGCTTGAAAACAAAGAACACTGTATCACCAGCTTTCCAATGTCGAAAACTGTTTTTGGTCAATAACTAAAAAGTGTAATTATGATTGCCACGAAAAATGTGAAAATCATCAAAATATTTATTGTTCGGAGAAATCAAAGTAGATTGTTCAAAAAGCGATCAAAGATCGAAAAACGTCGGGAAACAGACAACTTTCGAGATTTTTTTGTTTGTTGAGCATGGTTTATTTATAGCAACTTCCGCCTCTCCAAGATGAGAGACATTTTTCTCTATGGGACCAATAAGCGTTTCAGCAATCCAGTTATATAGAGATTTGTGTTCTTTTTACATATCACCAGAGCGTAAATATATGTTATAATTTTGTCCTTTCAACGTTTCACATTCTTCGATTAAATTATTCATTTGATTTTCTTTCCTAAAGGAGAAAGTATGGTTTAATATATTTAAATGTGGCCAATATTTCACGACATGCCATGATTTTCTACTGTCACTGATGGGAATCGATATCCTTAGATTAAATACTTTATATTTTGTTGTATAAAAGAATAATTAGGTCGCTGCGCAAAAATGGCGACGTAGCCAGATCGATATATTGAATATTAATTGCGAAGACATTTCATCATGAGACTATACAGGCTGGAAATCACAACAGTATAGAAGGTAACTTCATTTGTATGTAACTCTGCGCCACTTATGTATTTGACGATATGCTAACATCCTAATTCTTGAAACAATTCGCATTTGCATTACTGAGTAGTTATAACTCACGCTACGGGATTTAATTCAAGGCCTTGGAGAGGTGTGTGGACACTTTTTCCCCGATAAGGATAAAACAGGCAGTACATTTCCTTGTTTTTGACTGATTATGATTTCCCAGATGTTTCACCTAACGAACGGGAACCAAATGCAATCAGTACGTAACTAAACTCCGGAACACGAGTGTACTAAATAATAATGTTTTTATAGGGTCTGATCGCGACAATTGCAGATTGCAGAAACAAGTCACGTGCTTCTGCACAATGGTCAGTCGTGACCACAAACAGCATTTGCGGCCACGACTAGCAATTGTGCAGAAATATGTGACCTTAAACGCCAATAAATAAATAGTGCTTCATTTGTGGTCGTTTGCCAGGGTTGCTAAAGTATCTCAATTTCCAAGGGACAAAGTAGATCTGTGGTGTATGACAAATTGTCAAGCACCGGAGATCTTTCAGAATCCCTCGAATTATGATGCTGGAACTTGACTTGCTTTGATCATCCAATGGATCACCAAATCCCCCAAATACCATTTTTCAATTTCCATCAATTAAACCCCTCAGTGTGTTGGTTGGTGCTATTAAGCATGTCATGTTTGTATGTATCTTAAGGCACTGTTTTCTGTGTTAGCATACAAATAATGCCCAGAGGTTTCGGAAGCGGACCTACAGCCAGGCTGGTTTCGGACCAATAGTCTTGAAATATGTATAGTGAAGTGTACTTTTACAGGTTCTTCGCAGACAATTGCCAGATGGTTGAGTGTTTAATACGATGAATTTTATATATAGTAGAGATAGTGAAAATTTTTGAGAAAAGACTCACGTTTTGAAGTGTCGACCATATATTTCGAAGGAAAACAAACACAAAGAAGCAAAAATCCGGCTAATAGGATATCCGGTAAACCCGGAAGTCCATCCTTGGAAGTTTCGCTTGTCCTTTTTAAGAACGTATAATTGTACCAGTTTTGGGGTACATTGTTTGAGAGGGTCAAAAATTAGCTGAATTTCCTTTAGAAGTGGAGATTAACAATAATACCCTATTGTCACCAAAATACCACACTTAAAAACTTTCTCCCGGTTCTCTTGGGGAAACCTGTCACCACCCTGCCATAACAACGGATGCTACGTTTTCGCTGGCGGACCAACTGAATTGTGCGTTCGACGCCTAAAAAGGAAAGATGACATGGAAACCGCGTTGTCAACAACAAGTAGCTAATACTACCTTGGTTTAAACTTTCAGCCAACGTCAATACCTTGATGGACCCTGGCTATTCATATAAACTCCATTCATGTTATCTTTTATTTTTGCCTGCAACTCATATCGTATGATCCCTTGTTGAACGAGCACAACGAGCTAGTTCCAATGAAAGGCCACAAGCTATGTTTTGCTTGTGAAAAGATAGTTATAACTGAAAAAAATAGTTATAAAAGATATACTGAGTCAAAAAAGAAAGTATAATAAACTTTGAGGAGCATTTTTTTAGTTTTATCGACTTTAATCCCAAACAAATTATTGTAAATTCATATTTCGAGTCTAGATCTGTGAATTTGCATAATTTCATGTTTTACTGTTGCCAGTGTCACGTCAGGACGTCGCAATTCAGACATGAGGTGAAATGAAAAGTTCACACATGCAGTCAATAGCGTGTATGTACACAGTTTGCCTCTTGGATGCCAAGACATCGACGGCGCATGGACCTGATAAGTCTCTGGATGTCACCCTGTGGTATTTCGTTTCACTCCTGCCGTAGAACATTACGTAAATCGCCTAACGTCTGGAGATCATGAAGTCGTATCTGGCGGTCCAGTTGATCCCAAAGATGCTCGATTGGCGACAAATCTGGCGAAAGTGGGGGCCAGGGAAGAAGTTCGGTGCTCTGCTCTTCAAGAAAGTCACGACATATACGCGCCACGTGACATCGGGCATTCTATTGCTGGAATAACTGCAATCCGACGTTAGCGTTGAACAACGGGACAACAACAGCGTTAAGATTTTCGTCCATATATCGCTGTCCATTCAGATTAACATCGATGAAGTTCAACTGCGTTCGATGGTGGAAGGACATTTCTGCCCAAACCATTACACTACCCCGCCGAAACGGTCGCATTCCCGCACGCAAGCATCAGAAAACCGTTCTCCTCGTCGGCGATACACTCTTGCCCTACCATCAGCGCGACGTAGATAAAATCGTGATTCATCCCTAAAAGGAACTGTGCGCCAACGCTGCTGTGTCCAGCGAACACGCTGACGCACCCATTCCATTCTGACGATACGATGACGTTGGGTAAGGATTGGTCCGTGGTATGGACGCCTACCTCGGATGCCGTTTTCAGCGAGTCTGTTTCGGACAGTTTGTGTACTGATTCTATTGTTAGTTCTACCAGGAGTAATTGCTGATGTCCTCGTCGCCGGAAGGAAGCGATCCCACAAGTGAGAAGTCCTGATGTGTCAGTCTTGTGCAGGGGTCGTAACTCTTGGTAGACTTGAACACGGTTGGCAATAGATCCGGTGGTTCTATACCTTCCATTGAGATGGTAAATAGTGGCCACAGTGACTCCGAACTCAGCAGCGAGCTCATCTGGAGGTATCCCAGCCTCATGCATACCAATGGTACGCAACCTCTGATTTTCGGTTAATCTTGGCATTTTTTAAAATGTCGGAAGACAAAAACTAGCATGTTTTCTCAATAACCCAGGCTCTCTAGCACAACATAACACAAATAAAATCGTCGGTCACCCATTCAGTTTGACATTCGCGGGTAGCACTTGCTATTTTGGCATCCGTAGCAAAATTATATACGGTTGGGTGGACAACAACAACATTTCATTAAACTTTTTGCACGACTTCTTGTCCACAAACATGCAACATTAGAACTATTATATTTCATCCTTTTATGCTATTATTTTCAAGTTTGTTTCTATTATACTTTCTTTTTTGACTCAGTATATTAAAATGACGGTTAAATTGACCAAGCATTGAGGTATACTGTATTTGAGCTGCACACATATGCATTTGAATTGATACGTCATTTGACCGAGTTGGCCGAGTATGCCGGATCATAACACACCAAGTCCAGTCCACCGTACTCCACCCTCGTTGTGTCTGGCTTATTCACTCCGATTGCCTATATGGGAGCTGGGTACTAAGGCGTTGGCCACAGCGATGGTACACTCAAGTTCAGCCGATAGTAACCCTGATCATGCTGGGTTTAGTATGTTGCAATCCGACAGTTAGTCGCTAATTGTTTTGAATAACTAGTGAACGATCTCATGTATATCGAGCCACCGGTGTATGGGGTTAGTGTGTGTGTGGGGGGGGGGGGGGGGGCTGGAGGGATTGCACTACCCCGAATCACAACGTTTGTTTTCCAGAAACAGAACGTATTTCAATGCGCCTTTTTAAATGTTTAAAAGCTTCTGGGGTTCACACTAATATTGTCACAACCAAAAAGAAATCAAATGTATTCTTCAAAATCAGTTCCTGGTGGCCTGTCACATGAACAGAAAAAAAACAATTCCACACCCACCCACCCCTCCTCACTTCCTCAAAAAGTCCTACTGCCAGAGCGATCTCAGAGCAAATTAACGTTAAGTTAATGGACATAAATCTAGATAAGGAATATGCCTCTCATTGTATGAAATGTCATTGATACCTGACACCATAATTTCATGAGAATTTTGTTTGTGCAAACTTTGGAAACATTGGACTCTTCATCCATGAGTCTAACAATGGTGTACTATAAATTTGGGATTACTTAATTTATGCCAGTGGCAACCAGACATTATACAATTATACTACTCAAAGTTTGCTAAGCTCCACATATTGGATACATTATTGTGAAATTTTTTTGTGACACATTTGTGATATTTTTGGTGGATATGATTGAGGAATGTATTGAGATGGTACCCAGTGTTTACATTAGCTTTCTTGACAGGCGGACTTTTTGTGACAGTCGTGGAAAGCATGTACCCCTTGATTTTCATGATGTTTTCGTGTACTGTCTACATGTGTACATGAGATGTATAGGGTATTCAGTTTTCATTTCAACACAAACCCACGTGATTTAATTATTGAGTATGGCAAATGCAAATGTAAGAAGAGCAAATGTAAGAAGAGCAAATGTAAGAAGACATTTGTCTGAAGCAGAAATGTGGCGGGCTGTAAGGATTGGGGAACAAGGGGCTATTGGGCAAGATTTCAGCAGTATGGCACAGCAGTCAGACGACAGGGTGGTGGCAGAGACAGGGAAATATCTGCAGCTGAAGACCGATTTTTAATCATTCAGGCCCGAAGGAACCGCTTTGACACAGCAATCCAGCTTCGCAGTGACCTTTAGAATGCATCTGGGGAAAATGTTTCGACGCAGACTATCTGGGCAAGGTTGCACGAAGGTTGTCTCCGTTCGAGAAGACCATGTATTCGCATTCAGCTGTCCCAGAACCACCATCATGCACGATATGAATGAGCCATGGACCACATTGGATGGACCATAGAAGATTGGCGATCTGTCGTTTTTACAGATTAGGCAAGGTACTGCCTAGACAACACAGATAGGCGTTCTAGGGTATGGAGAAGACCAGGAGAGCGATTACATGCGGCCAGCATTGTTGAGCATGACGCTATGGTGGATGGTCAATAATGGTCTAGGGCGGCATCAGCTGGGATGGACGTACAGAGCTCTGTGTCCTTGGCCGTGGTACATTGACTGCACAGCGGTATATTGATGAGATCCTGGATGCCCACGTCAGATTGTATGCAGGTGCAGTGGGTGATGGATTTATTCTGATGGACAATAATGCCCGTCTTCATGTTGCCCATGCTGTCCGGGAGTACCGACAGAGGGAGGGGATTTAGCGTATGGACTGGCCAGCAAGATCCCCTGACCTCAATCCAATCGAACATGCCTGGAATGAGTTGCAGCTTGCAATTTCAGTCCGTCCAGTCCAACCAGGAAGTGTCCTGGGGCTTGGTGCCACGCTGGTCCAAGAATGGTACAACACCCCACAAAGGGCCATCTGGGACCTGGTTGGGAGCATGAGAAGGCGTTGTCAAGCTGTAATTAACAATAATGGGTCTCATACTCGATACTGAACCCATATCAGTTCGCTCCGTCAATTTTTTGGCAAATTTGATAATATCCATTTTCCATGGTTATCGTATTCAAAAGCTGAACAATAATGTCAAACACAGACAAAATCTTAATTTCTGTGCTTAAATCATTAAAGATATAATTAAATAAAAAATATATACACTTTTCATAACAATATTTCACTTAAAACGTAAAACAGGTAGTTAGATATAGTTGGTGCTTAGCAAACTTTGAGTAGTATATTAGAAAACGAAGGATTAAATCTTTTGAGGCAAGTGGGTTTAAACATTAACCATATTCGATGGATAACAAGTATACACAAGAGATTTATTCAATGTTATTAATGTACACATCATGTGATAAACATTTTGGCAATATCTTCTTGATTATATGGAAATGAACTTTTCACACCATTTGAGATTTAAGACAATTGGTGAGACAGGACGTTCCGGTGATGTTTGCTGTGTTATTTGCTTAAATGACTTAGAAACTTTTTTGTTCAATAAAAACTGTAGTGGGTTACGATTTGAACACCCTCCACTATCACCAAATACATATAACACACAGTTTTATTTGGAGCTCCTCGTACTGCTATACGCGAACGATACCGTTTTGCTCTCCAACACGGAAAGGATCTGCAATATACATTGAATAACTTTTTCGAATATTGTCTAAAATGGAAACTTGAAGTTAATTTAAATAAAACTAAAATAATAAAATTTGGTACCCGCGTTGGGAAGAACGATAAATTCTATTTAGGGGGGACCGCAATTGAAATTGTCAATAATTATAAATATTTAGGCGTAACATTTTCAAAATCAGGTAAATTTTCTGCCGAAATATCCTCTCGATGTACAGAAGCTAAAAAGGCAATGTACTACATAATAAACAAAGTTCGACAAAACCAACTAACAATTAATATTATTTTAGAAATTTACGAAAAGTCTGTAGTCCCAATTCTAATTTACGGATGTGAAATATGGGGCTGTGAAAACATCTCGACAATAGAGAAACTTGAACTATGGTTCTTTAAATTCATTTTAAAACTTAAAAAATCGACTGGAAACAATTTTGTATTTGGTGAACTAGGGCTTACACCCATAGGTATTAAAATTGAGATCCGTTCCCTGAATTAATGGGCTCAATTAGTATCTGGAAAGGAAAATAAAATTTCGACTACTCTCTACTCAATTCTATATCTGAACCATTTGAGTGCGTTGAACACAAATCCCTGGATTAATTACATGTCTTCATTGCTTGACAAATTAGGAATGACAAACACGTGGATCAAACAGAGTATTTTAGGAAACATTTTAATTTCGTTTCAGGATAACTTCTTACAAGAATGGCGATCAAACATTGACAATTCTGGAAAGTACCAGTTTTACAAATTAATTGAACTTAGCTTAATTCTCAATTCCATTTACATGAGTTTACCCAGTAACTGATATGTAATTAACATATAATTTTCTACTGATGGTATGGTAAGTGGTTTTGTGTTTGGAAGTTGTATGTAGCTGACGGGGTTATTTCATTAAAAGCTGTTCATAAGTGGGCTCCTTTAAGTGAAAATCATTCAGTTATCAGGATTATTCGATTAACATTAATCGAGTCACTTTCCAGTGTTCTGGGGGTAAACTGAGCATTTGTTACGAGATATAGTGGACTAAATGCCTTATTGGATCAACAGGAATTTAGTCACTTTTCTGTATTATTGAGGTAAAATAAACATTTGTTATATTGTATCTTGCATGACAGAGCTCATTGAGCTCTGGCAGACAGGATATAATGGATCAAATGTCTGTCCTGGATAAACTGGGGGAAAATAGTCCATAAACATTGGGCAATTGGTGTTTGGCACGATAGTTCTTCAACATATTTCAATATTTTTTGGCAGACAGGATATAATGGATCAAATGCCTGTCCTGGATAAACTGGGGGAAAATAGTCCATAAACATTGGGCAGTTGGTGTTTGGCACGATAGTTCCTCAACATATTACAATATTTTCAATTTCATTAACATGAGTTTACTCTGTAACTGATATGTAATTAACTGATACATTTCTGCTGATGGTATGGTACATGGTTTTGTGTTTGAAAGTTGTATGTGGTTGACGGGGTTATTCCATTGAAAGCTATTCATTAAGCTCATAGAGCTCTGTGAAGCAGGGTATAACGGATTAAATGCCTGCACTGGATAGTAGTCCATAAAAATTGAGAAATTGATGTTTGTCATGATAGTTTCTCGACATATTACAATATTTCTATTCCATTAACATGAGTTAGACAGAATATAATGGATTAAAAGTCTGTACTGGATAACCGAGGAAAAATAGTCCATAAACACTGGGAAATTGGTGTTTGTCACGAATGGTTCTAGATATATTACAATATTCTTTATTCCAGTATCGTGGGTTTACTCTGTAACTGATAAGTAATTAACAGATAAATTTTGCACTGAATGCAAGGTAGATAGTTTTGTGCTTGGAAACTGTATGCAGTTGACGGAGTTATTATATTAAAAGCTATTCATTTAAGTGGGCTCCTTTAAGTGAAAATTATTCAATTTCCAGGAGTACTTGATCAACATTAATCTGGTCACTTTCCTATATTCTGGAGATAAACTGAGTATTTCTTACGGGATATAGTGGACTAAATGCCTTATTCGATCAACAGGAATTTGGTCAGTTTCTTGTATTATTGAGATAAAATGAGCATTTGTTATATTGTATCTTGCTTGACAAAGCGCATAGAGCTGTGTCAAGTGGGACATAATGGATCAAGTGCCTGTCCTGGACAAACTGAGGAAAAATAGTCCATAAACATTGGACAATTGGTGTGTGTAATGATAGTTTACAATATTTTCAATTCCATTAATATGAGTTCACTCTGTAACTGATATGTGAGTAACAGATTCATCTCTACATAAGGTATGGTAAATAGATTTTTGTTGGAAGTTGTATGTAGTTGACAGTGTTATTCCATTAAAAGCTATTCAATAAGTGAAAATTATTCAATTATCAGGACTATTCGATTAACATGAATCCGGTCACGTTCCAGCATTCTGGAGATAAACAGAGCATTTTTTATATTTTTTTTCTTTCACAGAGCCCATAGAGCTCTGACAGACAGGATATAATGATCTAAATGCCTGTCCTGGATAAACTGAGGAAAAACAGTCCAAAACCATTGAGAAATCGGTGTTTGTCACGATAATTTTCGACTTATTACTCTCTAACTCATAAGTAATTAATAGATATACTCTGTACTGAAGGCTTGGTAAACAATTTTGTGTTTGGAAGTTGTATACAGTTGACGGAGTTATTCAATTAAAAGGTAATCATTTAAGTGGGCTTCACTAAGAGAAAATTATTCAGTTATCCGGATTATTCGATTAAGATGAAGTTGGTCACTTTCCTGTCTTCTGGAGATAAACCGACCATTTGTTACGGGAAACAGTGGACAAATTGCCTTATTCGGCTAACAGAAATTTGGTCACTTTCCTGTATTCTTGAAATTAAATGAGCACCTGTTATATTGTATCTTGTTTATCAATTAAGATCTAGTAATTCACGTGGGCTCAATTAAGTGAAATTTACTCAATTAACATGAGTTCACTCTATAACTGACAAAAAATTAACAGATAAATTTTATACTGAAGGTATAGTAATTGATCTTGCGTTTGGAAGTCGTACTCAGTTGATAGGGTTATTCAATTAGAAGATATCAACTGAAGTGGGCTCCGGGGCTGTGAAAAAAGAAGAAAGTGACATATTTCATATTACATTCACTTTGACACTGCACATTTTCTATTTATATTGTGCGTAATCTGTAGGAAAATGGATATATTGTCAGGAATATTTTGTGTGTTTGTCATCCGCCTGACAGTATTATATGTTCGTGTCTATCTGTCCGTCTGCCTTACCTTCTGTCAGTCTTTAAATTTGTCTGTCACACTCGTCCGTCCGTCCAACCTGTCTCCATATCTCCGGGCCTAACTTCTACCCTCTTTGACAAGTATAGTGTATATACCAACGCGATATTTCGTGAAAAATGTGTGTTATTTATCCAAATGTCTATCTTCCCTGTCTGTGTTTTTTATTTGTTTATTTTTATTGTCTTTATGTATGCATGTCTATACTACTATACTTACCTTTGTGCATACATTACGTGATTTCTTGGGGCACATGTATTAAAGCGTTTCGTTGTTTAAAGTATGTCTCTCTGTAGCTCTGTCTGTGTGTAATAGATATGCTGATGAAAAATAGTCTATAAACATTGGGAAACTGGTGTTTGTCAAGATAGTTTCTCGACATATTATAATTTTTTTTATTGTTTTTTGTGTTTGGAAGTTGCACTCTGTTGATAAGGTTATTAAATTAGGAGGTATTCATTTAAGTGGGCCCCAATGCAGTGAAAAAAAGTGACATATTTCATAGCACCCTCACTTTGACATTACATATTGTCATTTTTAGGTATATAGTGCATTACAATGGGAGGTAAGGAGGCACAATCTGCTGGAAAATCGATACATTGTCATGACCATTTTATCTGTTTGTCAGATGTCCGACCGTCTTGTCTGTCCGTGTCTATCCATCCCTCCGCCTGACCTTCTGTCCATCTCTAAATTTGTCAGTCTGTCCATTACATGCGTCCTTTCGTCCTACCTGCCTGCATATCTCCAGGCCCAACTTATACCCTCTTCTACAAGTTTAGTGTTTTTTCCAACGTGATATTTTGTATTTTTCAGTTCGTGCATTCATTCATTTCTTCTGTGACGTATACGTATAATGGCTCATTCAATTCATATTTCCATCAATCTGTTTATTGATTAATCTGTTCTACTCATCCACTCACTTCTTGCAGCACAACTCGTGAGCTCATCCTCATTCATTTTAAAACACACAAAAATGAAATTATTTGTCTATCTCACATTTATATCATTCACTTCTTCCTTGTACATAATTCCCTTTTTTTCCATCCAGCTCTATATGAGCACATGGAATCGGGCTGTCAAACACATTTCAAATAGCTCAACGCTCCTATTTAACACACATACTGAAGCTGGTGACAATGGTGCTGTCAATCGATATGGCGGGTAACATAACTTTAGTCGAGGTCCAGACTGGCTCGGAATACGACTTCATAGCCCAGTATAACAATACATCCCCCTCTCCCGACGATGGTGAGGATTCTCCATTCCATAGTCATAAGCCCGAATGTAAGTATTATTTGCCAGAAAAGTTTCGATCGTTTATCAATAATGAAACCCAATCTTTCTCGCTTTTTCATATTAACTGTCAAAGTATTAATGCACACTGGGAATCTTTACATGATCTTCTGTTCACCCTGCAAGGAACAGAAACTAAGTTTGACATCATTGGCCTAACAGAAATCTTCAATGTCCCCTCTAATATATCATACTGCCTTGACGGCTATCATAATCTTATAAAACGCAACCGCCCTGAAGGTGATGACGGTAGAGGAGGAGTCGGGTTCCTTATTAAAGAGAATATTGATATTACAATTCGTCATGACCTGTCGACTCTCATTCCTCATATCACAGAAACTCTTTTTTATCGAAATTAATGTTAATAAATCTCGGAGAATCATTGGGGTAATTTACAGACCCAACACACCACAGAAAGCGGACATTGATATCTTCTTAAACAAACTAAACGAAATAACTGACAAACTAAATCAGGAAAACGTACCTTCCTATATAATGGGCGATGTTAATATTGATCTACTTAAATATGACTCCAACGCCAAAACAGATAATTATATCAACCAAATGTTCAGCCAGGGATTTTTACCTGTCATTACTAAACCCACCCGCTTAACTACACATTTAGCCACACTCAGCGACCACATATTTACTAACAATATTTTATCCGCTGCAGTATCGGGGATAATAATAACTGACGTCTCCGACCACTTTGGTACTTTTCACGAAGAAACTGTGCCCCTCAAAACAAAGAAAGAATCATATTCATGGACTCGAAAGGTAAATGCTGAAACTATGGTAAACTTCAAACTACTTCTATCACAATGTGATTTTTCCTCTGTTATGTGTTCAGATAACCCAAACACGGCTTATAACAATTTTTACATATATATCTAGGATTATTTGATGCGGCTTTCCCCCGAATACGAGCCTGTACGCATCAAAAATTCATAAAGAGGCAACCTTGGATGACAAGAGGCTTAGTTGTCTCATCTAATAATAAAAGCAAATTTTATAATAAAAAGTTAAAAAACCCAACTGAACTTAATATAAAAAACTACAAAAACTACTGTAAAATATTTAATAAAGTGAAAAAGCAATGCAAAGCAAGTTATTTTAAAAGTATTCTAAACGAGCACAAATTTAACATGCGTAAAACATGGCAAATACTAAATGACGCCATTAAAAAGTTCAACGGAACAACCAACTTACCTCAAATTTTTATACATAATGATAAAGAAATAAGTGACCCGACAGAAATAACTGGAGAATTCAATACTTACTTTGCGAATATAGGAAAACGAACAAGTGATAAAATACCTAGTACTAACAAATCATTTCACGACTTCATGGAGGCAAACTCTACTAATACTTTTTACTTAAGCCCTACATGTGATCTTGAAATTATGAATATCGTAAAATCCCTAAAGTCAAAGGAACCAAAGATTGTGATGATATTAGTTCAAATCTACTTAAGCAAGCTATTGACCCCATCGTTAACCCATTGACACACATCTTCAATTGTTCGTTTTCATGTGGCACTGTTCCAGACAAAATGAAAATCGCAAAAGTTATTCCAATATTTAAAGCAGGCGACCAACATAACTTTACAAATTACAGACCCATTAGCATTCTTCCGACATTCTCAAAAGTGTTAGAAAAACTTATGTCAGTAAGAATTTTAAAATACTTAAATCGTTTTAGTATCCTACATCCAAATCAGTACGGTTTTAGGAAAAATCATAGTACGGCGCATCCTGTCATGCAATTGTTGAAAACTATATCAGAAGAAAATAATAAAAGAAGCAAAAAACAGCACACGTGCATTATTTTTAGATCTTTCAAAAGCATTTGATACAATAAACCATGACATTTTAATAAATAAACTATACAGATATGGTATTAGAGGTTTGGGTAATGACTGGTTTAAAAGCTATTTATCTGATAGGTTACAGTATGTCTCATACGGTGACCATACATCTGACAGAGCAAAAATATCACACGGAGTTCCACAAGGCTCGATACTCGGCCCAACACTGTTCCTGATATATGTCACTGACATCTATCATGCTACATGCCAACATCTCCTATCTTTTGCTGACGACACAACTGGGCTTTCTTCGGGTCCAGACCCAAATCAATTGGTCCAGCTCATAAATAAAGAGCTTGAAAAAGTGTTTGAATGGTGTTGTGCGAATCAACTTGTACTAAATGCAACAAAAACTACATATATTTTAATCAACCCTTCCGCCAAAAATAAAACAACAATTCACCAAAATATATTAATAAATGGCCAAATCATAAGTAGAGTAGGTTCAAATAATGCAGAAAAATCTCTGAAATTCCTAGGAATACATATTGATGATAGTTTATCTTACAAACATCATGTATCTCAACTCTCTTCAAAGATTGCTCGGGCAAACTTCGTACTAAATAGAGTGAAGACCACACTTCCCCGTGAAGCTCTGAAAACACTTTATTATGCCCTGATACACACACATTTAGTGTATGGGATAAACGTATGGGGTAGTGCTAGAACGACCAAAAAGATACTGCTTCTTCAGAAACGCTCCATCCGTATAATAAACAACAAGAAATATAATGCACACACTGATCCCCTCTTTCGGGAAAATAAGATTCTTAAAGTAAATGATCTTTTCAAACTCCAGGCGTGCCTGTTCGTCTTTAACTGGTATCACGATAACCTGCCAGTATCCTTTAGACATTATTTCCACCCAGTAGTCAATACTACGGGTAGAGCTAGTAGAAGGAGAGATACTCTCCAAATTGTTAGAACAAGGACAAGGTCTCTAGAGAATTTTCCAACACACATGTACCCCAAACTCTGGAACGATTTAGACCTTGATTTACGCAATATAAACAACAGAAACATTTTTAAAAAACAGTTAATCACAAAATTATTGTCCCAATACTCCGACAACATCGACTGTAATAATCCTTACTGTACTGACTGTGCTTTTAACAATAGGTAGAATATTTTCAGAATAAACCGAGTGGGTATGCATTTCTCATTTTCATTTTTATGCATTTCCAAGATAACACAAATTTAAAGCTTTCCAAGTGCAGAGCCGACAGACGTGGGCAGTGAAATAACAATAGGGGAATTTTGTACCTGGTGTACTCCTGTTGAGGACTCCAACTCTCAGCGTCGGTCCGTGGGAGTCTGTCTTTGAGAGCACCCCACGGAGAGGCGTCGGGGTTTGGAGTTGTCAAAGATGGAGAAGTAGTTACTATTGACACATTTCTGTTGGTACTGTATACGACTGGACAAATTCTCGTCTCTTGACCCTTTGCCCAACGTGGCAGCCGGGGCCGTCAGCGCTATTCTCAAAAATTGCCAATCAGTTTTCATTATCTTTTTTCGTTTTTTGTCTCAGGAGCATGGGTTATGGCCCCTCATTGGGGCGAGTTCGTCGAGCTCGTTCCGGTGGGGTTCGCGACCTGTGTTCTTGGGAATGAAAGAATATAGTGATTCAAAGGTTTTGGGGTTTTTTTGTTTTTTTTTTTTTTTGTTTTTTTTTTTGCAAGTGTCGTCTGCTTTTTATGTTGGGTAAAGGGTTAACTCAATGCTCGTCTCTTAACTAAATTGTGTGAGTTACACTAGCCACCAGCGACCAAGACAAAGTATAGTTGAACGATTGTTGGACAGTCCGATTCCAATGTTGCATTATATAATCCCCGGGAGACGACAGGTAGACAGCCAATCTGGCTATGCCGTCTCCCTGCGGTATACAGGTTTATTAGATTATTTTTGTCTATAATTCTGTATGTATATTTTTGTTCTATAATGATGCATGTATAATTTTCTGTTTTCTGTTGTATATTGCTAAATAAAGATTCATTCATTCATTCATTTGGTTTAGAAGAATATCTCCGAAAATTACCCCCATCTTTGGCCGTCTCCCTTCTCCGTTTCCGAGTTAGAAATCATAGGCTCCCAATCGAAACCCGTAGCTGGGCGGGAATAGAACCGTCCCAAACAAAATGCAACCTATGTCAAGCTGATATAGGCGACGAATACCATTATATCCTTGTCTGTGACGAATTAAAAGAATTAAGGACTAAATACATCAATTCCTTCTACAGGCTACACCCTAGAATCAACAAAGTCCAGAGTTTATTCACTAGCTCAACTACTAAACATACTTGCAATCTAGCAAAATTTATTAGGGATTTGAAATCAATTTTAAATCCTTCTCTCGGCTGACCTCATTACTTTTTCCTTACTTTTAACATCCCCTTCCTCCAACCACTTGTTATGTGGAAGAACAATACCGTCGCCGTGCATATCATATTTATATAACAATAGCCTTCAACAGCAATTTGATCAATATCGCCTATGTAAAAAAGCTTGCTAGAAACAGTAAACACCTTGCATTTCTGAGATCATCCTCCCGCAATTACAGACGCACCTTTCGCCGTAAGGAGAATCCTCCTTGACATTTTTCGTTTATAGCGTGCATTCCGGGAGGAAGAATTCTCGGATAAATGTTATGTGTCGAATCATTTTAACATGGCACATATTGCATCGCGATATATAAATAAGCATGCGGATGAAAGAAAATAACTTTAAAATTGACCCGAAAATCCTGCATGCAATATGATGCCTGTTTATCTTACCACGTGAATAGCTACAATAAGTACTGTTGGTGGAGGTTGTGATGTAATTAATTATTTGGACTGGAACCCGATGGACTGTATCAAGAAAGACAGAGCACATCGAGCACTTTCAGACGGGATACCGTCGATCGAATTTCTAACTAAAGTAAAAAATATTGATTGATTACAAATACCATGGCGGATATGATAGAATATTTAAAAAAACAGAATCTCCCCACACACCACCGCCCCCACCCCCCCCCCCCAAAAAAAAAAAAAAACCCTTCGACAGAATGCATGTATTTGACCATTTTAAAATTAAACGCCTGTTGAAAAGCTCGAAAGCCAAAGCACCTGTTCCTCCATATATGTATCTTATATTTTGTTATTTCATGTAATAACCCCCACGGGCCTGCGCGATCTTACTTCGTATGTTATTATAAAATGTACTAACTACGTTTACACTTTACGCCATAGGAGTGGTTAAAAGTGAAGAAATAAATTGAAATTGGAACTCGAACCAGTACTTTTAATGAGTATACGAGTCCCTGGCTCCAAAATATATCTTCACTGTTAGACTCCATTGGCATGACAAACATTTGGACTGGGCAATGTATCAGAGACCTAAAACGCTTTGACCTTGCTCTGAAGCAAAGATTCATAGACATTGGAGAGCTACCCAGAACCGTTCAAGTAAATATCAATTTTATAACTCCATAAAGACAACTTTTGGATTAGAAACCTATATTAAGAAACTGCCTCTTTCTTTGACTATCCCACTCCTCCATTTCAGAACGCGAAATCACCGACCCCCGATAGAAAATGGTAGTTGGACGACGGTAGAAATATCAGAGAGAAAATGTACATTGTGCGGAATGGACGTAGGGGATGAATATCACTATATTCTTGTTTGTAAAGAATTGAAAGACCTGCGCAAACAATATAAAAAGCCCTACTGCCGATAGCTCCCAAATATGTTAAAAATCCAAAACCTATTTGATGGAAAAATTTATAAAAAAATTACTAAATATTGTAACCACTTCCCTTGGATGACTACAAGGTCATGCCACATAAAGAAAAAGTTACCCCCAAGATGCAGACATTGTGTATGGGGCTGGGCCGCTGCTGGGTCGCTGTGGGCGGTGTCTCGTTTTGCTGTGGGCTGGAAGTAGCATTAGCCCCGTCCAGCAACTTCTTTTTAATTTGGTGGATGTAAATCGGGTTCTGGGCTCTGCCCGCAGGGATTTGGTCGTGATCCGACCTCCACGTGCTGTTAACCCTCTATCCCGAAACACCTAACAGACTTTTGCCCAAGCCATATAATTGTCGGTATTTTCCAAATAAACTCTCGAGGGAATGATTAAAATAAATTCCTCCTGCTTCTAGGCGGAGATTGCGCCCCCTCATTGAAGCGCGCCCGTTGAGCACGTCCCACTGTGGGGGCGTGAGCTGCGGATAAGAGGCAAAGAATTAAATTGAAACAACAATCTCTAATGGCTGTGTTGGGTGAATAGTCGATGGCTTTGAAATCCCCATCTCAGTCTGTGAAATCCAAGTAATTGCCAATGAGACTGATATGATCAGGGTGAAAATCCACACACCTGTAATATATTTTCAAGAGCGTGTGCGTATATATATATTTATATACATATACCTATGTACTTATGGCACTATATATACAATACACATATGTTACATATGTCAATATGTCTGCGAAGAGAGAGTGATGTACGCATGCATATGTATGTATGTATGTATGTATGTATGGTATGTATGTATGTTATGTGTGTGTGTGTTTTTTTCAAAGGACACAATCATGTTTTAGAGGAATTTTGAATGTTGGTTTCTGATCCCCCGCCGGGATTCGAACCCTCGGCAAGACCGCTTGGCAATCAGGAGTCCAGCGTCTAAACCACTAGACCATTGCACACCGTCATAAAACGATGGCTGGAATCTAGCTTTTTAGATGAAGTCCTCATGATTACTTGGTTCATCTTCCTTTCGGCAGCAGCATGAAAGTGTGGAACGCGCTGGCTACAGTACGACGAACGTGCTGTGGATGGCCTCAGACGAAGACTGGCACGGGCTTGTGTGTGTTTTTTTCAAATGACACAATGATGTTTTAGAGGAATTTTGAATGTTGGTTTCTGATCCCCCGCCGGGATTCGAACCCTCGGCAACACCGCCTGGCAATCGGGAGTCCAGCGTCTAAACCACTAGACCATTGCACACCGTCAAAAAACGATGGCTGGAATCTAACTTTTTAGATGAAGTCCTCATGATTACTTGCTTCATCTTCCTTTCGGCAGCAGCATGAAAGTGTGGAATGCGCTGGCTACAGTACGACGAACGTGCTGTGGATGGCCTCAGACGAAGACTGGCACGGGCTTGTGTGTCTTTTTTCAAATGACACAATGATGTTTTAGAGGAATTTTGAATGTTGGTTTCTGATCCCCCGCCAGGATTCGAACCCTCGGCAAACCGCCTGGCAATCAGGAGTCCAGCGTCTAAACCACTAGACCATTGCACACCGTCAAAAAACGATGGCTGGAATCTAGGTTTTTAGATGAAGTCCTCATGATTACTTGGTTCATCTTCCTTTCGGCAGCAGCATGAAAGTGTGGAAGGCGCTGGCTACAGTACGACGAGCGTGCTGTGGATGGCCTCAGACGAAGAATGGCACGGGCTTGTGTGTGTTTTTTCAAATGACACAATCATGTTTTAGAGGAATTTTGAATGTTGGTTTCTGATCCCCCGCCGGGATTCGAACCCTCAGCAACACCGCCTGGCAATCAGGAGTCCAGCGTCTATTTTTTTTTTATTTTATTTTATTAAAATCTGTATGTACAATATCACAGAAAAATAAGTCGACATAGACTTTGATAGACATCTCAAGCAAATCATTTATCAGAGGTATAATAATATCTCAAATTGATCTCATATAATCCAACCGCCCCTCCCCCTCATTCTGGTGTAGGACACAAGGTATATGGTGACCCCCACCCCCATTTCACCTCAAAACAAATTATCACATCACTGACACGGACATCACGATCTGTTGATATCTAAAATGAATGCCCAACAACCTTCGTCAAATTAGAAAACATCAAAACTTATTTCTTATGGGGCTGCATGTTTCAAACGCTGCCTTACTTTCTGCCACCGACAGGGACTCCCTCTCCCCCCCCCCCCCACCACCCACACAACCCCCTCCCCTTCTTTGGAAGTAAATTCATATTCAAAAATTTAGTTCAAGAAAACCATTTTGGTAGAATACAATGTTATTGTTGGTTAAAAAAATTTCATCAAACAATTTACAATTGTTGGTGTTGGAATAAAACAGCTGCAAATATGTGAGGTGCTGTTTCAATAAGTCTAAATAATCCAAACGCACCAATCAGTTTGTTTTCTTTTATGAAGTAATGCCTCCTTCTGATTACAGCCGTTCTGTAACAACACAATAACAGATTGACAAAAGAGATGTTGACCGACTTTTCAGTGGTGTGGAAACCAAACAATAGACATGTGTCAATTTTCTCATTGGATAGAGGTTGTGCCTTCATAAACAGATAATCAAGTAATTCGTGACATTTCATTCTTAACCTATTAAGGAAGGGACAGGTCAGCAAAATGTGTGGCACGTCCTCAATTTCTTGTTTACACATTGGACAAAGTGGTGAAGCGTCATCATCGATTTTGTGTTTGACTGAATAGGAATAAATAATATTGTGAACTATTTTGAAGTCCGTGTCAACCATATCAGCTGATTTGTATGACATATGGATGCTTTTATAAATTTTGTTTAGTGGAAGTTGTGGAAATTTATTCAACCAAAACGTTTCTGCTGTGGGATTTTCAATAATTCTGGAAACAATGATACTGTAGGCAAGCTTAGTGGAAAGAAATTCAATTGACAAAACTTGATCAGCTTCATTCACAAATTTAGGTCACTGAACTTCGGGACTACCATTGTTGTCAAAAGTAATAGCCGGGGGTGGTAGCTGTATTTCTCCATTAATTTCATTTTTCCACGATTGAGGCAAAGCTTGAATTAAAGTGTCATATTTTCTTTTTATATCTTTAATACAAAAGCTAGTGTTGTGTTGAGCTACCATTTCTAGGATTCCATTTACCGGAATAAACCCAGGAACAACCTCATATAATAAATCCTTAACACATACCAGGCCGGCATTGATAAATTCATGAATAAATAATTGTCGGTGGTCATGATCAACAATACTTGGATTGTCGAAACAACACTGTTGAAATATATTTGTTACGTTACATTCATGACTTTCTGTGATTTCAGAAATTCTGTGCCAAACATTAAGGACTTCAAAATAAAACCATTTTTTAGACCTCAAATACTTTTTGTCAAGATCAATACTAAAAATATTATCCTTAGACAGTCTTAACCCTTTATATTGTCTAATATTATACTCGAAAAAAGCAGTCCAAGGAAATTTACTTACAAACAATTTTTTAACCCACTTACACCTTAACGCTAACATTTTAGACTCTATATCAGTGAACAATAAACCACCTTGATTGTATGGGGCTATAATAGAAGTGTATTTAATCAAATGTTTTCCCTTTAGCCAAAGAAATTCTAAGCAAGCTGATTTCAATTCAGTCAGGTAATTGGTTGGAATGCTAACAACATTTGAAGTATACCAGATAGTAGACAGAAGTAAACTGTTAATAACAATTGACCTTCCTTTGATAGATAATCTTCTGCTTTTCCAGAGATTCATTATACCTTTAACTTTAGTTATTTTAGAGTGCCAATTCAAATAATTGCATTTTTCTACATCATTCCCAAGAAAAACCCCAAGAATCTGTATAGCCCCAGTGATTTTATGTAATGGAATTTCTGATATATCAGTGTTTTTTGATAAGCCTAGGGGCATTATTTCAGATTTGTCTATATTTATCTTTGCACCAGAACCTTTTGAATAAATATCTAAAAAATCAAAACATTTTTTAACAGATTGCACATCTTTAACAGCAATTTCAGTGTCATCAGCATGATTGAATGTTTTGCATTCAGAGTTATCAGGAAGTTGTATCCCATGGATATCAGGATGATTATTTATAAGCTGAATTAAAGGTTCAGCTGTTAATACATATAACATGGCTGACAAAGGACACCCTTGCCTGACAGATCTCCCAATCTTAAAATAGGGAGAGAGATGTTGATTTATTTTGATACAACTTTTTGCTCCATTATATAAAATTTTAACCGAAGTTATAAAATTATTTCCAAATCCAAAGGTATGAAGAATATCAAACAAATACTGGTGATTAACCCTATCAAAAGCTTTCATTTGATCTAGTTTAATTAAAAAGCCTTCTTTATTTTCCTCTTCTACATAATTGATAATATCACGCAGGCTTGCAATGTTTTCACTAATATCCCTTTTTGGTATACTACAAGTTCGAGTAGGTGAGACTAAATATGATATTACACTCTTAAGTCTATTGGCTAGTGTTTTTGAAAGGATTTTATAATCTGTGTTTAGTAGGCTAATAGGTCTCCAATTCTTCAAGTTTCTTTTATCACCTTTCTTTTTATAAATAAGCGTAATTATTCCAGATTTCATTGATCTACATAGTCCCCCACCCCCCCCCCCCCCCCCCCCTGATAAAAATGGTGTTGAATACTTTGAATAAAATGGGTTTCAATATATTCCAAAAATACTGATAAAACTCAGTGGTTAGTCCATCTGACCCAGGAGACTTTTTAGTAGACATTGACTTTAGGGCTTCAGTTAGTTCAGTGCATGTTAATTCGTTACCACACATGTCTGATTGCTCTGAGTTTAATGTAGTACTAATACTTTCAAGGAGTTGAATTTCATTCCCAGTATCACAATCTTCGAGTTTATATAATTCTTCAAAAAACATATGTGCAGTGTTAACAATTGCAAAGGGGTCTGTGATAGGCACCCCTGAAGCATCAAGCACTTCTTTAATACAATTGTTATTTTGCCTATTTGATTCTAACTGGAGGAAGTATTTTGAACATTTATCTTCCTCTAATGTATGCTGGCATTTAGATCTTAAAATTAATCCTTGTAGCTCAAAATTTTCAATTTTTTTCAAGTCATTTTCCATCTCATTGATTTTTTGAATGCAATTTCGAGGATTCCCTAGCCTGGCTGCTCTTGCCCTTTCAATTTTTAATTTTCTTTCTAAATCATTTTTTACTTTAAACCTCTCTCTGTTTAATTTTTTACTAAAATAAATACTGTATTTCTTGATATGATATTTCAAATTGTCCCAAAGAAGGATAATGTCATCGTCTATCAAAGTAGACTCTTGAGATTCCTTAACTAGATTTTCGATTTGAGAACAGAAATCTTGATTCCTTAACGAGCTACTATTAAACACCCATGTCCCACTGTCTCTTTCAATTCTTTCTAAATTAATTTTTGCAAGAAGGTAGGAATGGTCACTCATAGCAGTATGAGTTATAAAACAATATTCAAAAAATGAATTCAAATTTGAAGAATTTAAAATGAAATCAATTCTACTTTGTTGTAAACCAAGCTCAGTGAGTCTATGCCACGAAAATTCAACTTTATCATAATTCTTGTGGCGCCATCGGTCAGTAAGATTGAAATCAGATATCAATTGGGATAACTGATTAACACTTTTATATCTATTAAAATGTCCCATGGGCCTATCATGGGGAGATAATGCTGTATTAAAATCTCCCAACAAAATCAAATTTTCTTTGTTCTGTATTAATACCCCCAATTTCTTAAAGAATTCAATTTTTTCTGTTAATTCATTTGGACAATAGACATTCATGATGTGATAATTTATATCTTCAATGTTTAGTTTGGCAGAAATAATCCTACCATCATCACTTTTCCATATATCTGTTATATTGCTGGAATATTTTTTAGATATAAGGAGGGCCACCCCCCCCCCCCCACAACTCGTGTCATAATTATTAACCATAATTTTCCCATTCCACCACCTTGATAAAGAATAATCTGGAACACTAGTCCAGTGTGTTTCTTGAATGGCGACTACATCTGCATGTTTAGTTTGGAGATTTACACACATTTTTTGAAATTTGTCAAAATCCCTTAACCCATTAGCATTTATTGACACTAGGACTGCCATAAGTAATAGTAGAGGTAGTAAGAAGAGTTGACACATGTCCATCATTTAAACTAGTTTTCTTCCATTGTTCCAGGAAATCCCACACCACAATGAATAGTCACTCCTAATTGCTCTGATCTTATGTCTTCACCCTCAGCACATTGCTCAGCTAGAAAACATTCATTGTTCTCTGCTGAGGAATGGTCAGAGGAAAATTCCATATCTGCTGAAAGCTGTTCAGAGCAATTAACACTTTCCAAAGTAACGTTATTTTTAATATTTTTATCCTTCCTAGGCCTGACTACATTCAGGTTGGGGGTGGGTTTAAATCTATTTCTCCTCTTAATGTGGTCATCAGATTTCTTTTCACCATCATCATTACTCTTTCTTTTCCCTTTTTGCACCCCATGAGTACTTTCATTATCAGATACAAATTCAACGTCTTCCTGCTTTTCACTACCTGGGCTTAAATTGAGACCATCATTCACACTTACACTGGGCTGGATATTTGTGGCTTGTTCAGGAGATGTTGCTGGTCGTGCATTGACCGAGGAGTTAACACTTTGCCCTGTTTCAATTCCAACTGTCCCCACTGAATGAGGTTTAGGTTCTAAATTGTCCCCATTCAATTCACGACCAACACTCATCTCTCCAACTATTGTAGTAGATACATGTGTATTTACAGTTTCAGATGCACTAGGTGTTTTGTTTTCAATCATATCACAAGTAGAGTTATTAGTGTTTTAGTTTTAGTGTTTTGAGTTCCTATGTCAGCAAAAGGGGCATTTGCCCAACTATGTTCACACGAACAGTTAACTTCCTTAAGTCCACAAAATAAACACATTGTTAAATCTATAACTGTATCTTTATCACTATTTTGGCTACCTTTGCACCTACACAGGTCTTGTGGCCTTTCACAGTCAGTACAAAGAACAGTATCACAATTCCTGTGCCCCCGTTTCTGGCACCCAAAGCAAGTAAATTGAGGGCAGTCTTTGATGAGGTGGGACGGACTAAAGCATTTAGAGCAAACTTTAACCTGTTCATTATGCATGACTCTAATATAAGAGGTCCATCAACTGTCTTAAATCTCATGGTGTATGGCAATGATGTTATTTCAGCAGGAAATTTGACTTTTAAATATCTGCAATCGATGTTGCAGGGTAAACTCTTCTATAAACGGGTGACAAAATTTGAATTTTTAAGTCTATCAACATTTCAAAAATCACGTCATCTTCAATATATGCAGGCAAGTGCAGGAACGAGACAGTAACATCTTCTGAAAATATTATTCTTGCTAACTGAGCTGGATTGTGTTCTGAAACATTATCCACAAATAATTGGGCAGTTTCACGGTTAACAAAAGAGTCACCACTGATTGGTACACAGGCTAAAACGGAATTTTCACCTCCTACTTGTTCAGCTTTTTTAATGGTCTCAGTGGCACTTACTTTTCTGACATCACCTACCACTATTCGCACTGTACATTCTTTTCTGTACTTACCTTTAGAATACCGGCCGTCATGACTTTGGCGAGAAGTGTTGTTTTTCATGGGGGCCGCCATGACACTTTTACAAGGCCACCCAAACAACACACATAAAAGTCACTTTTTCTGAGAAAAAGGCTTATCAATTGATTCAAAAATCACAAAAAAGTAATCATGGAGCCATTAATAATTACACATTCAAGAAATTGTTCACAAATGTTGGTGAAAAATCACACCGCCTGGCAATCAGGAGTCCAGCGTCTAAACCACTAGACCATTGCATACCGTCAAAAAACGATGGCTGGAATCTAGCTTTTTAGATGAAGTCCTCATGATTACTTGGTACATCTTCCTTTCGGCAGCAGCATGAAAGTGTGGAACGCGCTGGCTACAGTACGATGAACGTGCTGTGGATGGCCTCAGACGAAGACTGGCACGGGCTTGTGTGTGTTTTTTCAAATGACACAATCATGTTTTAGAGGAATTTTGAATGTTGGTTTCTGATGCCCCGCCGGGATTCGAACCCTCGGCAACACCGCCTGGCAATCAGGAGTCCAACGTCTAAACCACTAGACCACTGCACACCGTCAAAAAAAGACGGCTGGAATCTAGCTTTTTAGATGAAATCCTCATGATTACTTGGTTCATCTTCCTTTCGGCAGCAGCATGAAAGTGTGGAAAGAGCTGGCTACAGTACGGCGAACGTGCTGTGGATGGCCTCAGACGAAGACTGGCACGGGCTTTTGTGTGTTTTTTCAAATGACACAATGATGATTTAGAGGAATTTTGAATGTTGGTTTCTGATCCCCCGCCGGGATTCGAACCCTCGGCAACACCGCCTGGCAATCAGGAGTCCAAAGTCTAAACCACTAGACCATTGCACACCGTCAAAAACGATGGCTGGAATCTAGCTTTTTAGATGAAGTCCTCATGATTACTTGGTTCATCTTCCTTTCGGCAGCAGCATGAAAGTGTGGAATGCGCTGGATAGAGTACGACGAACGTGCTGTGGATGGCCTCAAACGAAGACTGGCACGGGGTTGTGTGCGTTTTTTCAATTGACACAATCATGTTTTTGAGGAATTTTGATTGTTGGTTTCTGATCCCCCGCCGGGATTCGAACCCTCGGCAACACCGCCTGGCAATCAGGAGTGCAACGTCTAAACCACTAGACCATTGCACACCGTCAAAAAACGATGGCTGAAATCTAGCTTTTTAGATGAAGTCCTCATGATTACTTGGTTCATCTTCCTTTCGGCAGCAGCATGAAAGAGTGGAACGCGCTTGCTACAGTACGACGAACGTGCTGTGGATGGCCTCAGACGAAGACTGGCACGGGCTTGTGTGTGTTTTTTCAAATGACACAATGATGTTTTAGAGGAATTTTGAATGTTGGTTTCTGATCCCCCGCCGGGATTCGAACCCTCGGCAACACCGCCTGGCAATCAGGAGTCCAACGTCTAAACCTCTAGACCATTGCACACCGTCAAAAAACGATGGCTGGAATCTAGCTTTTTAGATGAAGTCCTCATATTACTTGGTTCATCTTCCTTTCGGCAGCAGCATGAAAGTGTGGAACGCGCTGGCTACAGTACGGCGAACGTGTTGTGGATGGCCTCAGACGAAGACTGGCACGGGCTTGTGTGTGTTTTTTTCAAATGACATAATGATGTTTTAGAGGAATTTTAAATGTTGGTTTCTGATCCCCCGCCGCGATTCGAACCCTCGGCAACACCGCCTGGCAATCAGGAGTCCAGCGTCTAAACCACTAGACCATTGCACACCGTCAAAAAACGATGGCTGGAATCTAGCTTTTTAGATGAAGTCCTCATGATTACTTGGTTCCTCTTCCTTTCGGCAGCAGCATGAAAGTGTGGAATGCGCTGGCTAGAGTACGACGAACGTGCTGTGGATGGCCTCAGACGAAGACTGGCACGGGCTTGTGTGTGTTTTTTCAATTGACACAATTATGTTTTTGAGGAATTTTGATTGTTGGTTTCTGATCCCCAGCCGGGATTCGAACCCTCGTCAACACCGCCTGGCAATCAGGAGTCCAGCGTCTAAATCACTCGACCATTGATCATCGTCAAAAAACGATGGCTGGAATCTAGCTTATAGATGAAGTCCTCATCATTACTTGGTTCATCTTCCTTTCGCCAGCAGCATGAAAGTGTGGAACGCTCTGGCTAGAGTACGACGAACGTGCTGTGGATGGCCTCAGACGAAGACTGGCACGGGCTTGTGTGTGTGTTTTCAAATGGCACAATGATGTTTTAGAGGAATTTTGAATGTTGGTTTCTGATCCTCCCTCCTGTATGTGTGTGGGTTTGTCTTATCAACTTGACGAGGTAACTAGACAAAAGAGTTTGCGTGTTTTGCCTTACCGAGGTACAAAAGACAAAAGAAACCCTTTACCTCGTCTGTTTTTCTAGAACTGTACCGGCAAAACGAGGTAGAAACCGTTAGTCCATACAAAGGACAAACAATGGGGTACCTTGGTATGTGGGGTAGACAAAGATGTGCGTGCGTGCGTGCGTGCGTGCGTGCGTGCGTGCGTGCGTGCGTGCGTGCGTGCGTGCGTGCGTGCGTGCGTGCGTGCGTGCGTGCGTGCGTGCGTGCGTGCGTGCGTGCGTGCGTGCGTGCGTGCGTGCGTGCGTGCGTGCGTGCGTGCGTGCGTGCGTGCGTGCGTGCGTGCGTGCGTGCGTGCGTGCGTGCGTGCGTGCGTGCGTGCGTGCGTGCGTGCGTGCGTGCGTGCGTGCGTGCGTGCGTGCGTGCGTGCGTGCGTGCGTGCGTGCGTGCGTGCGTGCGTGCGTGCGTGCGTGCGTGCGTGCGTGCGTGCGTGCGTGCGTGCGTGCGTGCGTGCGTGCGTGCGTGCGTGCGTGCGTGCGTGCGTGCGTGCGTGCGTGCGTGCGTGCGTGCGTGCGTGCGTGCGTGCGTGCGTGCGTGCGTGCGTGCGTGCGTTTGGGGTTAAAAAATCGCACTGGCACAGACATCTTCTACTGAAACGTTTTTTTCCTTTAATATGCCGCCGAAAATTATTTTCATTTACTTAACCCTGATTGGTTTCAAACATGACAAAAAAGTACATAAAATTGATTTAAACTAAGTGTTGAGCTTAGGAACTGGTTAAACTGACTGGCAAAAATTGATGTTATTCATTGATGGGCTCTAATTTAGTCCTTACAAGGATGTTACGCAAGCTTTTGTTTTTCTTATAGGCGATGACAGGTTGAAGATTCAAAGGTTCATTTAATTTAGCATTGGTAAAATTGAATTCATCTTTTAACATTTTTACTATTTCGATATTCATTCTGTTGTACGTTAAAGTTAAAGGAATGATGGACCTCCTATCGCATTCGCCCTCTGATATGTTCATAGCAAATGGCCAGAGGGTTTGAAGCGTATTGATCCACAAAGCTTCACGTTTTTTTCTAAATTCATCCGTTTCTTCTAATGTGTCTTTAATTGGTGGTTGTTCAATAGGATGGATTTCGAAATCGTCCAAAGAATGGCCAGGAAGGTTAAAATGTTGTGCTACTGGGGCATCAGCATTATGTTTTATATCCTGTTTGTGTCTAGTAGCACGTTCTCGGAAAGGATTTTGACTTTGACCAACATACTGTTTCCGACATCGCTTACAAGTGATAAGGTAAATAATGTTTGGTGAATCACAATGGAGGGGGATACGGATCTGATAATGATTTTTCGTTTGTTCGGAGGAAAACTCCTCTTTCTGATCAGGCATAAAAGTATGCAGTCTACAATGAGGCTTTTTGCAATTAAATACCGCGCCTCTACCATTTTGCAACGCTCTGTTGTGTTCAATCTTCAGTGGTTCGAAATCGGTAGTTTCAGCTGGACTTTCGAGCTTTTTCAGGGTTTGGGATTTCAGGCTACGCAAAAGGCGCAGCGAGTATCCTCTCGATCTGAGGGCGCCAAATAGAGTAGAACAAGCTTCATTGAAATTTACCTTATCACTTGAATTGCGGTGGAAACGAATGAGCTGTGATTTGATGATACCTTTAAATGTATGTTGAGGATGAAATGATTTTGTGTGCAACAATTGATGTGAATCAGTTGGTTTAAAATATTCTTTATAATCTAAATGACCGGACGCCTGAAATTGCTTGCCTTTATACACGGTCACATCGAGAAAATCAACAGAATTTTCACTGACAGTAGCTTTCAGTTTAATATTTGGATGGTGATTGTTCAAAATTTCTAAAAATTCATCAAAATCTTCTTTTGAATGTTCCCAAATAATACAAATGTCATCTAAATACCTGAGATATTCGAGAGGTTGCTTTGCACATTTGCTTAAGGCATTTTCCTCCCATTCCGCTACATAAATGCTTGCAAAATTAGGACTAAATATTTTGCCCATAGGACAACCCATTATTTGTAGAAAATAGTCTCCATTGAATTGAAAGTCATTACCTTTTAAGCTCAGCTCTAAAAAATCCAAAATTTGTTCATCCGGGCGTTTCGGATCCGGATATTTTTCAAATGCATTTTTAACTGATTTTGCACCTTTATCAATATCAATGTTCGAATACATACTGTAGATATCCATAGTAGACAGAATTGCATTTTTAGATATTTTCAATTTCGAAATTTTTGACAGGAAATCCTGTGTATTTTTTAGATAGCTCGGATGTCTATTTGCTATAGGTTTCATATGATAATCAATTAATTCCGAGATCGTATAAGATTCCGAATTACAATCTGATACAAATGGCCTCCCGGGTGGAGTTAAGTCATCCGTCCATGAAGAACGGTCCTTGTGGATCTTTGGTAGGATATAAAATTGTCTTGTTTGAGTACTGAGCTTAGCTGTTAAATATTTCAATTGTTTTTTGGTAATGTGACCTTCGTCGAGGAGAAATTTTAAGATCTTATTGAATTTTTCGATATTGCTAGGCCAAATAAGTGAATCTTTTTTCTTATAATGTTTAGTATTGCTGAGTTGTCTCATGGCTTCCTTTATATAATTATCCCGAGATAGAACAACTACCGACCCACCTTTGTCGGCTGGTTTAATTACTAATGTCTTATTTTTTCGAAGTTTCGTGAGGGCTCTCCGTTCACCGGCTGTTAAATTGTCTTTATCGGAGAGTATGTTCATGCTGAACACCTTTTGGATGATTCGTTTGCTAGCCTCAATAATTTCGGGATCTACTTCACTATCTGGAGGTGACCAACCAGATGGTTCTGTAAAAGGAAGTTTCCGACCGCTGGAGTTTCTAAAGCGATCTGCTAATTTCATTTGCCTAAGAAAATTACAGTTGTATGATGGTAAATTTGTTTGGTTGTCAGTTTTGGGCTTTGGTGCTGGTACAAAAGTTAAACCGCGATCTAAAAGAGATTTCTCTTGGGTTGTTAGGTCATTGGTGCCAGACAGGTTAAACACATTAGTTCCTAATCCCACATCTGTTAAGCGGCTATTACCTTTGCCTTTACATAGTTTAAATGTAGGTGGTTCAACCAGTGATCGTGCATAATATTGGCGGTTCTCGTGGTCCAATGGATTAAATCCTGAGCAACATCAAACTTCGCGTCATCCATTTTTGGTATAATGTTAACGTCCTTCACTTTCCGAATGGTTTCGTTGATGATGCTCAGGGTTCTCCTCTCAGCCTGAGGGAGTTTTTGCGAAAAGTTTAGTTCAGCGAAATAAATTTTTGCTGATTTAAACTTGACCCTGATATCGCTAAGCATATTCCGCAACTGCTTAACTACGAGATCAGAATTATCGTTTCGAGAATTCACGCCAATATTTAATAATATTTTTGGGGGACTGGACTGGCCCCTGTGCCCTTTAAACATAGAGCGCAGATGATTGAATTTGGCGCCGGGGTAACACTCCACCTGGATGTCCGGATGGGGATTTCGATCAATGCGTCCTAAATTTGAACTTCCAATCATAAGGATGTTTTTACAAACATCGGGGAGGCGCCAATTCCATTTGTTAAAATTAACTCCGCTTTTATGCCGAAACTGGGAGAATTTAGAATCAAATGAGCGGCCCGAGTTGCGGCTCGGTGATTTGACTTTCTCTGAGTACGATATACCTGGTTGAACCACACTAGAGGCAGGAGAAGGGGGAGAAGAAACAGAAGCAGGAGAGGAAACAGAAGCAGGAGAAGAAACAGAAGGAGGAGGAGTTCTAGTGAGAGCACCAGGAGAACCAGAGAAGAAAGGCTGAGGAGGAGTAGGAGGTAGAGGAGCAAGACGAGGCGAGACAGCGTTACTCAATTTGCGAGCATCTTCAGTCACAATATGGACCGGAGATGATTGCAAATTGAGGCGCTCACTCTGAGAGAAAGAAGTAGAAGGAAAAGAAGAGGGAGAAGTGCTTTGCCTTGATCTTTTCTTATTTTGCTTTTCGCGTTGGGGTAGAGGGACAACACGGGCCGGAGTTTGCTTGCTCCCTCCCGTATTGTTCCTTACTCCAGACGCTGGGCGAAGTTCCGAAATATAAGACTCATAGGCCGAAATCGTCTTATCTGTCAACTTATTTTTAAAGTTCTTTTCAGCCCAGATCAAGGCACGCGCCGAAGCGCTGTTGAAGTCTATTTTTTCGAGTCCAGGTGGTGGTCGCATAGCCAAAGTTATCTTGGACTTCAACTGGTTTAAATTTATCTTATAATGCTCAACTAAAGCATTTAAGGTCTGATTGGCCCATCCCACACTAATCTGTCGAAAAACAGAAAAAAATATGTGGGGTGGGAAGAGCTGGCTTTAGAAAGCCACCTAACTCATCTACTTTCTTCTCCAGCTGTTTCGGGAAATCCCGATTTGCCAAATGGTACTCTGATAGCCCAATGTGGTGCAAACATTGAAACACCTGAAACAAAGCTTTGACCAGCCTAGAATAAGCCTGGAACGATTGTTCCTGGCCAGTTCCGGACTGGGCAATTCTCTGCCTCTGATGCCTCGGCCCTTTTCTTGCCATTGCTAAAGAAAGTAGCTGAATTAAGTATAAATAAAATATAAAAGTGATGAAATAAATACAATTGGAAAATTAGATATACCTATTAAAGAAGATACCTGGATTGGTTGCAGTCTTCAGCAAAGGTAGAAAATAATCCGTCTGTCTCGACGCCTTTCGCTTGGTTTGGCTTTTTCAAAGAGACTTTGAGGAAAATGATTCCAACTTTGAATGAATGAAAGGTTTTAGGGCGCCGAAGGCGCGCAGGGACGATGTGGGATTTACAAATCCCTTGCGACCCGGTTAGCCTTATTTTATTTCACTTGGATCTTGGATCACACAGGCCTAGCTTTCCTATTGCCTCTAATGGGGTCTGAAGGGGTATGCACGCGGTTAGAATTCCCGGCAGTTTGCATTGGAGTGATAGATTGTCAAAGACCAAACCCTCAACGCCATTAAGACTATTAGAGAGTGGGCTTTGTTCGGTTCCAGCTTGGCGATGGTAGAAGTTTGAGTCCCACCATGGTGGCGAGCCAGAATATAATGTTGTCCGATGGCAATTTTAAGGGAAAAAGAAAAAAGAAAACCAAACAGCAACGCCGGTTTGGTAGCGACCCCGGTATATGACCATAGCGGTTACAAAAAAGGAATGGAGAAAGCTCCAACAGTTTAGTTTGAAAAAACCGGGAGTCATCCATCAAGCCTTCTGGGAGATAGGATGCCGTATGTGATTTTGAGGTATCTGGTTATCCTTCGGGAATTCCAAATGACCTCCAACACCCCCCCCCCCGCCCCACCCACAAAAAAAAAAGCCCTTAAAAGGGCTGTTTGCTGGAAAGATTGTTTTAATCCTTGCCTTGGTCTTGTTAGGTTTTCTAACCATCTTTGCTTGAGGATTGTTTCAATCCCTCATAGTTTGTCAGTCTGTTTGGTCGTGTGTCTGATGAGATAGAGGAGGTAGAAAAGATAGAGAGCTGGAAATTAGAGCAATTCGGTTATTAATTTACAACTTTTCCGTCCTTTTGGATGGGGAAGCCAGCATTTTTTCCCGAGATTTATATCTCAGGGAGGGGAGACCCGGCAGCAGGTGGAGATTTTCCTCGCTGTTTGCAACTCCCACTGGTAACAGAGGCAAGCTTTCGTGCATATCGTGTCACGCGCAGCCAGTTCTAAATTTAGGTCACAGAATACCTGGCTCACCCCATCACAATGATGTAATCTTTAACCCTTTCGATAGGCATGCCCCAGATTATTTAGTTTTCCTATTGAGGACGCGATGCGCATTGAGTTCTATTATTAATTCGCTGTCTTGAATGACGCCATTAAAAGTTCAACGGAACAACCAACGTACCTCAAATTTTTATACATAATGATAAAGAAATAAGTGACCCGACAGAAATAACTAGAGAATTCAATACTTACTTTGCGAATATAGGAAAACGAACAAGTGATAAAATACCTAGTACTAACAAATCATTTCACGGCTTCATGGAGGCAGACTCTACTAATACTTTTTACTTAAGCCCTACATGTGATCTTGAAATTATGAATATCGTAAAATCCCTAAAGTCAAAAGGAACCAAAGATTGTGATGATATTAGTTCAAATCTACTTAAGCAAGCTATTGACCCCATCGTTAACCCATTGACACAGATCTTTAATTGTTCGTTTTCATGTGGCACTGTTCCAGACAAAATGAAAATCGCAAAGTTATTCCAATATTTAAAGCAGGCGACCAACATAACTTTACAAATTACAGACCCATTAGCATTCTTCCGACATTCTCAAAAGTGTTAGAAAAACTTATGTCAGTAAGAATTTTAAAATACTTAAATCGTTTTAGTATCCTACATACAAAACAGTACGGTTTTAGGAAAAATCATAGTACGGTGCATCCTGTCATGCAATTGTTGAAAACTATATCAGAAGAAAATAATAAAAGAAGCAAAAAACAGCACACTTGCATTATTTTTAGATCTTTCAAAAGCATTTGATACAATAAACCATGACATTTTAATAAATATACTATGGTATTAGAGGTTTGGGTAATGACTGGTTTAAAAGCTATTTATCTGATAGGTTACAGTATGTCTCATACGGTGACCATACATCTGACAGAGCAAAAATATCACACGGAGTTCCACAAGGCTCGATACTCGGCCCAACACTGTTCCTGATATATGTCAATGACATCTATCATGCTACATGCCTAAATCTCCTATCTTTTGCTGACGACACAACTGGGCTTTCTTCGGGTCCAGACCCAAATCAATTGGTCCAACTCATAAATAAAGAGCTTGAAAAAGTGTTTGAATGGTGTTGTGCGAATCAACTTGTACTAAATGCAACAAAAACTAAATATATTTTAATCAACCCTTCCGCCAAAAATAAAACAACAATTCACCAAAATATATTAATAAATGGTCAAATCATATGTAGAGTAGGTTCAAATAATGCAGAAAAATCTCTTAAATTCCTAGGAATACATATTGATGATAGTTTACCTTACAAACATCATGTATCTCAACTCTCTTCAAAGATTGCTCGGGCAAACTTCGTACTAAATAGAGTGAAGACCACACTTCCCCGTGAAGCTCTGAAAACACTTTATTGTGCCCTGATACACACACATTTAGTGTATGGGATAAACGTATGGGGTAGTGCTAGAACGACCAAAAAGATACTGCTTCTTCAGAAACGCTCCATCCGTATAATAAACAATAAGAAATATAATGCACACACTGATCCCCTCTTTCGGGAAAATAAGATTCTTAAAGTAAATGATCTCTTCAAACTCCACGCGTGCCTGTTCGTCTTTAACTGGTATCACGATAACCTGCCAGTATCCTTTAGACATTATTTCCACCCAGTAGTCAATACTACGGGTAGAGCTGGCAGAAGGAGAGATACTCTCCAAATTGTTAGAACAAGGACAAGGTCTCTTGAGAATTTTCCAACACACATGTACCCCAAACTCTGGAACGATTGAGACCTTGATTTACGCAATATAAACAACAGAAACATTTTTAAAAAAACAGTTAATCACAAAATTATTGTCCCAATACTCCGACAACATCGACTGTAATAATCCTTACTGTACTGACTGTGCTTTTAACAATGGGTAGAATATTTTCAGAATAAACCGAGTGGGTATGCATTTTTCATTTTCATTTTTATGCATTTCCAAGATAACACAAATTTAAAGCTTTCCAAGTGCAGAGCCGACAGACGTGGGCAGTGAAATAACAATAGGGGAATTTTGTACCTGGTCTACTCCTGTTGAGGACTCCAACTCTCAGCGTCGGTCCGTGGGAGTCTGTCTTTAAGAGCACCCCACGGAGAGGCGTCGGGGTTTGGAGTTGTCATAGATGGAGAAGTAGTTACTATTGACACATTTCTGTTGGTACTGTATACGACTGGACAAATTCTCGTCTCTTGACCCTTTGCCCAACGTGGCGGCCGGGGCCGTCAGCGCTATTCTCAAAAATTGCCAATCAGTTTTCATTATCTTTTTTCGTTTTTGTCTCAGGAGCATGGGTTATGGCCCCTCATTGGGGCGAGTTCGTTGAGCTCGTTCCGGTGGGGGTTCGCGACCTGTGTTCTTGGGAATGAAAGAATATAGTTATTCAAAAGTTTTGGGTTTTTTTTGGTTTTTTTTGTTTGTTTTTTTTTGCAAGTGTCGTCTGCTTTTTATGTTGGGTAAAGGGTTAACTCAATGCTCGTCTCTTAACTAAATTGTGTGAGTTACACTAGCCACCAGCGACCAAGACAAAGTATAGTTGAACGATTGTTGGACAGTCCGAGACCAATGTTGCATTATATAATCCCCGGGAGACGACAGGTAGACAGCCAATCTGGCTATGCCGTCTCCCTGCGGTATACAGGTTTATTAGATTATTTTTGTCTATAATTCTGTATGTATATTTTTGTTCTATAATGATGCATGTATAATTTTCTGTTTTCTGTTGTATATTGCTAAATAAAGATTCATTCATTCATTCATTTGGTTTAGAAGAATATCTCCGAAAATTACCCCCATCTTTGGCCGTCTCCCTTCTCCGTTTCCGAGTTAGAAATCATAGGCTCCCAATCGAAACCCGTAGCTGGGCGGGAATAGAACCGTCCCAAACAAAATGCAACCTATGTCAAGCTGATATAGGCGACGAATACCATTATATCCTTGTCTGTGACGAATTAAAAGAATTAAGGACTAAATACATCAATTCCTTCTGCAGGCTACACCCTAGAATCAACAAAGTCCAGAGTTTATTCACTAGCTCAAATACTAAACATACTTGCAATCTAGCAAAATTTATTAGGGATTTGAAATCAATTTTAAATCCTTCTCTCGGCTGACCTCATTACTTTTTCCTTACTTTTAACATCCCCTTCCTCCAACCACTTGTTATGTGGAAGAACAAGACCGTCGCCGTGCATATCATATTTATATAACAATAGCCTTCAACAGCAATTTGATCAATATCGCCTATGTAAAAAAGCTTGCTAGAAACAGTAAACACCTTGCATTTCTGAGATCATCCTCCCGCAATTACAGACGCACCTTTCGCCGTAAGGAGGATCCTCCTTGACATTTTTCGTTTATAGCGTGCATTCCGGGAGGAAGAATTCTCGGATAAATGTTATGTGTCGAATCATTTTAACATGGCACATATTGCATCGCGATATATAAATAAGCATGCGGATGAAAGAAAATCACTTTAAAATTGACCCGAAAATCCTGCATGCAATATGATGCCTGTTTATCTTACCACGTGAATAGCTACAATAAGTACTGTTGGTGGAGGTTGTGATGTAATTAATTATTTGGACTGGAACCCGATGGACTGTATCAAGAAAGACAGAGCACATCGTGCACTTTCAGACGGGATACAGTCGATCGGATTTCTAACTAAAGAAAAAAACATTGATTGATTACAAATACCATGGCGGATATGATAGAATATTTAAAAAAACAGAATCTCCCCACACACCACCGCCCCCCCCCCCCCCCCCCCCCCCCCCAAAAAAAAAAAAACCTTCGACAGAATGCATGTATATGACCATTTTAAAATTAAACGCCTGTTGAAAAGCTCGAAAGCCAAAACACCTGTTCCTCCATATATGTATCTTATATTTTGTTATTTCATGTAATAACCCCCACGGGCCAGCGCGATCTTACTTCGTATGTTATTATAAAATGTACTACGTTTACACTTTACGCCATAATAATGGTTAAAAGTGAGAAATAAATTGAAATTGGAACTCGAACCAGTACTTTTAATGAGTATACGAGTCGCTGGCTCCAAAATATATCTTCACTGTTAGACTCCATTGGCATGACAAACATTTGGACTGGGCAATGTATCAGAGACCTAAAACGCTTTGACCTTGCTCTGAAGCAAAGATTCATAGACATTGGAGAGCTACCCAGAACAGTTCAAGTAAATATCAATTTTATAACTCCATAAAGACAACTTTTGGATTAGAAACCTATATTAAGAAACTGCCTCTTTCTTTGACTATCCCACTCCTCCATTTCAGAACGCGAAATCACCGACCCCCGATAGAAACTGGTAGTTGGACGACGGTAGAAATATCAGAGAGAAAATGTACATTGTGCGGAATGGACGTAGGGGATGAATATCACTATATTCTTGTTTGTAAAGAATTGAAAGACCTGCGCAAACAATATAAAAAGCCCTACTGCCGATAACTCCCAAATATGTTAAAAATCCAAAACCTATTTGATGGAAAAATTTATAAAAAAAATTACTAAATATTGTAACCACTTCCCTTGGATGACTACAAGGTCATGCCACATAAAGAAAAAGTTACCCCCAAGATGCAGACATTGTGTATGGGGCTGGGCCGCTGCTGGGTCGCTGTGGGCGGTGTCTCGTTTTGCTGTGGGCTGGAAGTAGCATTAGCCCCGTCCAGTAACTTCTTTTTAATTTAGTGGATGTAAATCGGGTTCTGGGCTCTGCCCGCAGGGATTTGGTCGTGGTCCGACCTCCACGTGCTGTTAACCCTCTATCCCGAAACACCTAACAGACTTTTGCCCAAGCCATATAATTGTCGGTATTTTCCAAATAAACTCTCGAGGGAATGATTAAAATAAATTCACCCTGCTTCTAGGCGGAGATGCGCCCCCTCATTGAAGCGCGCCCTTTGAGCACGTCCCACTGTGGGGACGTGAGCTGCGGATGAGAGGCAAACAATTAAATTGAAACAACAATCTCCAATGGCTGTGTTGGGTGAATAGTCGATGGCTTTGAAATCCCCATCTTAGTCTGTGAAATCCAAGTAATTGCCAATGAGACTGATATGATCAGGGTGAAAATTCACACACCCGTAATATATTTTCAAGAGCGTGTGCGTATATATATATTTATATACATATACCTATGTACTTATGGCACTATATATACAATACACATATGTTACATATGTCATTATGTCTGCGAAGAGAGAGTGATGTACGCATGCATATGTATGTATGTATGTATGGTATGTATGTATGTTACGTGTGTGTGTTTTTTTTTTCAAAGGACACAATCATGTTGTAGAGGAATTTTGAATGTTGGTTTCTGATCCCCAGCCGGGATTCGAACCCTCGGCAACACCGCCTGGCAATCAGGAGTCCAGCGTCTAAACCACTAGACCATTGCACACCGTCAAAAAACGATGGCTGGAATCTAGCTTTTTAGATGAAGTCCTCATGATTACTTGGTTCATCTTCCTTTCGGCAGCAGCATGAAAGTGTGGAACGCGCTGGCTACAGTACGACGAACGTGCTGTGGATGGCCTCAGACGAAGACTGGCACGGGCTTGTGTGTGTTTTTTCAAATGACACAATCATATTTTAGAGGAATTTTGAATGTTGGTTTCTGATCCCCCGCCGGGATTCGAACCCTCGGCAACACCGCCTGGCAATCAGGAGTCCAGCGTCTAAACCACTAGACCATTGCACACCGTCAAAAAACGATGGCTGGAATCTAGCTTTTTAGATGAAGTCCTCATGATTACTTGGTTCATCTTCCTTTCGGCAGCAGCATGAAAGTGTGGAACGCGCTGGCTACAGTACGACGAACGTGCTGTGGATGGCCTCAGACGAAGACTGGCACGGGCTTGTGTGTGTGTTTTCAAATGACACAATCATGTTTTAGAGGAATTTTGAATGTTGGTTTCTGATCCCCCGCCGGGATTCGAACCCTCGGCAACACCGCCTGACAATCAGGAGTCCAGCGTCTAAACCACTAGACCATTGCACACCGTCAAAAAACGATGGCTGGAATCTAACTTTTTAGATGAAGTCCTCATGATTACTTGGTTCATCTTCCTTTCGGCAGCAGCATGAAAGTGTGGAATGCGCTGGCTACAGTACGACGAACGTGCTGTGGATGGCCTCAGACGAAGACTGGCACGGGCTTGTGTGTGTTTTTTCAAATGACACAATGATGTTTTAGAGGAATTTTGAATGTTGGTTTCTGATCCCCCGCCAGGATTCGAACCCTCGGCAACACCGCCTGGCAATCAGGAGACCAGCGTCTAAACCACTAGACCATTGCACACCGTCAAAAAACGATGGCTGAAATCTAGCTTTTTAGATGAAGTCCTCATGATTACTTGGTTCATCTTCCTTTCGGCAGCAGCATGAAAGTGTGGAACGCGCTGGCTAGAGTACGACGAACGTGCTGTGGATGGCCTCAGACGAAGAATGGCACGGGCTTGTGTGTTTTTTCAGATGACTCAATCATGTTTTAGAGGAATGTTGAATGTTGGTTTCTGATCCCCCGCCGGGATTTGAACCCTCAGCAAAACCGCCTGGCAATCAGGAGTCCAGCGTCTATTTTTTTTTTTTTATTTTATTAAAATCTGTATGTACAATATCACAGAAAAATAAGTCGACATAGACTTTGATAGACATCTCAAGCAAATCATTTATCAGAGGTATAATAATATCTCAAATTGATCTCATATAATCCAACCGCCTCTCCCCCTCATTCTGGTGTAGGACACAAGATATATGGTGACCCCACCCCCATTTCACCTCAAAACAAATTATCACATCACTGACACGGACACCACGATCTGTTGATATCTAAAATGAATGCCCAACAACCTTCGTCAAATTAGAAAACATCAAAACTTATTTCTAATGGGGCTGCATGCTTCAAACGCTGCCTTACTTTCTGCCACCGACAGGGACTCCCTCCCCCCCCCCACCACCCACACAACCCCTCCCCTTCTTTGGAAGTAAATTCATATTCAAAAATTTAGTTCAAGAAAACCATTTTGGTAGAATACAATGTTATGTTGGTTAAACAAATTTCATCAAACAATTTACAATTGTTGGTGTTGGAATAAAACAGCTGCAAATATGTGAGGTGCTGTTTCAATAACAGTCTAAATAATCCAAACGCACCAATCAGTTTGTTTTCTTTTATGAAGTAATGCCTCCTTCTGATTACAGCCGTTCTGTAACAACACAATAACAGATTGACAAAAGAGATGTTGACCGACTTTTCAGTGGTGTGGAAACCAAACAATAGACATGTGTCAATTTTCTCATTGGATAGAGGTTGTGCCTTCATAAACAGATAATCAAGTAATTCGTGACATTTCATTCTTAACCTATTAAGGAAGGGACAGGTCAGCAAAATGTGTGGCACGTCCTCATTTTCTTGTTTACACATTGGACAAAGTGGTGAAACGTCATCATCGATTTTGTGCTTTACTGAATAGGAATAAATAATATTGTGAACTATTTTGAAGTCCGTGTCAACCATATCAGCTGATTTGTATGACATATGGATGTTTTTATAAATTTTGTTTAGTGGAAGTTGTGGAAATTTATTCAACCAAAACGTTTCTGCTGTGGGATTTTCAATAATTCTGGAAACAATGATACTGTAGGCAAGCTTAGTGGAAAGAAATTCAATTGACAAAACTTGATCAGCTTCATTCACAAATTTAGGTCACTGAACTTCGGGACTACCATTGTTGTCAAAAGTAATAGCCGGGGGTGGTAGCTGTATTTCTCCATTAATTTCATTTTTCCACGATTGAGGCAAAGCTTGAATTAAAGTGTCATATTTTCTTTTTATATCTTTAATACAAAAGCTAGTGTTGTGTTGAGCTACCATTTCTAGGATTCCATTTACCGGAATAAACCCATGAACAACCTCATTTAAGAAATCCTTAACACATACCAGGCCGGCATTGATCAATTCATGAAAAAATAATTGTCGGTGGTCATGATCAACAATACTTGGATTGTCGAAACAACACTGTTGAAATATATTTGTTACGTTACATTTATGACTTTCTGTGATTTCAGAAATTAAGGACTTCAAAATAAAACCATTTTTTAGACCTCAAATACTTTTTGTCAAGATCAATACTAAAAATATTATCCTTAGACAGTCTTAACCCTTTATATTGTCTAATATTATACTCGAAAAAAGCAGTCCAAGGAAATTTACTTACAAACAATTTTTTAACCCACTTACACCTTAACGCTAACATTTTAGACTCTATATCAGTGAACAATAAACCACCTTGATTGTATGGGGCTATAATAGAAGTGTATTTAATCAAATGTTTTCCCTTTAGCCAAAGAAATTCTAAGCAAGCTGATTTCAATTCAGTCAGGTAATTGGTTGGAATGCTAACAACATTTAAAGTATACCAGATAGTAGACAGAAGTAAACTGTTAATAACAATTGACCTTCCTTTGATAGATAATCTTCAGCTTTTCCAGAGATTCATTATACCTTTAACTTTAGTTATTTTAGAGTGCCAATTCAAATAATTGCATTTTTCTACATCATTCCCAAGAAAAACCCCAAGAATCTGTATAGCCCCAGTGATTTTATGTAATGGAATTTCTGATATATCAGTGTTTTTTGATAAGCCTAGGGGCATTATTTCAGATTTGTCTATATTTATCTTTGCACCAGAACCTTTGGAATAAATATCTAAAAAATCAAAACATTTTTTAACAGATTGCACATCTTTGACAGCAATTTCAGTGTCATCAGCATGATTGAATGTTTTGCATTCAGAGTTATCAGGAAGTTGTATCCCATGGATATCAGGATGATTATTTATAAGCTGAATTAAAGGTTCAGCTGTTAATACATATAACATGGCTGACAAAGGACACCCTTGCCTGACAGATCTCCCAATCTTAAAATAGGGAGAGAGATGTTGATTTATTTTGATACAACTTTTTGCTCCATTATATAAAATTTTAACCGAAGTTATAAAATTATTTCCAAATCCAAAGGTATGAAGAATATCAAACAAATACTGGTGATTAACCCTATCAAAAGCTTTCATTTGATCTAGTTTAATTAAAAAGCCTTCTTTATTTTCCTCTTCTACATAATTGATAATATCACGCAGGCTTGCAATGTTTTCACTAATATCCCTTTTTGGTATACAACAAGTTCGAGTAGGTGAGACTAAATATGATATTACACTCTTAAGTCTATTGGCTAGTGTTTTTGAAAGGATTTTATAATCTGTGTTTAGTAGGCTAATAGGTCTCCAATTCTTCAAGTTTCTTTTATCACCTTTCTTCTTATAAATAAGCGTAATTATTCCAGATTTCATTGATCTACATAGTCCCCCCCCCCTGATAAAAATGGTGTTGAATACTTTGAATAAAATGGGTTTCAATATATTCCAAAAATGCTGATAAAACTCAGTGGTTAGTCAGTCCATCTGACCCAGGAGACTTTTTAGTAGACATTGACTTTAGGGCTTCAGTTAGTTCAGTGCATGTTAATTCGTCATCACACATGTCTGATTGCTCTGCGTTTAATGTAGTACTAATACTTTCAAGGAGTTGAATTTCATTCCCAGTATCACAATCTTCGAATTTATATAATTCTTCAAAAAGCATATGTGCAGTGTTAACAATTGCAAAGGGGTCTGTGATAGGCACCCCTGAAGCATCAAGCACTTCTTTAATACAATTGTTATTTTGCCTATTTGATTCTAACTTGAGGAAGTATTTTGAACATTTATCTTCCTCTAATGTATGCTGGCATTTAGATCTTAAAATTAATCCTTGTAGCTCAAAATTTTCAATTTTTTTCAAGTCATTTTCCACCTCATTGATTTTTTGAATGCAATTTCGAGGATTCCCTAGCCTGGCTGCTCTTGCCCTTTCAATTTTTAATTTTCTTTCTAAATCATTTTTTACTTTAAACCTCTCTCTGTTTAATTTTTTACTAAAATAAATACTGTATTTCTTGATATGATATTTCAAATTGTCCCAAAGAAGGTTAATGTCATCGTCTATCAAAGTAGACTCTTGAGATTCCTTAACTAGATTTTCGATTTGAGAACAGAAATCTTGATTCCTTAACGAGCTACTATTAAACACCCATGTCCCACTGTCTCTTTCAATTCTTTCTAAATTAATTTTTGCAAGAAGGTAGGAATGGTCACTCATAGCAGTATGAGTTATAAAACAATATTCAAAAAATGAATTCAAATTTGAAGAATTTAAAATGAAATCAATTCTACTTTGTTGTAAACCAAGCTCAGTGAGTCTATGCCACGAAAATTCAACTTTATCATAATTCTTGTGGCGCCATTGGTCAGTAAGATTGAAATCGGATATCAATTGGGATAACTGATTAACACTTTTATCTCTATTGAAATGTCCCATGGGCCTATCATGGGGAGATAATGCTGTATTAAAATCTCCCAACAAAATCAAATTTTCTTTGTTCTGTATTAATACCCCCAATTTCTTAAAGAATTCAATTTTTTCTGTTAATTTATTTGGACAATAGACATTCATGATGTGATAATTTATATCTTCAATGTTTAGTTTGGCAGAAATAATCCTACCATCATCACTTTTCCATATATCTGTTATATTGCTGGAATATTTTTTAGATATAAGGAGGGCCACCCCCCTACAACTCGTGTCATAATTATTAACCATAATTTTTCCATTCCAACACCTTGATAAAGAATAATCTGGAACACTAGTCCAGTGTGTTTCTTGAATGGCGACTACATCTGCATGTTTAGTTTGGAGATTTACACACATTTTTTGAAATTTGTCAAAATCCCTTAACCCATTAGCATTTATTGACACTAGGACTGTCATAAGTAATAGTAGAGGTAGTAAGAAGAGTTGACACATGTCCATCATTTAAACTAGTTTTCTTCCATTGTTCCAGGAAATCCCACACCACAATGAATAGTCACTCCTAATTGCTCTGATCCTATGTCTTCACCCTCAGCACATTGCTCAGCTAGAAAACATTCACTGTTCTCTGCTGAGGAATGGTCAAAGGGAAATTCCATATCTGCTGAAAGCTGTTCAGAGCAATTAACACTTTCCAAGGTAACGTTATTTTTAATATTTTTATCCTTCCTAGGCCTGACTACATTCAGGTTGGGGTGGGTTTAAATCTATTTCTCCTCTTAATGTGGTCATCTGATTTCTTTTCACCATCATCATTACTCTTTCTTTTCCCTTTGTGCACCCCATGAGTACTTTCATTATCAGATACAAATTCAACGTCTTCCTGCTCTTCACTACCTGCGCTTAAATTGAGACCATCATTCACACTAACACTGGGCTGGATATTTGTGGCTTGTTCAGGATATGTTGCTGGTCGTGCATTGACCGAGGAGTTAACACTTTGCCCTGTTTCAATTCCAACTGTCCCCACTGAATGAGGTTTAGGTTCTAAATTGTCCCCATTCAATTCACGACCAACACTCATCTCTCCAACTATTGTAGTAGATACATTTTTATTTACAGTTTCAGATGCACTAGGTGTTTTGTTTTCAATCATATCACAAGTAGAGTTATTAGTGTTTTAGTTTTAGTGTTTTGAGTTCCTATGTCAGCAAAAGGAGCATTTGCCCAACTATGTTCACACGAACAGTTAACTTCCTTAAGTCCACAAAATAAACACATTGTTAAATCTTTAACTGTATCTTTATCACTATTTTGGCTACCTTTGCATCTACACAGGTCTTGTGGCCTTTCACAGTCAGTTCAAAGAACAGTATCACAATTCCTAGCTATGTGCCCCCTTTTCTGGCACCCAAAGCAAGTAAATTGAGGGCAGTCTTTGATGAGGTGGGACGGACTAAGGCATTTAGAGCAAACTTTAACCTGTTCATTATGCATGACTCTAATATAAGAGGGTCCATCAACTGTCTAAATCTCATGGTGTATGGCAATGATGTTATTTCAGCAGGACATTTGACTTTTAAATATCTGGTTCCATCTGCAATCGATGTTGCAGGGTAAACTCTTCTATAAACGGGTGACAAAATTTGAATTTTTAAGTCTATCAACATTTCAAAAATCACGTCATCTTCAATATATGCAGGCAAGTGCAGGAACGAGACAGTAACATCTTCTGAAAATATTATTCTTGCTAACTGAGCTGGATTGTGTTCTGAAACATTATCCGCAAATAATTGAGCAGTTTCACGGTTAACAAAAGTGACATCAAAAGAGTCACCACTGATTGGTACACAGGCTAAAACGGAATTTTCACCTCCTACTTGTTCAGCTTTTTTAATGGTCTCAGTGGCACTTACTTTTCTGACATCACCTACCACTATTCGCACTGTACATTCTTTTCTGTATTTACCTTTAGAATACCGGCCGTCATGACTTTGGCGAGAAGTGTTGTTTTTCATGGGGGCCGCCATGACACTTTTACAAGGCCACCCAAACAACACACATAAAAGTCACTTTTTCTGAGAAAAAGGCTTATCAATTGATTCAAAAATCACAAAAAAGTAATCATGGAGCCATTAATAATTACACATTCAAGAAATGGTTCACAAATGTTGGTGAAAAATCATACCGCCTGGCAATCAGGAGTCCAACGTCTAAACCACTAGACCACTGCACAGCGTCAAAAAACGATGGCTGGAATCTAGCTTTTTAGATGAAGTCCTCATGATTACTTGGTTCATCTTCCTTTCGGCAGCAGCATGAAAGTGTGGAACGCGCTGGCTACAGTACGGAGAACGTGCTGTGGATGGCCTCAGACGAAGACTGGCACGGGCTTTTGTGTGTTTTTTCAAATGACACAATGATGTTTTAGAGGAATTTTGAATGTTGGTTTCTGATCCCCCGCCGGGATTCGAACCCTGGGCAACACCGCCTGGCAATCAGGAGTCCAGCGTCTAAACCAGTAGACCATTGCACACCGTCAAAAAACGATGGCTGGAATCTAGCTTTTTAGATGAAGTCCTCATGATTACTTGGTTCATCTTCCTTTCGGCAGCAGCATGAAAGTGTGGAATGCGCAGGCTAGAGTACGACGAACGTGCTGTGGATGGCCTTAAACGAAGACTGGCACGGGCTTGTGTGCGTTTTTTCAATTGACACAATCATGTTTTTGAGGAATTTTGATTGTTGGTTTCTGATCCCCCGCCGGGATTCGAACCCTCGGCAACACCGCCTGGCAATCAGGAGTCCAGCGTCTAAACCACTAGACCATTGCACACCGTCAAAAAACGATGGCTGAAATCTAGCTTTTTAGATGAAGTCCTCATGATTACTTGGTTCATCTTCCTTTCGGCAGCAGCATGAAAGTGTGGAACGCGCTGGCTACAGTACGACGAACGTGCTGTGGATGGCCTCAGACGAAGACTGGCACGGGCTTGTGTGTGTTTCTTCAAATGACACAATGATGTTTTAGAGGAATTTTGAATGTTGGTTTCTGATCCCCCTCCGGGATTCGAACCCTCGGCAACACCGCCTGGCAATCAGGAGTCCAGCGTCTAAACCACTAGACCATTGTACACCGTCAAAAAACGATGGCTGGAATCTAGCTTTTTAGATGAAGTCCTCATGATTACTTGGTTCCTCTTCCTTTCGGCAGCAGCATGAAAGTGTGGAATGCGCTGGCTAGAGTACGACGAACGTGCTTTGGATGGCCTCAGACGAAGACTGGCACGGGCTTGTGTGTGTTTTTTCAATTGACACAATTATGTTTTTGAGGAATTTTGATTGTGGGTTTCTGATCCCCCGCCGGGATTCGAACCCTCGGCAACACCGCCTGGCAATCAGGAGTCCAGCGTCTAAATCACTCGACCATTGCTCACCGTCAAAAAACGATGGCTGGAATCTAGCTTATAGATGAAGTCCTCATGATTACTTGGTTCATCTTCCTTTCGCCAGCAGCATGAAAGTGTAGAACGCCCTGGCTACAGTACGACGAACGTGCTGTGGATGGCCTCAGACGAAGACTGGCACGGGCGTGTGTGTGTTTTTTCAAATGACACAATGATGTTTTAGAGGAATTTTGAATGTTGGTTTCTGATCCTCCCTCCTGTATGTGTGTGGGTTTGTCTTACCAACTTGACGAGGTAACTAGACAAAAGAGTTTGCGTATTTTGCCTTACTGAGGTACAAAAGACAAAAGAAACCCTTTACCTCGTCTGTTTTTCTTGAACTGTACCGGCAAAACGAGGTAGAAACCTTTAGTCCACACAAAGGACAAACAATGGGGTACCTCGGTATGTGGGGTAGACAAAGATGTGCGTGCGTGCGTGCGTGCGTGCGTGCGTGCGTGCGTGCGTGCGTGCGTGCGTGCGTGCGTGCGTGCGTGCGTGCGTGCGTGCGTGCGTGCGTGCGTGCGTGCGTGCGTGCGTGCGTGCGTGCGTGCGTGCGTGCGTGCGTGCGTGCGTGCGTGCGTGCGTGCGTGCGTGCGTGCGTGCGTGCGTGCGTGCGTGCGTGCGTGCGTGCGTGCGTGCGTGCGTGCGTGCGTGCGTGCGTGCGTGCGTGCGTGCGTGCGTGCGTGCGTGCGTGCGTGCGTGCGTGCGTGCGTGCGTGCGTGCGTGCGTGCGTGCGTGCGTGCGTGCGTGCGTGCGTGCGTGCGTGCGTGCGTGCGTGCGTGCGTGCGTGCGTGCGTGTTTGGGGTTAGAAAATCGCACTGGCACAGACATTTCCTACTGAAACGTTTTTTTATTTTAATATGCCGCCGAAAAATTGTTTTCATTTACTTAACCCTGATTGGTTTCAAACATGACAAAAAAGTACATAAAATTGATTTAAACTAAGTGATGAGCTTCGGAACTGGTTAACCTGACTGGCAAAAATTGATGTTATTCATTGATGGGCTCTAATTTAGTCCTTACAAGGATGTTACGCAAGCTTTTGTTTTTCTTATAGGCGATGACAGGTCGAAGATTCAAAGGTTCATTTAATTTAGCATTGGTAAAATTGAATTCATCTTTTAATATTTTTGCTATTTCGATTTTCATTCTGTTGTACGTTAAAGTGAAAGGAATGATGGACCTCCTTTCGCATTCGCCCTCTGATATGTTCATACCAAATGGCCAGAGGGTTTGAAGCATGTTGATCCAAAAAGCTTCACGTTTTTTTCTAAATTCATCCGTTTCTTCTAATGTGTCTTTAATTGGTGGTTGTTCAATAGGATGGATTTCGAAATCGTCCAAAGAATGGCCAGGAAGGTTAAAATGTTGTGCTACTGGGGCATCAGCATTATGTTTTATATCCTGTTTGTGTCTAGTAGCACGTTCTCGGAAAGGATTTTGACTTTGACCAACATACTGTTTCCGACATCGCTTACAAGTGATAAGGTAAATAATGTTTGGTGAATCACAATGGAGGGGGTTACGGATCTGATAATGATTTTTCGTTTGTTCGGAGGAAAATTCCTCTTTCTGATCAGGCATAAAAGTATGCAGTCTACAACGAGGCTTTTTGCAATTAAATACTGCGCCACTACCATTTTGCAACGGTCTGTTGTGTTCAATCTTCAGTGGTTCGAAATCGGTAGTTTCAGCTGGACTTTCGAGCTTTTTCTGGGTTTGGGATTTCAGGCTACGCAAAAGGCGCAGCGAGTACCCTCTCGATCTGAGGGCGCCAAATAGAGTAGAACAAGCCTCATTGAAATTTGCCTTATCACTTGAATTGCGGTGGAAACGAATGAGCTGTGATTTGATGATACCTTTAAATGTATGTTGAGGATGAAATGATTTTGTGTGCAACAACTGATGTGAATCAGTTGGTTTAAAATATACTTTATAATCTAAATGACCGGACGCTTGAAATTGCTTGCCTTTATACACGGTCACATCGAGAAAATCAACAGAATTTTCACTGATAGTAGCTTTCAATTTAATATTTGGATCGTGATTGTTCAAAATTTCTAAAAATTCATCAAAATCTTCTTTTGAATGTTCCCAAATAATAAAAATGTCATCTAAATACCTGAGATATACGAGAGGATGCTTTGCACATTTGCTTAAGGCATTTTCCTCCCATTCCGCTACATAAATGCTTGCAAAATTAGGACTGAATCTTTTGCCCATAGGACAACCCATTATTTGTAGAAAATATTCTCCATTGAACTGAAAGTCATTACCTTTTAAGCTCAGCTCTAAAAGATCCAAAATTTGTTCATCCGGGCGTTTCGCATCCGGATATTTTTCAAATGCATTTTTAACTGATTTAACACCTTTATCAATATCAATGTTCGTATACATACTGTCGATATCCAAAGTAGCCAGAATTGCATTTTTCGATATTTTCAATTTCGAAAGTTTTGACAGGAAATCCTGTGTATTTTTTAGATAGCTCGGATGTCTATTTGCTATAGGTTGCAGATGATAATCAATTAATTCCGAGATCGCATAAGATTCCGAATTACAATCTGATACAATTGGCCTCCCGGGTGGAATTAAGTCATCCGTCCATGAAGAACGGTCCTTGTGGATCTTTGGTAGGATATAAAATTGTCTTGTTTGACGTGTGTTTGTGTGTGTGTGTGTGTGTGTGTGTGTGTGTGTGTGTGTGTGTGTGTGTGAATGTGTGTGTGTGTGTGTGTGTGTGTGTGTGTGTGTGTGTGTGTGTGTGTGTGTGTGTGTGTGTGTGTGTGTGTGTGTGTGTGTGTGTGTGTGTGTGTGTGTGTGTGTGTGTGATGCAGGTGAGAAGAACTGATGGGTATGTGTGTTCAGGTATGTGTGTTGGCTGCTGGGTAGTGGGAAGAACGAGGACTGATCCATCGCAACGTGCGATTATTGTAACTGTATCTTGAAGCACACCACAGACATGTGTATATATTCATATCTTTTTCACTTGTGGATTGTAACCTCATTACCCAAACTATGGTGAAACGTTGAAAATAAAGATAAACATAATGGGAGTTTCCTTGAATTGACACTCAAATGCATGGGATGTGAAAAGTCAAGTTAATTTCATCCTGAGATGAGTTAATTCAATTGAGTTTTGTTAATTTTTTTTGTGATAATCACAATTTTCTTTTTCAAATTATAAAAATACTTGGGAATGCCAAGAATCCTGGATGTGAAAATACATCTCTGGAAACATGCGAATCTTTTTTACATCAGCATTGAATCTCGGAAATTGTATTTCTTTTGTAGGGGAGCGCGGTGGCTCAGTAGGTAGAGGTGCAGGCTGCAAGCCGAGAGGCCCTCGGTTCGAATCCCACCTGCGGCAACCGCGTTGTGTCCTTGGGCAAGACACTTCATCTCCATTGCCCGCGTGGGGGGCACGATGACGCCGTGTACTAAGGCGTACTGCACGTCGATGGTGCGCATGTCTTCAACCAATCTAACCCTGCCTGTGCTGCAGTGCGGAGTTACGATGTTGGGGAGCTGGCAGCTGCTTGTCGTTGCTCGGTGGTTCTCTCCGGGTACTCCGGCTTCCTCCACCCGTAAAACTGTCACGGTCATGATTAGCCATTGTGCATAAATATGTGACCTTAAATACCAATAAATAATAATAATAAATAATTTCTTTTGTATCGACACGGCAACTGCTCCTAACGATTTACTTAAAATCGCCATTCAATTTTTAGTATCTTTGTTAAATCACCGCATGTTGCCCAACACCGAACGCTCTCGTCTTGCTCGTCACTGTGAGTGGTCATTAGACATAGTTTTGTAGAGAACACTGACATTTCCGAGTTTTTTGTAACAAATTTATCCTGCCCGAAATGAAGACAACTTTCAACCGAAAAAAAAATCTTGAATAACTAACTCAAATATAGCTTATGATCACAAATTAGAACTTGTTGATCGAGCTCGTTCCAACGAAAGTTCATAAGGTAAGTTTTGAGGCAAGAAATAAACTTTGAATGGCGATTTTAGTGAATTGCGACGTTGGGTTTTTTGCCGTTATGATGGGTAAAGGTTTGAAGAATGTATTTTTATATTTTGAATACACTCACCACTGAACTCTACATGTAAATAAGATAGTGTTCTTTTTTTATTCATAGTTTATTATAACTTTAGAATATTTTTGCGACAGAAATAGAGTGAAGCTCTTTGTCAATAATTTATACATATGCAGCATTGGGTAACGGTACTTTCAACCCAGCTTTGGTTGTTGGATCCCATTAACCCAGGGAAAAGAACCTTGCTTTTTCTCATTGCCCAAGATGAGAAGAAATAAACTCCACATGACAGAGAAATTTGAAAACGGCATAAATAGAGCTTTGCGACGAAACTAGAAAAGCCAATCTTCCATGTGTATGCGGAATCGAAAAATGAAAAACGATAACGGTCTCAGAATAGTTAGGTCCAGTCACACAGCTCCTACCGAGAACCACAATGATCATTTTTGTTTTCTGCTAAGTATGGTATGACAGTAAGCTTGGTAAAGTTGATCCACAAAAAATAAGAAATGACGATTCAAGTGTTTTTAACAAAATTGAAATGCATTTGAAAGTTAAATAATTCCACATTGTAGATATAGTGAGAGTCAAGTATTTTGCGTGAATCCCGACAATTATATCCTGAGTGTACGGGGGAAATAGGTATTTCCACGAGCAGATAATCTACCGGTGGACATATCTAGCTTTCATGCAAAGGAATAGGGTAATATGAGCGCTTTGGAAAAAAATCGAATATTTTCTGAAGATTGCATTCGAATCATACAAAACTCAAAGCAGCTCATCATCGTGTAGCCAATTCTACAATCCGCTTACTAAACAGTCGTTGCAGAATATAGCCGCTGGTGTTTTTGCACACTAGGAGTCCGACAGATAAATATAGCTTGAGGTTCTTAGTGGTTATTTGACACTGATGGCTTCAAACTTTTAGAACAAAAGAGCGGAAATTGTTTTAAAATAAGAATTCGATGAGAGGGAATATACCATGGAATCTTTTTATCCAGTATCAGTAGTCAATTCTGTTCCATTGTTACAGGTATTTTTACGAGCTTGCTTTAAAAAGTAATCAACATCTTACAGGTTGATAGAACTTATGGATCATTACATTCATTTTCATCCATCACAATGTATTTGAATCGTACTGCTGTCCATCGGGCTGATTAGAAAATACACAACATGACAGTGGATTGCTGCTCACAAATCAAACGAACGAAAATGTACAAATAAAATTAAGCATTAGATTGGTTAATGGACTGTCTATTTCATATACATGGAGTCCATATCATTCAACATTTCAGAGCACGCTTATGCCATTTGATCGAAAGCTTGTGTTGCAGACGGGGGATGTGATGTACGTTCCTCGCGTGAAACATATCAACTGCGCGGTTCTGATTCGGTCGAAAGAATCTTCGACGAAAGCAATGTGAAACCCCATATTGTCCCTTGAGTGCACCAAGGCGCCACCTGCAAATGCATTAGTATACACATTGATGCAGTGAGTGGGCAAGATCCACTCTCAACGACAAGGAAAGGGCTGACATGACTGTGGAAAGACGGACGATCTTCCCAAAATGAGCTTGTTTACTGTTATGCCATTCATTGCTGAGTTAAATATTTGAAATTTTAAGCTGTTGACCATCTGAAATATGAACTTCATCACACCACTTCCACAATAACCAGGGCATGCTCGATTTTGAGCAAAAGGACACATGTCCATTAACCAATTTATTGTTTTTCTTTCGCCAAACCATTCCCTATTTCTTCTTGGGAGAATTGCCGCATACTGCAAGCGAGAATATTTTGAGCATATCTGCAGTGATGAAATGGATTCCGAAATTATTTTACCACCTGGTTGGAAAAAGTAATATTTACCCACGTGTGAATATATGCTATTTTTCTACTTGAAAATTTAATAATTAATCTATTGTAGCACTGTGGTCTTCCCCTCCTTCGCAGGTAAATTAAATGAAGTTTTCTTTTTTTCCTGTAGAATATTAATAAATATCAATCAAATAATTCCACTCTGCAATGCGAACCATAGAACCAGAAATAAAACAAAAGTTAACCAGGAAGCTACTCGTGCTATACGGTGCATTATTCATTAGTGAAGATATAACCACCAGAAAACTGGTCTTGCTATACTGTGTATTATTCATTAGTGACGATATAAGACATTATCTTTCAATAGTGACGATAACTATGATTTTTCCACTGATAATTTTATCTAATTTCACAGTATTATAAGAACCATTATAGATTTTAGTTACGCTGTACAATCGTCCTTTTTTTCTTTTTTTTTGTTCGCTGAACTGCACGTTTTCTGCGTCTTCGAGCACATCTCTATGAGTACCACGTGTTACGGAAAAACATATAATAAGACCATTAAAAAATGTTTGATAGAGTTCACTGAGGTTTCCATGAAACAAGATATAGTCATTTACATTTTTGGTATACTTTTACTTTTACATTATCAAGGAGACATTCTAATCCCGCCACAGCATTTGGAATTAACAAACGCGCAGGATACAGATATGAATGCGGCGTAGCCAGTCGGATTAAGGGAGAGACCCCCCCCCCCCCCAACAAACAAACACACACTTCTCCTTAAAAAAATTCATCCGCGTTACATTCGTATCTGCAATCCACAGAACTGGTTCAACTGATCTCCCCCTGATATTTCTGGCGTCATTTTGCTACAGTTATGCATTCACTTTCTAAGTATTTTAGCTCTACAGGTATTCAGTGCGCTCCGATTAGATGAAGACCATGTACTTTACCTATGGGAGCTATACAAACTTAACACAGAGTGAGGTGAAATTAGGTGTTGGGGGGGGGGGTATTTTGCTGCTGTCACTGCACAGAAGAAAAATAGTCCCCTCACACACACATACAAACTTCATTCCGCCTGGCTACGTCTTGAGAGATGACCTGCAGGATTTCAAAATACTTGAAACAACCTCTTCCAACCGAAATACCATCCTCTAGTCTTCCATAGCACTGATATATAAGTACAACCTTTTCATTCTACTTATCCCAGGTTTGGAAACAGCAAAATGGTGATATCCTAGAATGTTCATTATCTGACGTCAATAAACAGAAAAATTTGTTATACTGAGAACATAATATCACATCAGACATCAGTTTTCATTGGCGGTAAGTTTTCGTCAGATTCAAGTATTACAGTGTTGTGATTTAGCATAAACGATTGTTTCTTTCTAAAACTGCTCGGACTGTATTCGGACATTGAAGGTCGAAACACCTGTCTGCTGTTACATAATAAAATGAAAATCTGATGACGGAATTTCTGACCAGCCGCACAGTATAAGAAGAAATTTATAGAATGATTAACATACATCAGAAGTTCCGTGATTGTTTTCACAAGAAAGAATCTAGCGGTGTTTCGTTTGTCGTGAGAGGTCGTATTCCAGAAAGCTGTCACTATTAATGTTATGTTCATGGGTAAAGTTGTCACTAAGAAGGTGAAGGACACTGTTAATAAAAGAATGGTTAATTTGGTGCTGCCTTCATTATAGCCTTTCCTGATCTGTGAAGCTCCTGTGTCGTTTTTACACATTACTATTCTACTCTTACGAGATTTGAGCACTTGACGTACTATCAAACAGTTCATTACTGTTATTATAGTGAAAGGTAGAAATGAATAAATAATGGCATCTACCCATGGCCAAACGTCATTTACAAGTTCTTCGTAAGGATTCACTCCGGAGCATTTAGGCACAACATCCCCGTTTTTCAGTGGCACATAAAATATTTCAACAGTCCAGAAAAAGTGAGCATTTATAACAAGGAGGACAAAGAAGAGAATAACAATTAATTTCTTAGCGCGACTGGTGTTACAAATAATGTTGGCTCGTAATGGGTGGCATACAACAATATATCGTTCAACAGTTACGGCGATTATAAGCCAAACCGATAAATCACTGGTTAAATATCCTAGAACCACTATTAGTTTGCACAGCCAGTTGGATTTGTCTTGAATGTCTACACTTGTCAGCTCACCTACCCACTTCCTGAGTAGACCAACATACAGAACTAAACAGTCGGCAATAGATAGCATAGCCAGGTAAAAATAAGTAGAAAGTCGTGTCATATTTCTCTGCCGTAGAATAATGAAGGAAAAAATATTTCCAAATGTTCCGAGAAAAAGTAATATCGGTGGAACGTATAACAGTAATAACTTGTGAACTTTGTATTCCTCATAATCCATCAAAAATGACTCGTATGATTTCACTTTCATCTTTTCTTTTTCCAATAGATTCCACAGTTCCTCCTCATCTGAGAAGTTCACTCGCTGTATCAATGAGTCAAATTGTTCTGCTGGAAGTTGTCGTAAGATTGAAATTATAGCTGTCAAATTGTATTGATTTGAGTCTGCGCGGAACACGCCCTCTGGAGTCTCCATTCTGGAAAGAGAAATAATTATTGTAATGAATGGTTTCTACCATTTGTTTAGAGACTGTGTAGAATGGCATTGGTTTTTAATTATTCGTTCTTAACCGGGTGAATGATAGAAAGGGGCATTTGGGATTTACAGAAAACTACTAGCGCAACAATTGGAAAATTATATGTTCAGTTGAGGTGTTTAAATTCTGATGAAAATGAAAACAGTCCCTTTTTTATGTTGATGTATGTCGTCAACATTTTTATGAACAATTCCCGATGACAGTGTCTGAACATGTTTTCACTTTCAGATTTCATCAAGCACTTTATACCATTTGGGGGTTTAGAGCCATTACATGCTTCAAAGTGGAGGAAAACAGCAGTCAGTTACATAGCAGCATAACAACAGCTTCTAAAGCGTAGGAAGCTGCAGGTTGGTGGTGGGTAGCGCCTCTGAAACCAAATATGGAAGGGCCGGATACAAAATAGAAAGGAAGAGTGAATATTGTTCCAAACTATTTAACAAATACTTATTTGATAATTTTGTGAGAATAAAGAGGACAACCTACCTTTTGGGCTTCAAAAAAAAGCTGCAACGGTTGTGGTTTCCTGAAATCACCAAACAAACTGCAGAAAAACATCTCTCATGCCATCCAAACATCCTGCCCACGACAGTCTGAGATTGCTTCCGGCCTTCGATGTTACTCCCAAGCACCACACCCTCCCCAATTCAAAGTCACCTTATACCGTTGATCAGAATCATGAATATGAAAACCTTCAGAAATTGCCTTTCGAATGGGTTCAATACAGACTTATCATTTTGTTCAGGCAATTTTGAGATGAAGGAGGAGCTTACCTTACAAACATGGAATCTGACACTATATTTCTGAAATGCGGAGGTTAGATTTATTCTTGCCATGCCAACTTAAGGAAGGCTCTCCAAAAAAAGTACAGATATTTAGCAGGGACCTGCATCAGGGTTGGGCGAATGCATTGTAAATGTATTGAATACGAATACGAATACTTTGAAATTTTATGAATACGAATACACAAATTCCATGTGTATTTGAATACGAATACTTTATAGTGTATTCATGAATACAAATATGAATACTTGAATACTTTTCAAATTATTTTCTCCAAATGAATGATAGTAAATTAAACTGAAAAAGCCTAGAATATCTTGGAACATTGTCAATAAAATCATAGCAATATCAATGCCTGTGGAACAGCTCTTCAAGCTCGTTTCAATGACATCCATATACATGAAAATAAGAAAAAATAAAAAACAATTGTTGTTCTACGGAACATTTTGTCAGATAAAGGGTCAACTAAGTTTACATTTAATCAATTATTCAATTACTGTACTGCTGGAATTAAGTTGTAATTTAACCACAATAATATTTGGTGGCTCAGTGGTTAAGGCATTGAACTCCAAACCAAAGGTCCACAGTTCGATCCCCGCCAGGGGTAACTGGGTTGTGTCCTTGAGTAAGGCACTTTATTCCGATTACCCACAGTGGGGTTGTGTACTAAGGCGTACTGCACATCGATGGTGCACTTGTCTTCAACCAATTCTAACCCTGGTTGTGTGGACTTGGTGTGTGGGGAGTCTGACAGTTGCTTGTCGTTGCTCGGTGGTTCTCTCCTGGTACTCCGGCTTCCTCCACCCGTAAAACTGTTTGACACGAGGTGACTCTTGTTGTCGAATGTGTCGTTAAATCCATATAAATAAATAAATGGTTCTTCACTGTAACAACCTCATGAAGCTAATAATGATTTTATTTTGGTTCTGAACACTGTATTGGGTAAATTAAGGAATAACTTGGTTTTCATTTAATCAATTATGCAATACTGTTCTGTTGGAATTAAGTTGTAATTTAACCACAATAATATTTCAGCTTTACCTAAAACAAAGCCTATGATCCTTCATTGGGAGCGTAGTGGCTCAATGGTTATGGCATTGAACTTCAAACCGAAAGGCCTACGGTTCGATCCCCGCCAGGGGTAACTGCATGGTATCCTTGGGCAAGACATTTCATCCCGATTGCCTGCGTGAGTTGGGCGGGGGACACTGTGGCGTTGTGTACTAGGGCGCACTGCATATTGAGGATGCACTTGTCTTCAACCAATGCATGTGTGGAGTTAGTATATTTGGGAGTCTGGCAGTTCCTCGCTGTTGCTGATTGGTTCTCTCTGGGTACTCTGGCTTCCTCCACCCGTAAAACTGTCCGACACGATGTGACCCTGGCTGTCAAAAGTGCCGTTAAATCCCAGTAAATAAATAAATGGTTCTTCATTGCATCAGTCTCATCAAGCTAATATTATTTTTTTGGTCCTGAAAACTGTATTGGGTAAATTAAGGGATAACTGAGTTTACATTTAATCAATTATGCAATTACTGTACCGCTGGAATTCAGATGTAATTTAACCACAATAACATTTCAGTTCTACCAGCCTACGCCTTATTTCTACTAGTACTGTAGAAAAATATGAGATTAGTGTTAATTGGATATTGGAGTTGTTTAAGGATTAACCCTTTACCCAACGCAGACGATTTCAAAATTTATTATTTTAAATAACATTTTTTAATTTTTTCAAAAATGTCAACAAAACCATATCATGTGACACCTCTTTGGAACGAGCTCGACGAGCTCATCCAAAAGAGGGGTCACATGATATGGTTTTGTTGAAATTTTTCAAAAAATTATATTTTTTTAGCTGCTGAATTTGCATATTACGCGGGCGGATGCGGTCGATTCGTTGGGTAAAAGGGTTAAGAACCTTTTCAGTGGCCATATACTGATATCCTTTGTCCTAAGACTAATCTTAGTCTTTTATCTACTGTATTTTCCATAACATATTTGGAGTTAGACTATATCGCGTACCTCCTGTTCTGTTTGTTTTTCAATTATAAACAACCACTCAAATTAAAGAATAGGTGAAGGAGCGAATTTTCGCATTACTACCTTATCGGCAGGTCTTCATTTTCCCCTGATTTCACTCAAAAGCTCACCGTTGTTGTCATTTTACGCCAGCGGCCGACATGTTTGTTTACCAATGACGTAACGGATAGCATAATCTATTTTTACCTGAGGGTTTCGAGGTTGTTGCAAGGAGTTGTGTTTGGATGGATTTGGATACAGATCAAAACATAAATCTGAACCGTTCCACAACATCGGTATGTTTGTTGCGAAATTCGGGCCCAAGTGAAACTTACGATCACAAAGTGATGACCGTTTCTGTAAAATAAATAAAATACGTCGGAAAATAACTGTTGAGGCTTTCTAAGTAAAATTTTGAAGGTCACACTGATAAATTTTGTAACAGCTTTAGAAACATTGTGCACGAAAGCAGACTTGTGAATGATTTAATAATGTTTTTCTGCCGAAAATTTCTTTTCGATGAAAATTCTTTAGTACAGTCGAAGTTTATCGCCGATTGGGGTGGGGATAAACCCCATATTTTTCAATATATGGGGTTTATCCCCACCCCAAATGGGCGATAAAACACTGATTTCAACAGATTTCTGATTGAACACCAAAACACTGATTTCAACAGATTTCTGGTTGAAGAACCAAATTATGTACCGTTTTTAGTTAGTTAGTTATTGGTGTTTAAAGCCACATATTCATGCACAATGACTAATCATGACCACGGCAGTTTTACGGATGGAGGAAGCCGGAGTATCCGGAGAGAACCATCGAACAATGGCAAGCAACTCTCAGCTCCACAACATGGTAAATCCACACAAGCAGGGTTAGGATTGGTTGAAGGCAGGTGCTCCATCCACGAGGAGCAGTACGCTTTAGTACACAACGTGGGCAATGGGGTGAAGTGTCTTGCCCAAGGACACAACCCGGTTGCCGCAGGTGGAATTCGAACAGAGTACCTCTCGGCTTGCAGCCTGCACCCCTATCAACTGAGCCACTGCGCCCCCATGTAACGTTTTTGCATCCAACGCGGATTACTTATCGAAAAATCAAGCTCTAAAGTATGTTGCTGTCAGAATACCGGCTTTTACTTCCATTTCGCCAAATTTACCAACATGAGATCTAAAACACAATTCCCCTCGAGCCAAGAACAAAAAATTCTCTCAGAAAACTATGAGTGGACTTTGGGTGATGCCCCCCCCCCCACCACCACCACTGCCACCACCACCTGAAGTTCACTCCAGCACTGTCCTGCCATTGAACTTCGTTGAATATAATTAAGTCAAGCGAATCGCATTGGAATTAAGTTTGGGGAAATGGGCTAACCATCTTTGGTTTATCGCATATATGTGTCTTGCAAGGAAGCAGATTCAGGACTTCCATTCAGGACAGTATGGGTTGAGATAGCTGGCGGCAGATCCTCGATCTAGCATCACTGACTATGTCGAATATGAAGAAAGAAAGAATATATAATGCAAAGTCACATAGCGGAGACATGGGGTGAGATATTCCGTCATGGCCTGCGTGTATCTTTTCATCTTCCACCAATCTTGGGAGCCAGAAATAAGCTTTTTAAAAGCAAATGTTTTTTTTTTATATTTAGAGAGGGGAAACACACGAGATTTTATCCTATCGGGTGGGGGTGAAATGTAGGGAGCAAGTTAAACGGAACTAACACATATCATTAATTAACGGGAGGTCATTTGAATTTGTCCCAAGAACCACGGGCGTATGAGACGGGGGGGGGGGGGGGGGGGGGTGCCACCCCTCTTGGTCACAGGGAATTCAGCTATAATTATTGTTACATGTATGTCGTAAAAACGTCACGTTTCTCGATGACGTGCGCGTTCGTTGTCGCGGGAGTGGGGCTCTCCCCCCCCCCCCACAAAAAAAAAACGTCTAGAAATTTCGAATTTCAAATCACTATTTGACTAACAGCTGGAAACTTCACATACTATTGTAGAAATTGTGAAATACTTCTTGGAATGCAACGCAAACAGACAAAATTACATCCTGTGCAGGCGGTTGGAAGTAAATTCACGAGGGGCAAAGTTTGGATCGGAGGTAGGGGTTGTCTAAAACAACTCTTTTTTTTTTCCAGCCTAATATCTATATTTTTTATTTGCAACCCCACCTCCTTCTCTAGTCTAAGTTGAGTTTTAAAAGTTATTTCAAATTGAGCACCATTCTTTCTCAAATTTGTTCAATCTGCGCCAAATTTCATCCACTATGCCTGAAACGAGTAGATGAGGAGGCAAATATGCTAATCTATTTTGCTAGTATACCATCAACTCACAGTGGATAAGTTGTCATAAATGGAAAATACAGAAACCGAAAGTTGGAACTCGCGAGGCGGAGAATATTTTTCTCCACCCTTTGGGAGTGGTCTGTTTAAGTGGGTTCAGGGGGCGACCAGAGGCGCCCCCCCCCAACAAAAAGAGGTGAAACGGTAAAGAAATTCAGAGAAGAAAAGGAAGTATGCGAAAAAGAAGGCGGACTGTTTTTATATGGGCCTACGAGCCTCATCATTTCGAACGCCGAACAGTGACATTTTCTGTGCGATGCCGATTGGATTCGCGGCAGCAAATTCAGTTTCGTACGCAACCGCACACATGTGCCGGTGGCAATGGGTTCCTATATCAATTTTCTCTCTGACAAATGCTTCTGGTAAAAATAACACATCGGACCCCAGATCTGTTGCCGCAACTGCAAACATGTGCGCTTAGCTTCACTTACAAGCGACACGGAACGCGCTGCGTGACGCAGACCAATATGCCCAAGTTTTGAATTTGAATTCGAGAGTGAAACAAAGTTGCAGGTATCACGGAACTGAATATTTTCCCACAGGCGACAATTGTAACGTTCAGGCGAAAAACATATGATCGCATCACTTTAATTTTGCCATTCAAATATCTTTGTCAAGTATAGCCCTTCAGACAACTTTTTCTCACCCGAGAACAACAAGGGTCATGCATCAAATAAGAGAGAGAAACTGACACGAAGGGAAGTACCGGTCACGTGCATTTTTCAGGCAATTCCCTACAGAAACACACAAAAAGTAAATTGTATTTTTTAGGTCCAAGAGTCATCAAATCACTCTATTTTTGTCAGGCATATTCGACAATAGTGCAAGATGTCAATAGAATGTTTCAAACCTTTATTGAAACAATATATTTTCCGAAGGCTGTTTATTTTTAGAGATTGTGTTGCGAAGTTGGCCCACAGAAGTTAAGCAAGCTCGAAAGAAGAGCTATCGCTGTTCCATAGAAATTACAGGACAGTTTTCTATTAGTTTGAATGGGACTCGTATTATTGTTGTTAATTTTCCTCAGAGCCGATATTCGTAGAACTGGATAAACTAATAAGAAATACTCCGACCTACACTCGACCGACTGACCTACACTCGGTGGAAGAGCTGATCAGAGATAACGCCGGTAGTCGAGTTTTAATTGATAAATATCACGGCCGGAAATCGGTATTGGTACTATTTGAACTGTCATATATATCGCTGTCATCAACCCATAAATCACACTCCCAGAACAAACGGGCATCACATAATGCTAAAGTTGCAGAATTGTAAATTCTCTCACATAATTCCCCCGGCGGAATGTGTTTGTGGAACAAGCACTCGATAGATTGCATGCAGATTTCCGACAGTCTGCATGGCAGTACAAGTGTCTAACAATGGTGATTGCCACGTCACGGGAGCTTTCCCTAACTATTCCGCTGACGGGCAGTCGCGTGATCAGGTTTGGCATCAAAAATCTAGTGGATATAAGCACCTATTCCTGGATGTTTGGGAAGTTGTCTCTGGGCTCCCGACGAGCAAGTACCTACCTACAAGAAGTAATGTGGATGCCGCCACGGTTGCTATAAGGTATGAACTTTGACTGAACAATGTGAATTTTACTTTATACCAGAGAAAACGATTGGTAGTTGAGTTTTATGTGTTAATAAAAATCGTATATAATTGGTAAACTGGTCTTCGTTGTGCTGAACACGACAAGCTCGTGAGGTAACTAACCCGAACCCAGAATCTGGAGGCTGTGCCTAATATCGTCTGGTAAGGAATCACAAAACGCCACGGGTTGATGGGACTTCGCGGTTGATGGGTCTCCGTAGTTCTCTCAGTAATCACAACGCTTGGAGTCAGAATTTACGATCGCAGATCGATAGACTTTTTACTAAATTCCGTAACAATTGCATCATTTCCGAGTGCAACCTTTCAAGGCGGGTAACTCTAATTCAAATTTTTAGTTTCCTGATACCTGTTGAGAGTATCTATATTTAATAATAGAGGTTCCTCATTCTTATAAAAACCGATGTCAGATCCACTGTGTGCCGCGACAGATTAGGCGACCGCGCGATGACAGCTATTGAGTCTTTGGGAATTAAACGACTTGACATGGACATTGTGGACTGAAAATTTTGCAGCGCTAAAGTCAAGGAAGATTTTACACAAAAAGTCAATCATCAATGACTGATCATGTCCAGTCTTTTCGCCGCCCATCAAATCTGTCGTAATTTTTACGATACACATCACAATTATTTTGATGATACAATCAGCGTGATGGTATTACAACGTAAAACTCTACTCACAGTTGCGACAAATGGTTCTGTTGTGTAGGCCTATATATGTTTAACAAGTATCATATGATAGTAGAATTAATAGTGAAGTGTCATTGGCATTTAGTTTGGGTTTCGGGATTTGTTGCATCACTGATGTTTCATGCTATGGCAGTGAAAGCATGTCTGACAGGATCGTATCCAGAAAATTGACCGTATTATCAATGTGAGCGCTTAAGCTTTAGGCGCTCCGTGGGAAAAAAATTATCAAATTTATAATTAAGTATTGGGAAGGTGGGGAACTGTCGTTCCACGTGTAATAGAAGTGATTGATATCTTGGGTTTTCAGGACACGCTAATGTTAACTGTATTTCTGAAAGTCTACCTGCATGATGTACTGTGCATTTATGTAACATCATCAGTACTAGATGTGGAGATCGTGCCACGTGGAGGTGGGTGGGGGGGGGGGGGGGTGGGGGTGGGGGGGGGGGGCTTAATGGGAAACATAGGAAGTACGTCATAGTCACGTGACCCAGTTACGCCCAAATACCTAAATGAGTCGAAGAAAGTATGTTCGAGTCACTCGAACGAGCAATTGTTCTATAGTTCATTTGCTCGATGGGATTCGAGTCGCTTGAGCAATGACTTTTCAGTAACTCTTCGATGGATTCGTGGCTTTAAGAATCATATAGGCTTTCGTTATACACACTGAAGATAACTCTGCATACATGTTATGGGAAACCAAGCACTGGTGATCATAAGTCTTGGACGAGGGAACGAACTAGAGCTAGTTTGGGCCAGACATACTGCTAGTGTTAGAGTAGTATCTGTAATAGGCACAAAAATGGGGTTCTTGGAAAATCTGGACCAGTACTTTAGTGTAATAGAACATACTCTCGATCCTATAGCACTACGTGCTACTACTAAAAAACCTAGATGGGGAGTACAAGTCCGTTACGGTTGTTTTGGGCGCATTTTGGTAATTTGGAGGAATTGTCGGCTTGTTTGTGGTAAGTAAAATTACTCTTATACAAAGAAACGTACCTGTTATTGAAAGAAAAAATGATTCGTGAGGAATCCGTATCAAATAGTCGTTTTGGGTGGTTTGGATCGATTGGTGGGTCTTTCTGGGTAATCAGATTTTCTCATATTCAAACGAACAAACCCTCCGCACATTCCCCCGTCTTGGTGTAGGCCATTCAGGCTTATAGTAACCACGTGTTACCTTCGAAACCAAGATGGCGGCCTCCATCAGACAAAATGGCCGACAGAAATACTATCGCCCTAACAACACGCACTGCGCATGTGCACTAAGACCACATGTCACTATGGAGATGACGTCACAAGATGGCCGCTTCCGCGGGCTATCATGACAATCTAACATGACGTAATTGGGTCACATGACTGGGTCCCCTCACTAGGTTCCCACAATGTGGCAAATAAGGCCAAGTGGCCGAAAGCTCCAGTAACTGATTGATTTTATTATATAAAATGGCAAAAAAAAACTATCTACCTACCCACTGAAAAATGTTGGCAGGCTGAATGGGAACATAGTTTATCAAGTGTCCAAAAAGCCCTCGGGGATTGAAATCTTTTTTTCCAATTTTCCCGGGGGTACTCCCCGCCGCCATCTATAATTCTATTAGCATCCCACCTTATGTCTTAGGCATATGTGGCGCCCCTTGCTTAAGTATATCCAGAGGGGAGACACTTTTGAGCCGCCACTGGACCCAGTGGACGTAACGCAGGTATATAGAAATATTAGACAGTCGAGATAATAATTCATAGCTTAGCGTTTTTAAAAATTTCCTTGTAATTAACTGCAGTATTGGTAGAAGTTTGTAGGGATTTATCCAAACGATGTATCGAACTCAGAAATAGAGACAACCAAAGGTAAAAAAAACCGTTAGAGAAAGAGTCATGGGGATTGTAACCAAAATCGACGAGAGTAGGTCAGAAAAGAGGTTTTTGTGTGGCCTGCGTGACAAAGAGAAAACAAGTTTTGAAGAGTACCTTGACAATGGCACCATTGTGAGAGGAGGGGTGGTCACTGTTGTTCAAGCTGAGGTCGCGATCACTGGAGAATTGGGAAAGACGGTGGAAAAGGATAGCCAAATGTGTAACTTGGGCGTAGTGGTGACCTTGGAATACGTTTTATTGGGAAGTCCAAAATCTCAATCTTCTAGATCAAACTTTACTGGGAGTAGTATAATGAGGACGTGGGATGGGAGAATAAAGGAAGTGGTTAGTGGCTGACACAAATGCGATGGTTAGTATGCTTATTGGAGGGATTGTGAAGAATGGGGGTACAGAGTGTCTTCAAGCAGTTCGTCTCAGTACTGGGAAAAAAGATGCGTGGGAGTCGGGAGGCAGTTGGAAGCACATGAGTAAACAAAACCTTCTCAACTGAGAACCACAGCAAATCAGCGGCCAACCAAACTGTTATTAATAGTATATCGACCCACGTATATAGTGTCAAAGCCTCATCCATCTGTAGGGTTCGACCCTCTAATGCTATGGGCACACAGGCCTTACATTACACGTATTTACTCCAGCTGAATCCCGAGAAGCATATAATGTTTTATTGGCTTTGCAGTTAACTGATACCAGACGAGACCGCTCGAACACATTCAGCTAGGCACCTCTACAAAAACCATCGTCGTCTCTTCCAGTTACAAGGTTCGAAAGGTAGTCTGGGTTCTCTAGAAACCCTCAAGCGGATCAGATTTTTAAAAATGTTCGCGGGGAGGGTTCCCTTAATCCCACCAGAAGGAGAAGGCACGCTCACGAACATCCACACCAGGGCTAAGCACGTAGATACTTTTCGGGCAAAATATTCCAGCGCCACCCCCCCCCCCCCCCCCCCGTGCTGCCATGGAAAAAAGTTAGCTCGTTGGTCTATATACGCCTGTGCTGGGTATAATTAGTGAAGTCGAAATATGATTAATATTATATAAATTCTCTGATCAACTTTGCCGAGTGATTTCTCCCTCAGAAGATTTATCAGGTACTTGCTGAGAAATGGTGGGGGAGGGGGAGGGGGGGGGGGGCAGCGTGATCACGTAGTGACGTATTCGTGACGCCCCTCCCCCTCCCCCCTACAATTTTCCAATAAACTTTCTAGTGATTATACGTATTCGTCAGGGTTGTATTCGAAGATGCCAATTCTCTCATGTTATTAGTTATATACTTTCTTAAAAGAAAATTGATTAGATCCTACTTTGACTTGTGTCGGGTTATAGCGAAAACGGCACCGTGTGAAAACGGCACCTGGAGTAAACGGCACCGAGTGAGCGAAAACGGCATCAATTGATTGTGGCGAGAACGGCACCACTTCCGATGGCGAAATTAATTCATTTAAATTCTGTCTTTTTCTGTGTTTCGTTTTGAAACCCAGTATTTAGCCTAAGGTTCTCTAAAAAATATGTTGAAAATTGAGCAGTTAAAAAATGAGAGGAGTGGCAGCAGTTGCCTCTGGACCGGAGGACCGGATCGGAAGGCTCACTGGTAGCATTAGCAGGGGGGTTTAGGCTGTCATCCGGGCACGCGGTGTATACACTCGCTGCTGATCCCAGACACTGCTATTGTGTTCAGGAGATCACAAGTTACAGTTTTTTGTCAGTAATTACCGGCATTGTTTCATCATTGAACGTTCCGGCACCATACTTGTAGAGAGAACGTTTTTCCATCAAAAACATTAAGGTCAGATATGTGTAATTTGCTGCAGATTTTCATCGTTGTGTTGTCTTTACTTCGTCAATAGACCATTCTTTCCACAAACAATCACTTTTGGCCATCTTAAAGATAGCATGAAAGTAATGACATTTTCTTTTAACACCACTGTTAAAAAACCTGGGGGTGCTTAATTAAGTTTCAGGTGTATATATTGAAAAACCGTCACTTCAGTTGTACTAGTTTAATTATTGACTATCCCCTGATATTGATAATAGTAGGTGATAATTGAGAATACAAACACACCTGTACATGTACGTGTACGTGTACACGTACATTCGTGTACACCTCCATAGGATTTAGTGTTAAAATCGTGTACCTGTACACGATTTGAACATTTTTTAGGGTGTTTTAGAATCCATTTTGCGGATTCAATCACCACTGAATTGTATCCTAGAGTGAAAAAAACGCCCGTAGTTTTACGTACACGTACATGTACCGTTTTGATTGAAATCGGCAAATGGGTTTCCCCCATAGGATTCAGTGTTAAATTGCGATAAAAAAAAACGTTTTGTCGTTTCTAAATCATCGTCTTGCCGATTCTAATAATCCGCGTCTGTACACGATTTTAACACTGAAACCCTATGGAGGCGTACACGGAGATTCACTTGCAGAGTTTAGGTCGGAAATCGACTCGTGTACAGACGTGGTGTTAGAATCCGCAAACCCACTGTCGCGTTTCCCGAAGTAAAACTAACACATGTTATTGCGAGGTAATCTTAATAAGCACTTAATGGAAATGTTTTGAATGAAGAATGTTGCCAGGGTGTTAGAATCCGCAAACCCACTGTCACGTTTTCCTGAAGTAAAAACTAACACATGTTATCGTTATGACTGAATGAGGTTTTCGTTCAAAAGAGTCGATTATAAATATGATCTGTAAAATAGACATTCGTGTTTTGTCTTGATGTAAAGAAGAGAAATTGACTTTAAGCGTCCGTTCAAAAAAGTCAATTATAAAATATGATCTGTAAAAAATAGACATTCGTGTCTTGTTTCGATGTGACGAAAGGAGATTGAGTTTAGAGACAATGAGAGAAAAGAATCAGAAGTCTGGTGAAGTAATCTTAATAAACACTTAATGGAATGTTTAAACGCATTTTCCGCTCAATTAGGTTTTGAGTGGTAAAATTTTTAATATATTCACGATAGCGATCAGAGAGATTTGAAATGAATGAATAAGTTCCTTTAACGTTAAAATTAGAAAAAAAACAGTTTTCTTTTGTGTGTTGAAATGTTTTAATCGTCATCAAAGGGATTCTCTCTTAATTCGACAGTGAGTGAATGGTTCTTTGATATGTGAATGGAATTCCTTTGACAAAACGTAAATTACTATCAAAATGCGTTAAATCAGAAACCGGTTTGTCATGTACTGCTTAAACGTATTTTTAAACTTCTCCAATTCAATCAACACTGAGTTGAGATGTGAATATTTTTAGTTTTTTATATTAAAGACGGAAAGATTTTTATTAACTTAAAAACATAAAAATATAATTAAACATTTAATTTTGAAAATAATAAAACAATTAAAAACGAAAAATGTTTTTACAGATGGATTCTAGACACCGAGATCGAATTTTAGAAGAGTATGAACGTGCTAAGAAGGGCATTCAGTTGGCTGACAGAAGCAGACGTCTTGGTGAGATGGAACTCAAACGCGAAGCCACAAAAATATTTAAACCCGTGACGGAGGGTCAAGAGCGAAGCAGGAAGGAGATAGTCGAAGAATTGAGACCCATAAAAGAGAGTTCTTTGAGAATGGGTTCGTTGCCTTTTAGTTTTGGAAATCGGCATTCCGTTCAATCTACACCGGATTACATTCCCACGGGAATTCAAACAGAGACCGACACCGATACAGCTTCGACTATCACCACTGATAGCGTCGCATCGTATGATGATGATGGCGGTAAGAGAGATCTGTTGTATGGATTTTATAAGGATTCGGAGGGGAGAACTTTTGTTGGAGAAACAGAAATAGAAATTGGCGATGATGAATTGATCGTTGGTTCGAACAAATACGAATTGACTGATGGACTGCGCAGATTGCTCCTTTACGACAAGCCTAGCGATTACACGGAACAGGATTTCGACAATTACGGTGACATTCTGGTTCAGACCCACGCCATGAAGAGAAATAACGATGCCAGAGAGACGAGACCCAAAGCCAACAGAGGTTACAAGTGGACGAAAGTGGTGAAACCCATATGGGATATGAACAAGAAGTTCATCGAATCGGTGACTGGCAAAGGGGTGAAAACCACTTTTCTTCCGAGCGATTCTGACGCTCTGTCTCAGAGACTGAGTTTGTTGATGGCGAGCAGACGGGCTGGTAACACAGGATTAGATAATCAGATAGTTACTATATCTGACGAATTGTTAAGACAGAAGGTTTTGAATAAAAAACCATTATAAAAGGCTGACGAACGAATTGAAGGATTGATGTGTATATAATAAGTAGAGAGAAACAAACAAACAAACAAACAAAAATAAAACAGTAAATTTTTACACTAGAATAATAAAAGTATTTAAACAACAAAACGATTTACCAGTGAAAAAACAAAATATATTATAAAATAAATATGTTGGTGATAAAGAACAGGGGATACATCAGAACTTACGTTCAAGGCGGTTCTGGCATCGTCGATTCTATAACGCGAGCGTTCACGAGCGATGCGGGTAGAAAACTCGCATCAACTGCGTTTGAGGTCGGTAAGAAGACGGCTTTGGATGTTGGTAAGAAAGCCGCTTCTGAAGCCAGTGGTAGGATAGCTTCTGTGGCTGGCAAGAGGGCAGCCGACGCGTTGATCGACAAGTTGATCAGTCCGCCGGTGAAGCGAGCTGCGTTAGAGCGGACGCCGAAAAGTTGGAAAGATTTTAAGGATGCTCTGGTACCCATACAAGATTTAGCCAAAATGACGAGTGGATCTGGATTGAAGAGAACTCACAACAGTGTGATATAAATAAATAATAATATTAAAACAACTGAGTTTGAAAAAACATAAAAAATTGTGTTTGAAAAGAATCTAAAATAACAAACAAAAAAATAAAACAAAAGATGAACATTAAAGATATGTCTTGGAACGACGCCGCGACCAAGAGGTCGAATAACGAGTTCTTTCCCAAAAGCATAAGAGGCTTGATAGTGGGAAAATCGAATTGTGGAAAGACCAATCTGTTGATGATTCTGTTGTCCCAACCCGACTGGTTGGATTACGACAGATTGTTCGTGTTTGGCAAGAGCTTGTTTCAACCCGAATACAGATTGCTTCGAGAGTGCATGGATCGTAGATTGCCCAAGGACGTCATAGCCAGAATCTTTGACAGTAGGGAGGAATTCGACAAGAGTGAAGCTCCACTTTCGACCATTTTGGATGGTGCGGCGATGGGGCTGATGAAGCGAAATGCATCTTCGAACGTTGAGTGTCGATTTTATGAGAACGCTAGCGACGTTCCTGATCCTTGAGAACTGAAATCGGAAGATAAGAATTTCATGATTTTCGACGATCTGCTTTTGGAGAGACAGAACCGATGTGAATCGTATTACGTTAGGGGTCGACACAGCAACGTGGACTGTTTCTACCTGTTGCAGAATTATTTTCGATTGCCCAGACAGACGATAAGGGAGAACGCTAATTTTCTATGTCTCTTTCGCCAAGATCTCAAGAATCTCAATCACCTCTATGGCGATCACGTCGCAAACGACATGAGCGCGGCGGAATTCAGGAGATTCTGCAAGAGGGTTTGGGATGGTGGACTTTACAATTTCATCATGATCGATTTGACAAGCGAATTTAATCGTGGAAAATATCGGTGCAGATTCAACAAGTTTTATATTTCTGATGATACGAGCGTGAAAATAAAATTTAGAAAATAATAAATCTTCAAATAATTAGTTTTGAATAAAAAAATAAAAAATAAAATTAAATATAATGTTCGAACATGGAGAATTGTTAGAACGGATAGCCGAGAATACGGCTGCAAAACAATCCATTCAAATCGTGGTGAGTGGCGATTCGACTCGATTCGCTACGAAATTCGAACCTTCCATCGAATTGAATAGAGAGAAAAGATACGAGATGGCGTTGGTGAATCTGGAGACTTATTATGACTTTCCCAACGTCACCGAAAAGAATAACTCGTTCAAGTATTCCGACAGAGTGGATTGGTTGGAGATTCGAATTCCCAAAGGGAGTTATGACATAGACGATTAGAACAATTACATTCAGACGCGAATGAAGACAGATGGAAAGGAAGCAACAAGATCAGACTCGCTCCCAATCCTAATACCTTACAGATGATGTTGGATTTGGAAGATAATTTTCGAGTGGATTTCAACATGGACGATTCTATAGGCAAGATGTTGGGATTCGATCAAAAGGTGTATCGAGGCCACGCGGCATCTGAAAATATGGTTGACATTCTCGCAGTCAATAGCATTCTGGTGAACGTGGACGTGATTGCTGGAAGCTACGTGAATGGTAGCGCTCAACCGATGATCTATTCCTTCTTTCCAAATGTGTCACCGGGTTATAAGATCATGGAGCAACCTTGAAATTTAGTTTATCTACCAGTCATTTTAGACACGTTGTATAGTCTCAAAACCACGTTGACGGATCAAAATGGTGAACTGTTAGATCTTCGCGGAGAGAGGGTGACGATACGATTTCACATAAGAGAAATATAAAAGCAAAAAAAAAAAAAATATTGTGTATATATATAGATAACAAAAATAAAATAAACGCAATATTAATTTTACAAAATTATTTTAATATAAATAATTATTATTAAACAAGAAACAATTGAAGTAAATATATTTTAAAAAAACGAATTATGACAGAATACGTGATTAAAAACGTGAACATATCCGCAGGACAAAGGAAGAAACTTAAGAGAGCGTTAACAACTCGAGGCGAGGCGGTGAGATTCAAATTCACTCACGAAGATTTGATGAGAGGCGGTCAGGATTCGATCGCCTGGACCAGAAGTCAAATCAAAAGGATGGAGAAAGTGATTCACGATGGAAGAGGGTTGACGGTGAGATTGAGTCCCGCTCAATTGAGTACAATTTGAGAATGAAAGGTGGTTTCCTACCACTATTGGCAGGAATCGCCGCAAAAGTATTACCCTTCGCCGCAAAGGCACTACCCTTTCTCGGAAAGACTCTCGGCGTGGGAGCTCTCACAGGACTTGCTAGTTCGGCAGTTGAGAAATTAATGGGTGGCAGCGGACTGTTTTTGAAGAAGGGAGGAGCCGTGTGTCGCATCCACATAGACGACAGCGGTAAAGGATTGTATCTAGAACCCGTTAGAGGTGGCAACTCTCTGAGAGGAAATGGTCTCTATCTGAAGAGTGGACAGAACGTTGAGCGACTCAGCAAAGGTTTGTTGCTCGGTGAGAATTCGCCGTTTAAGAATATACCGATTTTGAATATGTTATTATAATATAAAATTATATGATTATATAAAATATAAATCATAGAAAGTATAAAATAATATATTTAAAATGGATAAAAAGGTGGAGAAACAATTAGACAATAATGACAAATATTGCGAGAGAGTGCGAAAAAAAAAAAAAGATGTGGAAAAATGCTTAGATGCTAATGATGGATATCTTAGAAAAGAACTGACGAAAGAGATAGATAAAGTGCGGGATAGACTGTTGGAAATGAAAAGAATGAGACGCTTTCCACCGTCACGACTACCTTCTGAAGAGAATGGTAATGATGCGAGTGTTACCAAGAGATGCACAACATTCGTTCATAATTATGATTCAGATAAACAAATGTGTTGTTATAAAAACGTATCATATTACAAAAAAAGAAAAAAGGAAAAGAAGAAGAATCGACGCTGAAATTTAAGTAAAAAGGAAACGTTATTATATTATATGGGTAATAGTGAAGAAGGAAACCCCAAAAAAGTAATGAGATCTAAAAAATGATCTCATTACTTTTTTTTTCCTTTTTCTTCGCTAAAAATCAATCTCTCTATTGTTTATATTTCCAAGCCCATTATTAGCATGTTGACACTCGTGTTTTCAAGATGATCTCATCACGTTTTTTCCTTCTTCTTTGCTAAAAAATCAATCACTCTATTGTTTATATTTCCAAGTCCATTATTAGCATGTTGACACTCGTGTATTCTCCTTTTTCGAAGACGTGTTGAATGTTTATCTTTACTCTTTTGAGTTTTTTTACATCGGTGAACTTGCTCTCACCACCCTATTTGTCCACGAGTTCGCGTGAGATTTTTGGATATATGTAACTTCCATAGAACAACGTCAAATCGTCCTTGTCGAATTCTTTATCTTTAGTGATGACAATTTTCTGCTGATCGCTTTGATAGTCGTAAAACAAATCGAGCATGGCTTCATCCGATTTCAAAGTCATCTTATATTTGTCGTATTTATGCTCTAAATCCTTCATCTCGATCTTGTTCAATTCGATGGGATCGTGTTGTTGTAATCTATAGATTTTAAAACCTAATTTCTTATTCATTTCGACTCGTTTCAATTTCAATTCGCATCTTTTAGGTGTTCCTGTCATAATCGATTATTTGTTTTTTTTTGTTTTATGAATTCTTGCAAATAATGTATATTTTAAATTTTGTATTTTAATAATTTGTTTAAAAAAAGTTTTGTTTTTTTTTTTTGCTCTTTATATATATAAAAAAAAAAAAGTTTTAAAACTTTTTTAATTTTAATTTTCTTTAATGTGAAAATTTTTTTGTAAAAAGTAATGAGATCACCTTTAGATCTCATTACTTTTTTTCCTTCTTCTTTGCTAAAATCAATCTCTCTATTGTTTATATTTCCAAGTTCGTTATTAGCATGTCGACATGCATTATTTTTCCACTTATCAAAATGTCTTGAATGTTTATCTTTACTCTTTTGAGTTTTTCTACATCGGTGAACGCGCGCTCTCACCACCCGATTTGTCCAAGAGTTCGAGTGAGATCATTGAAAATATTTTTTTTCATAGATCATCATCAAATCATTCATGTAGGGTCTTCTGTATTTGTCGATGATATTATTCAGCAGATCGTTTTGGTACTCATAAAAGAAATCGAACATGGCTTCATCCAATTTCAAACACATTATATTATATTTGTAGTCGTAGTGCTTTAAGCACACCATCTTAACATCATTCAGTTCGATGGGATCATGTTCTACTGTATAGATACAAGTATCTGTTAGCGTATTAAAAAAACATTGTTTCAATTTGCATCTTTTAGGTGTTGTTGTCATGATCGATTATTTGGATTTATGAATTCTTGCAAATAATGTATATTTTAAATTTTGTATTTAAATAATAATTTGTTAAAAAAGTTTCTCTTTATATATAAATAAAGTTAAATTTTAACATCCTTTTTTTTTTTCGTATTAATTCAATTTTTTTTCACGTTAAGAACATATAATTGATTAATTCTTTTTGAAAGAATTAAAACATATTATAAACAATTTTAAAACTTTTTAACAAATTATCATTAATACAAGATTCGAAAAAAAATATTCTTACAAACTCAATTTTGAGGTAAAAACAATGATCAAGTCCGAACATCCGAATTATAGTTTAGAACGTGCAAGACTTCAAACGTTTAAAAATTGGCCTTCGCATCTTGCTCAAAAACCCGAAGATTTAGCCACTGCGGGTTTCATTTATGTGGGTAAAAGCGACAAAGTTAAATGTTTTTGTTGTAATATACATTTGATGAATTGGGAACCTCACAACAGACCTTTACTAGAACATATAAATAATATTAAAAAAGGTGAATGTGATTATTTGAACAAGATCATAACGTTGGGATTGATTAAAATTGAAGATGAAGAGTGGAAAAGAAATAAAAACCAAAAATTATTGATGGATATGTTACAATTAGGGTACACTATGGAACAATTGTACAATGCATTAAATAACACAAACAAGACCTTATCTCAATTTTTGACTTTAGAACATCTGATTAAATTCATGACACAAGCAGACGAGTTATTGTCGTGTGTCAAAAATGAGTCGAGCAACACGAACACTTGTCTGCTTTGCGAAAATGTCGCAAACATTTTGTTTCTACCATGCGCACATTTGTGCTATTGTAAGGAATGTTATTCTAGAGACGAGAAAACGTGTTCGTTCTGCAAACAAGAAATAAAAGCGATCGTAAATTGTTTTGAATAAAAAACACATTAAAGAAACAAAATTGAATTAAAAAAAAATCTATTTTTTTTATATAAAGAGTAAAAACAAAACTTTTTAAACAAATTATTTAAATACAAAATTCGGAAAAAAATATATTCTTACAAAATGAAGCAAACAGATAAAAAAAAAATTGAAAAATTTAAATGAGAAAACCGTACCTCAGTTAAACGAGATTTGTAAACTATTAAAAATCTCACATTTCAGAAATCATAGAACTAAATCAAAAAAGATTGAAGTCATACAGAAACATTTGCGAAACGATGGAAAGGCAAACGAAATGCCGATAGCAATGACGTCAAAAAAATGCAACGGTTGTGAAAAATGAGAAGAAGAAGAAAAAGATAGTAAAAGGAATCGAAATGCTGACGTCGAAACAAACTAAAAACGTTTTGATTGTGAAAAATAAGAAGATGACTAAACGAAAAGCCATTGAAGAAGAACTTCAAGTTTCCAAAGAAAAGAAAAGAAAAACTAAAACGAGAACGAGTGATGCACTTCAGATTCTAGGCAAACAAGATATATCGAGCGAAATTCGACGAGCAATAGACGAAGGGAAAGGAAAAGAATATCTAGCGCAACTCACCATGGAACTATTTCAATCAAAGTCTGTGGAACGGGAGAGTGTGATCAAAGGCATTTTTAAAACTTTCGACGTTGTTCCCTCATTGAAGAAAATCGATCCGAAATTGTTCATGGAACGGGTGAAGAAAAAAGTATTGGATTTGTTTCACAAATACATGAACATGGGACTAAAAATTAAGATGATACTCCATTGCATGATGAATAAAATCGACGTGAAGTCTGGTGAGAGCATCGTGAAAAATGCATATTTCAGATCTAACGTCGAACCCGTATTTCGAGGTTCAGATTTATCGGACGTTTTTGAAAAGATGAAAGACAAGATGTTGACGTCTCTCATGAATTATCAACATGAAGGTAGTAATTGGACGTTCGATGAGGTGTTGAAACTCGAAATTCACATAACTAAAAACGATTTGTTGAAAAGGTCTTCCTACGTGAAATTACCATATTTCCTAGCTAAAAAACACGCCGTGATCAACGTGAAAAATACGCTTTATACCCTGTCAAAACAAACCCTGATAGAGTTTCTCATTACGAGGAGACTTCTAAAAATATCGATTGGACCGGAGTGACTTTTCCAATGCAGTTAAAACACATCAAACGTTTCGAGGCTCAAAATCCCACCGTAGCAGTGAACGTCTTGGGATACGATGAGGAAAAACGAATGATCTATCCTCTCAGACAGACTTCATATCTTGGAAGAGAAAAGACGATTATTTTATTATTGATTTCGAACGGTGACAATCATCATTATTGTTGGGTTCCAAATCCGAGCCGATTACTGTCGAAACAAAATAATAAACATAATAGAAAGATATCTTTATGTTGCAATTGCATGAACATGTTTCACAGCAAAGACTCGTTGGCGAAACATCAGGAATATTGCAATGAAAATCAAGGTGTCGCCGTTGAAATGCCCAAACCTAACACCATCGTGAAGTTTGAAAATCACAATAGAAGGTTAAAAGTACCATTCGTCGTGTACGCTGATTTCGAATGTTTCACCGTGAAAATGAGTTCCTGTCAACCCAATGCTCTTCAAAGTTACGTCGAAAGATATCAGAAACACATACCTTCGGGCTATTGCATTTATGTGAAATGTGCTTTCGACTCGCAACACGACATGGGTCCCTTCACCTACATGAAACAGTACGAAGACGACGACGTGGCTGAAAGGTTCGTGGAAGAGTTAGAATTGAAAATTCAAATGTTATACGATAAATTTAAAACTCCGGCAAAAATGATCATCAGGCGAGAGCAGCAGGACGAAAATAACAGAGCCACCGAATGTCACATATGCAGACAATCGTTCGACGAGAATTTGAAGGAAAATAAGAAGGACAGAGACCATGATCATTACACGGGTCTGTATCGTGGTCCGGATCACAGCAAGTGTAATTTAAAATATCGAGATGCCGTTTTCTATCTGGTGATGTTTCACAATCTCTCGGGTTACGACAGTCATCTGTTCGTGAAAAATCTTGGCACCTCACGTGAAGAATTAAATTGCATCGCGAACAGCAAAGAAAGATACATTTCCTTCACGAAATGGAAGCTCGTGGAGAAGAAAAGAGTAATCAATGGAGAGACGTTGAAAGAAAAAACGAAATTCATGCGTAGAGCCATACGTTTCATCGACAGTTTTGAATTCATGCCGACCGCTCTGGAAAAATTAATCGATAACATGAGCAAGGATAAATTTAAAATCACGAGCGAACATTTCGGAGAACTAGTAGACGTCATGTTGAGGAAAGGAGTCTATCCTTATGATTACATGAACGATCTAAAGAGATTCGAAGACACCGCACTACCTTTGAAAGAAGATTTTTATTTGAAATTATATGAATCCGACATTTCCGATGAGAATTACGAACACGCTAAAGATGCGTGGAAATCATTCGATATGAAAACCATGAGAGATTATCACAATCTCTATCTGAAGACCGACGTTCTGCTCTTGGCAGACATGTTCGAAAATTTTCGAGACGTCTGTTGTCGAAATTACGATCTGGATCCCGCTTGGTATTTCACCATACCCGGTCTAGCGTGGCACGCTTTGTTGAAGACCACCAAAGTCCAATTGGAATTATTATCTGACGTGAACATGTTGCTCATATTCGAAAGGGCTGCGAGAGGTGGCATCTCGATGATCTCTCACAGATATTCTGAAGCTAACAATCCCTACATGAAAGAAGGTTTCGATTTGAAACGGTCGACTAAATACATACAGTATTGGGACGCCAATAATCTGTACGGTTGGGCTATGAGTCATCCTTTACCGATTGGAAATTTCGAATGCGTAAAGGAACCGGAAGAGATGCAAAAATGGAGAGACTATCCTTGCATTTTAGAAGTCGATTTGAACTATCCGGAAGAATTACAAGATCCACACAATGATTATCCACTGGCTCCCGAATGAAGGGGACGAGGAAAAGCTCATTCCCAATTTATTTAACAAACATAACTACGTCGTCTACAGCCAGAATTTGAAACAGTACGTTGATTATGGGATGAAATTAGTCAACATACATCGCATCATTCGATTCGACGAAGAGCCCTGGATGAAAAAATACATCAATCTCAACACGAATCTCAGAATTCGAGCCAAGAACGATTTCGAAAACGATTTCTTCAAACTCATGAACAACTGCGTGTATGGTAAATCGATGGAAAACATCAGGAAGAGAACCGACGTTCAACTCGTCACGTCTGAGAAAAGAGCTAAAACATTAGTGGCAAAACCCAATTACAAACATCGAACCATATTCAACGAAAATCTAGTGGCCGTTCACATGCAAAAGACGCACCTGAAGTTCGACAAACTGTATTATCTCGGACCGATCATCTTAGATATCAGCAAGCGATTGATGTACGAGTTTCACTATGATTACATCAAACGAAAATTTGGTGATAAAGCCAAACTACTGTTCACCGACACGCACAGTTTAGTTTACGAGATAGAGACGAAAGACGTCTACCGAGATATATCTCAGGAAGTGGTCGAGTGGTTTGAAATGAGCAATTATCCCGTCGATCACCCGTCCAACATTCAATCGAACGACAACAAGAAGGTGTAGGGTAAATTTAAGGACGAGAGCGGTGGTAAACAAATCGTCGAATTCATGGGTTTGAAACCCAAACTGTATGCTTATCATCTTGAAGATGATGAAGAGATCAAGAAGTGCAAAGGAGTTAAAGCGTGCGTGGTGAAGAAAAACATCTCTTTCCAAGAGTATAAAGATTGTCTGTTAGGAAGTGGTCTGGTGTATAAGACTATGAAATCGATTCGAAGTGAAAATCATGACTTGTATACTGAAATAGTCAACAAGATTTTGCTGACGGCTGACGACGATAAGAGATCCATGTTAGATGATAAAATAAACACTTTGGCACTCGGACATTGGACTGTGGATCTAATTAGAGACGATATGAATGTGGATGATTGGATTCTAGATATGGTTGTGGATGATAAGATTCCAGATATGATTGTGGATGATAGGATTCCAGAAAATCAAGAAGAATTAGATGGATTCAAAATTATAGAAATCGATAGTGACATCGAGAGAGTTAGTTTAAAAAGAAAAAGAAAAAAATGAAAAAAAAAATAACGTCATTTTTTAGTGAATTATAATAAAATAAATAAAAACAAATATATATATACACATTATGAATAAGAAAATAAAGATATCCATAGAAGGTGTCGTCTTACCTAACGAACCCCAATTCTTAAATTCCGAAAACGTTCGAACTAAGAGAGACAAACTACGTTTGATATCACTTTTTGCGTCATCTTTTTTTGCAGGTAGCGAAAAAGACGTATTTGAATATAATAGATATTTGCAGTTGTTATTCCTGTTCAAAAAATTGTCAAAAGATCAAGAGAAATACATTTACGACACGGTATCTAAAAAATTTCATTCGTTAAATCACTACAAAATGATCGAATCTCTTCTACTAAAAGATGGTGATATCAGGATTCCAGAAAATCAAGAGGAATTAGATGGATTTCAAGATTATGTAAATCGATAGAGACATCAAGAATGTTAGTTTAAAAAGAAAAAGAAAAAAAAAAAAAAATAACGTCATTTTAGTGAATTATAATACAATAAATAAATAAAAAAAATATATACGCATTTATGAATAAGAAAATAAAGATATCCGTAGAAGGTGTCGTCTTACCTAACGAACCTCTATCCAACATCGATCTGTTGAATGTGGCAAAAGATTTGAAAATCAAAGATTTTCTAGGCGTGTTTTCCAGAGATGCCTTGCCGAAGAGAAGACCTCAACAATCGGAAGGTGGAATTTTAAATCTAGACAATTCATCGGGTGAAGGCACTCACTGGGTGGCGTGGATCAAGAACGTGAAGAAGAAAAATTATTATTGCGACAGCTATGGAATCTCGCCACCAAAAGAAATAAAGAACTATTTCAACAAATCAATGGTTTGTTACAACATGGAACAAGTGCAATCACCAGATCAAGTGTTTTGCGGTCACCTGTGTCTCTACATTCTCAAGAGATGGTCTGAAGGAGATCGATTTCAAGACATTCTCAATGATTTACATTACAGAGAGATTTTTTTATAGTATATATAAAGATAAAAAATTATTTTAAAAATTTTAATCGAATAAAAACGAAAAATAAAAAAACATAGTTCATTTTTAATAAACTGCGTTTTGGATATATTTTTTCTAAAACAAAAGAAAATCACTACAACAACATGCCAGTTGATAAATTTGGTAGAAGTGACGACGAAAAAGTCAACCTAAGAAAGAAGAGGAAGATGTTCGAAGTCGACGATGGTTACGACATTGCCAACTTGGATGAACGTTACGTTCGGAGATACGAACCTCAAGAAGAACCTTTAAACATGAACGATAAGAAGCTCTACAATCTTCCCGAGCCGATAGATCTCGCAGATGCTGCGACTAGAAAATACGTTGACAGGGGGGATGCCGATTTCGAACGAATCCTGCTAGATAATTATGTGGATAAAACCATGACCGACGATCTCGATCTGAAATCCAAACATTTGGTGAACGTCGCAAATCCCATAGATCCCACCGATGCCACGACCAAGAAATACGCGGACGACACTCAGGCGAGATTCAGCGAACACCTGAGAAATAGATATGTTCAGAAAACGATGCACTCGGAATTGAACGCCAATTCTAACAAGATAACGAACGTGGCCACTCCCACGAATCCCAAGGACGTGGCGACCAAACACTACGTAGATCTGGAACAGAGAAAGTCTAACAGACGAGAAATGAAATCGGATCTAAATGCGGGATTCAACAAGATATTGAATCTGTTGAAGATCGACGACACAGATGCAGACTCAACCGCGGTCAACAAGGGCTACGTAGATTCTGCCGTGATACAATCACAAGAATACCTAGAATCGCAAGTGGATCTCAGCAGAAAGTACGTGGACGACAACTCGGTCTGGAGAAAGGGTGACATAATGGAAGGTAAACTAGACATGGGTGGACACGTGTTCACGAATCTACCGGATCCCGTGAACATGACGGATGCCTGTACCCTGATTTCAGTGGTGGAGAAAGGCAAATATGCTAGACAATTGATCACTGTGTGGGCCGAAGAGGCCGGCACCTTAGATGAGGGAAAAGCTGAGTGGTCTTTCGGAAATGGAGGTAGCGGATCGAAACATGGTCAGGTGGGATATCCCATGCAGCTGGGAGGTCAAATCCTTCGAATGAGTCTGGCTTCCTCGGATTTGAATAACAGAGTGGTCGTTAATCTCATGGTGAATGGTGTAGAGAGCGATAAGAGATACAGTGTCGAAAAGACTGAGAATCAACACACGAATGTTAGCACGTTCGGCACGCCTCAAAAAGTGAACGCTGGAGACAGGATTAATTTCGTTACGAAAACCAATAATCCCGAAGCCGCCACTTCCGTGGTGAGTCTACTGATTGAACTAGTTCCTTTGAACAAACAGTGAATGCATGGAAAATAATGAATTTAAAAAAATAATGTGTGATTATTAAAAACAAAAAAAAAGTAATGAGATTTAGAAAGATGTTCAATCTCTCTAGATCACATTACTTTATTCATTTTTTTTTGTTTTTTTGGTTTTTTAATAATCACACATTATTTTTTTGTTTTTTTGTTTTTTTCACACTCGTCTCTCATCGAATGATCGACATCTTATTTCCGTCCAATTCGAATTGTAATTCTCTATCCGACAGGACCAGGGCGAAGGCTTCGGTTTTTCTTGGAACGTTCCTATCGAATTGCATCTTGATCTGAATGTCTAAGATGCTACTCTTGAGTTGGTCACTCTGTTTACTGACGTAGAATACGAACATGGGATACATCGACTTGTATTCGCTGGGAGATATGTTAGGGTTGCTCATCAATTCGTCTAGACCGTGATACTTCTTTCTAAAATCAGCGGCGTCGCCGTACAGTCTGCATAAATCGTTCTTGTCAAACAACACGTTGTAATCGATTGCTGGATATCTCGTGACATTCAGAAACACTTGCATGTTTCTCAAACTGCAGTGATCGAACAGCGACACATTCTTTTCCTGAGACCCGTCCCTATCAGTCTGAAACGCAACCACGATCAAACGCGGTCTCTCGGAAGCGGATTTCACCGTCAATCTCCAATCGAAGTGATTCGTGGAGGGAGGAATGCTAGCCGTGTCGCACTGTCTCATTCTAAATCCCACAGGTAATTTACTCTTGGATTCTATGATCTTGTAGAGACGCGCTTTCTCCATGATCGAAGGCTCCACGTGCAGAACGAACCATGATATCTTGTGTAGAGTTATCTTACCTGCATTGGTCGCAGTGAGTCTCACTATTGCATCATCGTTTCCTTTTCGAATCAACGTCAGATTGTGTTTGAATCCGTACATGATCTTGTTGTAATCGTCCGCAAATCCGAAGATGTGTTTCAAAGGTATCCTGAACGAAAACGTTCCTTTAGGTCTGGACGTTTTGACGACGTAGTCGAATATCAAGGCGGCGCCGGCGCTAGCAGGAACGACGTTGTCTTTCACCCACAACTGATTAAGTCCTCTGGATTTCGAAAAATCATCAGGATACGTCAAGAGTCCGAACATCGTGGTAGCCTGACCGGGATGAAACACAGATTCTATCTCTTGTCCGGATAGCATGTATTTTATATTACTGAATAGATGCATGATGCCATTATTGGCTAGAGTAACCGTGTCGTCGTCGGCGTAGTCACTCCCATCTTCCTTGGTGAGACGTCCCTGCACCACTATGTAACTTTCGCTAGGATGTATGAATAGATCTTGAGTTTCAACGTTGATTCTTATCTCTCCCGCATTGTTCAAACTCGTTCTGGTTACCGGTTCGTATTCGTGAACCTCATATTCTTGAATACTTTCATCTTTCACTATGCTTTCTGCTATATATAGTATATTTGTCATTTTAAAGGATTTTAGTTTTTTGTTTATTAATTAACTTGCTTTCTTTATCTAAAAAATAGTTTTTAATTATTTTTTATTATTATTTTTTTCTCTCTTATATATATGTGTAAACAAGAAAATGTTAAAGAAAGTAAATAAAAAAAAAATTGTTTTCTTTATCAAGACTTTGTCTTCTGTAATTGTTGTTCGTAAAACTTTCCGATGATCTCTTCTCCGTTCAAAGCTTCGATTTCGTAAGTCACCGGATCGGTGTGAAATATTTTGATTATCACAAAGATTTCCGAGGTCCATCGAGGAGTATAACCCTTTTCGAAGTGCTTCTTATAAGCGTAAATTCTCACTCGATCACCGACCGCAAATTTTGACGTTCTAGACTTCTTCCTGATCTTAGATCTCTCAGGATATAGATTCGCGTAGACCTGTTTTTCGTTTCGAGGATCGCTAGCTTCTGCGGGAGTCATCTTGATCGATCTGTGTCGGGTGTTGTTGTAATCTTTAACCAGACCGTTCAGAGCGTATATGTATTTCTGGGTCGAATTCGCCGTGAAGTATCTGTGCATCTTTTCCTTCATCGTTCGATTCCAACCTTCCACCACGCTGGCTTTCTCTTCGTTTTCGATCGAGTAGAGGTCTACCAATCGATGAACATGCTTGTTGTAGAATTCCTTTTCCTTATCCACCCACAATTTACTCGGTTTTCGAGAAGACGAGTCGAACACGTCTTCAGAGCCTCGGCGATGCAAGGTCCTAATTTATTCTTCAAAGCTCTGATCCAACCGTATTTGGAAAACACGTCGATGATCGTCAATATATATTTGACGCCTTCGTTCCACCTTGAAAACGATCTCATGTCGACCAAGTCGACAGACCAAATATCATCCAGACCATTCACGAACACCCTTCTCTTTCGAAATTTACGCACTGTGGTTTGTGTAACTCCTCGGCCAATTCGCTCATCAATAATCGTTTCTTCTTCTTTTCAGATGCGCCTTTTTTTTTGAACGCCCGATCCGAATCGACGTTTCGCACCGATCAGATTGCCGACCAGCGAACGTTCTATCTTCTCTCTCCTGGTCGGATTCGATATGCCTCTCAGTTTCCCCAACATGTTTTTATCGCAGACATCGTTGTGAGTCTTGGTGTCGGGATGTCCAGCGTAGCACAGATCGTGATCATATGCGGCCGCGTCCACCCTATTCACAGGTTTACTTCAAGATTTGGGAGTCAGATCGGCGTTGAGTCTCTTGTTCAATTTCCTTCCGGGTCCCGTGAAACTGTGACCGGGCAGATGCATTTCGAAAGGTAGATTATTGATCATTTTATTCACGATGCCTTTACCTTTGCTCGCGTTCTTTTTTTTTTGACGAATCGTGTCTTGACAGAACCACACACGTCGCAAATTCCGCGAAGCATCTGTCTGTCGTTTTTAGTTCGCACTTCTCGAGAATTACTCGTCTCGGTAACTCTCTTACACTTTACGCAATGTATTTTTTTTAAGAGTTATTTAAATTAATTTCGTTTTGTATTTTATATATAAATTTAATAATTAATTAATTCTGTTCTTATTATATATATATTTTTTTTCAATCGCTGCTCTTGAGTTCTATCATCTTACTGAATTCCTCCCTGGCCTCTTTCCTCCCCTTTTCCACGAGAGAATCCTTCATCTCTTCCTTGACGATCTGATGAGTCTTGATTCTCACGGCTTCTTTCATGACATCATATTTCGTTTTCTCGCTCAATATCGCGAAGTATTCTCCGTCTGATATCCTACCGTCTTTCAACGCCATAGAGATCATTTCGGATATCGTGTCAATCTTGGAGTCAGCCAAGACGCGAATCTTGTCGTGTTTCCTCGCCTTCAGATAGAATTTCCTACTCAAAAAGTTTCCGAGCGTGCTAAACAATCCGGCGGCGAGAGCCACTCCTTCTACGGTCAACACGATTGGAATGCCGACCGCGGTCGACAACAATCCGATGCCGGCTGCGTGTAAACCCATGGAAATTGTGATGAGTGTCGCGTCGATCGCGTTGACGAATTTCACGAAACGCGAATACTTCTTCTTGAGAGAACGACGAGAATCTCTCTCTCGAGTTAGATACTCTTGGATTCTACTGATTTGATCGATGCGATACCTCTCGCCTCTTTCTCTTTCTTCTAGCGATGGTGCCGTCGGCAAAACGTCGATCGGCTTCTCATCCTCGTCGTCCACTAACGTCGGATACAATTTATTTCTGGTTCTCATTTTTGTTTTTTCTTTCTAATATTAGATAAAAAATTTATATGTGTATTTATTTTTATTTTCTATTCTCCCTTATTTTATATCAACGAAAAAACTTAGACGTATGCTTCATTGAACAATAATTTCATGATGCATCCCTTATCTCGTAAAGTCAGACTTTTACGCGCCAATTTCTGTTATTCCGAAACTGTGGGCTTGCTTTGATCCTTACAGAAGAGTAATCTCTTCCAAAACGCGATCACTTCATTGATTTGAACGCGTTCGAACGCCGGTTCGAAATACTTGACGACCATATCTTCCCTTTCCATCCACAGACACAAATGATTCTCGTGATCGAAGTCTAGGTGACATCCGACGCATCGTTCTAACAAGAGACGACCTAGTTGTTCGTTCACGCAGAATGCGTAGGCTCTCATCAGCATTTTTAAAAGAAATTAGTATTTTTTTTCTCTCCTATATATCAATAAAAACGTGACAGTGGGTTTGTGGATTCTAACACCCTGGCAGCATTCTTCATTCAAAACATTCAAAACATTTCCATTAAGTGCTTATTAAGATTACCTCGCAATAACATGCGTTAGTTTTACTTCGGGAAACGCGACAGTAGGTTTGCGGATTCTAACACCACGTCTGTACACGAGTCGATTTCCGACCTAAAATCCGCAAGTGGATCTCCGTGTACGCCTCCATAGGGTTTCAGTGTTAATATCGTGTACAGGCGCGGATTATTAGAATCGACAAGACGATGATTTAGAAACGCCAAAGCGTTTTTTTGCTCGCAATTTAACACTGAATCCTATGGGGGAAACTCATTTGCCGATTTCAATCAAAACGGTACATGTACGTGTACGTAAAACTACGGGCGTTTTTTTCACTCTAGGATACAATTCAGTGGTGTTTGAATCCGCAAAGTGGATTCTAAAACACCCTAAAAAACGTTCAAATCGTGTACAGGTACACGATTTTAACACTAAATCCTATGGAGGTGTACACGAATGTACGTGTACACGTACATGTACAGGTGTGTTTGTATTCTTAATTATCACCTACTGATAATCATAATTTTGTTTACAAAATACTCTACATATTAAAAATAAGAAAAGTATTCAAAACTGTTCATGAATACACCTAAGATTTGACTGTATTCGAATACAAATACTTTTAAACTGCATGAATATTGAATACATCCGAATACTTGAAAACAGTATTGAATACGTCTGAATACTGAATACGAATACGAATATCCAAACCCTGACCTGAGTTCTATTTATGTCTGTTTCCGAACTTTGCGACTTATTCGTTGTTGAAAGTGTAATAGTATGTACAAGTATATCAACCCTTGAACGCAACACGGTGCCATCCCCAATGCTAAATCATTGAAGATGACGCCTTGTTGCACTCAAGGGACAAAACAAATCTGTAATGAGCGCAACAGTTATGGGGAAATATTCGAAAGAAATCATTTATCTAAATGCCACTGTGCAAACAATATTTAATAAAACATTTATTCTACACCACGTAGATTACGCCGGAAATGGGAGCATGTTACCGGACGTCCCGAATAAGCACGAACGGGGTGGAAAGGGGATGATAGAGTGGCGAGCACCTGTAGTCTCAACTCATATGTTTTCGGTAGTCTCAATTACATAAACGTACAATACAAATATTGAGGCAGTGTGGACACTCAACATTTTCTTTTACAAGACTGCCCGATTTTGAGCTTTGAGAACAAATATGGAGTCTACATTGTCCCAGCTTTGGTAACAAGTTGATTTTGGTGACATAATCCTAAAACAGCATATCCAAAATCCACTGAAATCCTCTCGGGCGACTTTTTTTATCCAAGTTGGGGACCAAGGTGGCCGCTAATTCATCGAATTGCGCAATAAGTAATTTCGATTCTTCAATTAGCCAACGAAACGCCGAAATATCCAACCCAGTTAATACCAAAGGCGGCCACCTGAATCTAAGATGACTGTCAAAACGACGTCCGTCTTGACAGGAGTGATTCCTGATCTGTCAGTCTCCAGACTTTTGGCTCGAGTTCAACAGTCCCCATGGATGGAATTATGATGCTCGATTTTGTGGTTCTATTTGTTTCTTGTACCATGAAACCATTTCCGTAAACTTCACATAGCGCCAGTTGGACAATGTACGCACGGGTTCTCTCGAATAAGACATAAGAAAGTGTTAGTTCCTTCTCAATTGCATCACCTATCAGAGTTGATATATGCTTCAGTTCTGAAGCTGGGACTGCCGAAACAGGTTAGTTTTTTTTCCTGCTTATGTTTTATGCATTCCATGTCGCATCAACTCGAGGCGTATATGATTAGGAGAGGGGATGGTTTCCATGATCCGGCCTTCTGAACAAAATCTGCAATGTTTTACATCCTACCACCTTCAGGTGACCTGCGTGAATTAGTCTTGAAATATAATCGGACAAAGTACAACTCCTGTGATAGGTTAGTTATTTCAGAGGCTACTCTACATACCAAGCAGCAATCATATGGAAATAGTTGTTTTTAATTGTTACAAGCAGGGTTTTTCTATTAAAGAGCATGAACATAGCAGGGGAGTTGGCAAGACACGTGCCGATATGCATGTGATTGAAGAGGTGGGGGTTTACAGCAACGAACTGGCAATCTTCTCGAACTGGGAGGATAAAGAACAGTTTATTAAACTGCTCAGTCAGCTGTTCAGACCTGATTGTCATGTAGTTCATAACTGTCCTCGTGGTGCTGAAATGTCCATAGTTGCTAGGGTACTTGAATTAGTATACGAATCTGAGGATGTCGTTGTAATAGTAAATGGTACTGATGTGCCCATACTCCAAATGTAGCTTCACATTTTCAGAGCCTAAGAGTTCATCTGTAGGTTGAGATCTGGAAACATCTTGGGACTGAAAATCTGGGGCAGGAGGCTCAAGGGGCCAGAATGTACACATATCATGGCGGACTTAGGTGCAGCATCCGAAACCTACTAAAGTTCATCCGATGAAATTGCAAGTTGTCCTCCATTCTGTGTCAGTTTGACCGTTCTGTAATTTATTTTTCTTTATTTAATCCTTGTGGCCTGTCAGCTTGTTTGTTGGTTGGGTCTTAACGACACTTTTAACGGCCTGAGCCATATCATGTTGGACACATTTATTGATAGAGAAAGCTGAAGTACCCCAATAGAACCATTGAGCAAAGGCGAGCAAGTAACTGTCATTCTCTCCAACTTACTAACCCGACAAAACCAGAGTTAATGTCGATTGAAGGCAAGTTGTCCACCGACTTTCCAATACTCTACAGTACACAGAGCCACCGTGCTCCTATACCACAATGATGGTAATCGGGATTAAAAGTTTTACGCAATAACACTATGTAGATGGCGTGTGTCAGGATCATACCTTTCTGCCCATTGTTTTATTCAGTGCTCCAGGTCTGTCGTTAAAAATTAAGAAAGCAATTGATTTCCGATACCCAGAAAAAAATACAAATATAATTCACATGTAACCACTCCGTGTATGAAAAATAGCATTCTGCGTGAGTTTATCTTGTATTCTGCTTTGTGACAGAAAACTGAGCGAAAATTAAAAACAAAAAGCCAATTATTCCAGCTCTCGTCACCGTTTTAGCGCCCATCCTTGATTTAGGTAGTAATCATTGGTATCAAATGAATTACGAAGGCCTCTGGAACACGGAATTAGAAATACTGGATCGAAAGTTATGGCGTTACATTTGATTATAGTTGATTTGATTTGGACTGGAATAATTGGAACACCATTTTGGATTAACCCTTTACCTAACGAATCGCCCGCATCCGCCCGCGTAATATGTAAACTGAGCAGTTGAACAAATTTAATTTTTCAAAATATTTCAACAAAACCATATCATGTGACTCCTCATTGGAACGACCTCATTGAGCTCGTTCCAATGAGGGGTCACATGATATGGTTTTGTCGAAATTTTTTGAAAAATTTTAAAAAATGATTTGTAAAATAATAAATTGTGATATCGTCTGCGTTGGGTAAAGGGTTAAAACAAATAATCCAAAGCGGATTCATATGGCTGCTGGATATTTTATTCTATGATTATTGTCTCTTTGGATTACACTAAAATCAGTTTGTTGCCAATTTGTTTCGGGTCGAAATTGGAATGGGGGTAAAATACCACCCAATTTCAAACCTTTGTAAAAAGGTGTCTTCAAAACGTATTTCATCAGAATTTGGATATGTATTCGAGTGAATTCGTTCCTGGAACATCAAATTAGCAATTTATACATAGTTAAGTCAATATATTCGCGTTCAGTGACCAGACTTTATATGGCTGTGCTTTCCGATAGACTATTCAAGCATGTGCGAATTTGATCTTGGTCATAACTTGGTTTGTTTTGTATCGGCCGAGACATTAGCCTAGGGTAACTTCATCTCAGCCTGAGACCGAAGATCGAATGCTGGTGTGAAATTACCGAGAGATAATATGTTTTGATTTTTTTTTACAAATGCTTAATTTGCACATTACGTGGGTTGATGCCGACGATTCGGTAGGTAAATTGTTAATATTAATCTTGGTCGTCATGGCAGGAAACTGGTGATATGTTTTTTTTTGCAAACTGACAATAACAGAGAAAATTTAGATGTGAATCCAAATCTCAGTACCGGAGATTTGAAAACATGAATTTATGAAAGCAGGACAAAGAATAAGAATGGATAGATTTTGACGATTTTTTCCTAATTAAATGAGCAGTATGCACAATATTTGCCATTCAAATTTTGCTCTATATTTTCAAATTGTTCATTCAAACTATGGTTTATGAGCCATCAATGGAACGAGCGCCTTCCAGTGAGGTCTTACAATGTATGTTCTGATTGAAAGAAGAACAAATGTGTATCTCCAATATTTATGAAGAATATTGCTACTTGTTATGTTACTTCGGTTGGGAGAGAGAGTAAAGACACTGTCAGGGCGAAGTGTACAGTGATGCCCTTACAACAACATCTAAAAAAATACGAGATTGGAGCCGATAATAAAACAAAAGAATAAACAAACAATGGGAAATATATCATCGTTTCACTCGGACGATTTTGTCGTTTTCAGCAGGTTTTTTTCTGAAAACACTCTAAATTTGTCATCCTGTATTTGTTTAAAACGGAATTATATCTGAACAAAAAGCGGTATTTTTTTAAACTAGATAGAATGTGGTGATGATTTGTTGTTCGTTCTGAATCTATGACCCTAGCTTATAAACGGATGTACAGTCCTTCTTGATCCCAAGGCTTCGGTGTAATGAAACAAACTGATCAACATATAGTGATGAATTGAAACCAGCTAAATAGTTTTGTTCGAAACCACATTAAGGGAGAGGGTCCGCCTGCAGTTTACTGGCCTATTTTAGTGGTCTAAATATATAAAATAGCTGACAACCTAGAGCACTAAAACTCTCCGGGCTAGAGAGAGATCCGAGAAATCTACCCAGACTCCATAGGCTGGGTTATTGAACGTGACCTCATAAACACAATCCCGATTCCATGTCAAATCAACTAACTTTATTAACAAATGGTAAAGGACGTATGGGAATCACAAGGAAGTGACAAAGCCATATCTCTAGGAGTGACATTTGACAAAAGCAAACCCTAATTGAAAATATCTCCATCACCACATCAGTTGCAATCAAACTCATAAATGCCCTAAAATTATCCGAGGCAAAAAAGGTTAGGAGCAAACGAACGCGACCTCCTTTAACCCGACTATACCTTCATTCGACCCGACCTCGGGTAAGGTGCGCTAATTACACAAATTATTTTGATTGAAGTAAAATTATAAAAAACCTCTTAATTTTTAATCACGACATAACTGCCACAAGTCATTTGTACTCCATTGTTCGACTTTAACCAGTGGAAATAATCTTGTAAAAGCATTCGGCTTTTTATGGAATCTACAACACTTTTTTTCTAAGACATCTCAAACAGAAGGTGAAGTTGGGAATAAATACTGATTAGAGGAGACAGAATTTAGTTTTATTGTCAATTGGGTCACTTGTTCAAAATGCCGCTTATGTCCATTTAAGATAAAAAAATTATTGAGCTCCTCCTGGTGATGGGTCATGAGCTGTGTCTCTCATTACTTCGACAAATCGTCCCTTGGTTGAAACAAAGGGCCGTCTGCATTGCTAAAGCAGTCAGTGGATGAAATACGATGTTGTCATAAAGTGTTGCTCGTGCCCACCCACCAGCCCTTTAGTGCGTATTCTGCATGATAACTTATTTTTCTCCTACACAATAGTTTCCATTTTACAACTTAGAAGATCGATGTTTATATTACCCACAGGAAAACACTTGAGAAACTGTATCTCTCAGTTATACTCCCGGTTCTCGAGTTCGCTAGTCCCGTTTGGGGATATGCCAACGCTAATCAGCAAAAGAAAAGAAATGATATACACTGCCATGCCGCCCGTATTGGTACAGGGCATACCCGATCAGTCCAAAAAATGAGTTTATTTTATATGATTTTCAACGGTCAAGCCCCATCTTACCTAAAGAAGTTACTGCCATCCACATTTAATCAGATTACGTAATATTACCTGCGAAAAGCTTCGCATTTCATACAATTTGTAGCACGTACGGAACTGTTGAAACGATCTACCATCTTATATTAACATCTGGAACTGCTATGATGAGCAACCTAGAAATGCACAGCCACTACAAATTTTCAAATTAATGATAAGCCCTCAATTATAAACCCCACTGAATACTTTTATGTAGGAAAACGTAAACTAAAAACAAATTCAAAGTCAACTAAGAAATGACAGCAGTGATTTAAATGGGCACAAATATCCAAATCATATTCTGACTCTCCTTACTGTACGTGTGGTAATTACATCGAGGACTCGGAGAACTACTTTATGAAGTGCAAGGAAAAACTATTTATAAGAAATGAGCTTTTCAACAGATTGAATAAATACAAAATCTCATGTGTCGATGAACTGTTATTTTGTAGACCCTCTATGTCCGCTACTGATAAAGAAACAATTTTTAGAGCTGAGCATATATTTATTATAGATCTAAACGTTTCAGCTGTTAGCTCAAGAAATTTGAGACTGAGAATAACGAAATATATATATATGTATATCTATCTGTGCATATATGTATATATATATGCACTAGCATGGGGCGATCAGTTACGATATCGCTCACCAACACAGAACACGTGCATACCTTTTGTCACAACATTCCACCCATATCTTTCAAATTTTTCCAACATACTTCGAAAACACTGGACGCTTATTAAGAATGATCCAGCCTTATCCAAGACATTTCCCAAGCCTCTAGTCGTGGCTTTCAAGCGTCCAAAAACATGCGCGACATTCCTATTCGTGCCAGCCTCAGTCCAGTCTATTCTGAACTTGGTGTCAGCCAAGCCTGTGGAAAAAAAAACGGCTGAAAAACGTGCTCCATGATGCCTACATCCGATTTATTCAACAACAGTAGTACTGGGGAATCTGTTGGAATTTTTTGCCGCGGCACCTGCAAAAGTTGTAATGTGATCTATCTACTTCAATGTGGAATTAGTCAAATCCAGTTTGTCTGCGAAACCTGTACCCCGTTTCACATACGTGTGAATAACAAACCACCAGTCATTCAAAAAAAAATGGAGCGTGACTGTGCTATTACACGACATTGCATGTCAACGCGTCACCCTTTTACTTCTTTTCAGGCCTTTATCATTGATTCCAAGCCCGACTGGACAAACGCTGAGCGCTTCGCCCGGGAAACATTCTGGATCGAACAGCTAGGCACGTAGAGACCTCTCGGTATCAACAGAGCTTCAAATTCAAACTATTCTTACGCGGGGACGAATATCGTTCCCTCGGTTTTCACGTGATCCACGTTGTTTCCACGAGGTCTAGGCATTCGACAAAGTTACGTAAGTGTCAAGCAAGGATCGCAGTACTAATTCCGTAAATTTCAAGTTATTATTTTCATCATCTTCAATTTTTTTTTTGCCTATTTACACGTTTTTTGCCATTACTCCTACCGCGAAATCTGCTCACTTTTAACTTCTGGCGATCATCTAAGTTTTTTAGGCAGCGTCGGAACCCACTAGCAATGGTCTTACAGATGCACGTTTTACTTAGTCGCTTCCCTGCATCAGTAACCGTGAATAACAAGCCTTTAGTGACACTATCCCATTGCGGGGCCAGTCCCAGTACATCCCAAAGTCGTTTCGCACCAGCAAGAAAAACACCAAACCCTTAAAGTTCCTCCTAGTGGGCTACTTGGTGCATGTTAAGGCGACGGACTGCAAACACATTTATTTTGAAATCATACAGTTATACTTTCGTCCAATCATCATGATATTTCTAAAATTCCAGTTCCTTTTAATTTTCGAAGGGTATATTAAAATCGGGTTTTATGACTTTCTAGAATTTCCAGTATTAGGCTAACAGTATTTTTTTACCTTTTGCTTTCCACTATTACCTCGGTTTCATTTCGGATTGTATTACACATCCGTTCAGTCAGATATTGGCTTATGAGAACTTTTATCACCACATTTCATTTCTTTCGTCGTCTGTGTGTATTTTTTCTTGTTGTGTTAGTACCCCGGAGAAGGTCTACATTAGACCGAAAGTTAGGTGAAAATTGATGTTTTTTCCTGTGCTGTTTGAGCATTATTTAGACGAATATATACATATAAGTTCGTCAATTTGCCGTCATGTTCGGGAGATTACTCCCTTCTAAACGGCTTTCATTTTTGACTAATTCATATTCCGTTACGTTAAGTGCTGTAGCAATGTGTACCGTGTCATGAGAACGTACAATTTAGCGTCACGCGTACCCTAATTGTTAAACGGGAATTAAAAAATTGTTCGAGATACGCGTACGTCTTACAGGTCGATTTATTACTTGGCAAGTGGTCGCCTAGCTCCTAATCACGAACCCATTTATAAAATCACCGTTTCATATCTTCCTTGGGTGGCAACAAGTAAAGATATGTTCCGCATTTCACGTTGTTCTCTGTATTCAAGTGTAAATTATGTACAAAGAATACCGTGTCATATCTTCCTTGGGTGGCAACAAGTGAAGATATATTCCGCGTTATTATGCACAAAATTTGTTCTCAGCTTCAGAATTACGAGCATTCAATCATTTATCTCAACCTCGACCTGTCGCACACAGTATTCACACATCCAACCACTTCTTGACCAGAATCATTGAAACGCGTTGTTCTCTCTCCATACTTTAATGTATTGTGAGCAAAATCACTGTACCATATCTCCCTTGGGTGGCAGCAAGTAAATATATGTTCCCCGTTTCACGTTGTTACCCGAATCCGAGTGTCTTACGCCCAAAATAACCGTATCATATCTTCCATGAGTGGCAACAAGTAAAGATATGTTCCACGTTTCACGTTGTTCTTTGTATTCAAGTGTAAATTATGCAATTTACCGTATCATATCTTCCTTGGGTGTCAACAAGTAAATACATATTCCGCGTTATTTCGTAACACGCAAAGATGACTTACCCATTTTTGTGGTAAGTTCGCATACAGTATTCAGTATTCTCACATCCAACCACTCCTTGACCCGAATCATCCAAAAGCGCGCCTCCATGCCCCCGCCCCCAATACATGTCACAGAAATAAAGATATACTTACTCACTTACTTACCCATTCACGCCAGATCCTTCCAGTGTGTGTAAATGTCTTATCCCCTCTCTCTTTTGCTCCTACCTTTGATCCTGTATATGGCCCCTGTTATAATGTCTACACTGACGACAGTAGGCTATGGTGTTTACGCACACCATCCACCACCCCCACCACCTCCCCCCCACCCCCCACATACGCATGGAATATGCACTAACATACACACAATCAACATAATCTCACAACCCATACACGCTATGTTCAACATCAACACGTATTTACTTGTAATTGCTCTTCGCACTAACTTATATCTCTCCCCACCCCCCACCCCACTCCCACATCAAAAAGCTTATCAATGAGAATATTTGGAACCATTCTTGTTTATTGAGCCCATTGGGTTCTAGTGTTTGAAGTTTGTTAATCCAAAATGGTTCGCGACCCCTCCTGAAGCTGTATTCTGTTGATTAATTTGTTCAATTTCAATAATCTTAAAATTGTTTATACTGTGGTTTTCGGTCTGAAAATGATGTGGTATCGGTCCACTCAGAACCTCGAGTTTTATTCTACTCAGGTGGTTTTGCATTTTCTCATACAATTTTGTCATCGTCTCCCCCCCCCCCCCCAGGTGGTTTTGCATTTTCTCATACAATTTTGTCATCGTCTCTCCCCCCCCCCCCCCCCCCCCCCCCCCCACACACACAATTTCCTTAATTTGTCGCTGAGAATCCCATATACTACATTCCTGGACATGCAGGTGATTTTCTTGCCTATGTAGTAGGCCGTTCCGTTCTTGTCCCGAAATTGTTTTCTTTGGAACACAAACCAACGGATTGCACATTTTCTCTCGGATCTATCAGATCCCGTCCCTTGATTGTTGAACATTTTATTATGCTTGCTATGGACTATAATGTCTCCTAATTTTTTCAGTATTTTGTACGAAATCAGGAGAGGTTTTTCGAACCCCAACTTCATGCGTTTTGAGAGGTGTAAAATGGGCAGCCGCTCACGTGTTTTTTCCCCATGTCGGGGAGGCGTCGCGAGTAAGTGACCACAAACGGGACTCTTTCGTTGGATGATTTGTTTGATCGTTTTTCAAGTAACTGTTTCCGCTTGATTTGGTCGTCCTTTTTAGCTGTTCACTTACAAACTATTCGTCGTAACCTCTGGCTTGTAGGTGTTGTTTTATGTCATTTTTGTGTTATTCATATTCAGCATTATTGGAATAAATTATTTTTACTCTTGAAGCTATCCCATATGGCATCGCTCTTTTAGTGTTGATTGGGTGATCCGACTTGGCGTGCAGATATTGAAGCGTGTCCGTAGGTTTTGTATATAAACCGGTTTTAAGAAATCCGTCTTCAATTTTGACTACAGTGTCTAATGTTATATTCAGACCACCTGAAATCAACTTTTATTCTTGGGTGTATGGTATTTGCCAAAGAATGATATTGTTTCAGAGACTCCAACCCATGTGTCCATATTCCACAGATATCATGAACGTACCGTACCTGTTCAAGGGGGTGTAACTTCGATGCTTTTGACAGTTTCTGTTCCCATTCCCCCATATATGTGCACACATAATTCATCCCTGATCGCGATCCTATTTCAACGCCGTCCGTTTGTAAATAATGTCTTCCTTTAAATGAAAAATTGTTATTGTCCACAATAGTTTATATTAGTTCAAGATCTATTTCTGTTGGGAATAATTTTCTTTGAGAGTTTTCTAGAGCTTTTGTACATGCTAATATACCTTCATCGCGTGGGACGCTTGGATACAGTGTCTTGACCTCCATACAGTACATTATGCAGTTTTCGGGGAGTGGTTGGGGTATACAGTAGAGACTGTTCAGGAAATGTGGGGTGTCGCGTATGTAGGTTGGTAACGACTCAACGTGCTGTTTTAATTCAGACTCCATCACTTCTGCTATTTTCTCTGTTGGGTGGTTTATACCCGAAATTATTATTCTCAAAGGGGCTTCATTGTTATGTATTTTGGGGTTACCTTTCACTCTTTCAGCCTGTGGCTGCTTAGGTATCATGTACGCCATTACTTTTTTGGCTTTTAATCTTGTTTGTTATTTCATCTTTCAGATCTACAGGTACTTCTTTGTATGTTGTTTGGCCCGCTAACTCCGTCAAAATTTCATTTTCATATTTACTTGCATCCAAAACGGTTATTCCGGACCCTTTATCTCCTGGTCGCACGTCTATTGTATTATCACTCACCAACTCTTTCAGAGCCTTCCCTTCCATTCTTGTTATGTTGTTCCCCACGCATTTTTGTGCCCTTCAAAATATCACCCGCATTATCTCTAAATAAAGGCCAAGGTGCTTATCTCTACCTTCTTTAGGGGTTCATGTGTTGCGCTCTCTAAATTTATCATCTAAACCGTGTCTAAGAATTCTATCGTTGAGATAAAAGAATGGGAGCGCAGAATGCGACTATGTGAGTATTTCCTAGACAATAAACAACAATATATAAATGATAAATTTAGAGAGCGCAACACATGGACCCCTAAAGAAGGTAGATATAAGAACCTTGCCATTGACCTCAATCCAGGGTCTACGACACCCAATCGTCTGGCCATAAATGCTCTGCCACCGTACCAACTGAGCCAACGGCAGCTCCCAAAAAGCGTTGTAATTGACTCAGCCCGAATTTTAGTTCACATTTACAACTCGCCCCGAGACCGACAACAAGAAAAAATGTACACACAGTCGACGAAATTAATAAAATGTGGCGATTCTCGTAAGCCAGTTCTGATTAAACGGGTGTGTAATGCAACCTGAAAAGACAAAAAGCGGGGTAAAAGTAGAAAGCAAAAGGTAAAAAATACTTTTAGACAAACTTTGAAAAGTATTCTAGTGGCCATTAACTCACAGTAACTGATTTCAAGATACCTTTAAAAAATAATCATAAAAAGGAACTGGAATTTGGACATTGCAGAGTATTGTCAAAAAATTCCATGTTTTACATGAAAGTATGATGACTAGATGATACTGAAATTGCAAAGCAATATCTAGAAGCTATACAACAAATCGCACCCAACGACAGCTCGCCCCAACATACAGTAAAAACTGCCCAATCGTCCGTTAGGAGGTAATTTTAGAATTTGATCTTTTTCTAGCTGGTGCGATACGGCACGTAGATGTGCTAGGACTGCTCCCTCTCTAGGATAGTGCTACTAAAGGCTTATTATTGACTGTTACGGGGGCAGGGATGCGACTAAATAAAACTTGCATCTATAAGATGCAGTTGGATTAATGGAACAGAAAGTATAAAGAGGCTAATCATACATTAAAGATGAGGAAATAGCAGTTTCAGATGCGTGCGTGCGTGCGTGCGTCCGTGCGTGCGTGTGAAACGTTTTTTTTCTTGTAAGATGCCGCCTAAAATTTATTTTCATTTACTGAACCTTGATGGGTTTCAAACATGATAAAAAATACTCAAAATTGATTTAAACTAAGTGAACAGCTTCGGAACAGGTTAATCTGACTGGCAATAATTGATGTTATTCATTGACGGGCTCTAATTTAGTCCTTACAGGGATGTTACACAAGCTTATGTTTTTCTTATAAGCGATGACAGGTCGAAGATTCAAAGGTTCATTTAATTTAGAATTAGTTAAATTGAATTTATATTTTAATATTTTTGATATTTCGATATTCATTCTGTCGCATGTTAAAGTAAAAGGAATGATGGACCTTTTTTCGCATTCTCCCTCTCTCTACCAAATGGCCAGAGGGTTTGAAGCGTACTGATCCAAGAAGCTTCACGTTTTTTGGAAATTCATCCATTTCTTCTAATGTGTCTTTAATTGGTGGTTGTTCAACAGGATGGATTTCTAAATCGTCCAAAGAATGGCCAGGAAGGGTAAAATGTTGTGCTACTGGGGCATCAGCATTACGTTTTAGAACCTATTTGTGTCTAGTTGCACGTGCTCAAAAAGGATTTTGACTTTGACCAACATACTGCTTCCGTCAAGTGATAAGGTAAATAATATCTAGTGAATCACAATTGAGGGAGTTGCTGATCTGATAATGATTTTTCGTTTGTTCCGAGAACAAGTCCTCTTTCTGATCAGGCAAAAAAGTATGCCCTCTACAACGAGACCTTTTGCAATTCAATACCGCGCCACTGCAATTTTGTAACGGTCTGTTGTGTTCAATTTTCAGTGGTTCGAAATCAGTAATTTTCTGCTGGACATTCAAGCTTTTTCAGAGTTTGAGATTTCAGGCTACGCAAAATGCGCAGTGAGTACCCCCTCGATCTGAGCACACCAAATAGAGTAGAACAAGCCTCGTTGAAATGTACCTTATCACTTGAATTGCGGTGGAAACGAATGAGCTGTGATTTGATGATACCTTTAAATGTATGTTGAGGATGAAAATGATTTTGTGTGCAACAATCGATGTGAATCAGTTGGTTTAAAATATACTTTATAATCTAAATGACCGGATGCCTGGAATTGCTTGCCTTTATACACGGTCACATCGAGAAAATCAACAGAATGTTCATTGATAGCAGCTTTTAATTTAATGTTTGGATCATGATAGTTCAAAATTTCTAAAAATTCATCAAAATCTTCTTTTGCATGTTCCCAAAAACAAAACACTTGACATCTAAATATCAGATATAAGAGAGGATGCTAGGCACATTTGCTTAAGGCATTTTCCTCCCATTCCGCTACATAAATACTTGCAAAATTAGCACTGAACCTTTTGCCCATTATTTGTAAAAAAAATATTCTCCATTGAATTGAAAGTCATTACCTTTTAAACTCAGCTCTAAAATATTCAAGATTTGTTCACACGGACGTTTTGCGTCCGGATATTTTTTAAATGCATTTTTAACTGATTTAACACGTTTAACAATATCAATGTTCGTATACATACTGTCGATATCCCAAAAGGCCAGGTTTGCATTTTTCGATATTTTTAATTTAGAAATTTTGGACAGGAAATCCTGTGTATTTTTGAGATAGCTCGTATGTCTATTCGCTGTAGGTTTCAGATGATAATAAATTAGTTCCGAGATCGCATAAGATTCCGGATTACAATCTGATACAATTTGCCTCCCGGGTGGAGTTAAGTCATCCGTCCATGAAAAACGGTCCTTGGAGATCTTTGGTAAGATGTCAAAATTGTCTTGTTTGAGCATTGAGCTTAGCTGTTAAATATTTCAATTGTTTTTTGGTAATGTGACCTTTGTCGAGGAGAAATTTTAAGATCTTATTGAATTTTTCAATATTACTCGGCCAAATAAGTGAATCTATTTTCTTATTGTTTAGTTTTGCTGAGTTGTCTCGTGGCTTCCTTTATATAATTATCCAGAGATAGAACGACCACCGACCCATCTTTGTCGGCTGGTTTAATTACTAATTTCTTATTTTTCCGAAGTTTCATTAGGGCTCTCCGTTCACCAGCTGTTAAATTGTCTTTATCGGAGAGTTCTTCAAGTTGAACACCTTTTGGGGGATTCAGTTGTTAGCCTCAATAATGTCGGGATCTACTTCAATATCCGGAGGTAACCAACCAGATGATTCTGTAAAAGGACGTTTCCGACCCCAGAGTTTCTAAAGCGGTTTGCTCATTTCATTTGCCTGAGATAATTACAGTTATACGATGGTACATTATCTGATTACTAGTTTAAGGCTTCGGGGCTGGTGCACAAGTTAAACCGTGATCTAAAAGAGACTTCTCTTGGGTTGCTAGGTCATTTGTGCCAGACAGGTTAACCACATTAGTACCTAATCCCACATCTGTTAGGCAGTTGTTACCTTTACCTTTACTTAGTTTAAATCTAGATGGTTTAACCAGTGATCGTACATAATAGTGTCGGTTCTCGTGGTCCAATGTATTAAATCCTGAGCAACATCAAACTTCGCGTCATCAATGTTTGGTATCACATTAACGTCCTTCACTTTCTGAATGATTTCATTGATGATGCTCAAGGTTCTCCTCTCGGCCAAAGGGAATTGTTCCGAAACGTTTAGTTCAGCGAAATAAATTTTTGCTTATCTAAACCCTGATATCGCTAAGCATATTCCGCAACTGCTTAACTTCGAGATCAGTATTATCACTTCGAGAATCACGCCAATATTTAACAATATTTTTGGGGGACTGGACTGGCCCCTGTTCCATTTGAACATAGAGCGAGAGTGATTGAAGTTGGCGTCGTGGTAACACTCCATCTGGATGTCCGGGTGGGGATCTCGAACAATTCGTCCAAAATTTGAACTACCAATAATAAGGATGTTTTACAAACATCGGGGAGGCGCTAGTTCGTTTCGTCAAAGTTAACTCCGCTATTATACGGAAACTGTGAAAATTTAGAAGCAAATGAACGGCCCGAGTTGCGGCTCGGTGATTTGACTTTAACTGGGTACGATATACCTGGTTGAACCACACTAGATGCAGTAGAAGGAGGAGTAGAAACAGAAGCAGGGGAGAAACAGAAGGAGAAGCAGGGGAAGCAGGAGTAGTTCTAGTGAGAGCACCAGGAGAACCGGAGAAAGAAGGTTGAGGAGTAGGAGTAGGAGGTAGAGGAAGTAGACGAGGCGAGACAGCGTTACTCAATTTGCGAGCATCTTCAGTCACACTATGGACCGGAGATGTCTGCAAATTGAGGCTCTTACTCTGAGAGAAGGCAGAAGTAGAAGGAAAAGAAGAGGGAGAGGTGCTTTGCTTGATCTTTTCTTATTTTGCTTTTCGCGTTCGGGTAGACGGACAACGCGTGTGGGAGTTTGCTTGCTTCCTCCTGTATTGTTCCTTACTCCAGCCGCTGGGGGATGTTCCGAAATATAAAATTCATTGGCCGAAATCGTCTTATCTGTCAACTTATTTTAAACCCTTTTTCCAGCCCAGATCAAGGCACGCGGCGAACCTCTGTTGAAGTCTATTTTTTGCAAAGCCAGGATGAGGGTGCATTCATTGCCAATGTGATTTTAGACTTCAACTCGTTTAATTTTTTCTTGTACTGCTCAATTAAAGCAGTTAACGTTTGGTTGGCCCATCCCACACTTATCTGTCGAAAAACAGAAAAAAATGTGTGGGGTGGGTAGAGCCGGCTTAAAGAAGCACCACCCCCCCCCCCCCCCCCCAACTCGTCTACCTTCTCTAATTGCTTCAGAAAATCCCGATTTGCCAAATGCTGCTCTAAGAGCCCAATGAGGTGCAAACAGCGAATCACCCGAAACAGGGCCTTTACTAACCTAGAATAGGCCTGGAACGATTGTTGCTGGCCCCTTCCAGGCAACTACCGTTCCCTAGAATAGGCCTGGAACGATTGTTCCTGGCCCCTTCCAGGCAACTCCAGTTCCATGATGCTTCTGTCTGTTTTCAGCCTTTGTAGAATAGGTAGATGAATTGACAATAATGTAAAATTAAAATGAAGAAATGGAATAAATGAAAATGAAAACCTAGATATTTCCTATTAAAGAAGATACCTGGATTGGTTGTAGTCTTCAGCAAAGGAAGAGTAATCCATCTGTACTGACGCGTTTCGCTTCATTTAGCTTCTTCAGAGAGACTTCAGGAAAGTAATTCCAACTTGGAATGAATGAAACGTTTTAGCGCGCCGTGGGAGCACAACGATGAGGTGGGTTGAAATCCATTGCAACCCGAATAACTTTATTTACTTTATAGCTTTATTTGCTTATAAATCCACGAGAGACAGAAGCGAGAGCCAATAGTCTTATTTAGTTTGAGGGTGCACACTGGCAGTAGGATAGTGGGTTGAGATCCCCGAGAACCTCAAACTGGAAGCTGGCTGGAAATTTTGCATAACTACAAGAGTTCTGCTCAGTGTTTGTTTAGAGAAGTGGGCATATTTATGGTAATACTGAAACCGCAGTTTGATGGTTATTTTAGAAAAAAAGAAACCCAAACAGTCGCTGGTTTGGGAGCAGCCCCAGCCTATTAACATTAACGGTTACAACAAGGAAATACTCCACCAATAGATGTTTTTGGAAACTGGGAGTCATCAATCAGTCTATAAGGGAGAGTGGATGCTGAGCCTTGGCCAACCGGTCTGCCGTCTTGGGGCACAGATGACCAGGGTATTGGAGGAGAAAACAAGCAAAAAACAAAATAAAGACCCCCCCCCCCCCCAAAAAAAAAAAAACAACAACATAACCCCCCCCCCCCCCAAAAAAAAAAAACAAAAAAAAAAACCAGAAAAACAACAAAGATCACACACCACACACACACCATCGCACAGACACACACCCTCAATCCCTTAAAATGGCTATTAAATCATTCTTCAAATGTTTATTTATATGAAATGTACAATCGTCCCAGACAGGCAAGCTTGTATCAATCCTTGCCTGGCGTTTGGTGGTTTCCTGTGTATGTTAACAGAAAGGTAGGTCGTACCAATTCCTCCAACGCTTCGTCTACTATTTCCGTGCGTCTTCTTGATAAGAAAATTTGAGAATGTTCAATTAGAAAAGTTACAGGTAGAGAGAAAGATAGGTATCCGCTATTGAATACTGTTACTGTTGTGTGATTGTTGCTATGGATTCTTCGGGACCCACTCCCCACACGCAAAGTTGCGAGGCAATCCTCACAGACTCAATCTTAAAGTTCTCAATGAGTAGCGAGGCAGTCCTCACTGGCTCCACACAGTTTAATTCTATTGAGTAATTTTAATTTACTATGGCTTTTTTTGTTTTTCTGTTGAGGGTTCGGTGTTCGTTCAGCTCTACCATTGATTCACTATCCTGGAGTCTGTGGCGGGTTTTGTTATATAGGTCTTATTAAACGTGTTTCAATTTCCCTTCAGCAGAGTTGGGAGGCAGTCCTCACAGACTCAATCCTCCACGCAATTTAATTATATTGTATACTTTTTATTTTCTGGAAACTTATTTTGTTTTTCTGTTAAGTGATTGGTGTTCGTTCAGCTCAACCATTAATTCAATATCTTGGAGTCTGTTGAAGGTTTTGTTTTGCAGGTCTTTTAATCGCCTATCCATAGGTTCTATTTTTGAAACTCGTGATGTTCCTTTATCGGTGTCTATTTCGGTTTGCGCAGTGCCACACGCAGGACATAGTTTTGAACCCCCTGCAGCTTATGAATGTTGGTTTTGCTCAGGTCACTAGTTATTCTGGCACCGTATTCTAGCACCGGACGTATAAATGATTTGTAGAGCTTGAGATGCACATCTTTGTATGCTCCCTCCCCAAGTTTTACCTCTGATTATCTTTTTACGCGACTGTTTAGACTGAGATTTCTATCCAGTATAAATCCCCAAAAACTGGCAGACAACTTGGGGAGGGCATGGCTGGTTTATATGTAGCTGTGGGCTGGTGTATTTTTCACAGCTCAGTGCATAATTAAACTTGGTTACAAGCTGACAAATTGTCACTCATGTAGATAATTCTTTTCAATCTGAGATGTCCTTAGTTTGTTTCTTACAACTCAGTTTGTGCCGACCAAACAATCAGATGAAGCCCTATTGATTGGCTTTCAAAACATTTTAATCAACCAGGGGGTGGTTTGCTTTACCTACCTTACGCAGGCCTATTGATTTGCTTTCATTCAATTCTAACCAATCAGGGAGCGGTTTGCTTTACTGGTTTCAGACAGGTGTGTGAAAATAATATGAAAAATGGTCTTATAAATATATTAAGATTGGAAGAATAAATAGTAAACAGCGCCAAAGATTATGATGCCTCACGGATGTTATCAGTTGGAATGAGTATCATTTATTTATTTATCGGGATTTAAGGTCACATACATATGCACGCACAATGGCGAATCGTGACCGTGACAGTTTTACGGGTGGAGGAAGCCGGAGTACCCGGAGAGAACCACTGAGCAACTATCAGCTCCTCGACATTGTTACTCTGTTCAAGCTCCGCTCAAGCAGGGTTACAGCGGTTGAAGACATGTGCACCATCGAAATGCAGTTCGCCTTAGTACACGGCGTCATCGTGCCCCCGTGTAGGCAACCGTGATAAAGTGCCTTGCCGAAGGACACAACGCGGGTCGTCCAGGACGGAGATCGAACTCGGGACGGAATGAGTATCCCCTGACGGAGGTTCATGACGAAAACTACTCTCCGTTACAGTCAAAACCTCGTAACTCGTTTTTCACCATTGTTCAGGAGACACAAAAAACTGTTTTACTCGAATTTTAGCACCAGTTAAAAAACGCTTGATTCAGGCATAGAAAGTTGATATGGTCCCTTTGACAGCAACTAGTGCAATTTTAATTTTATTGCGCCGTCAGAATTACACAGGAAAAAATGTAAGATACGAGTTTTTGCTTCCGCCAAAATGATGATCTTTGTAAAAGATACGACATTTTGCGACCAAGTATAATTTTTAGTTTAGTGCACATCCGTAAATATATTTGGAATACAAAATAACTAAATAACAATTCAGTGTCATCGGACATATTTCGACGGATTCTACTATAATCTCGCGGTCCAAAATAAAACCCAAATACTAAAAGTAGTCCATCTGACTATATTATTATAATCTTGCCAACAGAATGGGTAAACCTTTCTGACATCAACTGTTGCCATGAATAATGAGGTAAATTAAAAATTAAAAAGCAAATATTTTAGGACAAGGCCATACTGATATGGATGTCATTAGAATTGGCTAATTGAGCTGGTTCCAGTGACATCTATATCTGTATACTTTTTTAAACTGCATCAAGTTTTATCCGGTATTATATCGTTGATAAATGGCGTGCAAATACATGGCTGCTATATTAGTAAATTATTTTTTTTCATCTACTATTTGGAGATGCCCAAACAAAATAATTTAATTTCATCTGACATATTTAGGCCGATTCTACTAGAATCATGCCTCCCAAACAGAAACCTGAGTAGTAAAAATAGTCTATTTGACGATAAATCTTGCCAACAGAATGGCTAAGCCTTTTTCTGGTGTAGTTGCTATGAACAACAAAGTAAACTAAAAAGTAAATATACAAGGACAAAATAAAACTGATATGGATGTCATTAGAATTGACTCATTGAGCTGGTTCCAGTTGCATCTATATCTGTATACATTTTTAAAAAACGCATTATGATTTTTCAGGTATTACGACGTTAGTAAATGGCATGTGAATACATGTAGATGGCTCATATGCTGGTAAGTAAATTTTCTTCCACTGTTTGGAGATCTCAAAACAAAAAAAAAAAAAAATAACACATGGCACATACACTTGTCGCCCTCAACTTTCTAGTGTATAGTCTTTTTCTTTGTCAATAGTCAAGGTATGAAAGTATCATAGTGTACAATGGTGAGCTTTGGTATTGTCTCAAAACATCATGGTGTTTTGGTACAATACCATGGTTTACCATAATTCCGGTTGTGTTTTAACATAAGATTCGGAACAGATAGAATTTCGTCAGTTATCGAACCAGGAACTTGTTTTATAGGGCTAAACGTAAACTGAAAGGTATTCGTTCTCTTGAAAGAGTGTACATAAATGAACATCTGACAACGACTAGATCCAGCATGGCCAAGCGATGTCGGGAATATGTTAAAGCTAAGAAGTTGAGAGAAACTTGGACTCATGATGGAGTGATTTTTGTTAAATTAACAAATGAATCTATTCTCAGAATCACTTCTCCACAGGATCTCCTAAAGGTGGAAAATTCCTTCAGCTAGGATTGGTATACATTATTTTCTATAATAGTTCCACATAATTCCAAATCCATCCTGTCCCCATCTTGACTAAGATGATACTTTAGTGTTTTTTTTTTTTTTTTTGTAATTCAACCTAAATATGGGTCAATTGTATATACCTGGTAAGCCCCTGGCCTTTACAGCAAAGTAAAGTAATGTGAGGATTAGTAACATGTCAATATTAGCAAATATTAGTACATTGATTGCCACCCTGAGTTACCCTTCCCCTAGGCTGATGCCTAAATATGGGTTAATTGTATATACCTGGTAAGCCCCTGGCCTTTACAGCAGAGTAAAGTAATGTGAGGATTAGTAACATGACAATATTAGTAAATATTAGTACATTGATTGCCACCCTGAGTTACCCTTCCCCTAGGCTGATGCCTAAATATGGGTTAATTGTATATACCTGGTAAGCCCCTGGCCTTTACAGCAGAGTAAAGTAATGTGAGGATTAGTAACATGACAATATTAGTAAATATTAGTACATTGATTGTCACCCTGAGTTACCCTTCCCCTAGGCTGATGCCTAAATATGGGTTAATTGTATATACCTAGTAAGCCCCGGATCTTTATAGCAGAGTTAAGTAATGTGAGGATTAGTAACATGATAATTTTAGTACATATTAGTCAATTGATTGCCACAGTGAGTTACCCCTCCCTTAGGCTGATGCCTAAATATGGGTTAATTGTATATACCTGGTAAGCCCCTGGCCTTTATAGCAGAGTGGAGTAATGTGAGGATTAGTAACATGACAATATTAGTAAATATTAGTACATTGATTGCCACCCTGAGTTACCCTTCCATAGGCTGATGCCTAAATATGGGTTAATTGTACACATCTGGTCAATTATATACTAATCCTAACATTGCTCTACTCTGCTGGTAAGCCCTGGGGCTTTACAGCAGAGTAAAGTAATGTGAGGATTAGTAATATGACAATATTAGTAAATATTAGTAAATTGATTGCCACCCTGAGTTTCCCCTCCCCTAGGCTGATGCCTAAATATGGGTTAATTGTATGCACACGATAAGCCCTGGACCTTTACAGCGGAGTAGAGCAATGTGAGGATTGGTAACATGACAATATTAGTAAATATTAGTAAATGGATTGCCACCCTGAGTTACCCCTCCCTTAGGCTGATGCCTAAACATGGGTTGATTGTGTATACCTGGTAAGCCCCTGACCTTTGCAGTAGAGTAAAGTAATGTGAGGACTAGTAACATGACAATATTAACAAACATTAGTAATTGTAGGAACATTAAACAGCTCTTTAGGAGTAAAGTAATGTGAGGATTAGTGACATGACAATATTAGTAAATATTAGTAAATTGATTGCTTCCCGGAGTTACCCCTCCCCTAGGCTGATGCCTAAATATGGGTTAATTGTATACATCTGGTCAATTATATACTAATCCTAACATTGCTTTACTTTGCTGGTAAGCCCTAGGGCTTCACAGCAGATTAAAGTAAAGTGAAGATTGGTAACATGACAATATTAGTGAATATTAATACATTGATTGCCACCCTGAGTTACCCTTCCCCTAGGCTGATGCTTAAATATGGGTGAACTGTATATACCTAGTAAGCCCCGGATCCTTACAGTAGAGTAAGTAATGTGAGGATTAGTAATTTGACAATATTAGTAAATATAAGTATATTGATTGCCACCCTGAGTTACCCCTCCCTAGGCTGATGCCTAAATATGGGTCAATTGTATATACCTGGTAAGCCCCTGGCCTTTACAGCAGAGTAAAGTAGTGTGAGGATTGGTAACATGACAATATTAGTAAATATTAGTAAATTGATTGCTTCCCTGAGTTACCCCTTCCCTAGGCTGAAAATATGGGTCAATTGTATATACCTGGTAAGCCCCTGGCCTTTATAGCAGAGTAAAGTAATGTGAGGATTAGTAACATGATAATATTAGTAAATATTAGTCAATTGATTGCCACCCTGAGTTACCCCTTCCCTAGGCTGAAAATATGGGTTAATTGTATATGCCTGGTAAGCCCCTGGCCTTTACAGCGGAGTGGAGTAATGTGAGGATTGGTAACATGACAATATTAGTAAATATTAGTAAACTGATTGCTTCCCTGAGTTACCCCTCCCCTAGGCTGATGCCTAAATATGGGTTAATTGTATACATCTGGTCAATTATATACTAATCCTAACATTGCTCTGGTCTGCTGGTAAGCCCTGGGGCTTTACGGCAGAGTAAGGTAATGTGAGGATTGGTAACATGACAATATTAGTAAACATTAGTACATTGATTGCCACCCTGAGTTACCCCTCCCCTAGGCTGATGCCTAAACATGGGTTAATTGTATACATCTGGTCAATTATATAGTAATCCTAACATTGCTTTGCTCTGCCGGTAAGCGCTGGGGCTTTACGGCGGAGTAAAGTAATGTGGGGATTAGTAATATGACAATATTAGTAAATATTAGTACATTGATTGCCACCGTGAGTTACCCCTCCCCTAGGCTGATGCCTAAATATGGGTTAATTGTATATACCTGGTAAGCCCATGGCCTTTACAGCAGAGTAAAGTAATGCGATGACTAGTAATATGACAATATTATGTAAATATTAATATATTGATTGCACCCTCAGTTACCCCTCCCCTAGGCTGATGCCTAAATATGGGTTAATTGTATATACCTGGTAAGCCCCTGGCCTTTACAGCAAAGTAAATTAATGTGAGGATTAGTAACATGACCATATTAGTAAATATTAGTAAATTGATTGCCACACTGAGTTACCCCTCCCCTAGGCTGATGCCTAAATATGGGTTAATTGTATATACCTGGTAAGCCCCTGACCTTTACAGCAGAGTAGAGTAATGCGGGGACTGGTAACATGACAATATTAATAAACATTAGTAATTGTAGGAACATTAAACAGCTCTTTAAGAGTAAAGTAATGTGAGGATTAGTAATATGACAATATTAGTAAGTATTAGTAAATTGATTGCTTCCTTGAGTTACCCCTCAACTAGGCTGATGCCTAAATGTGGGTTAATTGTATACATCTGGTCAATTATATACTAATCCTAACATTGCTTTACTTTGCTGGTAAGCCCTGGGGCTTTACGGCAGAGTAAAGTAACGTGAGGATTGGTAACATGACAATATTGGTGAATATTAATACATTGATTGCCCTGAGTTACCCTTCCCCTAGGCTGATGCCTAAATATGGGTTAATTGTATATACCTAGAAAGCCCCGGATCTTTACAGTAGAGAGAGTAATATGAGGATTAGTAATTTGACAATACTAGTAAATATTAGAATATAGATTGCCACCCTGAGTTACACCTCCCTAGGCTGATGCCTAAACATGGGTTAATTGTATATACCTGGTAAGTCCCTGGCCCTTACGGCAGAGTGAAGTAATGTGAGGATCAGTAACATGACAATATTAGTAAACATTAGTAAATTGATTGCTACCCCTTCCCTAGGCTGATGCCTAAATATGGGTTAATTGTATACATCTGGTCAATTATATACTAGTCCTAGCATTGCTCTAGTCTGCTTGTAATCCCTGGGGCTTTACAGTACAGTAGAGTGAAGTAATGTTGGGATTGGTAACATGACAATATTAGTAAATATTAGTACATTGATTGCCACCCTGCGTTACCCCCCCCCCCCCCCCCCTACGCTGATGCCTAAATATGGGTTAATTGTATACATTGGTCAATTATATACTAGTCCGAGCAGTGCTTTGCTCTGCTGGTAAGCCCTGGGGCCTTACAGCAGAGTAAAGTAATGTGAGGATTGGTAACATGACAATATTAGTAAATATTAGTCAATTGATTGCCACCGTGAGTTACCCCTCCCTTAGGCTGATGCCTAAATATGGGTTAATTGTATATACCTGGTAAGCCCCTGGCCTTTACGGCGGAGTGAATTAATGTGAGGATTAGTAACATGACAATATTAATAAATATTAGTACATTGATTGCCACGCTGAGTTACCCCTCCCATAGGCTGATGCCTAAATATGGGTTAATTGTATACATCTGGTCAATTATATACTAATCCTAACAGTGCTTTGCTCTGCTGGTAAGCCCTGGGGCTTTACAGCAGAATAGAGTAATGTGAGGATTGGTAATAGGACAACATCAGTAAATATTAGTCAATTGATTGCCACTGTGAGTTACCCCTCCCTTAGGCTGATGCCTAAATATGGGTCAATTGTATATACCTGGTAAGCCCATGGCCTTTACAGCAGAGTAAAGTAATGTGATGACTAGTAACATGACATATTATGTAAATGTTAGTAAATTGATTGCCACCGTGAGTTATCCCTCGCCTAGGCTGATGTCTAAATATGGGTTAATTGTATATACCTGGTAAGCCCAGGATCCTTGCAGCAGAGCAAAGTAATGTGAGGATTAGTAATATGACAATATTAGTAAATATTAGTATATTGATTGCACCCTGAGTTACCCCTCCCCTAGACTGATGCCTAAATATGGGTTAATTGTACATACCTGGTAAGCCCCTGACCTTTACAGCAGAGTAAATTAATGTGAGGATTAGTAATATGACAATATTAGTAAATATTAGTAAAATAAGTAAATTGATCGCCACCCTGAGTTACCCCTCCCCTAGGCTGATGCCTAAATATGGGTTAATTGTATATACCTGGTAAGCCCCTGGCCTTTACAGCAGAGTAAAGTAATGTGAGGACTGGTAACATGACAATATTATTCCTCACTTGTAAGTACACGACGATATTATCTGGCATTGAACGATATTATCTGGCATTGAATGAACCACTTAGCTATATCAAGGTCAATCCTCTCAAGAAAGTCACACGGACACAAATTTTGTTTTCTGGGCTATTGACACAGTTGTGTGGTCCCATTTAATCAATATGTTACTGACATAATTATGTCACACAGTATCAATTCACTCACTTATGTCGGATAAAGGTGCTATCAATCAGATTCCTCGTTTCACCCATTGTTGGAGTAGCTGTATCTGTTGGAATTGAAAAGAAATCGTGAACCACGCGTCACGAGCTACTATTGTTGTATAACAATTTTGTTCTTAAGGACTATGTCACTTTTCTTGCGAATATTCTGTTTCAAGTTAATGAACAAGTGTTCGGGCATTATCGTGTATAGAAGAATAATAAAAAAAATATTATTCTTCGATTCAAAATTCGCTCATTTTGCTGCGTAAGTTCTGACATATCACCTGTCCTTGAATACTTGGATTACATAGTTTTTAAACACCGTGCTCCATTTTAGACATAACTATAGTAAGTAAACACTCCATCAGCGACATACTGCCATATCCGTGTGCATGTCGCGACCTGAGTTCCATACTGTGTCCAGGTACTAAGGAATTCCATTGCTTGTAGAGCAATGGAGTTCCTCAGTGCTTGGACACAGTGTCGCGATATGTCTTCTTTGTCGTGTTTTCGTGTTCTGCAATACAATAGAGACATTATTATTATCTGATGATTACTGTAACTCCTACTCCTCGTGTTGACATCGTCATCGAAATTTGCACTAAAGACTGTCTGTATCAAGAATAGTATTTGTACTAATTATCGATTGATCTACCCAAACACGATTAGTGATGTTCTGTTATTAGCTCCCAGTTTCCACTTTATCCAAAATATTTACATTTTTTTATTTCTCCGTCTCAGCTTGATACGTTTATGTTCTTTTATCCTCGACAGACAGTGACAATCAATCCATTTTGGATATTCATCAAATCAACTGTATTTTTTAGTATACAATCTTAACTATTTGCCTGCTTGAGCTTACTTTTGCTTATCGTCCCAACTGTGCCATCAGGTTACAAACAGATCAATATGTGTTCCCTTGAATCTTATAGAGCTCGGATTGGAAGTTTCAACTTGAATGTTCTTTGTAGGAGTACAAAATGTAAACTATCAAAAATGAGTTTCACTCGTAGCTCGATCTACCACCTTTTGTACCTCCTAGGTGTCGGATTGAATCAAAGCCTTAACGCTGCGTTCACCTTGCTCATCGCAGTGCTCAGCAATTTGGGGTTGTTTCGCTCAAAGTTCCACAGCATCGACACTCTCAACATTGCACCCTCAAAGAGAATGCACTTACTGGTATCTTTTATCCTTGTTACCATGTTGTTCAGTGTGCCTGTGATTCTTCTACAATCTGGTGACATTGAAACCAATCCCGGCCCAAGCTCTGCCAACTCGGATCTCATCCACAATACCCTGAAAATTATGCATTTGAACATTCAGAGCCTAAAACCCAAAGTAGACATAATCCAATACGAATTCGCGTCATTCGATATTGTGGCCTTATCTGAGACATGGCTGGACGAGAATGACGCAACATCCGTCATTATGGTACCCGGATTCCAGGAGCCACAGCGACATGACCGTTCTACAAGAGGAGGTGGGGTAGCGATATACATAAAAGATGGAATACCGTTTCGACCACGGCCTGACCTACATAATCTAAACACAGAGTGTCTTTGGGTGGAAGTGTTCACACAGCGAACTGAATCATTTTTGGTAGGGGTATTTTATCGTCCACCGAACAGTCCGAATGAGACATGGGAGGCCATATCTGAATCCATTCAAAAAGCTCGGGATACGTCAATTGCTGACCTCATTATAACAGGCGACTTTAATGACAACCAGATGTCGTCATCAAGAGGTGGCGTTTTTGAAATCCTACGTTATTTCAATCTTAGACAAGTCGTGAGTGAACCGACCTGTTTTTCGGAGACTTCGGCATCACTACTGGATTTATTTGTTCTCAGTGATTCCTTATGTATGAAAAACTGTGAGGTCCTTGAACCGATCATTCCAGATATGAAACGATATCATTGTCCAATCTCGCTTGAATTGGAGTTCCTGAAACCACCGCCCTTATCATTCAAGAGGCGTGTCTGGGATTATTCGCAGGGTAATTATGAAGCATTGAATGAGGCACTCTCCGAAGTCTACTGGGAGTCCATCTTCGACGACCAAGTTCTTGACAATATCGTTTCTAAGTTCACCGATAAATTACTCGATCTGGCATCCAAACATATACCAAACAAAATTGCCACTGTTCGTACAAATCAGCCCAAATGGATGCATAATGAAATACGGTTGCTTCTCAGACAGCGTAAACGTTTGTATCGCATTGCCAAACGTTCAAATACTCAGAATGCCTGGGCAAATTATAAACACAAAAGGAACCAAGTTGTTTCGGAAATAAGGAAAGCCAAAGCCTTTTACTTGTCCAAACTTCAAACCACTCTAATGAGTAGAGAAACACCGCCGTCACAATGGTGGAAAACACTTAAATCAGTCATCGGGAATGCTAAAACTGAGATTCCTACCCTTGCCCATTCCGACCAGATATACTCGTCTAATGTTGAAAAAGCTGAAGTGCTCAATGATCACTTCAGCTCAATTTCAACGGTTGATGATTCAAATGCTTCTCTGCCTAATAAGTCTTCACATGCTCGTCCGACCATTAGTTCTATCACCCTGCAAAGTAACGAAGTATACGCTGCAATGAGATCAATTAAAATCTCTAAGGCATCTGGTCCAGACTTGGTTAGCCCGCGTCTTATAAACGAATGCAAATCATCCCTTTGTGAGCCACTCACTGTTTTATTCAATATATTACTGAACAAATCATATTTTCCATTGTTGTGGAAAAGGGCGAATGTCACACCGATTCTAAAAAAACAACCGTCCAATTCTGTTACTAACTATAGGCCAATTTCCTTGATTAGTTGCGTTGGAAAACTACTTGAGAAATGTGTTTTTAAACGGTTATGGGAATTCCTTACTGACAATAACGTTCTCAGTCAATTTCAGTCTGGTTTTACACCAGGTGATTCGACGGCTCTTCAACTCACAGATATTTATGATGAATTTTGTCGTGCTCTGGACGAAGGCAAAGAGGTTAGAGTTGTATTTTGCGATATCAGTAAGGCCTTCGACAAAGTATGGCATGCTGGTTTAATACACAAGCTAGAAAACATCGGGGTCTCTGGTGAACTTCTGCTATTTCTTCAATCGTACCTTACAGACAGATTACAGCGAGTTGTTGTAGCGTCTGCGACATCGTCCTGGAGAAGTATAAATGCCGGTGTTCCACAAGGATCTATACTTGGTCCTTTGCTGTTCCTTATATACATTAATGACTTAACTAGTGATATTATGAGCAGCATACGCTTATTTGCGGAGGATACTTCGTTATATTTAATTATTGAAAATCCAGAACAAGCCTCGAGGGTAATCAATCATGATCTGGTCTCAATTGAAAATTGGGCAAGACTATGGTTGGTTGAGTTTAATCCCAGTAAAACCGAAAGCATGTTAATATCTCGTAAAAGTAATTCTGCTATCCACCCTCCCTTGCAGTTCGTCGGTTCTACGATATCTGAGGTCCCTGATCATAAACATCTTGGAGTAATACTTAACAGCACATGTACATGGAATGATCACATCGATCATATCTGCACCAAAGCCTGGTCCAGGATAGACTTACTAAGGAAGCAGAAATTCTACTTGGATCGTAGCGTCTTAGAAAAAATATATTTTGCCTTTGTCAGGCCTCTTCTTGAATATGCTGACACTGTCTGGGACAACTGTTCCTTGACTAATGTTCAGGAAATGGAGAAAATACAAATATCAGCGGCAAGGATTGTCACTGGAGCGACTGTCAGTGCCAGTAAGTCCTCACTTTACACGGAAACGGGTTGGGAGCCCCTCGTAGATAGGCGGCGAAAACATAAATTAATACAATTTTTCAAAATGTACCATCATATGGTTCCTCCCTATTTATCTAGTAAAATCCCGCCTCTTGTTTCTTCGATTAATCCTTCATTAAATCTTCGGTCAAGTCAAAATCACCGCATTCCATTTTGTAGAACCGAACTGTACAGGTCTTCTTTTATACCTAATGCAACTGAACAATGGAATAATTTACCTGTTGTGGTCCGTGAAAACCCATCATTGACAAATTTTAAGATTTTTCTCAATGCCGGTAATAGACGACTACCAAATTTTTACCTTAAATCGAAATCCCGTATAGCCCAAATATACCACTGTAGATTACGACTTCGGTGTAGCAATTTAAAGTCCCATTTGTACCTTAACCACCTATCACCCACTGACTTATGTCAGTGTGGTGAGCAAGAGACATCTGATCATTTTTTCTTGAATTGTCCAGTGTTCGCAGTTGCTCGCTCTGCTACAATTAATCTTCTCCCATTCGACGTGGACACCACTATACTTCTTTATGGTTCGGAATATCTAAGTGACGATGAGAACCGCCTCATTTTTGAAGCGGTACACGACTTTATACTGACTAGTAAAAGATTCACTGTTGATACCAATGTAGCATCGGGTCACCTCGTATAAAAAATAAGATGTATTAGGAATGTGCTACATTTATTTAGTCATTGAAGTTGACGACACACACAATATCCACTCCACGCAATACGTTGTCAACCTACAAGTAATCGACTCCAATCCGACTTAACCTGTCTTGTAAATTCTTGTGGGAAGTTATGCTCAAGCAGGCTCATATATTTCGTTAACGTACGGCGGCTATGCCCGCATTTCGGTTCACAAGGGGACTTGTGAACTGACGGGCGGACGTGGCCGTTGTACGTTGAAGTAATTCATGATCAACATTGACTTGTACTGTCTGTATAAACTTCTCTTATCTGCCATTGTCATTGTGCTTGTAATTTCGTATTGTGGAGACGGCCTTGTATAAGCTCAAAGCTTACTGCCGAATCCACGCCGATGTTTATACCATCTTTGTGTATACTGTTATTGACATTTATTGACATTTTTTTTTTTTTTTTTTTTTTTTTTGAATAAATACTGTTTAAACTAGATAGAATTTCGTCCGGTGGAACCCACTCAGGATCCGAAAGCATTTCAGACATGTATTCATCTATTACAAGTTCTGCTTCATCATCGAAATTGATTCCTAGCACTCGAGGAGTTTGTAGCAGCTTGCGAAAACAAAACATCTTTGTTCGTGGGAACACCATCACATTTTGTTTCATCACACATGGTCGCTGCATTGCCTTCAAGGGCAAGCTTGACCAATATCTATCCGCGAAAAAGTGCACAGTTTTTACACATTTAACATCCATTGTGACAGTTGGGGTGGAATTTAAATTCAATGCTGTAATGTGATCCTTTCCGTCGTCTCCCGGTATATCTAGTCGTGGTTTGGGGAAACAACACATAGTACATTTTACTCAAGAAATTGTAATGTAAAATTAGCATGTTATACATAGTTAGGTCAATATATTCGCGTCCAGTGACCAGACTTTATATGGCTGTACTTTCCGATAGACTATTCAAGCCTGTGCGAATTAGATCTTAGTCATAACTTGGCTTGTTTTGTATCGGCCGAAACGTTAGCCTAGGGTAACTTCATATCAGCCTGAGACCGAAGATCGAATGCTGGTGTGAAATTACCGAGAGATAATATGTTTTAAATTTTTTTCCAAATGCTTAATTTGCACATTACTTGGGTTGATGCCGACGATTCGATAGGTAAATTGTTAATATTAATCTTGGTCGTCATGACAGGAAACTCGTGATATGTTTTTTTGAAAGCAGGACAAAGAATAAGAATGGATAGATTTTGACGATTTTTTCCTAATTAAATGAGTAGTATGCATAATATTTGCCATTCAAATTTTGCTATATATTTTCAAACTGTTCATGCAAACCATGGTTTATGAGCCATCAATGGAACGAGCGCCTTCCAATGAGGTCTTACAATGTATGTTCTGATTGAAAGATGAACAAATGTATACCTCCAATATTTATGAAGAATATTGCTACTTGGTATGTTACTTCGGTTGAGAGAGAGAGTAAAGATACTGTCAGGGTGAAGTGTTCTGTGATGCCTATACAACAACATCTAAAAAAATACGAGATTGGAGCCGATAATAAAACAAAAGAATAAACAAACAATGCGAAATATATCATCGTTTCACTCGGACGATTTTGTCGTTCTCAGCAGGTTTTTTTTCTAGTTTAAACAATATTTATTTCATAACTCAGTTTCACATTACTATACAGATAAGAAATAGATTGACATTTCACATACTGGTTGTTATGATATCGGATTCAGCAGCAAGCTAGAAGCTTATGTAAGCTGTTTCCGTTTATGAATTACCCATACAATAGATATGGCTAGAAAGCTGTATGCTTCAAAATCTAATTTTAGTGGCTGAAATAAATAAAATATTACTGTTAAGTGAGAGAAAGATAAAGGAAAGAGGTGCAAAGGAGAAATTAAAAGTAATGATATTCATACTGGAATTAAAGAAAATGGGGAAAGAAGGAATGAACTCACCCAAGGGGAAAAGCAATGCTTGGCATTCTACTGACTACTGCAACACGATGGAATACCATGATATGCACATAAGGCAATCACCGAAGACAAAGTATTCATGGAAGCAAGGGGTGGGATGTATCACAGTTTAGCATCTTTTTGTTGCAAGAATATATTCGTGTAATCTTTGGAAGATTTCTTTATTAATTTCGCTAGTATAAGAAACACAGCCGTTTAGTAGAATGTCTACATCAATGAAGTGACTCAACAATTTGATTGTGTTATTTCTTTCTCTCACATAAAAATGGCAATCGAAAAGGTAATGCTCGGTTGTTTCATGGGCTCCACATCTACAAAGTGTAGTGGTGGACAGGTGGTTTTTAAAGAGGTGATCATTAAGATTACTACATGACAGCCGTAATCTACAGTGAAGGATTTGTGCTCTGCGTGACTTGTTATAAAAAAAAAAACTTGGCACCAACAGCCTGTTCCGGTTGAGATACTGTTTGAATTGGGGTAATGAGTAGTTTTCGCGAACTTCGTTGGATAAGGAATTCCACATTCTCGTCGCACTCGGCAGAAACGACATTTGGTGTGAATTAGTTCGACAAAACGGTACCGACAAGTCTGGATTGTTGCGGAGGTCATACGCATGAGAAACAGATAACCTCGGGGGAACTAAACCTGATAAGTATCTTGGTACGAGTCTGTGATACATTTTAAAAAACTGCACAGTTTTGTGTTTTTCTCTTCTGATTTTCAGGGGTTCCCATCCTGTTTCCGCATAGAGGAGTTCCCTGCCTACACTTCGCGTAGCGCCAGTAACAATTCTCGCAGCCTCCAGTTGGATTTTTTCAATATCTTCGACGTCGGCGTTTTTACAATTATCCCATACTGTGTCAGAATATTCAAGGACCGGGCGTACGAATGATATGTATATAGTTTGAAGTGTTTTCCGATCAAGGATGAATTTAAATTTTCTCATGAGACTTATTCTCTTCCAAGCTTTAGTCGCAATGTCTTGTATATGATTTGACCAGGACCCATGGTTATTAAAGCTAACTCCAAGATGTTTGTGGTTATTCACTGTTTTAATGTTTTTATTCTGCATACGAAGCGGGGGGGGGGGGGGGGGGGGGCGGTGTTGAATTGTTTCCGTTTTACGCGATATGAGCATTGATTCCGTTTTTGAAGGGTTGAAGTCGACGAGCTATTGTTTAGACCATTGTTCAATTCTCAACAAGTCGTCGTTCAAGACATCGGCGACCTGGTTTAGATTTTCAACAATAAGATAGAGCGTGGTATCATCCGCAAATAAGCGGATGTTGCACAAGACATTATCCACAATGTCGTTTATGTATATAAGAAAAAGTAGGGGGCCAAGTATTGAACCTTGTGGTACTCCAGCAGTTGTATGCATCCAAGACGACGCAACACCTTCAATCACCACACGTTGTTGCCGGTTTTCCAGATATGACCGGATCCACTCCAGTTGTTTACCCCTTATCCCTATTTTCTCGAGCTTGTATACCAATCCAGAATGCCACACTTTATCAAACGCTTTACTCACGTCGCAAAAAACAAATCGTATTTCCTTCCCCTCGTCCAGTGCGCAACTGATGGTGTTATAAATTTCGGTAAGTTGAAATGTTGTCGAGTCCTTGGGTGTAAAACCTGACTGGAAGTGTGTTAGCAAAGCATTTGATTCTAAGAAATGGAAAACTTTTTTGAAAACACATTTTTCAAAAACTTTTCCAACACAGCTCAAAAGTGATATGGGTCGGTATTTGCTGACAACGCTCGGGCTATCTTTCTTAAAAACAGGCGACACGTTTGCTTGTTTCCATCTAGTAGGAAAGCTGCTTTGATCAAGGAGAAGATTAAAAATATATGTTAAGGGCATAGACAAACTGCGGGAACATTCTTGTAGAATTCGAGGGCTGATGTTGTCCAGGCCACATGCCTTGGACACTTTAAGAGATTTAAGGGCGTCCAAGATATCTATTTCTTTTACAGAGATATTGTCGAGGACAGGGCGGCTTTCGTTTACTTGGAAGCGATGCATGTGAGTCATCTACGGATGAAATAGAACAAAAGTACTCGTTGAAGGCTTCTGCCTTGTCAACATTAGACGACAGTAAAAGATCATTATATTGCAAAGTTGGGATATATCTGATTTTTTATTCTGAATGAGTTTGTTTAGAGTTTTCCACCACTTATGGGAAGCAGATGATGTTGTATTAAGTATATTTTCTATATTCGATAAGTGGCGATCCTTAGATTTCCTTATTAGTGCAATAGTTTGGTTTCTTGTTCTCCGATATTTTGCCCGGGTCTCCGATTTGTTGTCTAGTTTAGCCAAACGATGGATTCTTTTGCGTTGCCGCATTAGTTTTCTTATTTCGTTATGCATCCATGGAGGTTGGTCTCTTCGAGCTAAGATCACCTTATTTGGAATGTATCTAAGAGTTTCGGTCTCTATAATTTCATGGAATCGATCAATAAGGGAGTGGCTATCACAATTATTGAATAATTCTTCCCAACTTGTCTCAGATAGAGAGTGATTTAAACCTAAAAAAATACCTCGATCAAACTGCCAAATTTTACGCCTAATTGACTTGGTGCGATCTGTTTGGAATTTAAGTTCAGCAATAACAGGACAATGGTAGCGTGTAAGTTCTTCATAAAAAGGATCGCCTACATACTGATAAGTCACGAAAGATGGATCTTTCGTAATAATCAAGTCTAAGAGTGTAGCCGAGGTTTCTGTAATATATGTTGGTTGGCTGATGACTTGGTGGAGGCCATATTGTTGCATTATTTGTTGAATAGGGCCATTATTAGATGTCAGGAGGTCGTTATTAAAATCGCCAGTAATTACAATATTTCGGATATTAGTATCCCCTGCATGTTCTATGGATGTCGCGATCAAATTCCAGATATCGGGTTCCGAGTTAGGCGGACGATAAAAAGCCCCAAGTAAAAAGGACTGATTGTTCAAGTATATTTGAAGCCAAGTGCCTTCCAAATCATTTACTTCAAGATCATCGCGTAACCGAAATATAATTGAATTTCGTATGTAGATCACTAAGCCACCACCTCTAGTGGGACGAGCCCTCCTTACTGGTCAATAGAAACCTGCAATTTCGATATCCGAGTTACTCGTACTTTCGTTCAGCCACGATTCTGTGAAAACACAAATGTCGCACTCTATCGCTTCACACCTTAGAATGTATATTTTGGGTTTCAAGCTCTGCACATTCAGGTGTAATAAGCGTATGGAGCTAGACTTCAGACTGGATTCCGAGGAGTTAAGTGATACATCATCATCAGAGTTATCATTGGTGGGGCCCGGGTTGACATCTACATCACCTGATAAATATAACAGTTTATGTATCCACTGATTGATAGACGTAAAGAAATTTAATAAGTATCGCCCAGGGTTGATGGAGAAGCATACATTTCGACTTTTCTTCAATATTAGCTCCTCATGAGAAGTGCATTGGTTCATGGGACAGATAGTACCAGTGCGAGGGTTTATGTGCCTTATGTGCGACAGGAGGTCTTCAGATTTACAGGTAGTGAGAATAATCATTGTAAGTGTGACGCCCAACAACCCGTAGCGTCTCACAAGAAGTATAAATATGATGTCATCGGAGTCGAGTAATTTTTTTCGATGCATCCCATGTGAGGCAGCTGCTGTGAACAGACCCACTCTTAATCTGTAAGTAGCGATATCAATCATATTAGTCTATGTTGGGTGCATACAGCAACATTCTAGAGTGGATCCTATTGAATTAAGCAGCAGGTAATTGAATTTCTGTTCCCCTTGGGTATGGTTCAAAAGATTGACTACAGAAGTTGAGAAATTAGAAAAATTTTGAGAGAGAAGACAAGGAACATTGTCGGCATATGCCAATAATGGCGAATAAGAAAACAAACAAGAACAGATATGTGCAAATGTGGACTGGTTTGGTATTCATGTGGGATACCATTGAGAAGAATGATAAATTGTTCGTCGAGGCTGGCGGTTTATTATTATGTTATAGGTGCCAGGTATGCTCTTATTCACTTATTACTTTGCTGATCAAATTGTCTTGAGCGAGACGGTACACATGGGCCAGAAGCACAATCGATATGTAAAGAAAGGTAGGGTTAATTTGGGAATTAAGCACCGTACCGTGGTATAGATTTGTCTGTTGTCCGGATTACGAAAGAGACAGAATAGCAATCAGTTTACACCATACCAAAGGCCCGTCAAGTGACATGGACATGTCCTTAGCTAGACATGCCCAGGTCACGGAAGAGATCTCAGGCATAATGTCAATGTTACGATAGTAAAGGATTTCAGTAATTATGGTTTAATGTTGTCTGAGGGCGAGGAGAAACATACATTCCATTTGTTGTGGCCTAATGTTTCTGATATACACTCCACTAAAATATTGCAGGTAGGGGTAATGCTGGAATTGAATTGAATACCGCACCATGGTAGGCCTATAGATTTGTCTGCTTTAAGATTTACAAACGACACATAGGGACAAGCCTGATACATCGTACTGGAGGCCCTCCAAGTGACATGGATTTGCCCAAAGCTAGACATACCCATGTCACCGAAAGGGTCTCAAGCATGATTTGAATATTCTCATAGTAAAGGCTTTTTGGGTGACTTGGGTTTAATCTTGACTGGAAGCGAAGAGAAACATACATGCCGTTTGTTGTGGCCCAGCTTTCTGATACACATTCTGCTAAATTATTACAGTTTAACTCCGAGATCGAGCTTTTGCCTTTATTTCGAAATGAGATCAGTCACAATGTCTGAAGTACTGACCAATATGTTCCGCTCGACTTGCTAAGGACAGAGTGTCGCCAGTTGACATGAAAATCCGTCTTTGTACTTGGAGACGAAATTGTGACTTCCCCCGAGGACATCGTATAAAACTTATCGTAAAAAACTAGGTATGCAGTTCACATAGTGGCAAATAAACAGTTTTGGCTTTCACGGACGACACAAGTACTAATTGTCGTTATATTGCTTCTGCAGGGCAGGGCAACCATTATAAAACTGCGTTTCATGGAGTTAAAATGTGATTCAGTTACGGATTTAATATCATCTAGACAGATACTGTTTATAAATTATTAGTTCCGTGCGAGTGCAGTGGTCTTTCTCCTATAGAAGTCGTAGCTAACCACCTATAAATTTAAAAAATCAAATTAGCGCCACCAGAATATTATGGAGATAATTCAGTCTTTTGTAATTCAACATTGTTTTTGTAGACATCATTTGATTGACGGTACCAGCCTTGCAATAAATTGATAGAGCGTACCCAAAGGCACTCACCGACATGCCTCAAGAATAATTAATATAACAATACTAACTTACCACCGAGGACATTGTAAGTTATTGGAGGATGCCCGCAGCCACTCTCCCAATTTAATGGCAAAACACGAAACAACATTGTAAAAATATCTTAAAATTTAGAAAACTACATTATTTTATCACACATAGATTGTTTGCCAGTACTTGCCCTATAGTAAGCTACAGGAGAGTGATCATAGGCACCACCCAACAAAAGATAATACTATCAGTTGGCATGGCAGGACTTGAAATACTACTTTATTTTGGGTGGTCAAAATTTTCAGTAACCGATAGGTCTGTTGTTATAAATTAACGGAGGTTATTCATAGGCAACCTCCAATTCATTACAAAGTAGAATTAAGTATCGTAAAAATATCGTAACCTTTGGAGTTCTCTGCTTTGGAAGAAATTATTTGAGAGCGACCATAGCCATGCCGCAACAAAACCATCACAGGGCAAATTAATATTACAATACTGTCTAAATACTTCGATTGATACATTAACCTAGGATGGCCAGAATTTTTTATTATGACTAGCGATCCTGTGATAAACAATTGGAGCACGCCCATAGACACTCTCCAAATTCCAGAACGGAGCAGAAATAAACGTGATAAGAATACCCTAACCTTTAAGATGCCACATTGTTTTGAGAGAAAAATATTTAGCTCTCAGTACTGCAATAATATTTCGGAAAATCTACACCGGCACTCACCAACAAATTCCAACAAAGCAAGTTAATATTACAAAACTATCTTATCACCTGAGATGCTACGCTACATGACTATGATGTTCAGGATTTTGGTTGATGGGCAGTTATCTTGCAGTAATTCATTTGAGGTTTCACATGGTCACTCATCTAATTCCCTGGCAAAACTAGAATACACAATGTAAAAAACATCTTAACCTTAGAGATGCTACATTCCTGTGGTAGGCAAACTTTGGAGGTCAGCACTTACTTTGCAATAAGTTAATGGAGAATGCCCTTAGTGTAAACTGGACTTAACCTTGTGAATGCTACATTATTTTAGCAGATAGAATTAAGTTGTTAGAACTTAACTTGCAATAAGTTATTGGAGAATGCCCATAAGGGTTTCCCAACAAACATAACAAAGCTAACTAACTTTACAAAGTGATCTTAACGAAGAATGTAAACAAGGGCTCACCAGCAAACACAACAAAACTAATTAACTTACAAAACGATCTTAACGTTTAAGATGCTACATTGTTTTGCAGTGAAACACTGGAAGCCGCCAACAGGAACCCTCCCAGTTCCATGCAAGACAAGAGTAGGCATACATGTAATTTAAAATTTCCTTAACTTCGGAATGTTATATTATTTTAACAGTCAGAAATTGGTTGACAGTACTTTAGGGTATCGGAGAACGCCCATAGGCACGATACATGGAATGCTACACTATTTTGGATAATCGAAATTCGTGGTTATGGTTAGTTGACTCGTAATAACTAACGGAAGACGTTCGTGGACCCCTCCCAAATTCCTCTACAGAACAGAAATAGGCATTGAGAAAGGACCCTTAACCTTTAAGTTGCTACATTATTTTGGTTGAACATATTAGTTGTCAGAACTGGCGGTGCACTAAATTATTGGGGAAAGCCCACAGGACAGAGTTTAGTTGCCAGAACGTTGCTTTGCAATAAGATATTAGGAAAAGCCCATAGGCACTCCCAATAGATCATAATGAAACAGAGTTAGCATTGCGATACCGCCTTAACCCTGCTATACTACATTGTTCTGGGTTTCAATAGATCATGGTGAAACAGAGTTAACATTGCGATACCGCCTTAGCCCCTGCTATGCCACATTGTCCTGGGTAATCGTATTTTGGGGTTAACGGTTGTTCTCTTGTAATTAATTAATTTTGGGAGGTGGTTATAGTAGGTGCTTTCCAAATTCAATGACAAGATATGAGTAAACATTGAAAAATGTCTTGACCTTTGAAATACAGCACTATTCTAGCTGGCAGAACTTGCTTGACACTCCTATTCCATATTTTAGTTATAAGGGAATGTCCATAGGATCCCACAGCCCTCCAACCCCCCCCCCCCCCAAAAAAAAAAAGAAGACAAAAAACACAAAGCAAAATTTACATCGTAGGACTATCTTGGCACTTGGAATGCTACATATCTGGGAATAAATTATTACGGTAAATTATTGGAGGCTGCCCACAGACACCCTCCAGACTCCATGGCAAAACAAAATAAACATTGTAAAAGTGTCTCGGGCCTAGGAATGCTACAATGCTTGGAGGTCAGAGTATGTTTTTTTTTTTTTTAGAATATATCATCTGATAGCTGATGAGGCTCAGACATTTTAGCCAAGTCGTCGGCTCAGTGCTAGAATGTTCCATGTCCCACAGGGGACATGGAACATTCTAGCACTCAGGCGACGAAGTGTGAAGTCCAGTGTTGACAAGTTTATTATCTGTCGTTACTCATCATTGGTTAAGATGATGATCATAGTGATACCCACTTTATATACAGGCACTATGGTGGCAGGTGATTTCTCTAGGAACTAAATTGAGAAATAGATTGTTCTTGAGAGGAAGTGCCACGAAATGTCAGCTTTAGCTGGAAATCCCTTTCTAACGAGCCAACCTCTTGGGGTGTTGTCAGTCTACGCATCGGTTCATTCTTCAATTTCACGAATAATATTCCATCATGAGTCCAAGAGTCTTTCAGTTTCTGTTCCCTGACGAGTCGACGGCAACGTGCAGCTAGACCTGCACGGGTGGCTGTGAGATGTTCGTTCACATAAATTTTCCGATTTTCAGCAGACCCCTTTAACTTGCGTTTTGCTCTGTAAAATCTATCGCGTACATGGTAGCTGTAAAACTTCACAAGAATGGATCTTGGCTGCTCACTACCACTAGCACCCTGGTTCGGTCTCCCGGAGCGATGACTCCGCTCGATCTCCCACCTATCCAAAGGAACATCTATTTTCTTACCAAGCTCCAAAATAATTTCATCGGTGTCCCCCCCCCCCCCCCCCCCCGTGATTCTAGAACCCCTGAGATGCGGAGGCTATCCCTCATCCCGTATTGTTTCAGATCATCCAGATCATTGGTCAACGTAGTAATTGTACGGTCCTTCTCAACAATAGATCGGTTAAGTAAGTCCAGCTTTTCCTGTAGAGGCTTAATTTTTTCATCTACAACCTCTGCAAAAATCCCCTTAAGAATCAGGCGGGATCTTGGCTCTGACAAGGCATTGATAAATACCTCTGTCATCTGCTCAGTCATCTGCTCAGTGTCCATGGTGGGGGCTCGGGTTTGGAGAACAGCACTACTATCTAAGTCACTCCTGGAATTGTCAAATTCAGATATCGAATCAGAACTCAGAATGTCTTTTGATCTCTTAGACTGATGTCCTGCAATAATACTGTCAAAACTATCATCAGACTCGCGTTGTCTTTTGTCAGCCTCCTTTTCTAATTTCCCGTCATCCATAGGAAAGAAGAATGAAATGTAAACACATATAATAACCGATACGAACAAGTAGCTCGAAATGAGGTGACAGCAGTTTATTTACCCTGGTTACTGTTGTTAACACTTCAGTTTGATGCAAGCAAAATATATATAGTTTGTCTTCAGTATCTCATCTTTAACTTAAGAGCAAGTTTGGCACCGATCCTTAACACTAAGCATCACAAAAACATATCATGCCAGCGACGAAACAATCTGAGATGACTAGCTCCCGGCCATTTCGGTCTCTCCGTCTCAGGTTTTTTTTCTGAAAACACTCTAAATTTGTCATCCTGTATTTGTTTAAAACGGAATTATATCTGAACAATAAGCAGCATTTTTTTTTTAAACTCGATAGAATGTGGTGATGATTTGTTGTTCGTTCTGAATTTATAACCCTAGCTTATAAACGGATGTACAGTCCTTCTTGATCCCAAGGCTTCGGTGTAATGAAACAAACTGATCAACATATAGTGATGAATAGAAACCAGCTAAATAGTTTTGTTCGAAACCACATTAAGGGAGAGGGTCCGTTTGCAGTTTACTGGCCTATTTTAGTGGTCTAAATATATAAAGTAGCTGACAACCTAGAGCACTAAAACTCCCCTGGCTAGAGAGAGATCCGAGAAATCTACCCAGACTCCTCCTTTACAGGTAGGGTTATTGAACGTGACCTCATAAACACAATCCCGATTCCATGTCAAATCAACTAACTTTATTAGCAAATGGTAAAGGACGTATGGGAATCACAAGAAAGTGACAAAGCCATATTTCTAGGAGTGACATTTGACAAAAGCAAACCCTAATTGAAAATATCTCCATCACCACATCAGTTGCCATCAAACTCATAAATGCCCTAAAATTATCCGAGGCAAAAAAGGTTAGGAGCAAACGAACGCGACCTCCTTTCACCCGACTATACCTTCATTCCACCCGACCTCGGGTATGGTGCGCTAATTATACAAATTATTTTGATTGAAGTAAAATTATAAAAAAAACTCTTAATTTAATCACGACATAACTGCCACAAGTCATTTGTACTCCATTGTTCGACTTTAACAAGTCGAAATAATCTTGTAAACGCATTCGGCTTTTTTATGGAATCTACAACACTTTTTTTCTAAGACCACTCAAACATAAGGTGAAGTTGGGAATAAATACTGACTAGAGGAGCCCGAATTTAGATTTATTGTCAATTGGGTCACTTGTTCAAAATGCCACTTATGTCCATTTAAGATAAAAAAAATTACTGAGCTCCTCCTGGTGATGGGACATGAGCTGTGTCTCCCATTACTTCGACAAATCGTCCCTAGGTTGAAACAAAGGGCCGTCTGCATTGCTAAAGCAGTCAGTGGATGAAATACGATGTTGTCATAAAGTGTTGTTCGTGCCCACCCACCAGCCCATTAGTGCGTATTCTACATGATAACTTATTTTTCTCCTACACAATAGTTTCCATTTTACAACTTAGAAGATCGATGTTTATATTACCCATAGAAAAACACTTGAGAAACTGTATCTCTCATTTATACTCCCGGTTCTCGAGTACGCTAGTCCCGTTTGGGGCTATGCCAACGCTAATCAGCAAAACAAAGAAATGATATACACTGCCATGCCGCCCGTATTGGTACAGGGCTTACCCGATCACTTCCAAGTTGGTGCGGAAGTAGGATGGCAGAATCTTGATGAAAGACGCTATGTCCAAAAAATTAGTTTATTTTATAAGATTTTCAACGGTCAAGTCCCATCTTATCTAAAGAATTTACTGCCATCCACTTTTAATCAGATTACGTAATATAACCTGCGAAAAGCTTCGCAATTCATACAATTTGTAGCACGTACGGAACTGTTGAAACACTCTACCATCTTATATTAACATCTGGAACTTCTGTGATGAGCAACCTACAAATGCACAGCCACTACAAATTTTCAAATTAATGATAAGCCCTCAATTATAAACCCCCGTGAATACTTTTATGTAGGAAAACGTAAACTAAAAACAAATTCAAAGTCAACTAAGAAATGACAGTAGTGATTTAAATGGGCACAAATATCCAAATCATGTTCTGACTCTCCTTACTGTACGTGTGGTAATTACATCGAGGACTCGGAGAACTACTTTATGAAGTGCAAGGAAAAACTATTTATAAGAAATGAGCTTTTCAACAGCTTGAATAAATACAAAATCTCATGTGTCGATCAACTGTTATTTTGTATACCCTCTATGTCCACTACTGATAACGAAACAATTTTTAGAGCTAGGCATATATTTATTAGAAATTCTAAACGTTTCAGCTGTTAGCTCAAGAAATTTGAGACTGAGAATAACGAAATATATATATATATGTATATGTATCTGTGCATATATGTATACATATATGCACTAGCATGGGGCGATCTGTTACGATATCTCTCACCAACACAGAACACGTGCATACCTATTTGTCACAGCATTTCACCCATATCTTTCAAATCTTTCCAACATACTTCGAAAACACTGGACGCTTATTGAGAATGATCCAGCCTTATCCAAGACATTTCCCAAGCCTCCAGTCGTGGTTTTCAAGCGTCCAAAAACATTCTTATTCGTGCCAGCCTCAGTCCAGTCTATTCTGAACTTGGTGTCAGCCAAGCCTGTGGAAAAACGGCTGAAAAACGTGCTCCATGATGCCTACATCCGATTTATTCAACAACAGTAGTCCTGGGGAATCTGTTAGAATTTTTTGCCGCAGCATCTGCAAAAGTTCTAATGTGATCTATCTACTTCAATGTGGAATTAGTCAAATCCAGTTTGTCGGCGAAACCTGTACCCCGTTTCATATACGTGTGAATAACAAACCACCAGTCATTCAAAAAATGACCCTGACTGTGCTCTTACATGACACTGCATGTCAACGAGTCACCCTTTTACTTCTTTTCAGGCCTTTATCATTGATTCCAAGTCCGACTGGACAAACGTTGAGCGCGTCGCCCGGAAAACATTCTGGATCGAACAGCTATGCACGTATTGACCTCTCGGTATCAACAGAGCTTCAAGTTCAAACTATTCTTACGCGGGGACGAATATCGTTCCCTCGGTTTTCACGTGATCCACGTTGTTTCCACGAGGTCTAGGCACTCGACAAAGTTACGAAACTGTCAAGCAATGATCGCAGTGCTAATTCCGTAAATTTCAAGCAACTGCACTCAACGGCCTGGACGCATTTTATTTTTGTCCGACGCTATTATTTTCATCATCTTCAATTTTTTTTTGCCTATTTACACGTTTTTCGCCATTACTCCTACCGCGAAATCTGCTCACTTTTAACTTCTGGCGATCATCTAAGTTTTTTAGGCAGCGTCGGAACCACTAGCAATAGTCTTACAGATGCACGTTTTACTTAGTCGCTTCCCTGCATCAGTAACCGTGAATAACAGGCCTTTAGTGGCACTATCCCATTGCGGGGCCAGTCCCAGTACACCCCAAAGTCGTTTCGCACCAGCTAGAAAAACACCAAACCCTTTAATTTCCTCCTAGTGGGCTACATGGTGCATTTTAAGGCGACGGACTGCAAACACAGTTTTTTTTAAATCATACAGTTATACTTTCATCCAATCATCATGACATTTCTAAAATTCCAGTTCCTTTTAATTTTCGAAGGGTATATTAAAATCGGGTTTTATGACTTTCTAGAATACTTTCCAGTATTAGGCTAACAGTATTGTTTTACCTTTTGCTTTCCACTTTTACCCCGGTTTCATTTCGGGTTGTATTACACATCCGTTCAGTCAGATATTGGCTCATGAGAACTTTCATCACCACATTTCATTTCTTTCGTCGTCTATGTGTATTTTTTCTTGTTGTGTTAGTACCCCGGAGAAGGTCTACACCAGACCGAAAGCTAGGTGAAAATTGATGTTTTTTCTGTGCTGTTTGAGCATTATTTAGACGAATATATACATATAATTTCGTCAACTTGCCGTCATGTTCGGGAGATTACTCCCTTCTAAACGGCTTTCATTTTTGACTAATTCATATTCCGTTACGTTAAGTGATGTAGCAATGTGTACCGTGTCATGAGAACGTACAATTTAGCGTCACGCTTACCCTAATTGTTAAATGGGAATTAGAAAATTGTTCGAGATACGCGTACGTCTTACAGGTCGATTTATTACTTGGCAAGTGGTCGCCTAGCTCCTAATCAGTAAGTCATATCTCCCTTTGGTGGCAACAAGTGAAGGTATGTTCCGCGTTATTATGCACAAAATTTGTTCTCAGCTTCAGAATTACGAGCATTCAATCATTTATCTCAACCTCGACCTGTCGCATACAGTATTCACACATCCAACCACTCCTTGACCAGAATCATTGAAACGTTGTTCACTCTCCATACTTTAGTGTCTTGTGAGCAAAATCACTGTATCATATCTCCCTTGGGTGGCAACAAGCAAAGATATGTTCCCCGTTTCACGTTGTTTCCCGAATCCGAGTGTCTTACTCCCAAAATAACCGTATTATATCTTCCATGGGTGGCAACAAATAAAGATATGTTCCTCGTTTCACGTTGTTCTATATATTCAAGTGTAAATTATGCAAATTACCGTATCATATCTTCCTTGGGTGGCAACAAGTAAATACATATTCCGCGTTATTACGTAACGATGACTTACCCAGTTTTGAGGTGAGTTCGCGTACAATATTCAGTATTCACACATCCAACCACTCCTTGACCCGAATCATTCAAAAGCGCGCCTCCATGCCCCCGCCCCCAATACATGTCACAGAAATAATGATATACTTACTCACTTACTTACCAATTCACGTCAAAAAGACAACATGACGGGTAATGAAAAATATATTTTTGTACCTTACTTGCGTACTAACAAACCCCCCACCTCCACCTCCACCCCCGCCAGATCCTTCCAGTGTGTGTAAATGTCTTATTCCCTCTCTCTATTACTCCTACCTTTGATCCTGTATATGGCCCCTGTTATAGTGTCCACACTGACGACAGTAGGCCATGGTGTTTACGCACACCACCCCCCCCCCCCCCACATACGCATGAAATATGCACTCACATACACACAATCAAGATAATCTCACAACCCATACACGCTATGTTCAACATCAACACGTATTTACTTGTAATTGCTCTTCGCACTAACTTATATCTCTCCCCACCCCACCCCCCTCCCACTCAGAACCTCCAGTTTTATTCTACTCAGGTGCTTTTGCATTCTCTCATACAATTTTGTCCTCGTCTCTCCTCCACACACAATTTCGTTAATTTGTCGCTGAGAATCCCATATACTACATTCCTGGACATGCAGGTGATATTCTTGCCTATGTCTTAGGCCGTTCCGTTCTTGTCCCGGAATTGTTTTGTTTGGAGCACAAATCCACAGATTGCACAGTTTCTCTCGGATCTATCAGATCCCGTCCCTTGATTGTTGAACATTTTATTTTGCTTGCTATGGACTATAATGTCTCCCAATCTTTTCAGTCATTTGTACGAAATCAGGATAGTTTTTTCGAACGCCAACTTCATGCGTTTTGGGAGGGGTAAAATGGGCAGCCGCTCCCGTGTTATTTTCCCCATGTCGGAGAGGCGTCGCGAGTAAGTGACCACAAACGGGACTCTTTCGTCGGTTCATTTGTTTCATCATTTTCAAGTAACTGTTTCCGCTTGATTTGGTCGTCCTTTTTTAGCTGTTCACTTACAAACTATTCGTCGTAACCTCTGGCTTGTAGGTGGTGTTTTATGTCATTTTTGTGTTATTCATATTCAGCATTATTGGAATAAATTCTTTTTACTCTTGAAGCTACCCCATATGGTATCGCTCTTTTAGTGTTGCTTGGGTGATCGACTTGGCGTGCAGATATTGAAGCGTGTCCGTAGGTTTTGTATATAAACCGGTTTTAAGAAATCCGTCTTCAATTTTGACTACAGTGTCTAAGAATTCTATCTTATATTCAGACCACCTGAAATCAACTTTCATTCTTGGGTGTATGGTATTTGCCAAAGAATGATATTGTTTCAGAGACTCCAACCCATGAGCCCATATTCCCCAGATATCATGAACGTACCGTACCTGTTCAAGGGGGTGTAACTTCGATGCTTTTGACAGTTTCTGTTCCCATTCACCCATATATGTGCATACATATTTCATCCATGATCGCGAACCTATTGCAACGCCGTCCGTTTGTAAATAATGTCTTCCTTTAAACGAAAAATTGTTATTGTCCACAACAGTTTATATTAGTTCAAGATCTATTTCTGTTGGGAATAATTTTCTTTGAGAGTTTTCTAGTGCTTTTGTCCATGCTAATATACCTTCATCGCGTGGGACGCTTGGATACAGTGTCTTGACCTCCATACATTACATTATGCAGTTTTCGGGGAGTGGTTGGGGTATACAGTAGAGACCGTTCAGGAAATGTGGGGTGTCGCGTATGTAGGTTGGTAACGACTCAACGTGTTGTTTTAATTCAGACTCCATCACTTCTGCTATTTTCTCTGTTAGGTGGTTTATACCCGAAATTATTATTCTCAAAGGGGCTTCATTGTTATGTATTTTGGGGTTACCTTTTACTCTTTCAGCCTGTGGCTGCTTAGGTATCATGTACGCCATTACTTTTTTGGCTTTTAATCTTGTTTGTTATTTCATCTTTCAGATCTACAGGTACTTCTTTGTATATTGTTTGGTACGCTACCTCCGTCAAGATTTCATTTTCATATTTACCTGCATCCAAAACGTTTATTCCGGACCCTTTATCTCCTGGTCGCACGTCTATTGTATTATCATTTAACAACTCTTTCTGAGCCTTCGCTTCCATTCTTGTTATGTTGTTCCCCACGCATTTTTGTGCCCTTCAAAATATCACCCCGCACTATCTCTAAATAAAGGTCAAGGTGCTTATCTCTACCTTCTTTAGGGGTTCATGTGTTGCGCTCTCTAAATTTATCATCTAAACCGTGTCTAAGAATTCTATCGTTGAGATAAAAGAATGGGAGCGCAGAATGCGACTATGTGAGTATTTCCTAGACAATAAACAACAGTATATAAACGATAAATTTAGAGAGCGCAACACATGGACCCCTAAATAAGGTAGATATAAGAACCTTGCCATTGACCTCAATCCAGGGTCAATGACACCCAATCGCCTGGCCATAAATGCTCTGCCACCATACCAACTGAGACAACGGCAGCCCCCAAAAAGGGTTGTAATTGACTCAGCCCAAATTTTAGTTCACATTTACAACTCGCCCCGAGACCGACAACAAGAAAAAATGTACACACAGTCGACGAAATTAATGAAATGTGGAGATACAAGTTCTCGTAAGCCAAGTTCTGATTAAACGGGTGTGTAATGCAACCTAAAAAGACAAAAAGCGCGGTAAAAGTAGAAAGCAAAAGGTAAAAAAATACTTTTAGACAAACTTTGAAAAGTATTCTAGTGGCCATTAACTCACAGTAACTGATTTCAAGATACCTTTCAAAAATAGTCATAAAAAGGAACTGGAATTTGGACATTGCAGAGTATTGTCAAAATATTCCATGTTTTACATGAAAGTATGATGACTAGATGATACTGAAATTGCAAAGCAATATCTAGAAGCTATACAACAAATCGCACCCAACGACGGCTCGCCTCAAGATACAGTGAAAACTGCCCAATCGTCTGTTAGGAGGTAATTTTAGAATTTGGTCTTTTTCTAGCTGGCGCGATACGGCACGTAGATGTGCTCGAACTGCCCCCTCTCTAGGATAGTGCCACTAAAGGCTTATTATTGACTGTTACGGGGGCAGGGATGCGACTAAATAAAACTTGCATCTACAAGATGCGGTTGGATTAATGGAACAAAAAGTATAAACAGGCTAATCATACATTAAAGAGGAGGAAATAGCAGTGTCAGATGCGTGCGTGCTTGCGTGCTTGCGTGCGTGCGTGCGTGCGTGCGTGCGTGCGTGCGTGCGTGCGTGCGTGCGTGCGTGCGTGCGTGCGTGCGTGCGTGCGTGCGTGCGTGCGTGCGTGCGTGCGTGCGTGCGTGCGTGCGTGCGTGCGTGCGTGCGTGCGTGCGTGCGTGCGTGCGTGCGTGCGTGTGAAACGTTTTTTTCTTGTAATATGCCGCCTAAAAGTTATTTTCATTTACTGAACCTTGATGGGTTTCAAACATGATAAAAAATACTCAAAATTGATTTAAACTAAGTGATGAGCTTAGGAACTGGTTAATCTGACTGGCAATAATTGATGTTATTCATTGATGGGCTCTAATTTAGTCCTTACAGGGATGTTACACAAGCTTATGTTTTTTCTTATAAGCGATGACAGGTCGAAGATTCAAAGGTTCATTTAATTTAGAGTTAGTTATATTGAATTTATATTTTAATATTTTGGATATTTCAATATTCATTCTGTTGCATGTGTAAGAAAAAAAATATATATATATAATAAAAGAAATTACCATACATATGATATGTGCACACATGCCTATAGACATGAGTGTATGTGTGTGTGTATATATCTGAATGTATGAAGGCGGATTGATCGCTTCAATGTTAAATGCATTAAGTCACTTTGTTAGTGGCCTTAAATTTCTATATTGGCAAGAGAAAGAAAAATGGGTTGATCACTTCGGCTGGTCGACACACTTGGTGTTTGTTGGAGTGAAATAACTCATGCGGTTCATTATTGGTAAGCGCGCACAGGTTTTCTGTGACCGAGAAGATATTGTATATCGGTTTGTATTCCAATTCCGAGAGAATAATTTGGACTTTCAACGAGGTAAGACGTTTTGATTTTGTCTCCTCCGGGTTTTCGGATGTACTAACATCCAAAATCCCCCCCCCCCCCCCCCCCAGGGCCGGTCACTAGATTATACGGTCTTCCGATCCTCGCCGTGGGCCGAAACATTCATTTGTTGAAGCTTTATTAATTAAACGTTCAAAATTTATTCACGATTATCCCGAGACATCTTATTTTGCTATAAGATGCCTCGGCCTAATCTATGAACATCGGCATAGGGCGAGTTTCGGTGGGCCGACAGATTCCCCCCCCCCCCCCCCTCCAATTGGCAACCTCAGTGATTAACAATAATCTCATTCCATTGCTATGGCTCTACCCCTGGAAAAATACTTTTGATTTAGAAAAATGATAGTTGACAGATAGGCTGTTACGGTGCAACGGCATATTTTCGGTGTGTTGATAGTAATTCTGGGTGCGAGGGATTTAGGCTGATTCACCTTTAGTGTGAAAAGGTGTGGATATTTATGATTGGTAGCCTAACCCTTCCGCCGGGGAAGAGTGTTGGGTTGTTGGAACTTTAGATTCCAGCCTGTGATGTGCTCCCCTTCTTTAGCCAAGGGTAGTAGCAATTGTGAATATTTATAGATATATTTGGTATGTAAACTCTTCCGCCGGGAAAGAGAACTCGGATGATTGGATTGATAAGTCCGACCTGTTAGGAAGATTGCCTAGAATTTTGTATTTTTTTGTGAAAGTGCAATCTATGGCGAGGTAGAAGTGTAATTTATTTTTTTATTTGAGTATAGAAGGTGCAAAGTAGCCGCTGTTGGAAAATAGATATTTGTGAGATTCTTGTGGAAATGTTAATGGAAATATCCCCGACTCCTTTTATACAATCTGGGAGAGTTTGTAAATATATAAATGGAATATATATGTAGACATTCAAATTCGCCACTTGTTGTTATTCCTTTCTAAGATATAGCCCTTTCTATGAAACCCTGCTCTGATCTATGAGGCCAATAAACGCGGTTCAAAGTGGAATTGAATCTTGTCCCTTAAGATTAGAGATGTGTATGACTAGTCCTTGGTTGACTTTTGCGGCGAGGCTCTCGGGGGGAACTCATTTCATGTAAGTGAGTTCAGGTCGAGAGCATCGGCGCGAGAGGAGTGCCAAGGCGGCGTGGGACAATTTTGCACAGGTCCTGGGTAATTAATTAAGGTAATCAATCTCGGTTTAGAAAGACGAACTTGTATCTAACCCCTCGACAACAAATCTGTGTCATGGCTAGACCTTGGTTGATTTTGAGGCGAGGCTGTCGGCCAGAACTCATTTCATGTGAGTGAGTTCGGGCTGAGAGCATCGGCGCAGGGGGAGAGCAAGGCAGGGTGGGTCAATTTCGTTACACATGTTAAAGTAAAAGGAATGATGGACCTCCTTTCTCATTCTCCCTCTCTCTACCAAATGGCCAGAGGGTTTGAAGCGTACTGATCCAAGAAGCTCCACGTTTTTTTGATAATTCATCCATTTCTTCTAATGTGTCTTTAATTGGTGGTTATTCAATAGGATGGATTTCGAAATCGTCCAAAGAATCGCCAGGAAGGTTAAAATGCTGTGCTACTGGGGCATCAGCATTATGTTTTAGAACCTATTTGTGTCTAGTTGCACGTGCTCAGAAATCATTTTGACTTTGACCAACATACTGCTTCCGTCAAGTGATAAGGTAAATAATATCTAGTGAATCACAATTGAGGGAGTTGCTGATCTGATAATGGTTTTTCGTTTGTTCCGAGGAAAATTCCTCGTTCTGATCAGGCAAAAAGTATGTCCTCTACAACGAGGCCTTTTGCAATTCAATACCGCGCCACTGCAATTCTGTAACGGTCTGTTGTGTTCAATTTTCAGTGGCTCGAAATCAGTAATTTCTGCTGGACATTCAAGCTTTTTCAGAGTTTGAGATTTCAGGCTACGCAAAATGCGCAGTGAGTACCCCCTCGATCTGAGCACACCAAATAGAGTAGAACAAGCCTCGTTGAAATGTACCTTATCACTTGAATTGCGATGGAAACGAATGAGCTGTGATTTGATGATACCTTTAAATGTATGTTGAGGATGAAAATGATTTTGTGTGCAACAATCGATGTGAATCAGTTGGTTTAAAATATACTTTATAATCTAAATGACCGGATGCCTGGAATTGCTTGCCTTTATACACGGTCACATCGAGAAAATCAACAGACTTTTCATTGATAGCAGCTTTTAATTTAATGTTTGGATCATGATTGTTCAAAATTTCTAAAAATTCATCGAAATCTTCTTTGGAATGTTCCCAAAACAAAACAATTGACATCTAAATATCTGAGATATACGAGAGGATGCTTGGCACATTTGCTTAAGGCATTTTCCTCCCATACTGCTGCATAAATACTTGCAAAATTAGCACTGAACCTTTTGCCCATAGGACAACCCATTATTTGTTAAAAAAATATTCTCCATTGAATTGAAAGGCATTACCTTTTAAACTCAGCTCTAAAAGATTCAAGATTTGTTCACACTGATGTTTTGCGTCCGGATATTTTTTAAATGCATTTTTAACTGATTTAACACCTTTAACAATATCAATGTTCGTATACATACTGTCGATATCCAAAAAGGCCAGGATTGCATTTTTCGATATTTTTAATTTAGAAATTTTGGACAGGAAATCCTGTGTATTTTTTAGATAGCTCGTATGTCTATTTGCTGTAGGTTTCAGATGATAATAAATTAATTCCGAGATCGCATAAGATTCCGGATTACAATCTAATACTCCCGGGTGGAGTTAAGTCATCCGCCCATGAAGGTCCTTGGAGACATTTGGTAAGATGAAAAATTGTCTTGTTTGAGCATTGAGCTTAGCTGTTAAATATTTCAATTGTCTTTTGGTAATGTGACCTTCGTCGAGGAGAAATTTTAAGATCTTATTGAATTTTTCAATATTACTCGGCCAAATAAGTGAATCTATTTTCTTATTGTTTAGTATTGCTGAGTTGTCTCGCGGCTTCCTTTATATAATTACCCCGAGATAGAACGACCACCGACCCATCTTTGTCGGTTGGTTTAATAACTAATTTCTTATTTTCCGAAGTTTCATTTGGCTCTCCGTTCACCAGTCGTTAAATTGTCTTTATCGGAGAGTTCTTAATGTTGAACACCTTTTGGGGGATTCAGTTGTTAGCCTCAATAATGTCGGGATCTACTTCACTATCCGGAGGTAACCAACCAGATGATTCTGTAAAAGGAAGTTTCCGACCCTGGAGTTTCTAAAGTTGTTTGCTCATTTCATTTGCCTAAGATAATTACAGTTATTCGATGGTACATTATCTGATTACTAGTTTAAGGCTTCGGGGCTGGTGCACAAGTTAAACCGTGATCTAAAAGAGACTTCTCTTGGGTTGCTAGGCCATTTGTGCCAGACAGGTTAACCACATTAGTACCTAATCCCACATCTGTTAGGCAGTTGTTACCTTTACCTTTACTTAGTTTAAATCTAGATGGTTTAACCAGTGATCGTACATAATAGTGTCGGTTTTCGTGGTCCAATGTATAAAATCCTGAGCAACATCAAACTTCGCTTCATCAGTGTTTGGTATCACATTAACGTCCTTCACTTTCTGAATGGATTCATTGATGATGCTCAAGGTTCTCCTCTCGGCCAAAGGGAATTGTTCCGAAACGTTTAGTTCAGCGAAATAAATGTTTGTTTATCTAAACCCTGATATCGCTAAGCATATTCCGCAACTGCTTAACTACGAGATCAGAATTATCGTTTCGAGAATTCACGCCGATATTTAATAATATTTTTTTGGGACTGGACTGGCCCCTGTGCCCTTTAAACATAGAGCGCAGATGATTGAATTTGGCGCCGGGGTAACACTCCACCTGGATGTCCGGATGGGGATTTCCATCAATGCGTCCTAAATTTGAACTTCCAATCATAAGGATGTTTTTACAAACATCGGGGAGGCGCCAATTCCTTTTGTTAAAATTAACTTCGAGAATCACGCCAATATTTAATAATATTTTGGGGGGACAGGACTGGCCCCTGTTCCATTTAAACATAGAGCGAGAGTGATTGAAGTTGTCGTCGTGGTAACACTCCATCTGGATGTCCAGGTGGGGACCTCGATCAATCTCGATCAATTCGTCCTAAATTTGAACTACCAATAATAAGGATGTTTTACAAACATCGGGGAGGCGCTAGTTCTTTTTGTCAAAGTTAAATCCCCTATTATACGGAAACTGTGAAAATTTAGAATCAAATGAGCGGCCCGAATTGCGGCTCGGTGATTTGACTTTAACTGGGTACGATATACCTGGTTGAACCATACTAGAAGCAGTAGAATGATGAGTAGAAACAGAAGCAGGAGGAGACACAGAAGGAGGAGCAGAGGAAGCAGGAGCAGTTCTAGTGAGAGTACCAGGAGAACCGGAGAAAGAAGGTTGAGGAGGAGGAGTAGGAGGTAGGGGAAGTAGACGAGGCGAGACAGCGTTACTCAATTTGCGAGCATCTTCAGTCACATTGTGGACCGGAGATGTTTGCAAATTGAGGCTCTTACTCTGAGAGAAGGCAGAAGTAGAAGGAAAAGAAGAGGGAGAGGTGCTTTGCTTGATCTTTTCTTATTTTGCTTTTCACGTTGGGGTAGACGGACAACACGTGCGGGAGTTTGCTTGCTTCCTCCCGTATTGTTCCTTACTCCAGCCGCTGTGGGATGTTCCGAAATATAAAATTCATTGGCCGAAATCGTCTTATCTGTCAACTTATTTTTAAAGTTTTTTCCAGCCCAGATCAAGGCACGCGGCGAAGTTCTTTGAAGTCTATTTTTTGCAAAGCCAGGATGAGGGTTCATTCATTGCCAAAGTGATTTTAGACTTCAACTCGTTTAATTTTTTCTTGTACTGCTCAGTTAAAGCAGTTAACGTTTAGTTGGCCCATCCCACACTAATCTGTCGGAAAACAGAAAAAAATGTGTGGCGTGGGTAGAGCCGGCTTAAAGAAGCACCACCCCCCCCCCCCCCCCAACTCGTCTACCTTCTGCTTTAATTGCTTCGGAAAATCCCGATTTGCCAAATGCTGCTCTAAGAGCCCAATGAGGTGCAAACAGCGAATCACCCGAAACAGGGCCTTTACCAACCTAGAATAGGCCTGGAACGATTGTTGCTGGCCCCTTCCAGGCAACTCCCGTTCCCTAGAATAGGCCTGGAACGATTGTTCCTGGCCCCTTCCAGGCAACTCCCGTTCCCTGATGCTTCTGTCTTTTTTCAGCTTTGTAGAATAGGTAGATGAATTGACAATAATGTAAAATTAAAATGCAGAAATGGAATAAATGAAAATGAAATTTGCTTTATAGTTTTAGTTGCTTATAAATCCACGAGAGACAGAAGCGAGAGCAAATTATCTTATTTAGTTTGAGGGTGCACAGTGGCAGTAGGATAGTGGGTTGAGATCCACGAGAACCTCGAACTGGATGCTGGCTGGGAATTTTGCATAATTACAAGAGTTCTGCTCAGTGTTTGTTTAGAGAAGTGGGCATATTTATGGTAATACTGAAACCGCAGTTTGATGGTTATTTTAGAAAAAAGAAACCCAAACAGTCGCTGGTTTGGGAGCAGCCACAGCCTATTAACATCAACGGTTACAACAAGGAAAAACTCCACCAATATATGTTTTTGAAAGCTGGGAGTCATCAATCAGTCTATAAGGGAGATTGGATGCTGAGCCTTGGTCATCTGGTCTGCCGTCTTGGGGCACAGATGACCGGGATATTGGAGGAGAAAACAAAAAAAACAAAAAAAAAAAACAAAGAACCTCTCCCCCCCCCAAAAAAAAACAACATAACCCCCCCCCCCAAAAAAAAAAAAACAAAAAAAAAAAAAACAAAAAAAAAAACAAAGATCACACACACACCCTCTCACAGACACACACCCGAAAGTCCTTAAAATGGCTGTTAAATCTTTCTTCAAATGTTTATTTATATAAAATGTACAATCGTCCCAGACAGGAAAGCTTGTATCAATCCTTGCCTGGCGTTTTGTGGTTTCCTGTGTATGTTAACAGAAAGGTAGGTCGTAGCAATTCCTCCAACGCTTCGTCAACTTTTCCCTTGCGGCTTCTTGATAAGGATGTCACAAGAAAATTTGAGAATGTTCAATTAGAAAAGTTACAGGTAGACAGAAAGATAGGTATCCGCTATTGTGTATTGTTACTGTTGTGTGATTGTTGCTATGGATGGGGTGAGGGTGGGTTTCTTCGGGGCCCACTCCCCACACGCAAAGTTGCGAGGCATTCCTCACAGACTCAATCGTAAAGTTCTCAATGAGTAGCGAGGGAATCCTCACTGGCTCCACGCAGTTTAATTCTATTGAGTAATTTTAATTTACTGTGGCTTATTTTGTTTTCTGTTAAGGGTTCGGTGTTCGTTCAGCTCTACCATTGATTCACTATCCTGGAGTCTGTGGTGGGTTTTGTTATATAGGTCTTTTTAAACGCGTTTCAATTGCGCTTCGGCAGAGTTGCGAGGCAGTCCTCACAGACTCAATCCTCCACGCAATTTAATTATATTGTATAATTCTTATTTTCTGAAAACTTATTTTGTTTTTCTGTTAAGTGATTGGTGTTCGTTTAGCTCAACCATTAAATCATTATCTCGGAGTCTGTTGAAGGTTTTGTTTTGTAGGTATTTTAATCGCCTATCAATGGGTTCGATTTTTGAAACTCGTGAAGTTCCTTTATCGGTGGCTATTTGGGTTTGCGCAGTGCCACACGCAGGACATAGTTTTGAACCCTCTGTAGCTTATGAATGTTGGCTTTGCTCAGGTCACTAGTTATTCTGGCACCGTATTCTAGTACCGGACGTATAAATGATTTGTAGAGCTTGAGAAGCACATCTTTGTTTGCTCCCAAAGTTTTACCTCTGATCATCTTTTTAAGTGACTGTTTAGACTGAGATTGCTATCCAGTATAAATCCCCAAAAACTGGCAGACAACTTGGAATGAAATGAAATGAAAGGTTTCAGCGCGCTGAAGGCGCGCATGGACGATGTGGGATTTACAAATCTCTTGCGACCCGGTTAACCTTATTTTATTTCACTTGGATCACACAGGCCTAGTTTACCTATTGCTTCAAATGGAGTCTGAGGGGGTATGAACGCGGTTAGAATTCCCGGCAGTTTACGCTGGAGTGTTAGATTGTCAATACTCAGTCCCTCAACGCCATTAAACCTGTTAGAGAGTGTTGGCTCTATTCGTTTCTAGATCGGTGATAGTAGAGGTTTGAGTCCCACCAGAATGTAATATTGTGCGATGGCAAATTTAACGGAAGAAGAGAAAAGAAAACCAAACAGCAACGCCGGTTTGGTAGCGGCCCCGGTATATGACCACAGCTATTACAAAAAAGGAGTGGAGAAAGCTCCAACAGTTTAGTTTTGAAAAACCGGGAGTCATCCATCAAGCCTCCTGGGAGATAGGATGCCGTATGTGATTATGAGGTATCTGGTTATCCTTCGGGAATTCCAAATGACCTCCTCCACCCCCCCCCATCCCCAAAACAAAACAAAACAAAAAAAAAACCTCTCATAAAAGGGCTGTTAAATCATTATTCAAATGTTTATTTAAATAAAATGCACACTCGTCCCCAGCCAGACAAGCTTGTTTCAATCCTTGCCTAGTGTTTGGTGGTTTCTTGTGTATGTTGCAGAAAGGTAGGTTGCACCAATTCCTCCTACGCTTTGTCTACCATTTTCATGCGTCTTCTTTATAAGAGTGTTGCAAGAAAATATGAGAATGTTCATATAGAAAAGTTATAGATAGAGAGAAAGATAGATATCCGCTATTGTTGTGTGATCGTTGCTATGCATGGGGTAAGGGATGTGTTTCTTCGGAGCCCGCTGCCCACACGCAGAGTTGCGAGGCAATCCTTACAGATTCAGTCCTAAGATCTCAATGAGTAGCGAGGCAATCCTCTCTGACTCCACGCAGTTTAAATTCTATTGAGTAATTTTAATTTACTGTGGCTTATTTTGTTTTTCTGTTGAGGGTTCGGTGTTCGTTCAGCTTCACCATTGATTCACTATCCTGGAGAATGTGGAGGGTTTTGTTTTTAGATCTTATTAAACGCATTTCAATCGCGCTTCAGCAGAGTTGCGAGGCAATCCTCACAGACTCTATCCTGAAGTTCTCAATGAGTAGCGATGCAATCCTCACTGACTCCACGCAATTGTAATTGTATTGTATATTTTTTTTTTCTTTTTTTCCGGAAACTTGTTTTGTTTTTCTGTTAAGGGATCGGTGTTTCTATTTTTGCTAGCCCGTGAAGTTCCTTTATCAGTGTCCATTTCGGTTTGCATAGTGCCACACGCAGTGCATAATTCTGAACCCTCTGTAGCTTCTGAATGTTGGTTTTGCTCAGATCACTTGTTATTATGGCACCGTATTCTAGTACCGGACGTATAAATGTTTGTAGAGCTTGAGAAGCACATCTTTGTTTGCTCCCCAATTGCTGCCTCTGATCATCTTCAGAAAATTGATACGTTTAGTAGCTCTAATCGTAATGGAGTTTACGTGACAGTTGACTGAGATTACTATCTAGGATAAATCCCCCAAAATTGGCCTCTTTGTTTACTTCTAATTTGTGATCGTATAACTGGAGATCGATACTGGGGACTGGTTTTTTTCTTTGCTTCTTGAAGAACGTAACTTTTTGAGTTTTGGCGGCATTGAGTTTGATGCGCCACAGGGCGCACCTGCTCTCAAGATCGCGAATGGTATCCTGTAGACGATTTTTAATTATGTTTCGGGACTTGCTGGCCGTCCAAATGCCTTTGTCATCTGAGAACTGCGATAGTTCAACACAGTTTTTCCCAACTTTTTCTATGTCATTCACATATATTATGAAAAGAAGCGGACTCAGAACCGACCCTTGTGGTGTTCCCGCTTCGAGTATTACTTCCTCTGACATTTCGCGATTAACCCTCACCTTGATTTTTCGGTCAGTTAGAAATTATGATATGAGCCTCAGAATTTTAGTGGGTAATCCCATTTTCGCTAGTTTATATCTCACGCCTTTATGCCATACCGAGTCAAACGCTTTTTCTACATCCAAGAAAAGTGCTGTTCCGATTTCGTTTTGACTAAATGCAGTTTTCATATAATCAACCAGTCTATATACGTGTTCGATTCCCTCTTTCTGGCGCCTATACGCTCTTTGCCACTTATTGAAAAAGTTGATTGATTCGAGATGACTGCGAAGTCTCGTAGTGAGAATCCGCTCAAATATTTTTCCAACACAGCTAAGCAAGCTGATTGGGCGGTAGTTAGAAGGGTTGGTAAGGTCTTTGTCGGGTTTAGGTATCATGACTCCTGTGGCCAGTTTCCAGCATTTTGGGAAGTACCCACTGGAGAGACAGCAGTTTAGGAGTTTGGTAAGTCTGCAGTAGAAGATGTTGGGGCACTGTTTCATTATTTTGTAAGAGACTTCGTGTTCTCCTGGGGACGAAGATGACTTGCATTTTCTGATTATACCTGTGACCTCTTGTGCGCTTATTGGTTCGGTTAATTCATGGTCGTCCCCGTCTTCATGCCTTTGGTCGAAGTTCGGTTCTTAGAAAATTGAGTTGTTATCTTGTACAAATTTATTAACTTTTACCTCGAAATCGTTGTCATATCTGTTCCCTTCTTGTGGACGATGCGCTTTCTTTAGAAGTTCGGCAAAAGCGCTTGCCTTTGCCTTCTCGTCCATGGCCATAGTTTCGTCGCTAGTCTTCAGCGCATTATTATTGGCACTTTTGCTCTTTTGGCCAGTAAGAGTTTTAAATGCATCCCAGAACTTCTTAGGTTCTCTCAGCCCATTTAGATTTTCTGTTGCTTTTTCCCATCTCACTCGATTGTCGTTAGCTATGGCCTTTTTTACTTCTCCGTGTAGGCGATTATACGCGGTTTTAAGTTCTGCTCTCTTCAGTTGATCATTCTCTGATTGGTAAGCCCGGAAGGCTTTTCTTTTTTGTTTGATTATTTGAAGAGTTGTTTGGGTTGTTCTGTTTATCCGCGTCTTTACTGCTTGCTTGGGACAAATTTCATCTAGTGTACTGTTGATAACCTCGTTAAGATGGGTGTAGGCGTTTTCTAGTTCATGAGCACTTACGGGGTCATCTGCCTTTATTTTTACTTCGATAATGTTTCTGAAGAGGTTCCAGTCAATTTTTGATAGGTTCCTCCTATTCGCGGGAGGATACCTTGAGGTTCCAGTATTACATTTCAAAGTGGCGTGAACCGGCAGGTGATCACTGCCTAGCTCATCATCCCCTACAAATATGTCTTGCATTTGGCTGGTTAGTGATTTGCTGGTGATAATTAAGTATAGGATATCTGATTGATGGAGTGGGTTGATGCTTATGTGTGTTACGTCTTGATCGTTATTCACCACGAATAGATCGATTTCTTCAATGATGTGGAAAAGGGCGTCACCATTAGGCTCAGTCTTATGCCAACCGAATACCTTGTGTTTGGAATTGAAATCACCCAAGAATATGCAGTGCTTGTACTTTTTGGCAAAGAATTCAAATACTTTACTGTCTACTGTTGCTTGCGGCTTGTTATAATATGATATGATGGCCACGTGTTTGTGGTCAAGTTCAATTTCTGCTGCAATCACTTCAGCATTGAGGTAGTCACATGGTATTGTTTTGTATTTAATCTCCTGCCTTATTAGCAGAGAGACACCGCCACCTATTTGCACGGGGCGATCTCTTCTAATAATATCAAAACCACATAAAGAGAACTTTTTGTTTGGTTTAAGCCATGTTTCGCTAATTCCAAGTACGTCCTGGTTTTTTTAAATAAAGTGACATTTGCAAGTTTTTCTGATTAACGCTTCGAGCGTTCCCCTGGACTCTTTTTAGTGTATCCACGAATGGTTTAGGAATAACTGTACTAAGTTTATTTAAGTTTAATTACTATTTGTAATATTGTTTCATAATTGTATTTTGTTGACGGCCGCTTCTAATAGCGTGTGAGATATTTGAGTAATATATAACTTAGATGCTGTTTTACTAATCTCTCTGCAAACGTCCGAAAGACTGGTGTCCATGTGTTTCTTCATTATGCTGAAAATAGAGCCAGTCATTAGAGTACACGTGGAATAAGGGGAAGATGAGTTTTCGACATTACTTACATTTAGAGCTTTAAGCTGGGTGTTTGTTTTAACTTTTTTGAAGTGGCTACACCCCCGGTAGTTGCTGGGGTGTTGACCACCGCAATTGGGGCATTTCAGAGTTGTAGCATTACATGCCTTCGCGATGTGTTTGTCACCGCAGTTCATACATACTGGTTTATATGTAGCTGTGGGCTGGTGTGTTTTTCACAGCTCAGTGCAAAATTAAACTTAGTTACAAGCTGACAAATTGTCACTCATGTAGATAATTCTGTTCAATCTGAGATGTCCTAAGTTTGTTTCTTACAACTCAGTTTGTGCCGAGCAAACAATCAGATGAAGCCCTATTGATTGGCTTTCAAAACATTTTAATCAACCAGGGAGTGGTTTGCTTTACCTACCTTATGCAGGCCTATTGATTTGCTTTCATTCAAGTCTAACCAATCAGGGAGCGGTTTGCCTTACTGGTTTCAGACAGGTGTGTGAAAATAATATGAAAAATGGTCTTATAAAATATATTAAGATTGGAAACATAAATAGTAAACAGCGCCAAAGATTATGATGCCTCACGGATGTTATCAGTTGGAATGAGTATCATTTATTTATTTATCGGGGTTTAAGGTCACATACATATGCACAATGGCTAATCGTGACCGTGACAGTTTTACGGGTGGAGGAAGCCGGAGTACCCGGAGAGAACCACCGAGCAACTATCAGCTCCTCGACATTGTTACTCTGTTCAAGCTTCACTCAAGCAGGGTTACAGCGGTTGAAGACATGTGCACCATCGAAATGCGGTTGGCCTTAGTACACGGCGTCATCGTGCCCCCGTGTAGGCAACCGGGATAAAGTGCCTTGCCCAAGGACACAACGCGAGTCGTCCAGGACGGGGATCGAACTCGGGACGGAATGAGTATCCCCTGACGGAGGTTCATGACGAAAATTACTTTCCTTTACAGTCAAAACCTCGTAACTCGTTTTTCACCATTTTTAAGGAGACACAAAAAACTGTTTTACTCGAATTTTAGCACCAGTTGAAAAACGCTTGATTCAGGAATAAACAGTTGATATGGCCCCTTTGACAGCAACTAGTGCAATTTTAATTGTATTGCGCCGTCAGAATTACACAGGAAAAAATGTAAGATACGAGTTTTTGATTCCGCCAAAATGATGATCTTTGTAAAAGATACGATGTTTTGCGACCAAGTATAATTTTTATTTTAGTGCACATCCGTAAATATATTTGGAATACAAAATAACTAAATAACAATTGAGTGTCATCTGACATTTTTCGACGGATTCTACTGGAATCTCGCGGTCCAAAATAAAACCCAAATACTAAAAGTAGTCCATCTGACTATATTATTATAATCTTGTCAACAGAATGGCTAAACCTTTCTGACATCAACTGTTGCCATGAACAATGAGGTAAATTAAAAATTAAAAAGTAAATATTTTAGGCAAAGCCATACTGATATGGATGTCATTAGAATTGGCTAATTGAGCTGGTTCCAGTGACATCCATATCTGTATACTTTTTTTAAACTGCATCAAGTTTTATCCGGCATTATGCATTTGATAAATGGCGTACAAATACATGGCTGCTATATTAGTAAATTATTTTTTTTCATCTACTATTTGGAGATGCCCAAAAAAATAATTTAATTTCATCTGACATATTTAGGACGATTCTACTAGAATCATGCGGCCCAAACAGAAACCTGAGTAATAAAAATAATCTATTTGACGATAAATCTTGCAAACAGAATGGCTAAGCCTTTTTCTGGTGTAGTTGCTATGAACAACAAAGTAAACTAAAAAGTAAATATACAAGGACAAAATAATACTGATATGGATGTCATTAGAATTGGCGCATTGAGCTGGTTCCAGTGGCATCTATATCTGTATACTTTTTTAAAAAACGCATCATGATTTTTCAGGTATTATGACGTTAGTAAATGGCATGTGAATATATGTAGATGACTCATATGCTGGTAAGTAAATTTTCTTCCATTGTTTGGAGATCTCAAAACAAAACAAAAAAAACAACACATGGCACATACACCTGTCACCCTCAACTTTCTAGTGTATAGTCTTTTTCTTTGTCAATAGTCTAGGTATGAAAGTATCATAGTGTACAATGGTGAGCTTTGATATTGTCTCAAAACATCATGGTGTTTTGGTACATTACCATGGTTTACCATAATTCTGGTTGTGTGTTAACATAAGATTCGGAACAGATAGAATTTCGTCCGGGGGAACCCCATCAGAATCAGAAAGCATTTCAGACATGTATTCATCTATTACAAGTTCTGCTTCATCATCGAAATTGATTCCGGGACTAGCACTCGAGGAGTTGTAGCAGCTTGCGAAATAAAACATCTTTGTTCGTGGAAACACCATCACATTTTGTTTCATCACATAATAATAATAACACTTTGGCCAGCCGCTGATTTGTCGCGGTTCTCGGACGAGAAGGCCATGGTTACCCATCTACTCCCAACTGCCTCCCTATTCCCACTCTTCTCCTCTCCTCACAACACTCGGAAACGAACTGCTTGATGACTCTGGCTGTGTTATACTCAAAAACGCGATGGGACTCTCTGCAGGAGAGACGTTGCAAGCTAACGTTGGTACAGTATTTTAAAATGTATCACCACATGCAGCATCCTTACATCAACAATAAAGCTCCTCCACTTATTTCGACAATGAATGCATCAATTTATCTCCGTTCAGGCCAAAATCACCGAGTTCCGCTTTGTCGGTCACAACTTTATGAATCCTCCTTCATCCCAAACGTTATCGAACAGTAGAATAACCTACCCTTACATATCCGCGAAAACTCGTCACTGAGCAATTTTAGGATTTTTTTAAATGATGGAAACCTACGTCCACCGCGGTTTTATGGTGGCGCCAAGTCTCGAACTGCTCGAATTCATCATTGTAGATTGCGCTTGCACTGTAGCAGATTTAACTCTCACTTGTACGATAATCACTTAACATCTCATCCGTTCTATCAGTGTGGCGAGTGCGAGACATCTCAACATTTTTTGTTGTATTGTCCAATCTTTTCAGATATTCGATCGGCCACCTCCCATTTGCAATAGATGTATTCGCCTTACTTTTCGGCTCTGAATTTTCAAGCAATGACGATAATCTTCAGTGCGGTACACGATTTTATTCTATTTAGCAATCGACTCCACTGATCGTTAAAATAACCACATTAAGATTATGAAATGCATTCCATGAAAAAGATGAGTCATCTCCATCTCAACGAACGAGTGCCTGCCACGTACATTGTCCCGACATGAACTCCTTCTCAACATTGTGTATGAGAGCTGCTTCCACAACACGTGTTTTAAAGGTTCGGAAACTCGTGCTCAGCCTGGCTTACCTACCTACTTTCTACCTCCCTACTGTCTTCACTTTGTTCTCTTCTACTCTTCCGTTTCGTTCCCCATATGTCTATATCTGCTTAAAGAGTTTAAACATTTGAAAATATTGTCGCCCAGGGACCGGTGCTCCTTTGGCCAACTCAGAATGTCTTTCACCAGCCGTCGCACCTGCTCAGTGATGGGTTAGTTTGAGAGGCATTCTAGTTCAGTGTTTGCGAGGGGCGATTGCTGGTGCTGTGACTTACTGATTCTATTATGTTGTCTGTTGGGGCCTCGGCCCTTGGGTGATGCTATACAAATTCACATACTGCCACAAATCACATGGCGTAAATTTATTTCGAGCTAGGGAGACAACACACATAAGCTTTAACCTTTCCGTCGAATCCCTAATCTATCTTGTTTCCAACTTGTTTTATGTTATGTTATGTGCTGTGTATCCTGCACTATTGTGTTCATTCTTTGTTTTATGTTGCGTATGTATGTAACATAATATTCTTTTTTTCGATGAATACTGTTTAAACTAAACGTTTTGTTTTCTTGTAATATGCCGCCAAAAATGTTGTTTTCATTTACTGAACCTCGATGGGTTTCAAACATAAAAAATACACACAATTGATTTAAACTAATAATAATATAATAACACTTTGGCCGGCCGCTGATTTGTCGCGGTTCTCGGGTGAGGAGGCCTTGGTTACTCCTGTACTCCCAACTGCCTCCCTATTCCCATGCTTCTTCTCTCCTCCCAACACTCGAAGTCGAACTGCTTGATAAAATCCCTTGCACCATTCTTCCAATGTCTCTTAGCATATTAACCCTCTCCTTTGAGTATCCCACTAACCGCATGTCCTTCATTCTCCCATCCCACTTCCCCATTATACTCCCAGTGAATCTTATTCTTTTAGACTGGTATTTTGAGTATTCGAGTAGAAAGTGTTCCAGGGTCTCCACCACGCCCAAATTACACATCTGACACTCCTTTTCACTGTTTTTCACTGTTTTCCCAATTTCCCCCCTCAGCTCCAGGGACCGTGACCTCAGTTTGAACAAGAGTGACCCCCACCAAAGGTGCCATCAAGGTACTCTTCAAAACCAGGCTTCTCTTTATCACGCAGGCTACCCAGAGACCTCTTTTATCTGACTCCCTCTAGCCAATTAAGGTTAACATCCTCCATGACCCTTTCTCTGACAATCTTTTTACTCTGGTCCCACCCCCCCCCCAAGTCCAGAGCCTCAATCTTTCGCCCCATACCCACCCTCCATACTCTATCGTATGCTTTTTTAACATCCAAAAAGGCCATAAACATCTTTTTCGTTTTTGCTTTCGCGGATTCTATCATTTGGGATAGCGTGAATAGATGGTCAGTGACTCTCCTTCCCTTCCTGAAGCCATTCTGAATCTCTCCCAAAAAACCCTTCTCCTCAATCATCTCCTCTAATGTCCCATACAGGACTTTACAGAAAACTTTTCTAATGTTACCACTGACAGAGATTCCTCGATAATTATCCAAAATGTACTTTTCCCCTTTTTTGTGAATAAATGTCACTTTGCTTTCTCTCCACTCTTTTGGGACCTCTTGTTTTTCTACGGCCAAATTGAATAGGGCAGTTAGGCTTTCACATAGTTCCTCTCCCCCTTTCTTGATAAACTCGTTAGGAATTTCGTCCACCCCTCCCGCTTTTCCATTCTTTAACTTTGAGATCACCTTTCGCACCTCCTCGGTTTTGATTTCGCTACACACGAAGTTCGATAGATTTTCCTCGACCTGGTTCGGACACTCCGGCGGGTTCCCCACGCCCCATCGTTCATCGTTTACCTTTTCCCAGTGCTTGACTAGTTCTGATGCGATTTGATCTTGGTCGTCTGTATCTCTGTCATCTACTTTAATATTCTGTGGGTTGCTTCCACTGTTGCGCTTATTCACCCATTTCCAAAATACGTTCGTACTCGACCCTCCTGTCATTCTTATCGTCCTAACAAAACTGCTATTTTGCACTCTCCGATTATCGTCTTTAATCTTATTTACTTTATTTCGTGCTTGTTGGTATGCTTCCTTTGCTACCATGGCTTTGCTGCTTTCCGCCACCTTGAGTTTTCAACTGTTCCTGTATGCAGCAAATTTAGCTTTTCTACCCTTTATGGCCCTTTTCGGTTCTTCGTTCACTCTGTACTCAAGTTCCCGTGTTGGCACCCTAATCCTTCCTACACTTTCCTTCCCTACCTCCACTAGACTCGCGTTTTATCTGATCACGGTTTATACCATCATTTCTTTTTTTTAAGCTTGAACGCCAGGTTCAGTAAAAGCATACACAATGCTAGCCGACAAATATCAACGCGATCACTAACTAATTGTGTGAGAAGACTCAAAGAAAAAAATCTGTTCCACCTGAATGCTAATAGTTTTAGATGGGCATCTTCGGAATTTATCCACATTAAAGTAACGAAACACAAAATGATTATTGGAAGAGAAAAAACATTTTGAGTTTTTAGAAAAGATAAATATGTCTGTCAATGGTTGACAATTATTCAGTCTCTCGAATGAAATGGCTGTTTAATAGCTATAGGCGATTTAGACAGTCTGTCACATACTTCAAGAATTATTTAGTATATTGGTTCATTATCAGAAGCCGTTCTTGTTATCGCGTTGATATTTTCCGTCTAGCATTGTGTATGCTTTTAGATTCAAGCTTAAAAAAAAAAAATGATGGTATAAACCGTGATCAGATAAAACGCACTCTACTGAGTTCCTTCAGCGCCATCAAGACGTACAAAGGCCACCAACGCAATTTCAGCCACAGTATATAACATACGGTACGGAAGTTGTACCCATAAACCAGACGGCTGTTAAGAGCTTGGAAATCCTGCAGAACGACGCAAGCCGGTGGATAACAGGGTCGAGTAAAGCCGCAGCGCTAGAAGCAATCAGGGGTGAGCTTGGGTGGATGAGGATCAAGGACAGGGTAGACCTATTGAAACTCGGTTATCTTAATTATTTGGTAAATCTCCCCGATAGCCGACGGTGTAAAGTAATGTTCCTGAGAACTTTCAACTCAAATATCAAGACGGGGTGGATGGTCCAAGTGAGGGAGCTAGTAGAGAACTACTCATTGGAGATCTCGGACCTTGACCTTGGGGCAAACCAGGTTAAAAGATCGTCAGAGAAAGGGTCATGGAGGATTGTAACCGTAATTGGCGAGAGGGGGTCAAATCAAAGAGATCTTTGGGTGGCCTGCGTGATAAAGAGAAACCTGGTTTTGAAGAGTACCTTAATGACACCCTTGGGCGGGGGGGTCACTGTTGTTCAAGCTGAGGTCGCGATCCCTGGAGCTGAGGGGAAAATTGGAAGAAACAGTGAAAGGGAGTGCCAGATGTGTAACTTGGGCGTGGTGAAGACCCTGGAATACTTTCTTCTTGAATGCCCAAAATACCAGTCAAAAAGAACAAGATTCACGGGGAGTGTAATGGGGAAGTGGGATGGGAGAATGAAGGACATGTGGTTAGGGAGCGACTCAAAGGAGAGGGTTAATATGCTAATCGGAGAGATTGGGAAGAATGGGGCAAGGGATGTCATCAAGCAGTTCGTCTCCGAGTGTTGGGAGGAGAGAAGAAGCGTGGGAATAGGGAGGCAGTTGGTAGAACAGGGGTAACCAAGGACTTCTCATACGAGAACCGCGACAAATCAGCGGCCGGCCGAAGTGTTATTATATTATTATTACATTGCCAAAATGTATCTTGAAGGTACATTTGGCTGAGATATTATAAGTTGAGGACGTTTAGTTGGCGGATACGTTGTATTATGAGGCGAAGTGAGAACAATATTAGGCGAATCTTTTGCCGATTTTGACGATAAAAACAAAATGGCGGACCGTGACAATTAATATACCGCCAATGTCGGTATATTGTATTAATATGGGGTCACTACTGGCGACTACTGTCAGTGTACTCCTCAGACGTCGGTCACTAGTCATGACAGTTCATTGGTTAATCTACCTAGCTGGTGTAATAAAGGAGTATATACAGTACAACTTAACTCTTTACTTTACATAACCGGCCAAGGCAACATCGGCATTCAAATGTTATTGTTTATTCCGTTTTTGCCTCTAAGATAAAGCTTATGAACTCTCATGGGAACGAGATCGTTGAGATCGATCCACGAGTGGCCGTACGCTACGTTTTTATTTTTGCACATACTTTCACTTCGTGTTAGGAAAACGGTTGATGGCCCAACAAGCAAACTGCCCGTGCATGGACAATGTATAGAAAATTTACTTGTTGGGTCCCAGCATTTCTTCTCGACAAGCGTGTAGGTGTATGGATGGACGGCTACCATCTGGACAAAATCGTAATACAAATACTTGATATAAACCCTTTAAACGACCAGGGTGTATAATGCACTGAGTTTAATAATGTATAATGTCATGCATGTAATACAAAACATTTAATATTTCGTTTTAAATGCCTTGGCTTTTTTGAACAGCAGCAGTTTTGTCTGATGTCAAATGGTGGGCTTTATCAATTGATGTGAAACGCATGATATACTCTGGCGCAGATGTAGACCAGCGGCGTCGCAATGTAGGGAGGGGGGGGGGGTGACACACCCATAATAATTTTTCAAGCCGGGACATTTTCGTCAGGTACCTGGCGTCGAAGTAGAAGATTCTCTCTTGCTAGTAATCATGTACTTTCGAACCCCACTAGATTTGTTACTTACCCTTGGACTAGTTCGCACACACAGTCGGTCATACAAACGGAGGTATGTAGAATCCAATTCGGGATGTTGGGGTCGGCTACCATTTCCAATTTATAGTACCGGTACAGAGCGCGGTAATTAAATAAGAGGGAGCTCGGTGGCTCAGTAGGAAGAGGTGCAGGCTGCAAGCCGAGAGGTCCTCGCTTCGAATCCCACCTGCGGCAACCGAGTTGTGTCCTTGGGCAAGACACTTCATCTCCATTGCCCGCGTGGAGGCACGATGACGCCGTGCACTAAGGCGTACTGCACGTCGATGGCATGTCTTCAACCAATCTAAATCTGCCTGTGCTGCAGTGCGGAGTTACGATGTTGGGGAGCTGGCAGCTGCTCGTCGTTGCTCGGTGGTTCTCTCCGGGTACTCCGGCTTCCTCCACCCGTAAAACTGTCACGGTCATGATTAGCCATTGTGCATAAATATGTGACCTTAAACATCAATAAATAAATAATAATAAATAATTAAATAAGAAGTTGTGACATTACTATTGCATGCATATTTTTCTTATTTATTAATAAATTTCAAAGACGTCTTGAATCGGGACAAATCAGGTTTAACCCCCCCCCGCCCCCCCCCCCCCCCCCCAATCGGTTATCTTCGCACTGTTGATGGCTAACACATGGGACAACTGCCCTGCGTGATATATCCTCTTGAAACGATGTAGCCACTTTTTCACTATTTATTATGATTGAAAACTAGGTGGGTCATGTTCGCTTGTTGAACTGTTTACTTCCGTGCGAAGCGTAGATCGAGAAAATCCCGAGGCTTACTCGTAGTTGAAGATTACACTGTGGCAGGAATAACATTTACAAGACCTGACAGGGTCTATATTCATCCTCGTTACATTATCAGATTAGGCAGCTGGACAGTTTACTACAATTTCGATCATCCTTTTTCTCTTGGCTTTGTGGTGTAAATACGGCTCATGTGCCAAACACCATACAGTAAAAAAATTAAATTAAGCAAGGAAAAATGTCTTATTTGATCCCTATCTGGGGGTAAACATTGCCATCAGGCCTTGTGAAATGGCGAGGAAATTCGCTGCTTTCAGAAGCTCATTTTTTTCTGTATTCCTCATGTTATGTTCACAGCTTGCAGTGCATGAGCAGGAAATAGTGTCCGGAGTTTAGGTGGAGGACGTTTCCCCATCTAAACTTCAGAAAACACTTTACTACTTGCCCTGTACTGTGCAACCATCTATTATATATGAATATTCACAGTATATTGCGTTTTGAGATGATTGACTTTATGTCTAGTTTTCAATTCGTTGATGAATACAGCTACTGACACTTTTCACTCAGAGCGTTTCATTGGTCAAAGAAGAGGCTTTTAAAAAGGGATAATTTTTTTTCCTATCCGTACTGAAAGTTCACAAAATGTTGGAATGTTACACAATAAAAGGATGTGGTCAGGTATACTTCATAGTAGATATTGTGGGAAGTGCAGTAAAACTCTGTTAATTGATAGTTTGCTAGTTAATATTATTCATTTAACAGGAATATCCAATTAACAGGGTTTTGGAGACTTTCCTGTATTCTAGATATAAAGTGAACATTCATCCTATTATATCTTGTTTGGGAGATCTCAGTGAAACAATATATAATTTATCCCATAAATGGCTGTTTATTCCAACAACAGAAACCTTGGTTAAATTTTTGCTTTATTCACCTAGTAGGGTGGTAAATTTCCCCATTGGTTCAACACACGAACAATTTATCACCCTAGTAGGGAATTAGAAACGGACTATACTATGTTGACCTCTGCGTTCAATTTGAAAGGTCGTTATATCTTGACCTGATTTACGCGTGTCACAAATCTATGGTTCACAAAGAAGCGACGATCGTCACTTAAAACGTAAGTAAATGAGTTGTACCGGCATAAGAATATATGCCGCCTGTAAGACGTCCATTGCGAGCAAACAATAAAGAACACTCATAATTAGTTAACAAAATTATTCAAAAATAAAACTCGATATAATGCCAGTACTGACTGGTGTGCTGTTAATTTTGGGATGTATATGCTCAATGGGGCGGTACGATTTTCCAAATAAAGGAAGCGCACGTAAATTCGTAAAGAACCGATGTTTTTCAAACGCTGACCGTAGCTTAAATGTTAAGTTTTAGAATATATGACACATTTCAACACTGTCTAAGAACAACAATCAACGAAGAAAACACAAATTATATCAATCGAAACCCTGCGTTGAAAAGCATACAAGTTCGATTGTGAAACTTAAAGGCAGGGGACACGATGATTGATGTTTCATTTGACATTTCCCCCAAATTAGGAACTGCCAGATTAGGAAAGTGTAAATAAACAAATGCACGTGCCGTCTGTTTTGTTTATAAAAGTGAAGTTGAATCGACCACGCAAAAACAAAAATAAACAAGAAAAATAAGAAAGATAAAAATGTATGGAGATTTCACAGTGACCAGTGACTTTTTTGAGGAGGAAATGGACTCTAATTCCGAAGTTATAACACAAAACGAATTGGATTGCAGTACTGGATATGGCAATAATTTAGACAATGTTAGCAAGCCTACCACCAGTACCGGCACCACTCATGACAATATCAATGACAAAAGTGACAATGGCAACCCTATTGACCTTCTTTTGTTGTCCATCAACCCAGATGATTTTTTGTCTGACTTTGAATGCGAGGTAGAAAATGAAAATACAGAGCAGAATAGATAGATAGTTGATTTAGGAGACGAACTCCTGCATAGCGAGGAGGGGGTAGCAGTTGGGGACTTGAAGATCCCAGGGCTATTTTTTGCAGACGATATGGTGCTAGTGTCAGAAAGCGAAGAGAGGCTAAAGAATATGTTGGGAATTGTTGGGAGATATGGGAGCAAATGGAGACCCGAACTTAATGAAAGCAAGAGCAAAGTTATACCTGTGGGCCGCAAAGTGGACCCCACTCGAAGGCGGAGAGTGGGTGAGTTCTGCATTCCGGAAGGTAGCAGCAAACTTCTCAGTGTAGGGGAGACAGGTGATTACGAGTATTTGGGGGTAAATATAAACATTACAGGAAGAGGCATCTACCGAAACCACACAAATAAATTGATCCTGAAGGGGAAGCGAATCCCTAGCCAAATTAAACTTATAGGGAGAAACAGTTTCAATAAGGTTTTCGTGGGGAAAACCATTTGGGAAATGGTGGGTCTGCCAAGTATAACATACGGTACGGAAGTGGTACCCCTAAACCAGACGGCCGTAAAGAGCTTGAAATCCTGCAGAACGACGCAGGCCGATGGATAACGGGGTCGAGTAATGCCGCAGCGCTAGAAGCAATCAGGGGTGAGCTTGGGTGGATGAGGATCAAGGACAGGATAGACCTGTTGAAACTCGGTTATCTTAATTATTTGGTAAATCTCCCCGACAGCCGATGATGTAAAGTAATGTTCCGGAGAATTTTCAACTCAAATATCAAGACGGGGTGGATGGTCCAAGTGAGGGATCTAGTAGAGAACTGCTCATTGGAGATCTCGGACCTGGACGTTGGGACAAACCAGGTTAATAAAATCGTCCGAGAGAGGGTCGTGGAGGATTGTAACCGTAATTGGCGAGAGGGGGTCAAATCAAAAAGGTGTTTGGGTGGCCTGTGTGATAAAGAGAAGCCAGGTTTTGAAAAGTACCTTGATGGCACCTTTGGGGGGGGGGGGTCACTGTTGTTCAAGATGAGGTCGCGATCCCTGGAGCTGAGGGGAAAAATTGGGAAAGACAGTGAAAGGGAGTGCCAGATGTGTAATTTGTACATGGTGGAGACCCTGGAACACTTTCTTCTAGAATGTCCAAAGTACCAGTCTAAAAGAATAAGATGATTCACTAGGAGTATAATGGGGAAATGGGATGGGAGAATGAAGGACATGTGGTTAGGGGGCGACTCAAAGGAGAGGGTCAATATGCTAATCGGAGAGATCGGGAAGAATGGGACAAGGGATGTCATCAAACAGTTCGTCTCCGAGTGTTGGGAGGAGAGGAGAAGCATGGGGATAGAGAAGCAGTTGGGAGTATAGGGGTAACGAAGGCCTTCTCGTCCGAGAACCGCGACAAATCAGATCAGCGACTGGCCAAAGTGTTATTATTATACTAATTGAAGTTGAAAATAATTTAATGGTGCGGCCTGTTATTGTTAATGCAGAAACTGAAAATGCCCCCACATTAACACCTCACAAGTCTGAAGAGACAAATGACACTGTACATATAGTTGAGTCTGATACAAGTGATGGAATATCCAGATTCTTAAAATTTAACAATGAAACTGTAAATGGTTTTATATCAAAACAAAACAATAGAAATACAATGAGAAAATCAATGAATGATATAAAATTATTCAAGCAATTTCTTCAGATAAATGGGGAAAAGCATGAAATACATCAAATTCCACCAACTGAACTGGACCCTTTAATTGCTAACTTCATTCTCAGTGTAAGAAAAAAGGATGGTGGGGATTTTGAGCCAAGCTCCCTTCTTAGAAGGCTAATTTCAAGCATTGATCGGTACTTAAGGCTATGGCACTTCAGTGTTGAACAGAAATGATGATTGTTTTGATACTGCTCGACGTGCACTTGATGCAAAGCAGAATCAACTTAAGAAGTGCGGGAAGGGAAATAAACCATTTAAAGCTGAAGCAATAGCTGATAGTGAGCTCGAAATGTTGTACGAAAAGATACTTCTCGGCTTAGAAACTCCCGAAGCAATTTTGAACACTCTGTGGTATAATAACACTGTACATTTTGGACTGCGTGGCGTGACTGAACATTACGATTTGCAGTGGAGTGACATTTCTTTAAAAACAACAGCTGATAATAAAAAATTCCTTGAACTCAATGAACGTCAAACTAAAACAAGGACCGGTAGTGATGTCCGAAATATCCGTGAATTACCTCCCAGGATGTACAACACTGGAATTGACAATGAAGAGAACCCAGTATATATTTATGAGGTGTGTTAAGAAAAGAGGCCCAAATCTTTCTGTCTGTCCAATTACCCTTTCTATGTGGCAACAAGGACCACAGCAGTTGAAAATGATAGTGCCATGTGGTTCAAGAAACAGCGAATGGGGCGGAATAAACTTTCACACATAATGCGGTCGATGGCAAAGAAGGCAAATTTAGATAAGAACAAACGTTAACCAACACAAGTGCCAGAAAACACCTTGCTCAAAAACTGAGGGAAAGAAATGTTGCCCCTCTTGATATTGCTAATGTTACTGGCCATAAAAACCTTGCATCGATAAACAATTATTCTGTTTCAGGAGAGAAAGAACGTGAACGATGTTCTTTATTATGGGTAACCTTACCTCTCCTCCCAGCACAGCAACGCGTCACACCAAGTACACTCTGCACAATGTTAAGACATGTAAAACTGATTCTGAATCCACAAATTGTCAAAATAATTTGAACACAGCTGTATCACATGCTGTTGAGCCTATGGCTTCCACACACGAATCTCGGGTAACCGCAACAACTATTGGCACAAGTGTTAACATTAACGACTTACATTTTCAGCAAAACGTCCTCTCGAATCCAAGCACATTATTGAATAGTTTATTTCACGGAAATAGCATAAACATTAATACTTTGAACATAACCATACAAAAATGAACTGACATTCATGACTTGCCTTGAAACTGAAAGTGGCCCAATTGCTCTCACACACTCATTGCTACATGTACGCATTGTAATGTAGCATAACTAACACTTCAATTGTTGTTTTCTTCAAAAGGTTTGAAAGTATTACACAATGCCAGTACAAAATAATATAGATTGTTCACTAAATAAAGGTTTTTTGCAAGTTTAGCTGACGTTTGTTGGGGGAATTATTTTTAGACAGAAATGTATCACTGCGCCTTGTTTATTTTTTGCAATGTCGTCTTGTCGATCGAAATGGACCAATGTTCTCCTTACTTCGAGTTATGTTTTGTAGCGAATAACAGCACTATTTTGCCGCCACTGCTTTGTAAAAGATTTATGGGATAAACAAAATAAAGGTATAGTGTTTTCAAGTAAAAAATGTATTCTACTCGTAGGATTAAGAATAAAACCGACTCGCCAGAGGCTCGTCGGTTTCATTCTTAATCCTACTCGTAGAATAATTTTTTTACTTGAAAACACTATACCTTTATTTTATATATATCAAATGCCTGGAATGTACCTTACAACCCGTAGGTAATAAACGGGTCAAAATTGTGTTGAAGGTATGGTAAAGTTTTTTGTTTGAAAGTTATATTCAATTAGCAAAGTTATTCCATTGAGCTGTCCTCACTTTACACTATTTCTGTAAACATAAGATGTATAAAAATAGTGTTCCAAAACTAAGTAATCTCCTCCGTAAGGAGAGCTAAAATTGTTAGGGAACGCGTTCAATACAAGTGTTTGTTGAATGTACACAATTTTTCTATGTATTTTATGTGTGATGTATGTTGGTTCAGCGACTAGCTTCTCTTCTATGTCAGCACTTGTTATAACAATGCAATGTAATAAAACAAAATACAAAACAAAAAGGAAGAGAAAACAATTTGGACGCCTCACCTTTGGCTCTACGCACATATTAGGCCTGGGCGAGGAAGTTGTCTTTGCTGTGGGTAGTACCAACGTTGCGCATAGTATACAACAGTAACATCGCCACACCTTTTTCACTGAGAGTCTGTTTAAGACTACACATTACCGCAGGCCTACATGGGCTTTGACGAAGAGGTGAGCTTGAAGTGTTGAAAGTATTAGATATATCATTTTGGTGATATTTTTGGAGCGCAAGAAAAATCTATTACAGTCACAAATAAGGTGTGACACAGGGGCCAAAGTGCGATAGCGCACTTTCGAAATAACGCACTGAGGGGGGGGGGGGGTATAGGTTTTGGTGTTAACTTTCTACTTTACATAATGGCCACATCTACTCAACGCTGTTCACAAAAGTCGTCATTCAATAGTTTTTAATTCAGTCTGTGCATCTAAGACACACATTGGAACAAACATTTTGATTATCAACAAAGAAAAACTAGTCATCAAAAATCTGTTGTGGTTATTCTACAACTTACATATACCAGATGGTAAGGTAAAAAACGTTGCAATACGTCGGCGCCTATTTACCTCTTTCTTTGCCAATAATGACTATTGTTGCTTTAATATGGTGTTTGCGCGATCTGTCGGGCTTAGATGAACATAATCATCTGGTTTATTATTGCAAAGACGTACAGAGGTATTTTCATCAATTCGCCAATGGAGTTACAACGGTTATACATTTTATTATATTTCCCCATGTGCAAGAACATATACATAGGTCCTCCGTATATGGTAAAGAGGGCGTGACAGGATAAGGGTTAATTAGTGTTTGGACACGTTGGCATAAAAGTTGCACGCGATAGTAAAGTGTCTTTGCTGATTAGAATTAGGTTAGACATTTAATTCATCAACTACATTCGTCGTAAACATTATTATTTTTGTCACAATAGGGAATATGCAATGGGGTGTATTAAAAGATGATCGTAATGTGCAAAGATGACAACTTGCCTAATTACATTCACGCCCACTCGTTTTCATCCTTCTGAAGTACTATTTCCTTTGCATAAAACCAAACTTCTGTATTTAACAGATATTTGTGCAATCGGTGATCACACAGTTAATCGGTATTCATATTTTACAGAAGCCAAAGGATAAAATAGAATAAAAGACGGAATTGCGTTCCAAATATTACATCGGGGCAAGGACGTGCCACGATTTGCAAAGGGGGAGAGCATTTTTAGGCTAGTGTTAAAATGAACGGGGAACAAAACCGAGGCAAAACAAACACAATTGCTGGTGAAGTTCTCTGGATGCACAAGCTGCATTTGTTTGTCACCAACTCTTCCCACGGTTAGTGAGAACTATTATTGCGAAGCATATCCGTGAAAGGATCATTACACAACAGTTAAAACATCTGAACGTTTAACCCTTAGGTCAGCATACAAACACAAACTGCTATTTTTATGTCGTTTCGCTGCAATGCATTACCTGCTGACTCGCTCTAATGAATTCCAGCTTATATCAATTTGTTGTTACGCTGCTGAACAAACGTTAAGCATCGCGAGATTAGAGGTCACCATTTTGAATACATTTTATTTGCATCACTGCATAAACGAATTTTTCTGGTGTCAGATGTGTCACCACATTTATTCATCAATGTATAGTGCATTCGTACTGTCAAGTGCTGAATACTATTATGCATGCGTGAACACACGTTTTAACCCTTTACCAAATGCAGACGATCTCAACATTTATTATTTTAAATATCATTTTTTAAATGTTTCAAAATATTTTTTAAAAAACATATCAAACCCCCACCCCTTACCCCAGAGAGCCGTCATCCGTCCCACTTTGGACCAACCAAGCAAACGCCTCGCGCCTAAGACCGACCACTCCGTTAAAATTTTTGACGTTTCATCAAACTTGCTAATAGCGAGGAGATTACAGTAACATTTATTACTCTGACTGCCTTATATTAACATTTGGCCTTTGACAGACGTCTGCCTAACAAGGTATAATCTTCAACTATCGGGAGCTGATTTCCGATTATGAATATATAGATATGGTATTATCTACCGGATCCCCATAACCGAGGAAGGTAACAAGCTACACGGCTTGCAGATAGGGGGCCAGAGGATTTAAAGGATTTGCGAATCGTGTTTTGGGTGCAACAGAGCGCCATATATTCCCAAAACCATACGAATAGTGTCTACGATGGTCTAGAAGTAATACTAATTCGATCTGATAATGTACATTACCTATGCAACTTACATCTGGCTATAACATCTCTCAACTTGCATATCATGTACTAGGACACTGTGAATGCAAGTGTGTATAAGCCAGCGAAGTGGTGTTGCGTCTTCTATCTTTAACACGCAAGCCACAAAATCCTCCCTTACCGCGTATGAACCTTCACCCTAGAGCTAACTTCTCACACCATACAAACAAACTGAATTGTATTGTATCAACCTGCTGCGTACTTACCTCCAGTTTGATTTTTTACCTGTAATCGTCATTCCCCTTGAGCATTCTACAAGTATTGTGTCCATTCCACGTATGGATCATTGTGCCCACACAGGGGCGGACAGAGAATCTTGATCGAATCGCGACTAGGTCGGGAACGGGGCAAGATTTTTCTTCTGCGATTCTCTTCAACGTAACGAAGTCGCGACTCGCTGGTGTACATGTGCGTAGCGCGACCTGATCACTACGTGATTGAGTGAGTTAAACATGGACCTGGCTTAAATCCTTAAATCCTGCTTCTTATCGGTTGTATTTTAGTGAAACTAGAGGATGACCACCCCGACCTCAGACCTTCTACAAACTTACATATTGAGCGGTAATCTGGTCAGGGTACGTAATGTTTCCATTTAAAAACAGCACATACGTTGATGAAGGATGTTTCACGCTATGAATATTGTTGCCCTGGTTTGTCCTTTTTGTGCTAAATGTAACCTGTTACACAAAGCACACGAAACCGTTTCCATCTTGTACCTATTCATACTTTTGGAGTCCAATTTCCAGTTTATTACTTACAATTCAGTTCATTGTTGATCCCTTTTACACACTCGTGTTATGTATAATGACTGTTTTGGATGTGAAATGTGACAGTCCAGTCCCTCCAATACATCAGTTAAGGAAGCCTTTTTAGAGTATCGGGGCACAGAGGAAATGAATATCACATCCGTCCTCTTTTGGGGAAAAATAATGGACTTCAGCCGAAACCCTTTCTTTCTACAGCCTATATTCAGTCCGTCTTGCCAACTTTCGAAATTTTCGTGGCATGAAGGCATGTCTAGACCACCTTAAACGACCCTTCATTATGTAAGTGCTACATCCTTAGCTGATGAATCCTCTGTGACTGTCCACTCTGTGTAAGTATGTTACATACACACTCATGACCCGTAAAAATATGTTTATTGATAATGCACTTCCCCCAGCACACCCGATTAGACAAAGGATGGAGCGGTGGTCTCATCTGTTGCCTGCTCTGGTGCCTGGGGCCCGTGGGAAATCATCTTCTACCCATATATCTGTCTAAGTGTTACTTCTACATTCTGCAGTTTCTTTCAACGAACCATCTCAACCAAATGTTTTTCTGACATTAATTCAAACCCTCTGAACACTCTTCGTCTATCTCAGACATTTATTTTCTACCCGCCTATATCTCATATGAAGGGCATGTCTAGTCCAACTTAAACGACTCTCCATTATCTTAGTGGTACATGCTTGGATGAAGATTCCTGTAAAACCGTCCATGTTGTGTTAAGTATGTTACATCCACACTTATGACCCGCAAATAATATTTATTGATAATACACTCACCCCAGGACAGCTAGTTAGACAGTGGATGGAGCGTTGGCCCCACCCATATACCTGTCTAAGTGTTATTTCTACAGTCTACAGTTTCTTTCAGCGAACTATCTCGTTCAAATGATTTTTCGGACATAAATTCAAAGAGTACTATCTGTCTTAGCTCAGCCAATTATTTTATAAATATTTATATCCCACACAAAACCGCTCGTAAGGAGTCTGTATAGTTTTGCAGGTAATAATACAATTAGATGGATTTTCCTGTAAGATAAATTTTATTTATTTTTTTTTTTAGCTCCTGGTCTCGACCGAGAGGCATTCACACTATATCAATAGAATGCACAACAGCAATCCTGTACATACTATTTTTCATTATTTTTTCATTGTATTTTAAGTACTTCTCAGTCCTGAAACCCACATGGAGGATATGTCTCGTCCAACTTAAACGACCCGCCATTATGTTAGTGGTATATGCGTTGGCTGAAGATTCTTGAACAACCGCCCACACTGTGTTATCATCTTCTTCCCATAAACCTATCTAAGTGCTACTTCTACAGTCTACAGTCTACAGTTTATTTCAACGAGCCATCTCATCTACATGTTTTTCGGACATACATTCAAACCTTCTGAGCACGCTCTGTCTTAACTCAGCCATTTATTTTATACCCATTTATATTACAAACAAAAACGCTTGTAAGGAAACCGTATAGTTTCGCAGGTGATACCATGAGATGGAATTTCCCGTTAGATAAATTTTCTTTTTCTTTTTTTAACTCCTGACATCGACGGCATTCAACTATATCAATATAATGCAAAACAGCAATCATGTACATATTATTTTTCATTATTTTGTCATTGCATTTTACCTCTTTTCTCTCAAACCCATTTTGAACACAACTTGCCTTCAATACAAAACCATCCTATTACATGTAACGGCAAGTGACACCAATATCCGAGTATTTTGCTTACGTGTATATTACCACCCACATATCACATAATGTGTTGTCTTCAGATATACCGTGATCGGATAAATGCGTTCAACTGTGTGGTTTGTGTTCGCCGCTTAAAGCATTCCTTGTCGAAACATCAATGCGTCTTCTTCTGATCTACCTACCCTTGCGCCCTAGTACTCTTGAGCTGCACAAGAGTTTTACTGCAATAGCCACTTTCTATTTTCCGATTATGTGAGTTCATCAACTTACAGAGAGATACTTTTAAAGTTTACTACCTGGTAAAGAGTAGTTCAAATCTCTATCTGCAGAGGCCCTGGATGACCTGAAAGTAACACTCGCCTTTGAGTGCAATACCCTACTGATTGTGGTATTCTTGGCATTCTTCTTTTTAGTTATAATTCTGCGAAAGTCGGGAGACATCGAAGCCAACCCCGGCCCCAACTCTGTCAGCTTAGAGCATACCCACAATACTTTGAAAATTCTCCACCTTAAAATCCAGAGCTTAAAACCTAAACTAGATATTGTTCAGTGTGATTGTTCAGCCGATGATGTCCCGATGTTCCCGGAAACCTGGCTGAACAACACAGAACCCACATCAGATATATTGCTCCATGGTTTCCATGAACCATTGAGTTTCGACCGCCTAACCAGGGGTGGTGGTGTTGCCATCTAAATCAAAAACCATATCCCGTTCTGACATATTCCCGACCTCGACACATTGAACTCTGAGTGCATATCGGCAGAATTATTTATGAAAGGGAGAAAGCCCCTTTTATTAAGAGTGTTCTACCGCCCAACCAACAGTCCTCCGAATATTTGGGATGCCCTATGAACCTCCATTGAGAAAGCTCGAGATACATTAATTTCAGACATTATTGTTACAGGTGACTTTAAAGACAACCAAATGGCTCCCTCGAGAAGTGTATTTTCTGAAAGTATCAATTGTTTTAACCTTAGGCAGGTTGTACATGATCCAACTTTCTTTACCGAGATGTCTGCCTTGCTCATAGATCTTTTTGCGGTCAGTAACACGGTGAACGTTCAGGAGTGCGAGATTCTTGGACCATTTTTTCCAGATATGATCCACTACCATTGTCCAATTTCCATCGAAGTCGAATTTATGAAACCGTCACCTCTTACCTTTAAGAGGCGCATATGCTTGTATTCGCGGGGCACTTATAGGGCACTGAATGAGGCCTACGCCATTGGAGACTGGGAGTCACGTTTTGCCAACCCATATCTTTACACCGTAGTGTCTTACTTCACAAATAAACTTTCCGATATCGCATCCAAGTGTATATCGAATAAGCTTGTTACTTCCAGGCCCCAACAATCGAAATGGATGCACTATGAGATAAGATTTCTGATAAGACAAAGAAAACGCCCATATAGAATAACCAATCCGCTTTCTTGGGCAAAATACAAACTTGAACGCAAAGAAATTGTAACAGCTACCAGAAAGGCCAAAACTTCATACATATCTAAAATACAATCCACCCTATCGAGCAATGAAACATACTCATCACTGTGGTGGAAGACCCTAACGACGTTCATCGGTAGCGACTATGCAGCAAAAATCCCATTCCATCAATTACTTGAGTAACATATGCACCTCAACGGCGGAGAAAGAAAGCGTTCAATGAATATTTATGTTCTATTTCTTCGGTTGATGGCACCAATGCCACACTCCCTGACACAACAGCCCTAGCTTCACAGACAATTGATAGTATAACTTTATACACTGCAGTGAAATATATGATGCTATGAAGACGATAAAGATGTGCAAGGTGTCCGGACCGGATCTTATAAGTCCTCGTCTACTTAAGGAAACTAAATCCTCACTACGTGAGCCACTGTCGATATTATGTAACATATTGCCGAATAATTCACATTTTCCGTTGTTTTGGAAAAAAGCAAATGTCTCCCCTGTTCTACAGAAAGAACCCCCAAATTTAATCACTAATTATCACACTATTTGACTGCTCAGCTGTGTTGGTAAAGGATTTCAAAAATGTGTTTTTAAACGTTCATGGCAGTTTTGGAAAGAGACCAATGCCCTTAGTCAATTGCAATCTGGCTTCAGGTCAGGTGACTCAACTGTCCTGCAACTGACGAAATGTATGATGAGTTCTGTCGAGCGCTGGACGAAGGTAACGAAGTAAAGGTGATCTTCTGTGATGTTAGCAAGGCTTTTGACAAGGTATGGCATACTAGTCTTATCCACAAACTACAGCGAATTGGCGTGTCGGGATAATTATTGTTTCTGAAGTCTTACCTTTCGAATAGGTCACAGGGAGTAGTTCTAGCGTCGCGGTCTTCCCATTAACGCTTGAGTTCCACAAGGATCGAGACCCTTATTGTTCTTTATTTACATCAATGATATAACTGAAAATTTACACAGTAGTATTCGTCTTTTTGCAGATGATACATCGATATATCTTATTGTAGAGACCCCCGAACAAGCTTCGACCCTAATCTATCAGGTGTTGGTCAAAACAGAACATTGTCCCAGATATGGTTAGTTGAATTTAATCATAATAAAACGTAGAGTATGCGTATTTCACGTAAAAACAATCCATCTGCACCCCCCCCCCCCCCCCCACTATTTCTTGGTAATACCCAGATAACGGAAGTCACCAACCACAAACACTTAGTAGTGGTATTAAATAGTTAATGTAAGTGGAACGATCACATCGACCATATATGGTCAAAAGACTGGCCACGTTTAGACCTACGGAGGAGACACATATTTAATCTCGACCGTAAAGTGTTAGAAAAAATATACTTGGCCTTTATTAGTTTTAGAGGATCAGCGGATCCCGCGAATCTCAAATTTATCATTGCATGATGCGCTTACATTGTAGTAACTTAAATACACACTTATATAATAGCCATCTTGCATTGACCCCATTATGTCAATGTAACGAACAAGAGACACCTGAACATTTTCTACTGCATTGCCCAATTTATGCAGATGTTCGTCGTGGTACGATCGATATACTTCCATTCAGAACAGACGTGTCCCTACGTCCAGACAAGATAAAAATTCGCACTGGCACAGACATTTCCTACTGAATTGGGTTTTTTCTTGTAATATGTCGCCAAAAAGTTGTTTTCATTTCCTGAACCTTGATGGGTTTCAAACATGATAAAAAAATACTCAAAATTGATTTAATCTAAGTGATGAGCTACGGAACTGGTTAAACTGACTGGTAATAATTGATTTTATTCTTTGATGGGCTATAATTAAGTCCTTAAAAGCATGTTACGCAAGCTTTTGTTTTTCTTATAAGTGATGACAGGTCGAAGATTCAAAAATTCATTTAATTCAGAGCTGGTTAAATTGACTTTATCCTTTAATATTTTTGCTATTTCGATATTCATTCTGTTGTATGTTAAAGTGAAAGAAATGATTGACCTCCTTTCGCATTCTCCCTCTGATATGTTCATGCCAAATGACCAAAGAGTTTGAAGCGTATTGATAAAAAAAGCTTCACGTTTTTTTCCTTAGTTCATTCGTTTCTTCTAATGTGTCTTTGATTGGTGGGTGTTCGATAGGATGGATTTCGAAATCGTCCAAAGAATGGACAAGCAGGTTAAAATGTTGTGCTACTGGGGCATCAGCATTATGTTTTATATCCTGTTTGTGTCTAGTAGCAGGTTCTCGGAAAGGATTTTGAGTTTAACCAACCAACATAATGCTTCTGTCAGCGTTTACAAGTGATAAGGCAAATAATATTTGGTGAATCACAATGGAGGGAGTTACGGATCTGATAATGATTTTTCGTTTGTTCGGAGGAAAATTCCTCTTTCTGATCGGGCATAAAATTATGCAATCTACAACGAGGCTTTTTTTTGCAATTCAATACCCCGCCACTACAATTCTACAACGGTCTGTTGTGTCCGAGTTTCAGTGGTTCGAAATCAGTTATTTCTGCTGGAGATTCGAGCGTTTTCGGAGTTTGAGATTTCAGGCTACGCAAAAAGCGAAGTGAGTACACTCTCGATCTGAGCGCGCCAAATAGAGTGGAACAAGTCTCGTTGAAATTTACCTTATCACTTGAATTGCGGTGGAAACGAATGAGCTGTGATTTGATGATACCTTTAAATGTATGTTGAGGATGAAATGATTTTGTGTGCAACAACTGATGTGAATCAGTTTGTTTAAAATATACTTTACAGTATAAATGACCGGATGCCTGGAATTGCTTGCCATTATACACGGTCACGTCGAGAAAATCAACAGAATTTTCACTGATAGTAGCTTTTAATTTTAAAGTTTGGATCGTGATTGTTCAAAATTTCTAAAAATTCCCCAAAATCTTCTTTTGAATGTTCCCAAATAATAAAAATGTCATCTAAATATCTGAGATATACGAGAGGATGCTTTGCACATTTGCTTAAGGCATTTCCCTCCAGTTCCGCTGCATAAATACTTGCAAAACTCGGACTGAATCTTTAACCCATATGACAACCCATTATTTGTAAAAAATATTCCCCATTGAATTGAAAGTCATTACCTTTTAAACTGAACTCTAAAAGATTCAAAATTTGTTCATCCGAACGTTTGGCGTCCGGATATTTTTCAAATGCATTTTTAACCGATTTAACACCTTTATCAATACCTATGTTCGTATACATACTGTCGGTATCCAAAGTAGCGAGGATTGCATTTTTCAATATATTCAATTTAGAAATTTTGAACAGGTAATCCTGTGTATTTCTGAGATAGCTCGAATGTATATTTGCTATAGGTTTCAGATGATAATCAATTAGTTCCGAGATCGCATAAGATTCCGAATTACAATCTGATACAGTTCGCCTCCCGGGTGGAGTTAAGTCATCCGTCCACCAAGAAATGTCCTTATGGATCTTTGGTAGGATGTAAAATTGTCGTTTGAGCACTGAACTTAGCTGTTAAATATTTCAATTGTGTTTTGGTAATGTGACCTTCGTCGAGGAGAAATTTTAAGATCTTATTGAATTTTTCAGTATCACTCGACCAAATAAGTGAATTTATTTTCTTTAATGTTTAGTGTTGCTGAGTTGTCTCCTGGCTTCCTTTATATAATTATCCCGAGATAGAACGATCACCGACCACCGACTGATTTAGTTACTAATTTCTTATTTTTCGAAGTCTCGTTAGGGCTATCTGTTCACCAGCTGTTAAATTGTCTTTATCGGAGAGTATGTTCATGCTGAACACCTTTTGGAGGATTCGTTTGTTAGCCTCAATAATGTCGAGATCTACTTCACTATCTGGAGGTGACCAACCAGATAATTCTGTAAAAGAAAGTTTCCGACCGCTGGAGTTTGAAAAGCGGTGTGCTAATTTCATTTGCATAAGAAAATTAGAGTAATACGATGGTACATTTATCTGATTATCAGTTTTAGGCTTCGGTGCTGATACAAAAGTTAAACTGCGATCTAAAAGTGACTTCCCCTGGGTTGTTAGATCATTGGTGCTAGACAGGCGGTTGTTACCTTTGCCTTTACTTAGTTTAAAATCTAGATGGTTTCACCAGTGATCGTACATACTATTGGCGGTTCTCGTGGTCCCATGTATTAAATCCTGAGCAGCAACAAAGTTCGCGTCATCAATTTTTGGTATCAAATTAACGTCCTTCATTTTCCAAATGGTTTCATTGATAATGCCCAAGATTCTCCACCCAACCAAAGGGAGGTTTTGCGAAAAGTTTAGTTCAGCGAAATAAATGTTTGCTGATCTAAACTTGACCCTGATATCACTAAGCATATTCCGCTTAATTGCTTATCTACGAGATCGGTATTATCACTTCGAGAATTCACGGCAATAGTTAATAATATTTTTTGGGAAATGGATTGGCCCCTATGCCCTCTAAGCATAGAGCGAAAGGGATTGAACTTGGCGCCGGAGTAACACTTCACCTGGATGTCCGGTTGGGGATCTCGATCAATACGTCCTAGATTTGAACTACCAATCATAATGATGTTTTTACAAACATCGGGGAGGCGCCAGATCCCTTTGTCGAAGTACCCTCTTAGGCCGAAACTGGGATAATTTAGACTGAAATGAGAGGCCCGATTTGCGGCTCGGTGATATGACTTTCTCTGAGTACAATATACCAAGTTGATGCATACTAGAAGCAAGAGAAGGAGGAGTAGAAACAGAAGCAGTGGGAGAACCAGAAGGAGAAGCAGAGGAAGCAGGTACAATTCTGGTGAGAGCACTAGGAGAACAGTAGAACGAAGGTTGAGGAGGAGGAGTAGGAGGTAGAAGAAGAATACCAGGCGAGGCAGAGTAACTCTATTTGTGAACATCTTCAGTCACAATATGGGCCGGAGATGTTTGCAAATTGAGGCGCTTACTCCGTGAGAAGGCAGAAGTAGAAGGAAAAAAAGAGGGAGAGGTGCTTTGCCTTAATCTTTTCTTATTTTGTTTTTCGCGTTGGGGTAGAGGAACAACACGTGTGGGAATTTGCTTGCTCCCTCCGGTATTGTTCCTTACCTGAGGCTGGGCGAAGTTCCAAAATATAAAACCCATAGACCGAAATCGTCTGTCAACTTATGTTTTAAGTTTTTTTCTAGCCCAGATCAAGGCACGCGCCGAAGCGCTGTTGAAGTCTATTTTTTAAAGCCAGGAGGTGGTTGCATTGCCAAAGTGATTTTAGACTTCAACTCGTTTTTTCTTGTAATGCTCAATTAAAGCATTTAACGTTTGGTTGGGCCATCCCGCTCTGATCTGTTGAAAAACAGAAACAAATATGTGGAGTGGGTAGACCCGACTTAAAGAAGCACCCCCCCCCCCCCAACTCGTCTACCTTCTTCTCAAATTGCTTTGGTAAATCCCGATTTGCCAAATGCTGTTATAAAAGCCCAATGCGGTGCAAACGCTGAATCACCTGAAAAAGGGCCTTGACCAACCTAGAGTAGGCCTGGAACGATTGTTCCTGGCCACTTCCAGACTGGGCAACTCCCTTTCCCTAATGATTCTGTCTTTTGCGAGCCATTGTAGAATAGGTAGATGAATTGACAATAATATAAAATTAAAATGAAGAAATGAAATAAATGAAAACGGAAACCAAGATATTACCTATTAAAAATATACCTGGATTGGTTGTAGTCTTCAGCAACGGTAGAGAATAATCCGTCTGTCTCAACGCGTTTCGCTTCGTTTAGCTTCTTCAGACAGACTTGAGGAAAATAATTTCAACGAATGAATGAATGAAAAGTTTCAGCGCGCCGAAGGCGCACAGGGACGATATGGGATTTAAATCCCTTGCGACCCGAATAACTTTATTTACTTTATAACTTTATTTGCTCGCGAATCCACGAGAGTCGAAAGCGAGAACCAAAACATCTGATTTGCTTCAAGTGTGCGCTCTGGCAGTAGGGTAGTGAGTGCAGATCTCCGAGAACCGAGAACTGGAAGTTGACTAGGAATTGTGCATAACTACAAGTATTTTGTTCTGTGTTTGCTTTGAGACGTGGGCATATTTATGGTAATACTGAAACCGCGGTTTGTTGGTTGTTTTAGAAAAGAAAAAGAAACCCAAGCAGCCGCTGGTTTGGGAGCAGCCCCAGCAAGTTATCCATAACGGTTGCAGAAAGACAAAAAATCCACCAATATATGTATTTGAAGCTGGAAGTAATCCATCAGTCATAATTTGTTCATTAAAATTTGTTTTGTTGAGAATTGTTGGAGGGTGCCTTAGGATACTCTCCAATGGTTTCTAATGAGACAAATTGCATGAAACACAACTTTATTTGCCTATGACTGAATATGAATACAATTTTATCTGCTTGGGCCTAAATAGATACCTTCAGTAAAGAATGTGAAAACTTTAGCACAGCTATGCCAGATGTCCAATCACTTAACCAAATAGCTAGCTTGGATAAGAGCAGATGTTTGTTTTGCCAACTATAGATCGATTCAGAACATTCGAAGGAAGTTTACAGGCTTCTGGGAGTAACTTTAATTGATGTGCCTACTCTGGGAAGTCAGAATCAAATGAAACACAACTTTATTTTATGACTGAATATGAGCCCAAATTTTTTTTTTTTTTGCGACAGAATATGTGCTCTCGAGTAAAAAATATGAAGATTTCAGTATAGTTACGTCCCAGCTTTAATTACTTAACCTAATCGCTATTTTCGATATGATTGGAATTTTGTTTTGCAAAAGGTGGGTTCGATCGGATTATTCGACGGATGTTCAGGATTTTATCTGCTTGGGACTAAATATATACCTTGAATAAAGAATGTGAAAACTTTAGTACAGCTATGCTAGAGGTCCAATCACTTAAGGGGTCGTCCAACCTAATTTGGTCAATTTTTTTACATTTTCCCCAATGCCTCAGAAACAGATAAGAGAAGTAAGGAGATGCAAATCATATATCAAAATAATGAGTAAGGTGCATAGAAAAGGTACATATAATTTTTTTCAGGAAAAAAAGTGAAAAAATTTCGAAAGAGAAGGGTGTTCGTGAAGGGTTCGGATGATATTTGGTCTGCCGACTTGGTCGACATGAGATCGTTTTCGAGGTGGAACAAGGGCGTCAAATATCTATTGACGGTCATCGACGTGTTTTCCAAATACGGTTGGATCAGAGCTTTGAAGAATAAATCGGGACCTTGCGTCGCCGAGGCTCTGAAGAGCGGGTTCGACTCGTCTTCTCGAAAACCGAGTAAATTGTGGGTGGATAAGGGAAAGGAATTCTACAACAAGCACGTTGTTCGATTGGTAGACCCCTACTCGATCGAAAACGAAGAGAAAGCCAGCGTGGTGGAACGTTGGAATCGAACGATGAAGGGAAAGATGCACAGATACTTCACGGCGAATTCGACCCAGAAATACATATACGCTCTGAACGGTCTGGTCAAAGATTACAACAACACGCAACACAGATCGATCAAGATAACTCCCGTGGAAGCTAGCGATCCTCGAAATGAAAAACGGGTCTACGCGAATCTATATCCTGAAAGATCTAAGATTAGGAAGAAGTCTAGAACGCCGAAATTTGCGGTCGGTGATTGAGTGAGAATCTACGCTTATAAGAAGGACTTCGAAAAGGGTTATACTCCTCGATGGACCTCGGAAATCTTCGTGATAATCAAAATATTTCACACCGATCCGGTGACTTACGAAATCGAAGCTTTGGATGGAGAAGAGATCATCGGAAAGTTTTACGAACAACAATTACAGAAGACAAAGTTTTGATAAAGAAAACAAATTTCTTTTATTTACTCTCTTTAACATTTTCTTGTTTACACATATATATAAGAGAGAAAAATAATAATAAAAAATAATTAAAAACTATTTTTAGATAAAGAAAGCATGTTAATTAATAAACAGAAAAAAAACCCTAAAAATCCTTTAAAATGACAAATATACTAGATATAGCACAAAGCATAGTGAAAGATGAAAGTATTCAAGAATATGAGGTTCACGAATACGAACCGGTAACCGGAACGAGTTTGAACAATGCGGGAGAGATAAGAATTAACGTCGAAACTCAAGATCTATTCATACATCCTAGCGAGAGTTACATAGTGGTGCAGGGACGTCTCACCAAGGAAGATGGGAGCGACTACGCCGACGACAACACGGTTACTCTAGCCAATAATGGCATCATGCATCTATTCAGTAATATAAAATACATGCTATCCGGACAAGAGATAGAATCTGTGTTTCATTCCGGTCAGACCACCACGATGTTCGGACTCTTGACGTATCCTGATGATTTTTCGAAATCCAGAGGACTTAATCGGTTGTGGGTGAAAGACACCGTCGGCCCTGCTAGCGCCGGCGCCGCCTTGATATTCGACTATGTCGTCAAGACGTCCAGACCTAAAGGAACGTTTTCGTTCAGGATACCTTTGAAACACATCTTCGGATTTGCGGACGATTACAACAAGATCATGTATGGATTCAAACACAGCCTGACGTTGATTCGAAAAGGAGACGACGACAACGCAATAGTGAGACTCACTGCGACCAATGCGGGTAAGATAACTCTACACAAGATATCGTGGTTCGTTCCACACGTGGAGCCTTCGATTGTGGAAAAAGCGCGTCTCTACAAGATCATAGAATCCAAGAGTAAATTACCCATGGGATTTAGAATGAGACAGTGCGACACGGCTAGCATTCCACCCTCCACGAATCACTTCGATTGGAGATTGATGGTGAAATCCGCTTCCGAGAGACCGCGTTTCATCGTGGTTGCGTTTCAGACCGATAGGGACGGGTCTCAGGAAAAGAATGCGTCGCTGTTTGATCACTGCCATTTGAGAAACATGCAAGTGTTTCTGAACACCACGAGATATCCAGCAATCGATTACAATGTGTCGTTCGACAAGAACGATTTCTGCAGACTGTACGGCGACGCCGCTGATTTTAGAAAGAAGTATCACGGTCTAGATGAATTGATGAGCAACCCTAACATATCTCCCGGCGAATACAAGTCGATGTATCCCATGTTCGTATTCGACGTCAGTAAACAGAGTGAACGACTCAAGAGTAGCGTCTTAGACATTCAGATCAAGATGCAATTCGATAGGAACATGCCGAGAAAAACCGAAGCCTTCGCCCTGGTCCTGTCGGATAGAGAATTACAATTCGAATCAGATGGAAATAAGATGTCGATCATTCGATGAGAGACGAGTGTAAAAAAAAATATATATATAAATAAAAATTAAAAATTATTATAAAAATGAATGATAAAGAAAGAGAATACTTAAGAAGAAACAGACGTGTTTTGATTAAAAATATTTCGAAGGATTCGTTAGCAATAATTCTAGACACTTTAGTCGAAACAGAACCTTTGATATTGACTGATTATATGAGACGTGAAATCGAAAGTAAAATCTTGATAGAAGATAAGACCAGAAAACTTTTAGACACGTTGACGTATAGAGGACCGACTGCTTTTCGAGAATTTATAAAAGCTCTTCGAAATGCTAAAATAGATGTCGATGCGTGTTTCGAGATAGGTGATCCAATTTCACGAGATGAAACATTATGAGAAATAACATATTAAAACAAAACCTCAAAAAAAAACAAAAAATAAATAAAGTAATGTGATCTAGAGAGATTGAACATCTTTCTAAATCTCATTTCCTTTTTTTTTTGTTTTTTAATAAATCACACATCATTTTTTTTAATTCATTATTTTCCACGCGTTCACTGTTTGTTCAAAGGAATTAATTTGATCAGTAGACTCACCACGGAAGTGGCGGCTTCGTGATTATTGGTTTTCGTAACGAAATTAATCCTGTCTCCGGCGTTCACTTTGAGAGGCGTGCCAAACGTGCTAACATTCGCGTGTTGATTCTCAGTCTTTTCGATGCTATATCTCTTATCGCTCTCTACTCCATTCACCATGAGATTGACGACTGCTCTGTTATTCAAATCCGAGGAAGCCAGACTCATTCGAAGGATTTCACCTCCCAGCGGCATGGGATGTCCCACCTGACCATGTTTCAATCCGCTACCTCCATTTCCGAAAGACCACTCAGCTTTTCCTTCATCTAAGGTGCCGGCCTCCTCGGCCCACACAGTGATCAATTGACAAGCAATTTGACTTTCTCCACCACCGAAATCAGGGTGCAGGCATCCGTCATGTTCATGGGATCCGTTAGATTCGTGAGCGCGTGTCCACCCATGTCTAGTTTACCTTCCATTATGTCACCCTTTCTCCAGACTGAGTTGTCGTCCCTGTACTTTCTGCTGACCGTGCTGGAATCGAATTCGGGATCGTGACTGAGTCCGAATAAATTCTTACCGTTCATGTCGATACCACCCTCCATGGTTCTGCCAGATTGTTTGTTCAGGTAGAGATTGTCCACTTGCGATTCTAGGTATTCTTGTGATCGTATCACGGCAGAATCCATGTAGCCCTTGTTGACCGCGGTTGAGTCCACATCCGTGTCATCGACCTTCAACAGATTCAATATCTTGTTGAATCCCGCATTCAGATCCGATTTCATTTCTCGTCTGTCAGACTTTCTCTGTTCCAGATCTACGTAGTGTTTGGTCGCCACGTCCTTGGGATTCGTGGGAGTAGCCACGTTTGTTATCTTGTTAGAATTGGTGTTCAATTCCGAGTGCATCGTTTTCTGAACGTATCTATTTCTCAGGTGTTCGCTGAATCTCGCGTGAGAGTCGTCCACATATTTTGTGGTCGCGGCATCAGTAAGATCTATGGGATTCGCGATGTTCACCAAACGTTTGGATTTCAGATCGAGATCGTTGGTCATGGTTTTATCCACGTAATTATCAAGCATGATTCGTTCAAAATCGGCATTCCCCCTGTCGACGTATTTTTTAGTCACAGCATCTGCAAGATCTATCGGCTCGGGAAGATTGTAGAGCTTCTTATCGTTCATGTTCGAAGGTTCTTCTCGAGGTTCGTATCTCCGAACGTAACGTTCATCCAAGTTGGCAACGTCGTAACCATCGTCGACTTCAAACGTCTTCCTCTTCGTTCTTTGGTTGACTTTTTCGTCGTCACTTCTACCAAATTTATCGACTGGCATGTTGTTGTGGGATTTTTTGTTTTTTAGAAAAAAAATATTCAAAACACAGTTTATTAAAAATGAACTATTTTATTTTTATTTTTCGTTTTTATTCGATTAAAATTTTTTAAGATAATTTATTATCTTTATATATACTATAAAAAAAATCTCTCTCTAATGTAAATCATTGAGAATGTCTTGAAACCGATCTCCTTCAGACCATCTCTTGAGAACATAGAGACACAGGTGACCGCAAAACACTTGATCTGGTGATTGCACTTGTTCCGTGTTGTAACGAATCATCGATTTGTTGAAATAGTTCTTTATTACTTTTGGCGGTGAGATTCCGTAGCTGTCGAAATAATAATTTTTCTTCTTCCCGTTCTTGATCCACGCCACCCAGTGAGTGCCTTCACCCGTTGAATCGTCTAGATTTAAAATTCCGCATTCCGATTGTCGAGGTCTTCTCTTTGGCAAGGCATCTCTGGAAAACACGCCTAGAAAATCTTTGATTTTCAAATCTTTTGCCGCATTCAACAGATCGATGTTGGATAGGGGTTCGTTAGGTAAGACGACACCTTCTATGGATATCTTTATTTTCTTATTCATAAATGCGTATATATATTTTTTTTTTATTTATTTATTATAATTTACTAAAATGACGTTATTTTTTTTTTTTTTTTCATTTTCTTTTTAAACTAACTCTCTCTATATCTCTATCGATTTCTATAATTTCGAATCCATCTAATTCCTCTTGAATTTCTGGAATCCTATCATCTACAATCATATCTGGAATCTTATCATCCGCAATCATATCTGGAATCTTATCATCCACAATCATATCTGGAATCCAATCATCCGCATTCATATCGTCTCTAAGTAGATCCACAGTCCAGTGTCCGAGTGCTAAAGTGTTTATTTTATCATCTAACATGAATCTGTCATTGTCGTCGGCCGTCAGCAAAATCTTGTTGACTATTTCGGTATACAAGTCGTGATTTTTGCTTCGAATCGATTTCATAGTCTTATACACCGGACCACTTCCTAACAGACAATCTTTATACTCTTTGAAAGAGATGTTTTCTTCACCACACACGCTTTAACCCCTTTCCACTTCTTGATCTCTTCATCTTCTAGACAATAAGCATACAGTTTGGGTCTCAAGCCCACGAATTCGATGATTTGTTTACCGCCGCTCTCGTCCTTAAATTTACCCAACACCTTCTTGTTGTCATTCAATTGAATGTTGGATGGGTAATCGACGGGATAATTGCTCATGTCGAACCACTCAGCCACGTCCTGAGATATATCTCGGTAGACGTCTTTCATCTCTATCTCATAAACTAAACTGTCCATGTCGGTGAACAGTAGTTTGGCTTTATCACCAAATTTTCGTTTGACGTAATCGTAGTGAAACTCGTACATCAATCGCTTGCTGATATCTAAGATGATCGGTCTGAGATAATACGGTTTGTCGAACTTCAGGTGCGTGTTTTGCATGTGAATGGCCACTAGATTTTTCGTTGAATATGGTTCGGTGTTTGTAATTGGGTTTCACCACTAATTTTTTAGCTCTTTTCTCAGACGTGACGAGTCGAACGTCGGTTCTCTTCCTGATGTTTTCCATCGATTTATCGTACACGCAATTGTTCATGAGTTTGAAGAAATCTTTTTCGAAATCGTTCTCAGCTCGAATTCTGAGATTCGTGTTGAGATCGATGTATTTTTTCATCCAAGGCTCTTCATCGAATCGAATGATGCGATGTATGTCGACTAATTTCATCCCGTAATCGACGTACTGATTCAAATTCTGGCTGTAGACGATGTAGTTACGTTTGTTAAATAAATTCGGAATGAGTTTTTCCTCATCTCCTTCGTTCAGTTCTATTCGTTCGGGAGCCAGCAGATAATCGTTGTGTGGATCGTGTAATTCTTCCGGATAGTTCAAATCAACTTCTAAAATGCAAGGATAGTCTCTCCATTTTTGCATCTCTTCCGGTTCTGTCACCCATTTGAAATTTCCAATCGGTAAAGGATGCCTCATAGCCCAACCCTACAGTTTATTAGCATCCCAATACTGTATGTATTTATTCGATCATTTCGAATCGAACCCTTCTTTCTTGTAGAGATTGTTAGCTTTAGAATATCTGCGGGAGATCATCGAGATGCCACCTCTCGCAGCCCTTTCGAACATGAGCAACAGCAACATGTTCACGTCGGATAATAATTCCAATTGAACTTTGGTGGTCTTCAACAGAGCATCCCACGCCAGACTGGGTGCGGTGAAATACCAAGCGGGATCTAGATCGTAATTTCGATGACAGACGTCTCGAAAATTTTCGAACACGTCTGCCAAGAGCAGAACGTCGGTCTTCAGATAGAGATCATGATAATCTCTCATTGTTTTCATATCGAATGATTTCCACACGTTTTTGGCGTGTTCATAATTCTAGTCGGAAATGTCAGATTTGTATAATTTCGAATAAAAATCTTCTTTCGAAGGTAGTGCGGTGTCTTTGAATCTCTTTAGATCGTTCATGTAATTGTAAGGATAGACTCCTTTCCTCAACATGACCTCTACTCGTTCTCCAAAATGTTCGCTCGTGATTTTAAATTTATCCTTGCTCACGTTATCAACTAATTTTTCCAGAGCGGTCGACATGAATTTAAAACTGTCGATGAAACGTATGCCTCTACGAATGGATTTCGTTTTTTCTTCCAACGTATTTCCATCGATTACTCTTTTCTTCTCCATGAGCTTCCATTTCGTGAAGGAAATGTATCTTTCTTCGCTTTTCGCGATGCAATTTAATTCTTCGTGTGAGGTGCCAAGATTTTTCGCGAACAGATGACTGGCGTAACCCGAGAGATTGTTAAATATCACCGGATAGAAAGCGGCATCTCGATATTTTAAATTACACTTGCTGTGAGCCGGACCGCGATACAGACCCATGTAATGATCCTGGTCTCTAACCTTCTTATTTTCCTCCAAATTCTCGTCGAACGATTGTCTGCATATGTGACATTTGGTGGCTCTGTTATTTTCGTCCTGCTGCTCTCGCGTGATGATCATTTTCGCCAGAGTTTTGAATTTGTTGTATAACATTTGAATTTTTGATTCTAACTCTTCCACGAACCTTTGGGCCACGTCGTCATCTTCATACTGTTTCATGTAGGTGAAGGAACCCATGTCGTGTTGCGAGTCGAAAGCACATTTCACGTAAATGCAATAGCCCGAAGGTATGTGTTTTTGATATCTTTCGACGTAACTTTGAAGAGCATTGGGTTGACAGGAACTCACTTTCATGGTGAAACATTCGAAATTGGTGTACACGACGAATGGTACTTTTAACGTCCTATTGTGATTTTCAAACTTCACGATGGTGTTAGGTTTGGGCATTTCCACGGCGACACCTTGATTTTCGTTGCAATATTCCTGATGTTTTGCTAACGATTTTTCGCTCTTAAACATGTGCATGCAGTTGCAACATAAACATACCTTATGTTCATGTTTATTATTTATTTATTTATTTATTTTATATTTTTTTGTCTCGACAGTAATCGACTTGGATGTTTAACCCAACAATAACGACAATTGTCACCATTCGAAATCAATAATAAAATAATCGTCTTTTCTCTTTTGAGATACAAAGTCTGTCTGAGAGGATAGATCATTTGTTTTTCGTTGCCGTATCCCAAGACGTTCACCGCTACGGTGGGATTTTGAACCTCGAAACGTTTGATGTGTTTTAACTGCGTTGGAAAAGTCACTCCAGTCCAATCGAGATTTTTAGAAGTCACCTCGTAAGAAGAAACTCTTTCGATGTTCATTTTGACAGGGTATAAAGCAGAGGTGACTGCCCATTTAAAACACTGATCATCTTTATTTTTCACATTGATCACGGCATGTTTTTTAGCTAGGAAATACGGTAATTTCACGTAGGAAGACCCTTTCAATGAATCGTTTTCAGCTATGTGAATTTCGAGTTTCAACACCTCATCGACTGTCCAATTACTACCTTCATGTTGATAATTCGTGAGAGACGTCAACATCTTGTCTTTCATCTTTTCGAAAATGTCCGATAAATCTGAACCTCGAAATACGGGTTCGACTTTAGATCTGAAATATGCATTTTTCATGATGCTCTTGCCGGACTTCACGTCAATTTTATTCATCACGCAATGGAGTATCATCTTAATTTTTAGTCCCACGTTCATGTATTTGTGAAACAAATCCAATACTTGTTTCTTCACCCATTCCATGAACAATTTCGGATCGATTTTCTTCAATGAGGGAACCACGTCAAAAGTTTTAAAAATGCCTTTGATCGTACTCTCCCGTTTTATGGTCTTCGATTGAAATAGTTCCATGGTGAGTCATGCTAGATATTCTTTTCCTTTCTCTTCGTTTATTGCTCGTCGAATTTCGCTCGATATATCTCATTTGTCTAGAATCTGAAGTGCATCACTCGTTTTCGTTTTAGTTTTTCTTTTCTTTTCTTTGGAACCTAGAAGTTCTTCAACAGCTTTTCGTTTTGTCATCTTCTTATTTTTCGCAATCAAAATGTTTTTGTTTTTTTTTTGACGTTGGCATTTTGATTCCTTTTACTATCTTTTTCTTCTTCTTCTTCTCATTTTTCACAACCAATGCATTTTTTGACGTCGTTGCTATCGGCATTCCATTTGCCTTTCCATCATTTTGCAAATATTTCTGTATGACTTCAATTTTTTTTTACTTAGTTCTATGATTTCTGAAATGTGAAATTTTTAATAGTTTACAAATCTTGTTTAACTGAGGTACGGTTTTCTCATTTAAATTTTCTATTATTTTATCTGTTTGCTCCATTTGTAAGAATTTTTTTTTTTTTTTTCGAATTTTGTACAAAAATAATTTGTTTAAAAAGTTTTGTTTTTTTCTTTAATGTGAAAAATGTTTTTTTGATGAAATTAATCAATTTTTTTTATGTTCCTTAACGTGAAAAAAAATTGAATTAATACGAGAAAAAAAAAGGATGTTAAAAATTTAACTTTTTATTTATATATATAAAGAGAAAAACAAAATTTAAAATATACATTATTTGCAAGAATTCATAAAACAAAAAAAAACAAATAATCGATCATGACGACAACATCCATGACGGAATCTCGACATAAATGTCGACGTTGTTTAATAAATCATTATTCTCCAAAAAACCAAGAAGAAAAAATCGTAATTTATATTTACGCGTTTCGAAAGAGAAGGATACGATTTGCGATAGAAAATCAAATCGTAATACTATTAGCAAACAAAAATTAATCGGCAATGTTGTTCGAACTATTAAAAAAGAAGAAAAAGGTTCAAGACAAATAGAACTCTTATGACTTTTACGCGAAGTCTTGCATGAAGTTCAAAACAAATTTGCGAAGGCTAATTTTTAAACGTTTGAAGTCTTGCATGTTCTAAAACTCGTCTGCTTCTTTCATGAATCAAATCAAATCTTCTAAAGTCAAGAATTGAGATAACGTCTTGTTTGCGTGATTCAATGTATTGTACAATTGTTCCTTTGTGTATCCAGATTGTAAAATACCCCTTAATAAACTCTCGTTTTTATTTCTTTCCCATTCTTCGTCTTCAATTTTAATCAATCCCAATGACTGGATCTTCTTCAAATAATCGCAACGACCTTTGGTATTATTTATGTGTTCTAGTAAAGGTCTGTTGTGAGGTTCCCAATTCATTAAATGTATGTTGCAACAAAAACATTTAACTCTGTCGCTTTTACCCACATAAATGAAACCCGCAGCGGCTAAATTTTGGGGTTTTTGAGCAAGATGCGAAGGCCAATTTTTAAACGTTTGAAGTCTTGCACGTTCTAAACTATAATTCAGATGTTCGGACTTGATCATTGTTTTTACCTCAAAATTGGATTTGTAAGAATATTTTTTTTTCGAATTTTGTATTAATGATAATTTGTTAAAAAGTTTTAAAAATTGTTTATAATATGTTTTAATTCCTTCAAAAAGAATTAATCTATTTTTTGTTCTTAACGTGAAAAAAAATTGAATTAATATGAAAAAAAAAAAAAAAAGGATGTTAAAAATCAACTTTTTATTTATATATAAAGAGAAACTTTTTTAACAAATTATTATTTAAATACAAAAATTTAAAAAATACATTATTTGCAAGAATTCATAAAAAAACAAATAATCGATCATGACAACAACACCTAAAAGATGCAAACTGAAACAAGTTGAAATATATAAGCTATCAGATACTTATATCTATACATTAGAACACGGTCCCATCGAATTGAACGAGGTTGAGATGGTGGACTTAGAACGCTGCGACAATGAATATATGATGTGTTTGAAATTGGATAAAGCCATGCTCAATTTGTTTTACGAGTACCAAAGCAATCTGCTGAATAATATCATCACCAAATACAGAAAACCCTACAAGAACGATTTGATGATGTTCTATGGAAAAAAATATTTCCAATGATCTCACTCGAACTCGTGGATAAATCAGTTGGTGAGAGCGTGTTCACCGATGTAGAAAAACTCAAAAGAGTAAAGATAAACATTCAAGACATTTTGATAAATGGAAAAATGATGCATGTCAACATGCTAATAACGGACTTGGAAATATAAACAATAGAGAGATTGATTTTAGTGAAGAAGAAGGAAAAAGTAATGAGATATAAAGGTGATCTCATTACTTTTTAGAAAAAAATTTTTACATTAAAGAAAATTAAAATTAAAAAACTTTTTTTTATATATATATAAAGAGCAAAAAAAAAAAAACTTTTTAAACAAAATATTAAAATACAAAATTTAAATATACATTATTTGCAAGAATTCATAAAACAAAAAAAAACAAATAATCGATCATGACAGCAACACCTAAAAGATGTGAATTGAAATTGAAACGAGTCGAAACGTATAAGAAATTCAGTCATAAAATCTATAGATTACAACAACACGATCCCATCGAATTGAACGAGGTCGAGGTGAAGGACTTAGAGCATAAATACGACAGATATAAGATGACTTCGAAATTGGATGAAGCCATGCTCGATTTGTTTTACGACTACCAAAGCGATCTGCAGAAAATCATCATCGCTAAAGATAAAGAATTTGACAAGGACGATTTGAAGTTGTTCTATGGAAGTTACATATATCCAAAAATCTCACGCGAACTCGTGGAGAAATCGGGTGGTGAGAGCAAGTTCACCGATGTAAAAAAACTCAAAAGAGTAAAGATAAACATTCAACACATTTTCAAAAAAGGAGAATACACGAGTGTCAACATGCTAATAATGGGCTTGGAAATATAAACAATAGAGAGATTGATTTTTTAGTGAAGAAGAAGGAAAAAAAAAAGTAATGAGATCATCTTTAGATCTCATTTTTTTTGTTTTCCTTCTTAACTATTACCATATATTATAATAACGTTTCCTTTTTTCTTAAATTTCAGCGCTGATTCTTCTTTTCTTTTTTTCTTTTTTTTGTAATATGATACGTTTTTATAACAACACATTTGTTTATCCGAATCATAATTATGAACGAATGTTGTGCATCTCTTGGTAACACTCGCACCATTACCATTCTCTTCAGAAGGTAGTGGTGACGGTGGAAAGCGTCTCATTCTTTTCATTTCCAACCGTCTATCCTGCTGTTTATCTAACTCTTTCATCAGTTCTTTCCTTAGATATCCATCATTAGCGTCTAACCATTTTTCCACATCTTTTTTTTTCGCACTCTGTCTCGCGATATTCATCATTATCGTCTAATTGTTTCTCCACCTTTTTATCCATTTTATATATTATTTTATACTTTCTATGATTTATATTTTATATAATTATATAATGTTATATTATAATAACATATTCAAAATCGGTATATTCTTAAACGGCGAATTCTCACAGAGCAACAAACCCTTGCTGAGTCACTCAACATTCTGTCCACTCTTCAGATAGAGACCATTTCCACTCAAAGAGTTGCCACCTCTAACGGGTTCTAGATACAATCCTTTACCGCTGTCGTCTACGTGGACACGACACACGGCTCCTCCCTTCTTCAAAAACAGTCCACTGCCACCCATTAATTTCTCAACTGCCGAACTCGCGAGTCCCGTGAGAGCTCCCCCGCCGAGAGTCTTTCCGAGAAAGGGTAGTGCCTTTGCGGCGACGGGTAATGCATTTGCGGCGATTCCTGCCAATAGCGGTAGGAAACCGCCTTTCATTCTCAAATTGTATCTCAGTTGAGCGGGACTCAATCTCACCGTCAACCCTCTTCCATCGCAAATCGCTTTCTCCATCCTTTTGATTTGACTTCTGGTCCAGGCGATCGAATCCTGACCGCCTCTCGTCAGATCTTCGTGAGTGAATTTGAATCTCACCGCCTTGCCTCGAGTTGTTAACGCTCTCTTAAGTTTCTTCCTCTGTCCTGCGGATATGTTCACGTTTTTAATCACGTATTCTGTCATAATTCTTTTTTTTTAAATATATTTACTTCAATTGTTTTCTTGTTTAATAATAATTATTTATATTAAAATAATTTTGTAAAATTAATATTGCGTTTATTTATTTTTGTTATCTATATATATACACAATATTTTTTTTTTTTGCTTTTATATTTCTCTTATGTGAAATCGTATCGTCACCCTCTCTCTGTGAAGATCTAACAGTTCACCATTTTGATCCGTCAACGTGGTTTTGAGACTATACAACGTGTCTAAAATCACTGGTAGATAAACTAAATTTCGAGGTCGCTCCACGATCTTATAACCCTGCGACACGTTTGGAAAGAAGGAATAGATCGTCGGTTGAGCGCTACCATTCACGTAGCTTCCAGCAATCATGTCCACGTTCACCAGAATGCTATTGACTGCGAGAATGTCGACCGTATTTTCAGATGCCGCGTAGCCTCGATACATCTTTCGATCGAATCCCAACGTCTTGCCTATAGAATCGTCCGTGTTGAAATCCACTTGAAAATTATCTTCCAAATCCAACATCGTCTGTAAGGTATTAGGATTGGGAGCGAGTCTGATCTTGTTGCTTCCCTTTCCATCCGTCTTCATTTGCGTCTGAATGTAATTGTTCAAATCGTCTATGTCGTAACTCCTTTTGGGAATTCGAATCTCCAACCAATCCACTCCGTCGGAATACTTGAATGAGTTATTCTTTTCGGTGACGTTGGGAAAGGAATAATAAGTCTCCAGATTCACCAACGCCATCTCGTATCTTTTCTCTCTATTCAATTCGATGGAAGGTTCGAATTTCGTAGCGAATCGAGTCGAATCGCCACTCACCACGATTTGAATGGATTGTTTTGCAGCCGTATTCCCGGCTATCCGTTCTAAAAATTCCCCATGTTCGAACATATTTAATTTTATTTTTTTTTATTTTTTCAAAACTAATTATTTGAAGATTTATTATTTTTCTAAATTTTTTATATTTTCACGCTCTATCTTATTATCATCAGAAACATAAAACTTGTCGAATCTGCAACGATATTTTCCGCGATTAAATTCGCTTGTCAAATCGATCACGATGAAATTGTAAAGTCCTCCATCTCAAACCCTCTTGCAGAATCTCCTGAATTCCGCCACGCTCATGTCGTTTGCGACGTGATCGCCGTAGATGTGATTGAGATTCTTGAGATCTTGGCGAAAGAGACATAGAAAATTAGCGTTCTCCCTTATCGTCTGTTTGGGCAATCGAAAATAATTCTGCGACAGGTAGAAACAGTCCACGTTGCTGTGTCGACCCCTAACGTAATACGATTCGCATCGGTTCTGTCTCTCCAAAAGCAGATCGTCGAAAATCATGAGATTCTTATCTTCCGTTTTCAATTCTCTAGGATCCGGAACGTCGCTAGCGTTCTCATAAAATCGACACTCGACGTTCGAAGATGCATTTCTCTTCATCAGTTCCATCGCCGCACCGTCCAAAATGGTCGAAAGTGGAGCTTCACTCTTGTCGAATTCCTCCCTACTGTCAAAGATTCTGGCTATGACGTCCTTGGGCAATCTACGATCCATGCACTCTCGAAGCAATCTGTATTCGGGTTGAAACAAGCTCTTGCCAAACACGAACAATCTGTCGTAATCCAACCAGTTGGGTCGGGACAACAGATTCATCAATAGATTGGTCTTTCCACAATTCGATTTTCCCACTATCAAGCCTCTTATGCTTTTGGGAAAGAACTCATTATTCGACCTCTTAGTCGCGGCGTCATTCCAAGACATATCTTTAATGTTCATCTTTGTTTTATTTTTTTTTGTTGTTATTTTAGATTCTTTCAAACACAAATATTTTATGTTTTTCAAACTCAGTTGTTTTAATATTATTATTTATTTATATCACACCGTTGCGAGTTCTCTTCAATCCTGATCCACTCGTCATTTTGGCTAAATCTTGTATGGGTACCACATCATCCTTAAAATCTTTCCAACTTTTTGGCGTTCGCTCTAACGCAGCTCGCTTCAGCGGTGGACTGATCAACTTGTCGATCAACGCGTTGGCTGCCCTCTTGCCAGCCACAGAAGCTATCCTACCACTGGCTTCGGAAGCGGCTTTCTTACCAGCGTCCAAAGCCGTCTTCTTACCGACCTCAAACGCAGTCGATGCGAGTTTTCTACCCGCATCGCTCGTGAACGCTCGCATTATAGAATAGACGATGCCAGAACCGCCTTGAACATAAGTTCTGACATATCCCCTGTTCTTTATCACCAACATATTTATTTTTATAATATATGTTGTTTTTTTCACTGGTAAATCGTTTTGTTGTTTAAATACTTTTATTATTCTAGTGTAAAAATTTACTGTTTTATTTTTGTTTGTTTGTTTCTCTCTACTTATTATATACACACCAATCCTTCAATTCGTTCATCAGCCTTTTATAATGGTTTTTATTCAAAACCTTCTGTCTTAACAATTCGTCAGATATAGTAACTATCTGATTATGTAATCCTGTGTTACCAGCCCGCCTGCTCGCATCAACAAACTCTATCTCTGAGACAGAGCGTCAGAATCACTCGGAAGAAAAGTGGTTTTCACCCCTTTGCCAGTCACCGATTCGACGAACTTCTTATTCATATCCCATATGGGTTTCACCACTTTCATCCACTTGTAACCTCTGTTGACTTTGGGTGTCGTCTCTCTGGCATCGTTATTTCTCTTCATGGCATGGGTCTGAACCAGAATGTCGCCGTAATTGTCGAAATCCTGTTCCGTGTAATCACTAGGCTTGTCGTAAAGGAGCAATCTGCGCAGTCCATCAGTCAATTCGTATCTGTTCGAACCCATGGTCAATTCATCATCACCTATTTCTACTTCTGTGTCTCCAATAAAAGTATTACCGTCCGAATCCTTATAAAATCCATACAACAGATCTCTCTTACCACCATCCTCAGACGATGCGACGCTATCAGTGGTGATAGTCGAAACTGTATCGTCACTCAAATCTGTTTGAATTCCCGTGGGAATGTAATCCGGTGTAGATTGAACGGAATGGCGATTTCCAAAACTACCGGACAACGAACCCATTCTCAAAGAACTCTCCTTTATGGGTCTCAATTCTTCGACTATCTCCTTCCTGCTTCGCTTTTGACCCTCCGTCACGGGTTTAAATATTTTTGTGGCTTCGCGTTTGAGTTCCATCTCACCAAGACGTCTGCTTCTGTCAGCCGACTGAATGCCCTTCTTAGCACGTTCATACTCGCCTAAAATTCGATCTCGGCGCCTAGAATCCATCTGTAAAAACAATTTTCGGTTTTAGTTGTTAATGTTCCTTTAAGTATGCTAATGCGAGTTATTTTATTATTTTCAAAATTAAATGTATAATTATATTTTTATGTTTTTAAGTTAATAAAAATCTTTCTGTCTTTAATATAATAACTAAAAATTCACATCTCAACTCAGTATTGATTGAATTGGGAAAGTTTAAAAACGTTTTAAGCACACGACAAACCGGTTTCTGATTTAACGCATTTGAGAGTAATTTACGTTTGTTAAAAGGAATTCCATTCACATATCAAAAAACCATTCACTAAGTGTCGAATTAAGAGAGAACTTTGATGACAGTTAAAAACATTCTAGCACATAAAAGAAACTGTTTTTTTCTAATTTAACGTTAAAGGGATTCATTCATTCATTCATCCATTCATTCAAATCTCTGATCGTTATCATGAATATATTAAATATTTACCACTCAAATCTAATTGAGTGGAAAATGCGTTTTATTATACATTATTAAAACGATCCATTAAAACGAAAAACCTTCATTCACGCCACAACAAAAACATGAGCAACATTTTTCATTCAAACATTCCATTAAGTGTTTATTAAGATTACTTCACAAGAATTAATAGTGACAAACGTGAACAAACGATTTTTTACCTCTGATGTTTTTCTCTAATTGTCTCTAAACTCAATTTCTCTTCGTTACATCGAAACAAAACACGAATGTCTATTTTTACAGATCGTATTTTATAGTCGACTGTTTTGAACGAATGCCTTTCATTCACGCAACTCTTAAAACTGACGCTCATATTTATCATCTACTCTTTTGAACGAAAACCTCATTCAGTCACAACAATAACATGTGTTAGTTTTACTTCAGGAAACGTGACAGTGGATTTGCCGGTTCAAAAATCACCTCTTTTCCGTGTACCGTACACGATTCGATTTCCGATGTAAAATCCGCAAATGGATTTCCGTGTACGCCTCCATAGGGATTCAGTGTTAAAATCGTGTACAGACGCGGATGATTTAGAATCAGCAAGATGATGATTTAGAAACGACAACACGTTTTTTGCTCGCAATTTAACACTGAATCCTATGGGGGAAACCCATTTGCCGATTTCAAATCAGACGGTACATGTACACATACGTAAAATTTCATGCGTTTTTTCACTCTTGGATACAATCCAGTGATGTTTGAATCGTCAATGCCGATTCTAACATCACCCTAAAAACGTTAAAATCGTGTACCTGTACACGATTTTAACACTGAATCCTATGGAGGTGTACATCGATGTACGTGTACACGTACACGTACATGTACATTGATGCTTGTATCGGCCTTTACTACCTACTAACATGAACCACTTGTAAAAAATAACCGAGTGCATAAAATCGGGACGATACACATAAATAAAATAAGGCAATATTCATAACAAAGTAATCAGAATGCTTCAGAAATCACTTTTTCACGAAGTATATTCCAAGTGACCTGGAACTATATTGAGCGTGTTGATGTCCCCAGATGTTGTGAGGTTATTTACGTCCTAGTAACCATGGAATTTGTCGCGGCTGTGTTTGATGTCTGCAAAGGATCGTTGAAGAGGGGTTGAAAATGATGCATTCGCGCATTTAAATAAGGTGCGCTTGGACGATGCTGAGAATTTAGTTTCTTCTTACAACCAACCATACTAACACAAGCGTCGATCAGTGTCTTTTGTCATCGTTTTACACTGACAAATGTGACAAATCTCCTTCACCGGAAACTATCTCCCAATTTGCATATCACAATAAACATAACCGCTGTCAACGTGACCGTGTGGTCAAAACCGAAACGAATTATCGAATCCACGGTCAAAATTAGCTGCAATTGGCTTTTAAACAAATGAAACACACGAAATATTCGCAATTTCTTTATTATCCATGCCGAGTTACTTTTTAACCAGGCCACATGCGTTCAGTTCCGTTTGTCGGCATCAAACTAATATTGTTTGTGGTAATTAATAGTACGAGAAGGCGAAAGAAGCCAAATATTTCCCATCATCTATAAATTAATTAAAATTGAGAATTCCTTTTATTTTACTGAAACTATGAATTGATAAGGTGGGTGAGTTGCGATTATTATGGCCCAGACCTGGAAGTGGGAAAATCAAAGGTGCATCTAGGGCTGTGCAATGGTGACCTCTGTCGTCTCACTCTTAGACTGGTCTTACCCATTCATCATTACGTGTACCAACATTCTCCCTTGTATCCCAACCATTGCTACTCCAATTTGAAGGATATTTGGTGTTGTGGTCGAGCATCATGGGGAAACAATGCCTGTGTAGTTGCTGTAGCATGTGTTTCTTCCCACATTTTTTCAGAGTTGTGGTACTTTTTCACTCTTTTGAGTTAGAAAATTTTGTTTATAACTAGTTGATTTGTTACAATTTGTTGCAAAGTGCCTGCTGATACCCTCAGATGTATTGCTACAAAATATTTCTGGTGAAGATCGTGTTCCTATTACTTATCAAGCAACAACCTAATGAATATTCTGTATAAAGCCACCAATCTGATGTTTGACACTTTTATCGGAGCTGTTTTGAAGGCTTATGGAACTCATAATGTTGATTACGGCAGGACTTTTCTATTCACCCATTAATAGATAAATTAAGTGTTATAGTTGGAAGTAAGAAGCATGAAAGGTCCAGAACTAAAAGTCTAAAAAAAATGTTTTGCAATGTAACGTGATTTTTGCAGATACACTTATTTGAAGGGTTACCTGTCTGAGAGTGTTTGGAACATGTGTGGCCAGGATCTTCAAAAAGAAAAAAAGAGTTAAACTTTGAGTAAAAAGGCATATGCCTTGAGTGCCGGAGGTAGAGTCATACAAGGAATAGAGCCCCCCCCCCCCCCCCTCTCCCGTGAATTTTTTTTGTGTCAAATGGAGCTCACTTGTCACCTTTTGGGGATTGCTTTGTGTACTGCGTTCTTGAAAAAAATATGTGAGATCCTCTGGATGTGCCCTTCTGATCTCAATATTCCAATAAGCTTCCTTGGGGAAAGTACATGCAATAATGGTTATGTAAGACTGATTTGATGTGTTTTGAATAACAATGTACTTTTAAGTACATTAGATGGTTTATTGCAGTGACAGGTTACAGGTACCCTTATTTCTTCTCTAACAGATATCATGAGAAAATTGGTGTCCAAGAGTAAACAGCGCTATTATACTTATTGATAAACCAGACAAATTTAACAATTTAATCACTATCAAATTGATGCATGGGATAAAAGGGGTTACAGTGCAAGGGGTTTGTAAATATATTTATTCAACTACAATGTATGACTTCGCAGTGCATTCTACACAGGAGAATATCATAGCTCCTTTCCAAACCACTACAGTGACACATACATCTTTATATTGGAAGACACTGTTTTGTCCTTCCATACTTCTTCTGGTGGACTCCTTCAAGTTGACCTTTGTTGAACTACCCAAATCAAAACATAAATAAAAGAAAATGTCTGCCTTCAATCAGTGAGCACTCCACTTATAACATTTAGTCTCAATCTTTATTACTATCATGAATTAGGAAAAGATTTCTTCGAGTATGTACTTCAATGTTTATAGAATACAGCTGTTATTTTATTTTGAGGCATTTTATTGTAAAAATTTTGTTCTCTTATTTATGTCATAGCAGACTTTCAGGTGGTGCTATTTACACATGGCAGCAGTTCCATGGCAAATTTCAGTTTCCACACGTTCTATGTTTCATTCCAAGCATTTTGGTATATAATTTATTGGGGTTATTCATTTTGGGCCTTTTTTAGACTTGAAAGAACATTACATGAAATTTTACCAAAGTTAGGTTGTACGACCCCTTAACCAAATAGCCAGCTTGGATAAGAGAAGATTTTTGTTTTGCCAACTGTAGATTGATTCGGAACATTCGAAGGAAGTTTACAGACTTCTGGGAGTAACGTTAATTGATGTGCTTACTCTGGGAAGTCAGAATCAAATGAAACACAACTTTATTTTATGACAGAATATGAGCCCAAGTTTATTTGTTTGCGACTGAATATGTGCTCTGGAGAAAAAAATGTGAAGATTTCAGTACAGTTATGTCCGAGCTTTAATTACTTAACCTAATCGCTATTGTCCATATGATTAGACTTGTTTTGCAATATGTGTGTTCGATCGGATCATTCGACGGATGTTCACAGCATTCTGCGAGTAATATCAAACCGGTTGGGTGCATGATTATCTTGGAAAGTCAGAGTCTGGTCAGCAAAATTTGTTTTGTTGAGAATCCTGGAGGGGTGCCTAAGGGCACTCTCCAATGATTTCCAATAATTTTAGCAAAGCAAATTACACGAAACACAATCTTATTTGCTTACGATTGAATACGAACTTTGTGCAAAGAACTTGAAAACGTTAGTCAGAGTCTGGTCAGCAAAATTTGTTTTGTTGAGAATCCTGGAGGGGTGCCTAAGGGCACTCTCCAATGATTTCCAATGATTTTAGCAAAGCAAATTACACGAAACACAATCTTATTTGCTTACGATTGAATACGAACTTTGTGCAAAGAACTTGAAAACGTTAGTACAGTCATGGTCGAGTTCTAGTTTCTTAACCAATTCCGATGGTTCGATAAAACTGGAATCTTGCTTTACCAACTGTTGATTGGCTTGGAGTATTAGAAAGCACAGGTTCCTGCTGGTAAACTTGTAACTGGTTCAGTGCTACATTATCTTGGAAAGTCACAATTTGCTCATCAAAATTTGTTTTGTTGTGAATTGTTGGAGAGTGCCTTAGGGCACTCTCTAATAATTATTAATGAAGCAAATTACATGAACTGATTGAGTGCTAGATTAGATTAATATAAACTGGTTGAGTGCATGATTACTTTGGGAAGTCGGAATCTATTCAGCAAAACTTGTTTTGTTGAGCATCCTTGAGGGGTGCTTAAGGGCACCCTCCAATGATCTCCAATGGTTTTTAACGAAGCAAATAACACGAAACACAATATCATTTGCTTATGACTGAATACGGCCTTTATGTAAAGAATGTGAAGACCTTAGTACAGTTTTGGTTGACTTCTAGTTCCTTAACCAAATCCCCTGATTCGATACAATTGGATTCTTGCTTAGCCAAATATTGATTAATTTGAATTATTGGAAGGATGTTTACAGGTTCTTCCTAGTAACTTGCAACTGGCTCAGTGCTAGATTATCTTGGAAAGTCATACTTCGTTCAATAATATTTGTTTTGTTGAGAATTGTTGGAGGGTGCCTAAGGACACTCTCCAATAATTTTTAATGAAGCAAATTACACGAAACACAATTTGTATTTACTTGGGACTGAATATGAATACAATTTTATCTGCTTGGGACTGATGTATACTTTGAGTAAATAATGTGATGACTTTAGAACAATTATGATCGAGCTCTAATTACTTAATCAAATCTTGCCTCCCAAATGACCAGTATTTTGTTTTGCCAACTGTGGACTGGCTCGGATTATTCGAAGGATGAGCATGGGTTTCTATGAGTAAAATTTTTAACTGATTAGATTATTTTGAGAAGTCACAATTTATTCATCAAAATGTTACCTCTTACAAATTGTTGGGGTGCCAGGGAACCTGTCCAATAATTATTAATGAAGCAAATCTTAATTGGCTGAGTGCTGGATCATTTCGGGAAGTCATAAATTGTTCATTAAAATCATTATTTTGTTCATCAAAATTTGTTCTGTTGAAGGTTATTGGGGGTGCCTAAGGGCACTCTACAAAAACTTTCAATGGTTATAATTGATGGAAATGGAATCGGATGTGATGCTCTAGGAGCCTTCTGTGCTCATGCTCTAGTATACATATATAGCATATATGTATATGTACACACGTGTATGTTTATATACACAATTGTTAGTCAACCGACCTCCTCCTCTCCAAATCACCAATTATGTTTGAAGCATGAATAATTCGTGCTTTGAATTTTGTATTTCATATTTTTTTTCGATTACGTCTCTTTCTTCCTCTGACGAATAGCGGTGCGTGGATTTTACATACCAATCTTGGTAAGTGTTATATGTTTGCATATCCAAGAGTCAATACTCTAATAATGTTCTGTTTGCCTAACACCAATTTAAAATGTTACTCTCTACTCTACACTATCGATGGCGACTGATAAAATCACGCTAGATGCACTGAAAGGTTTGATTTCACGGCTTTATTCAGTGAAAGGACTGAGGATGATGAAGAAAGTATGACACTCTTCAACATCCATCGACATTCCTGTAACTATTACACCGGCGAAAATTTTAGGAGCTCGCTAGCATCCGATACTGCACTTAGCTTATTTAATATAAACTGCAGAAGCCTCAGTGCTAATTGGGATTCGGTGACCAATTTACTAAAAGATTGACAGTACTCCTGCAATGTATTTGATGTAATAGACCTCACAGAAATATTTAACATACACCATGGAATCGAATATAAGCTACAGGGCTATCATCGGTTATTAACTAACACACGCCCAGTTGATGATGACGGTAGAGGGGGTGTGGGGCTATTCATCAAAGACAATATCTCTTATCGATTACGTAATGATCTAACAGTTTTCATACCACATGTGTTTGAATCTTTATTCGTTGAAATATTTGATAACACTAAAAATCACTATGTTGTTGGAATAATCTATCGCCCAAACACTGCCCCAGGGCTGACATCAAGTCGTTCATAAACGAAATGACCGTTATATTAGACAAACTGAACCAAAATAATACAAAAGCATTCTTAATGGGGGACTTCAACATCGACCTTCTTAAATGCGGAGTACCTGACAGAACACGAACATTTGTTGACTGCATGTTCAACGAAGATTTTCTCCATGTAATTACTAAACCAACGCGAATGGCGAAATATTCGGTCACCATAACTGACCATATCTACACAAACTCACTATCTCCAAATTATAAAGCTGGAATTACTATCACAGATATCTCCGATCACGTTGGAACGTTTTACTCTGAACACCCTGTTAAGTTAAAGCATGTCTCCAAAACTTTTGTCAAACGATCCCTTGATTTGCACAGTATAAACTCCTTTAAAACACAACTAGGCAGTGCTGATTTTGAATCGGTGTTCGAATCATCATGCCCTAAAGTGGCATATAAAAACTTCATAAAGATCTTTTCGAATGCGTTCGACAAACATTTTCCGCTGAAATAAATTACCATTCCAAATAAATACATCAAACGCCAGCCCTGGATGACAAACGGTCTCATTCAATCGTCACAGAATAAGAATGTGTTATATCATAATAAGTTGAAACGCCCATCGGCAGACAACACTAGTAGGTACAAATCATACTGCGTGATGTTTAATGAAACAAAGCGAGTTGCTAAAGTTTTGTATTATAAAAAACATCTTGCATGAGAATGCAAACAATGTGAGAAAAACCTGGGAAATTCTTCGTGATGCTATTAATAAATCAGATAACAAGCAGGTCCTCCCGACTGAATTCGTTATAAATAAAAAACAGGATTCAAGCCCAACGAATATAGCTAATCACTTCAACAGCTACTTCTCTAGTATTGGCCGAACAATAAACGAAAATGTTGGCACCTCCAGCAAACATTTCTCCGATTTCCTGACTGATAGTAATCCACATAATTTATTTGTTGCTCCGGCAACGATGGAAGAAGTATTATCCATAACAAAATTAATGAAAGGCAAAGAGACCAAAGACTATAATGACATTACGTCAAAACTGGTGCAAGAAGTAATAAGAGAAATAGCGGATCCCTTAACGCACATAATAAATCTTTCATTTTCAAAGGGAGTTGTGCTAGACGAAATGAAAATTGCAAAAGTACTTCCTATTTACAAATCTGGTAATCCCCAGCACGTTGATAACTATAGACCAATAAGCATTTTACCGGTTCTCTCCAAAATACTTGAAAAACTTATGTTCAGTAGAGTTTATGGGTCTCTATCGAAATATAATATCCTATTCCCGCATCAGTACGGCTTTCGAAAAAAAATATTCCACTTTTCATCCTATGCTGTATCTCCTTAATTATATCGCGGATAACTTCGATAAAGCCACAAAAGATCGTACACTGTCACTATTTGTGGACTTCTCAAAAGTATTTGACATTATTAACCATGATATACGCCAACATAAGTTAGATTTCTACGGAATTAGAGGCATAGCGACCTCGTGGTTCCGCTGTTACCTCACTAAACGGGTTCAGTTTGTAAAATATGGAGACACGACATCGGAATTACAGGAAACGTTATGGGAAGTTCCACAGGGATCTGTCCTGGAGCCTTTGCTATTTTTAGTTTATATTAATGATATCAGTAAATCCACAACACTGAACATTCTTTCTTTTGCGGATGGCACAACTGGATCAGCCTCAGATAACAATATTGAACGACTACACACTCACGTGAATAGTGAAATTATAAAGCTGAGTGATTGGTGTAAGGCAAATAAAATTGCTATAAACGCAAAAAAAACCCAAAATATATTCTCTTTAGCCCATTACACATTAAAACCGATAATCGAACTCTAGGTTCGTTAATGGGCAACAACAGACTAGAACGGGTATCAAACAGAGCCGAAAATAAAGTAGTGAAATTTCTGGGTGTTTATTTTGACGAGTGTCTGAATTTCAAGCACCATATTACGCAGACTGCATCTAAAATATCAAGGGCAATATATGCCATAAATAGAGTAAAGAAATTTCTTCCACATAGTGCGCTTAGATCCTTGTATTTTGCACTCGTGCATAGCCACCTGTTCTACAGCATCCACGCATGGGGACATGTCAATAACTGCAATAAGCTCTTCCGTCTGCAAAAACGAGCATTAAGCACCATTAACAATAAAAAAAAATAACTCTCACACGGATCCCTTGTTTAAGGAGGAAAATATACTGAAATTTCCCGACTTATACAAACGTAATGCATTAGTTTTCATGTATGATTGACAAAATGGAAATCCTCCAATGAGCTTTACCAATCACTTCCAAACTTATGGCAATGAGTACAGTAGAATAACCGAACAGACAGGTCAAGTTAGAAGAGGTATCCCAAGATCAGATTTAAAAAAAAAACTCCCACTACATTCGTCTCCTAAACTATGGAATAACCTGAGTAACACTACAAAAATTATTAGATCGAGACCACTATTTAAAAAACAAGTCATCCAGATTTCACTCGACTCTTATCATAATTCTGTACACTGCCATAACACGGTCTGCTCTGACTGCCGTTCCTCCGCTACATCTTGACCAAGTGAAGGCGCAATATTTACAGTATTTGGAGTATTCACAGTATTTGGGGAAAGTCCAGCATGTAGGCTAATCCTTGTCCTTTCCACCCAATACGGGCAATGCAAAACAACACAACTCAATTGCCCCTTACCAAATTACCAATGCAAACATTTTAAATTCTAAAATGTACTTGTGCATCACACATACATGTATATATATATCCACGCATCACTGCCGTTCTTTTTCTATTTTTCTGTCTTTTAAACTGCCTCTCCTAACGGCTCCTCCTTCTTCAATTCTTCAATTTTTCTCGTTTATCTTTCAACCTTACCTTCATGGGGTAATGGAAGACAGCCAACTTGGCTATGTTACCTCCGAAACAATATGCATGCGACTTAGCGCATTATTCAGCACATTGTAACAAATCTAGATATTATTGTACATTCTTGTGAAATGCTTCATTTTAGCTCTGTAACATGTATATTGTTAAATAAATAATCCAATTCAATTCAATTCAGTCTATAAGGGAGAGTGGATGCTAAGCCTTGGCCATCTGACCTCCTTTCAGATAGAACAGATGACGGGGTGATGGGTAAAAACAAAAAAAAAACAGAACACACACACACACCCACGCACAGACACACATCAGAAAGCTCTTACAAGGGTTGTTTAATCTTTATTCAAATGTTTATTTATTTAAAATGTACAATCGTTCTAGCCAGGCAAGATTGTTTCAATCCTTGTCTGGTGTTTGGTGGTTTCCTGTGTATGTTAACAGAAAGGTAGGTTGAACCAATTCCTCCTACGCTTCATCTACTCTCTCCATGCGATTTCTTGATAAGGGTGTTGCAAGAAAATTTGAGAATGTTCAATTAGAAAAGTTATAGGTATAGAGAAAGATAGGTATCCGCCATTGAATATTATGACTGAAGTGTGATTGTTGCTATGGATTGGGCGAAGGGTTGGTTTCTTCGGAGCTTACTTCCCACGCGTAGATTTGCGAGGCAGTCCCCACAGACCCTAGAATTCCTGATGAGTAGCGAGGCAGTCCACACTGACTCCACTACTCCGTTCCATTATTAGAGAAGGAATAGAACTGCGTTATTGTATATTGCGAATGTTGCGTGATTGTTGCTATGGATGGGGTGAGGGGTGGGTTTCTTCGGAGCCCACTCCCCAAACGCAGAGTTGCGAGGCGGTCATCACAGATTCAATCCTCACTGACTCCACGCAGTTTAATTCCATTGAATAATTTTAATTTACTGTAACTTATTTTGTTTTTCTGTTAAGGGTACGGTGTTCGTCCTGCTCTACCATTGATTCACTATCCTGGAGTCGGTGTAGGGTTTTGTTATATAGGTCTTATTAAGTTGTTTCAATCGCGCTTCAGCACAGTTGCGAGGCAGTCCCCACAGACTCAATCCTAAAGTTCTCAATGATTAGTGAGGCAATCCTCACTGACTCCACGTAATTTATTTATATTGTATAATTTTTATTTTCTGAAAACTTATTTTGTTTTTCTGTTAAGGGGTCGGTGTTTGTTCAGGTCAGCCACTAATTCACTGTCTTGGAGTCTGTTGAGGGTTTTGTTTTGTAGGTCTTTTAATCGCATATGAATAGTTTATATTTTTCCTAGCTCGTGAAGCTCCTCTATGGGTGTCCATTTGGGTTTGCATAGTGACACTCGCAGGGTATGATTTTGAACGCTTTGTAGGTTCTGAATGTTGGTTTTGCTTATGTCACTTGTTGTTATGGCACCGTATTCTAGTGCCGGGCGTATAAATGATTTGTAGAGCTTGAGAAGCACATCCTTGTTTGCTCACCAATTTTTACCTCTGATCATCTTTAGACAATTTATACGTTTAGTAGCTCTGACCGTAATGGAGTTTAAGTGACTGTTTAGACTGAGGTTGCTATCATGTATAAATCCAAAACAATTTGGCCTCGTTGCTTGCTTCTAATTTGTGATCGTACAACTGGAGATCGATATTGGGGACTGATTTTTTTGAAGAACGTAACTTTTTGAGTTTTGGCGACATAGAGCGTGATGCGCCATAGGGACCTGCTCGGCATCCACATGCCTTTATCGTCTGAGAACTGCGATAGTTCAACACAGTTTTTCCCCTACTTTTCCTTGTCATTCACGTATATTATTAAAAGAAGCGGGCATATAGCCGATACTTGTGGTGTTCCCGTTTGGAGTATTACTTCCTCTGATACCTCGCGGTTAACCCTAACCTTGATTTTCGGTCAGTTAGAAATGACGATATGATCCTCAGAATTGTAGTGGTTAATCCCATTTTCGCTAGTTTATATCTCATGCCATTGTGTCACAGCGAGTCGAACGCTTTTTCTACATCCAAGAAAAGCATTGCTCCTATTTCGTTTTGACTAAACGCTGTTGGCATATAATCAACCAGTCTATAAACGTGTTTGATTCCCTCTTTCTGACTCTTGTACGGTCTTTGCTATTTGTTAAAAAAATTGATTGATTCGAGATAGCTACGAAGTCTTATGGTGAGAATCCGCTCAAATATTTTCCAACACAGCTGAGCAAGCTAATGGAGAGCAGTTAGAAGGGTTGGTAAGATCTTTGTCAGGTTTAGGTATCATGACTCCTGTGGCCACATTCCAGCATTTTTGGAAGTACCCACAGGAGAGACAGCAGTTTAGGAGTTGGGTATGTCTACAGTAGAAGATGTTAGTCGCTGTTTCACTATTTTGTAAGAGACTTCGTCTTCTCACGGGGACGAAGATGACTTGCGTTTTCTGATTATACGTTTTCGGATTATACCCATGACCCCTTCTACGCTTATTGGTTCGGTTAATTCATGGTCGTCCCCGTCTTCATACCCTTGGTCGATGTTCGGTTCATTGAAAATTGAGTTGTTATCTTGGGCAAGTTTATTTACTTTTACCTTAAATCCTTGTCATATCTGATCCCTTCTTGGGGACGATGAGCTTTCTTCAGAAGTTCGGCAAAATCGCTAGTTTTTGCCTTGTTGTCCACGGCCATAGATCCGTCTTTAGTCTTCAGCGCATTATTATTGTAATTTCGATTTTTTGGCCAGTAAGAGTTATAAATGTATCCCAGAACCTCTTACGATCTCTCAGCCCATTTAGGTCTTCTGCAGCTTTTTCCCATCTCACGCGATTGCCATTATCTATGGACTTTCTTTACTTCTCCTTGTAGGCGATTATACGCGGTTTTAAGTTCCGCTCTTTTGATTTAATCATTCTCTGATTGGTAAGCCTGGAAGGCTTTTCTTTTTTGTTTAATTATTTGAAGAGTTATATGGGTTATTCTGTTTTTCCGCGGCTTTAGAGTTTGGTTGGGACAGATTTCATCTCGTGTACTGTTCAGAACCTCATTAAGATGGGTGCAAGCTTTTTCTAGTTCATGAGCATTTAAGGTGTAATTTGCATTTATGTTTACTTCGATAATGTTTCTGAAGAGGTTCCACTCAATTTTTGAAAGGTTCCTCCTGTTCATGGGAGGATACCTTGTGGGACCAGTATTACATTTCAAAGTGGCGTGAACTGGCAGGTGATCACTCCCTAGATCATCATCCCCAACAAATATATATTGCATTTGGCTGGTTAGTTATTTGCTGGTGATAATCAAGTCTATGATATCTGATTGATGAAGTGGGTTGTTGCTTGTGTATGTTACGTCTTGATCGTTATTTACCACGAATAGATCGAGTTCTTCAATGATGTTGAAAAGGGCGTCACCATTAACCTCAAATTATGACAACCGAATACCTGGTGTTTGGAATTAAAATCACTCGAAAATATGCAGTACTAGTATTTGTTGGTAAAGAATTCAAATACTTTACTGTCTACTGTTGCTCGAAGCTTGTTATAATACGATATGACGGCCACGTGTTTGTGGTCAAGTCCAATTTCAGCTGCAATCACTTCGGCATCGAGGTGGTCGCATAGTATTGTTTTGTATTTAATCTCTTGCCTTATTAGCTGAGCGACGCCGCCACCTTTTTGGACGGGGCAATCTCTTCAAATAATATCAAACCCACATAACGAGAATTTTTTGTTTGGTTTAAGCCATGTTTCGCTAATTCCAATTATGACCGTATTTTTAAATAATGTGACAATATCAAGTTTTTCTGATTAACGCTTCGAGCGTTCAACTGGACTATTTTAGTGTATCCATGGATGGATTAGGAATAGCTGTACCAAGTTTATTTAAGTTTATGTACTATTTGTAATACTGTTATCTAATTATATTTTGTTGACGGCCGCTTCTAATAGTGTGTGAGATATTTGAGTTTTATATAACTTAGAGGCTGTTTTACTGATCTCTTTGCATACGTCCGAAAGACTGGTGTCCATGTGTTTCTTCAATATGCTGAAAATAGAGCCAGCCATTAATAATAATAATAACACTTTGGCCGCCGCTGATTTGTCGCGGTTCTCGGGTGAGAAGGCCTTGGTTACCCCTGTTCTCCCAGCTGCCTCCCTATTCCCACACTTCTTCTCTTCTTCCAGCACTCGGAGACGAACTTCTCGATGACATCCCTTGCCCCATTCTTCCCAATCTCTCTGATTAGCATATTAATCCTCTCCTCTGAATCCCTCACTAACCATATGTCCTTCATTCTCTCCTATCCCACTTCTCCATTATACTCAAAGTGAATCTTACCCTTTTAGACTGGTATTTTGGACATTCTAGAAGAAACTGTTCCAGGGTCTGCACCACGCCAAAATTACATATCTAGCACTCCTTTTCACTGCCCCCCCCCCCCCTCCTCAGCTACAGGGACCGCAACCTCAGCTTGAACAACACTGCCCCCCCCAAAGGTGCCATCAAGGTACTCTTCAAAACCAGGCTTCTCGTTATCACTTAAGCCACCCAAAGACCTCTTTGATTTGACACCCTCTCGCCAATCGAGGTTACATCCCCCATGACCCTTTCTATGGCGATTTTTTACCCTGGTTTGCCCCAACATCTAGGTCCGAGATCTCCAATGAGTAGTTCTCTATTAGCTCCCTCACTTGGACGAGCCATCCCGTCTTGATATTGGAGTTGAAAATTCTCAGGAAGATTACTTTACACCATCGGCTGTCGGAAAGATTTACCAAATAATTAAGATAACCGAGTTTCAGTAAGTCTCTCCCGTCCTTGAGCCTCATCCACACAAACTCACCCCTGATTGCTTCTAGTGCTGCGGCATTACTCGACCCACTTATCGATCGGCCTGCATCGTTCTGAAAGGTTTCCAAGCTCTTTGCAGCCGTCTAGTTTCGGGGTACCACTTCCGTACCATATGTTATACTTGGCAGACCCACCATTTCCCAAGTGGCTTTCCCACGAAAACCTTACTGAATCTGTTTCTCCCTATAAGTTTCATTTGGTTAAGGATTCGCCTCCCATCCAGAATCAATTTATTTGTGTTGTTTCGGTAGATGCCCCTTCCTGTGATGTTTATATTTACCCCCATATACTCGTAGTCACCTGTCTCTCCTACACTGAGAAGTTTGCTGCTACCTTCCAGAATACAGAACTCCCCCACTCTCCACCTTCGAGTGCAGTCCACTTTGCGGCCTACATGTATAACTTTGCTCTTGCTTTCATTAAGTTCGAGTCTCCATTTGCTCCCATATTTCCCAACAATTCCCAGCATTTTCGCTAGCCCCTCTTCCCTTTCTCACACTAGCACCATATCGTCTGCAAAAAATAGCCCTGGGATCTTCAAGTCACCAACTGCTACCCCCTCGTCACTATGTAGGAGTTCATCTCCTAAACCTTTGATGTGCAATGCAAAAATAATTGGCGAAAGGATACACCGTTGTTTTAGGCCTCTTTCCATTGGCACACGTTTTGTTGTTATGTTACACAGGCAAAGTTCACTCTGTACATCTTTATATAATGCTTTCATAATTCCAACAAACTCGCCTCCCAAACCCAGAGTCTCAAGCTTTCGCCACATACCCTCCCTCCATACTCTATCGTATGCGTTTTTTTACCTCTAGAAAGGCCATAAACATCTTTTTTCCTTTTCGCTTGCAGAAACTTTTTCCAATGTTGCTACTGACAGAGATCCCTCGATAATTATCCAAAAGGTCTTTTTCCCCCGTTTTGTGAATAAATGTCACTTTGATTTCTCTCCACTCATTTCGGACCTCTTGTTTTTCTATGGATAACGCTAGTACGAGAAGATAATATTCTAATGGACAACGGGAGGGGTGGGGGTGGGAATGGGGTGGGGTGGGGTGCGAGCACTGTTAACGTTTTTCATTCCAGGACGGACCAAAATTCCGGAGGACCGCCGCCAGCACCATGCACCGCCGGGAAAGGAACAATGTCTCGTAAGTGGAAGACGCATTATTCTTTTGCATGCAATATATTGCTCAATAATATAATAAACATTGTTCGCCCCCGCGGCACACAGCGCGGAAACAATATTCCGGACCCCCTCCCCACCCCCAAAGAAAAACTCCAACAGGATGAGAAGCTAACAGTGCACCAGGGCCTTACCCAGGAGATATTTCATTTGATGTAGATTTTCACTAAAAACTCACGTAGGACAGACAAGCAAATCCTCCGCCACCGATCATCAGGTTAGCTTGATGGTCCATTAACAGAAGAGATAGTTGGATAACACGATTGGAGCTCACCTGAAAGAGATTTTGTATTTGAGAGATCGCCCAGTGGGCGACTAGGCCCAGATTCCACCCATTGTAAGCTATAAGGTGAGCAGCGGTAGGGTCGCAGTTATTGAAAGCGTTTACTAAGTAGAATAAAGACCTGCACCATTTCAAATACAGACAAATTTGTATCACTGGTAAGGAATTCGGAGCCAAATAGGAGTGTTGTCACATCTGGTGCGAATGGAAGTGGTTTTATTGTTGACCTGCGTGCCTCTTCAAAGACAGGACAGAACAAAAGAAAATATTTGCTTGTCTCGAGTACACCACACTGACACAGGGGCGATGGCGACAGGTGTTTTTTGAATAAATGGGTGCGAAGATTACTGCAACACAACCGCAATCTGCAGTGATAGATTTATCCTATTCGTGATTTTGCATGGCCATGAAAAACGGAGGTCGCAGATTGCTCCTGTTAAGATAACTTGCGAAATTACTCACTGGTGAATTTTCTCTGATTAATAACGGTATGTCGACCCAAATAATTAAGATAACCGAGTTTCAACATGTCTATCCTGTCCTTGATCCTCATCTAACTAAGCTCACCCCTGATTGCTTCTAGCGCTGCGGCATTACTCGACCCCATTATCCATCGGCCTGCATCGTTCTGCAGGATTCCCAAGCTCTTTACGTCCGTCTGGCTTAGGGGTACCACTTCCGTACCGTATGTTATACTTGGCAGACCCACCATTTCCCAAATGGTTTTCCCCACGAAAACCTTATTGAAACTGTTTCTCCCTATAAGTTTCATTTGGTTAAGGATTCGCTTCCCCTTCAGAATCAATTTATTTGTGTGGTTTCGGTAGATGCCTCTTCCTATAATGTTTATATTTACCCCCAAATACTCGTAATCACCTATCTCTCCTGCACTGAGAAGATTGCTGCTACCTTCCGGAATGCAGAACTCACCCACTCTCCACCTTCGAGTGGGGTCCACTTTGCGGCCCACAGGTATAGCTTTGCTCTTGCTTTCATGTTAGGTAGCTTTTTAGTGAACTCGGAGACAATTATATCCAGACTCCATACATTGGAAATAATAACCCAATTTATACTATCGAGTGCGTCATTCAGTTCGCGATAGTGGCACTGTGAATACAGCCAAATTTGTCTCCTGAATGAGATGCGCGATGGTTTGATAAAGTCGATCTCCAGGACAGTAGGACAGTGATAGCGGATCATATCAGGAGTGAATGGATCTAAGATCTCACAAGTCTTCACGTTGACTGTCTTGCTAACAGCGAAAATGTCAATTAGTGAAGTAGAGGATTCGTGAAACATGCTGGCCTATCCACAGGCTGTCTAATATTAAAATATCTAATAATATCTGAAAGATGCCCTCGGGGACCTATAATTTGATTGTCCTTAAAATCACCGGTGATGACAAGGTCAGTAACAGATGTATCCGTTGCTTTGTCAATCGAAGTGGATATAGTACCCCATGTATCAAGAAGACTATTGGGTGGGCGATACAATACTCCTAAAAGTATAGACTTACCCCTTTCTCTTATTATTTCCACCCACAGGCACTCGGCAGGTGTCAATTCTAGGTAAAAATTTAACCTTAATTGAACCAACAATTTTGTAGTGTTCTCTACAAAATTTTATTGTGAGGAAATATCGACTTATCCAAAGTGGTGAGGATTTTTCCAATCAATCTCGATCACATGTCATCTTATGTGTGTACTCGTGAACTGTTTTATCTCACTTATCTCATTTTCAGTTCTGCAGTATCACTTGACGAGCCAATAATATTGCCCCCCCCCCCCCCGCTTTATTCATGTAATCTTACCAAACTTGTACCCCAGTACGTACTCGTGAACTGTTTTATCTCACTTATCTCATTTTCAGTTATGCAGTATCACTTGACGAGCCGATAATATTGCCCCCCACCGCTTTATTCATGTAACATCTATGTTATCCATGGCTGAATCAGAGACGAAATTCAGGATTATACAAAGATTTGACCTCAATTGGTCTCAATCAACAATTTTGTAGTGTTCTCTACAAAACTTGATTGTGTGGAAATATCGACTAATCCAAAGTGATGGGCATTTTTCCAATCATCCTGCGATCACGTCATCTTATGTACGTACACGTGAACTGTTCTATCCCACTTATCTCATTTTCAGTTATGCAGTATCGCTTGATAAGCCAATAATATTTCCCCCACCCCACCCTTTGCTCTATTTATGCAATGGTGTGAACGCAATTGCTGACAGATAATTTAGACCGGGTGGCGACTGTGTCGCGATCCGATCGAGATTATCTGTCCGCATTCTTTGCTTGACACACACACACTCACACACTCGGGTATGCAGTCGTGTAACCGCATCACATGTGTCTGCGTCTTGGTCGGTCCAAAGTAAGCTGTGTAATCCAGAGTAGTGAGCATTTTTCCAATCATTCTGCGATCACATGTCATCCACCCCCGCTCTATTTATGCAATGGTGTGAACGCAATTGCTGACAGATAATTTCGACCGGGTGGCGACTGTGTCGCGATCTGATCGAGACTATCTGTCCGCATTCTTTGCTTGTTACACACATACTCACACACTCGGGTATGCATTCGCGTAACGGCATCCCATGTGTCTGCGTTTTGGTCAGTCCAAAGTAAGCTGTGTAATCCAAAGTAGTGAGCATTTTTCCAATCATTCTGAGATCACATGTCATCTTATGTACGTCCAATCATTCTGCGATCACTGTGTCGTGATCCGATCGAGGCTACATCTCCGATTTCTTATTTTATGCTGTGAAGTTGACTTGATCGCGATTGCTATCGGACTGGCTCAAATCATTGTTTAATTTTAAGGCGTATTAATTTTAAGGCGTCGTGACACTGTGGCAATTCTTCACCCGCTCTTCTTCCTTCAATCCCGCTGCAGGAGCTGGGCCATACGTTTGCATTCTTACCGAATTTGTACCCCACTATCCATGTTATTCATGGCTGAATTATAGAAAAATTCAAGATTGTGCAGGGATTTAACCTCAACAGGTCTTAATCAAAAATCTTGTAGTATTCTTTACAAATATTTATTGTAAAATTAAATTGTTAAAGTTGGAAAATGGGACATGGTGTCTCGATCGGATCGCGACTATGTCGTGACACGATCGAAATTTTATCTCCTATTTCCCTAAATTCCGATAATGGCGTCACATTGGTACGTCACAGTATCTCGTGAAGACAGTATTGGAGGTATCGTTTTGGGCAAAAGTAATTCAAAACAGTGAAAGTTTGATGAACCATATTTAATTGTTTACGTAGGGTTGCGCCAGATTCATCATCCACAGGTGGGACGCCCTTGATTCCTTCTTGCAAATATATATATACGAGGGATACATATATATATATATATTGAGGTATATATATATATATATATATATATATATATATATATATATATATATATATATATATATAACTTCGTCAAATTGCCGTCATGCTCGGAAGTTTACTTCCTTCTAAGCGGCTTTCATTTTTGACTAATACTTATTCCGTTACGTTAAGTGCCGTACCAATGTGTATCGCGTCATGGGAACGTAAAATTTAGCGTCACGCTGATCCTAATTGTTGAATGGGAATTATAAAATTGATCGTGATACGCGTACGTCTTACAGATCGATTTATTATTTGGCAAGTGGCTGCCTAGCTCCTAATCACGAACCCGTCTGTAAAATCGCCGATGCATGTCTTCCTTGGGTGGCAACAAGTAAAGATATGTTCCGCATTACACGTTGTTCACTGTTTTTAATTGTAAATTATGGACAAACAAGATCGTATCATATCTTCCTTAGGTGGTAACGAGTGGAGATATATTCCGCGTTATTGCGCGCATTTTTTGTTCTCAGCCTTAGAATTAGAAGCATTCAATCATTTATCTCAACCTCGCCCTGGTAACAGAGGCAGAAGCGAGTTCGCATGCAGTATTCACACATTCAACCATTCCTTGACCCGAATTGTTCAAACGCGTTGTTCTCCATATTCAAGTGTATTGCTTGTAAACACACCGTATCATATCTCCCTTGGGTGGTAAAGATATGTTCCCCGTTTCATGTTGTTCCCCGTATCTGAGTCTATTACGCGCAAAATAACTGTATCATATCTTCCTTGGGTGGCAACAAGTAAAGATATGTTCCGCGCTTCACTTTGCTTTTTGTATTCAAGTGTAAATTATGAAAAAATACCGTATAATATCTTCCTTGGGTGGCAACAAGTAAAGATATGTTCCGCGTTATTACGTAAATAACAAATATGAATTAGACACTATTTCTAAAACCTCGCCCTGGTAACAGAGGCAGAGGCAAGTAAGTTCGTATACCGTATTCACACATCCAACCACTCCTTGGCCCGAATCATTCAATCATTTAAAAGCGCGCCTCCATATCTCCGCCCCAGTACCCAACCCGCGTCAATCAGACATCAATACCGCTGATGGAAAATATAATTTTTTATACCCTCCTTGCGTAGTAATAACCTCCCCCCCCCCCCGCCCAATCCTTCCAGGGTGTGTAAATGTCTTGTCCCCGCCCACTATTGCAGCATATATATGCCCTCCACCACTGATCTAAGGGCAGTCCCTCCTATAATGTCTACACTGACAATCGTAGGCTAGGGTTCCATACCCCCCCCCCCCCCCCCCACACACACCACATACACATGGTGTACGCACTGACATATACCAAATGATCATAATCTCACAACATATACACGCTATGTTCAACACCAATGCGTGTTAAGGTGTAATTGCTCTGTACACTAATTTATATCCCCCCCCCCCCCCCCCCCCGTTCAGCAAGTTTATGAATGAGAATATTTGGAATTATTCTTGTCTATTGAGCCCATTGGGTTCTAGTGTTTGAAGTTTGTTAATCCAAAATGCTTCACGACCCCTCCTGTAAGCTGTATTTTGTTTATTAATTTGTTCAATCCCAATAATCTTAAAATTGTTTATACTATGGTTTTTCGTCAGAAAATGATGTGGTATCGGTTCATCCATGACCTCAAGTTTTATTCTACTCAGGTGGTTTTGCATTCTCTCATACAATTTTGTCCCCGTCTCCCCCACGTACACAACTTCATTGCACTTGTCGCAGAAAATCCCATATATCACATTCCTGGACAGGCAGGTGATTTTTTTGCCTATGTGGTAGGCCGTCCCGTTCTTGTCTGCGAATTGTTTTGTTTGGAGCATAAACCCACAGATTGCACATTTTCTTTCGCATCTATCAGATCCCGTCCCTTGATTGTTGAACATTTTATTATGCTTGCTGTGGACTATGATATCTCCCAAATTTTTCAGTCTTTTGTACGAAATCAGGGGAGGTTTTTCGAATGCCAACTTCATGCGTTTTGAGCGGTGTAAAATGGGCATCCGCTCCCGCGTTATTTTCCCGATGTCGGGGAGGCGCCGCGAGTAGGTGACCACAAACGGGACTCTTTCGCCGGTTGATTTGTTGGATCGTTTTTCAAGTAACTGTTTGCGCTGGATTTGATCAACCTTTTCTAGTTGTTCGCTTACAAACTTTTCGTCGTAACCTCTGGCATGCAGGTGTTGTTTTATATCATTTTTGTGGCATTCATATTCAGCATTATCGGAACAAATTCTTTTTACTCTTGAAGCTATTCCATATGGTATCGCTCTTTTAGTGTTGATTGGGTGATCTGACTTTGCGTGTAGGTATTGATGCGTGTCCGTGGGTTTTGTATATAAACCGGTTTTAAGAAATCCGTCTTCAATTTTGACTATCGTGTCTAAGAATTCTATCTCATTTTCAGACCATCTTAAATCAACCTGTATTCTTGGATGTATCGTATTTGCCAAAGAATGATATTGTTTCAGAGACTCCAACCCATGCGTCCATACTCCCCAGATATCATCAACGTACCGTACCTGTTCAAGGGGGTGTAACTTCGATGCTTTTGACAGTTTCTCTTCCCATTCACCCATATATGTGCACGCATAATTCATCCCTAATCGCGAGCCTATTGCAACGCCGTCGGTTTGTAAATAATGTCTTCCTTTAAATGAAAAATTGTTGTTGTCCAAAACAGTTTCTATTAGTTTAAGACCTATCTCTGTTGGGAATAATTTTCCTTTAGAGTTTTCTAGTGCTTTTTTACATGCTAATATACCTTCATTACGTGGGACGCTTGGATATAGTTTCTTGACGTCCATACAGTACATTATGCTGTTTTCAGGGAGTGGTTGGGGTATACTGTCCAGTCTGTTCAAGAAATGTGTGGTGTCGCGTATGTAGGATGGTAATGACTCAACGTGTTGTTTTAATTCAGACTCCATCACTTCTGCTATTTTCTCTGTTGGGTGGTTTATTCCCGAAATTATTGTTCTTAAAGGGGCTTCATTTTTATGCATTTTGGGGTTACCTTTTACTCTGCCAGCCTGTGGCTGCTTAGGTATCATGTACGCTAATACTTTTTTGTCTATCAGTTTGTTTTTTTCTAGTTTTTTGAGTTGGCTTTTAATCTTGTTTGTTATTTTCTCTGTCAGATTTACAGGTACTTCTTTGTATGTTGTTTGGTCCCCCAATTCCATCAAGATCTCATTTTCATATTTACTTGCATCCAAAACGGTTATTCCAGACCCTTTATCGACTGGTCGCACGACTATTGTATTATCATTTAACAACTCCTTCAGAGCCTTCTCTTCCATTTTTGTTATGTTGTTTCGCACGCGTTTTTTTATGCCCTTCAAAATATCTTCCCGTACTATCTCTAAATAAAGGTCAAGGTGCTTATCTCTACCTTCTTTAGGGGTCCACGGGTTACTCTCTTTAAATTTATCATTAATATATTGCTGTTTATTGTCTAGGAAATACTCACATAGTCGCATTCTTCGCTCCCATTCTTTTATCTCAACGATAAGGTTCGCTATATCCAAAATATATAGCGAACCTTATCGTAGGGATGAACCAAAACTGAATCCCCGGGGTTATTCAAAAAAAAATTACCGACAAAAAGTCTGCGAAACCCTCCAAGAAGGACGAATCTGTGAATCCCCGGGGTTATACAAAACAAATTACCGACAAAAAGTCTGAGAAACCCTCCATAAAGGATGAATCTGTAGAAGTTGAGAATATGAGCGATGATCAAAATAACATGTATGTAGATATAAAGAGTAAAATTCTGCACCACGAAACTAAAATAAATCAGCAAAATAACGTGTTTAATTTATCCGGTAAGAAACTAACAAAACACCAAAGAACATTACTTAAAAGGGGTCTCAAGTTTGTCCCAACGGAAAGAACTTTGGATATAGCGAACCTTATCGTTGAGATAAAAGAATGGGAGCGAAGAATGCGACTATGTGAGTATTTCCTAGACAATAAACAGCAATATATTAATGATAAATTTAAAGAGAGTAACCCGTGGACCCCTAAAGAAGGTAGAGATAAGCACCTTGACCTTTATTTAGAGATAGTACGGGAAGATATTTTGAAGGGCATAAAAAAACGCGTGCGAAACAACATAACAAAAATGGAAGAGAAGGCTCTGAAGGAGTTGTTAAATGATAATACAATAGTCGTGCGACCAGCCGATAAAGGGTCTGGAATAACCGTTTTGGATGCAAGTAAATATGAAAATGAGATCTTGATGGAATTGGGGGACCAAACAACATACAAAGAAGTACCTGTAAATCTGACAGAGAAAATAACAAACAAGATTAAAAGCCAACTCAAAAAACTAGAAAAAAAACAAACTGATAGACAAAAAAGTATTAGCGTACATGATACCTAAGCAGCCACAGGCTGGCAGAGTAAAAGGTAACCCCAAAATGCATAAAAATGAAGCCCCTTTAAGAACAATAATTTCGGGAATAAACCACCCAACAGAGAAAATAGCAGAAGTGATGGAGTCTGAATTAAAACAACACGTTGAGTCATTACCATCCTACATACGCGACACCACACATTTCTTGAACAGACTGGACAGTATACCCCAACCACTCCCTGAAAACAGCATAATGTACTGTATGGACGTCAAGAAACTATATCCAAGCGTCCCACGTAATGAAGGTATATTAGCATGTAAAAAAGCACTAGAAAACTCTAAAGGAAAATTATTCCCAACAGAGATAGGTCTTAAACTAATAGAAACTGTTTTGGACAACAACAATTTTTCATTTAAAGGAAGACATTATTTACAAACCGACGGCGTTGCAATAGGCTCGCGATTAGGGATGAATTATGCGTGCACATATATGGGTGAATGGGAAGAGAAACTGTCAAAAGCATCGAAGTTACACCCCCTTGAACAGGTACGGTACGTTGATGATATCTGGGGAGTATGGACGCATGGGTTGGAGTCTCTGAAACAATATCATTCTTTGGCAAATACGATACATCCAAGAATACAGGTTGATTTAAGATGGTCTGAAAATGAGATAGAATTCTTAGACACGATAGTCAAAATTGAAGACGGATTTCTTAAAACCGGTTTATATACAAAACCCACGGACACGCATCAATACCTACACGCAAAGTCAGATCACCCAATCAACACTAAAAGAGCGATACCATATGGAATAGCTTCAAGAGTAAAAAGAATTTGTTCCGATAATGCTGAATATGAATGCCACAAAAATGATATAAAACAACACCTGCATGCCAGAGGTTACGACGAAAAGTTTGTAAGCGAACAACTAGAAAAGGTTGATCAAATCCAGCGCAAACAGTTACTTGAAAAACGATCCAACAAATCAACCGGCGAAAGAGTCCCGTTTGTGGTCACCTACTCGCGGCGCCTCCCCGACATCGGGAAAATAACGCGGGAGCGGATGCCCATTTTACACCGCTCAAAACGCATGAAGTTGGCATTCGAAAAACCTCCCCTGATTTCGTACAAAAGACTGAAAAATTTGGGAGATATCATAGTCCACAGCAAGCATAATAAAATGTTCAACAATCAAGGGACGGGATCTGATAGATGCGAAAGAAAATGTGCAATCTGTGGGTTTATGCTCCAAACAAAACAATTCGCAGACAAGAACGGGACGGCCTACCACATAGGCAAAAAAATCACCTGCCTGTCCAGGAATGTGATATATGGGATTTTCTGCGACAAGTGCAATGAAGTTGTGTACGTGGGGGAGACGGGGACAAAATTGTATGAGAGAATGCAAAACCACCTGAGTAGAATAAAACTTGAGGTTATGGATGAACCGATACCACATCATTTTCTGACGAAAAACCATAGTATAAACAATTTTAAGATTATTGGGATTGAACAAATTAATAAACAAAATACAGCTTACAGGAGGGGTCGTGAAGCATTTTGGATTAACAAACTTCAAACACTAGAACCCAATGGGCTCAATAGACAAGAATAATTCCAAATATTCTCATTCATAAACTTGCTGAACGGGGGGGGGGGGGGGGGGGGGGGGGGATATAAATTAGTGTACAGAGCAATTACACCTTAACACGCATTGGTGTTGAACATAGCGTGTATATGTTGTGAGATTATGATCATTTGGTATATGTCAGTGCGTACACCATGTGTATGTGGTGTGTGTGGGGGGGGGGGGGGGGTATGGAACCCTAGCCTACGATTGTCAGTGTAGACATTATAGAAGGGACTGCCCTTAGATCAGTGGTGGAGGGCATATATATGCTGCAATAGTGGGCGGGGACAAGACATTTACACACCCTGGAAGGATTGGGCGGGGGGGGGGGGGGGCGGGGAGGTTATTACTACGCAAGGAGGGTATAAAAAATTATATTTTCCATCAGCGGTATTGATGTCTGATTGACGCGGGTTGGGTACTGGGGCGGAGATATGGAGGCGCGCTTTTAAATGATTGAATGATTCGGGCCAAGGAGTGGTTGGATGTGTGAATACGGTATACGAACTTACTTGCCTCTGCCTCTGTTACCAGGGCGAGGTTTTAGAAATAGTGTCTAATTCATATTTGTTATTTACGTAATAACGCGGAACATATCTTTACTTGTTGCCACCCAAGGAAGATATTATACGGTATTTTTTCATAATTTACACTTGAATACAAAAAGCAAAGTGAAGCGCGGAACATATCTTTACTTGTTGCCACCCAAGGAAGATATGATACAGTTATTTTGCGCGTAATAGACTCAGATACGGGGAACAACATGAAACGGGGAACATATCTTTACCACCCAAGGGAGATATGATACGGTGTGTTTACAAGCAATACACTTGAATATGGAGAACAACGCGTTTGAACAATTCGGGTCAAGGAATGGTTGAACGTGTGAATACTGCATGCGAACTCGCTTCTGCCTCTGTTACCAGGGCGAGGTTGAGATAAATGATTGAATGCTTCTAATTCTAAGGCTGAGAACAAAAAATGCGCGCAATAACGCGGAATATATCTCCACTCGTTACCACCTAAGGAAGATATGATACGGTCTTGTTTGTCCATAATTTACAATTAAAAACAGTGAACAACGTGTAATGCGGAACATATCTTTACTTGTTGCCACCCAAGGAAGACATGCATCGGCGATTTTACAGACGGGTTCGTGATTAGGAGCTAGGCAGCCACTTGCCAAATAATAAATCGATCTGTAAGACGTACGCGTATCACGATCAATTTTATAATTCCCATTCAACAATTAGGATCAGCGTGAAGCTAAATTTTACGTTCCCATGACGCGATACACATTGGTACGGCACTTAACGTAACGGAATAAGTATTAGTCAAAAATGAAAGCCGCTTAGAAGGAAGTAAACTTCCGAGCATGACGGCAATTTGACGAAGTTATATAAAATATTTGATGAAGTGTATGTTTATGCCGACTAAAAGAATTCCAAGGAAAGATGTCGTACCAAGTAATGCGCGAAAGGAACGTATAAAATCGGATTTTCAGGAATTATCGCGAAAAGGGAAGACGGTCTGCAATGTGGGACGGAAACTAATTGAAAAAATAAACAAACGCGAATCACACATAAAATTTCTTAGAAAATGCCAGGAAGAAAATATAATACCGCGAGGATTCAAAGTGAAATGGAATATGACATCGGATGTCAGTGGAAGACGAAAATCGGAATATGAAAACCTTTTAAATGAAACATCAGAGAGACTGGTAGATATTACGCGATTAGAATTCGAGGAACAGTTGGGTCTTCTGAGGGATGAGTTCGCGAAGTTAAAAAATTCGATAAATTCCCGTTTCAACATCTCGGATAAAGAGGCAATTTTGAAGATAATAAAGAACCATGGTGATAAAATCCAAGTCCTTACTGAAAGAACAAAAGATAAGAAGATAGCGGGACTGGGTGATTCAGACGGTACCGACCTACCTGGAAAGAATGTATCGCTGTTGGAAATAAATAATGTGTTAAAAGTATTAGGAATAAAATTGCAGAAGAAACTTCCCAGCCACACTGATATCGCAACACACAACATTGAACTGAGAAGGCAAGGGTTTGGATTGCAAAATGTTAGAGCTGATGGAAATTGTTTTTATAGTTGCATCAGCAAAATATGTACAGGCGATGAGGAATATCATCATGTAATACGGAAACGAGTAATGGAGTATGTGGAACATCACGCGAAAATAATGTCTAAATATATAGATGGGCCAGTATCAGGATTCATTAGAAACAGATCAAAAACGAATGGTAGTATTGAGAGCTGGGCAACAGATGAGGATATAATAGGTTTGGTGAATATGCTGGGAATAGGGATTCATGTATATTGTAAGTATGGTCAAAATTACAGGTGGGTGCGATTCGAACCTGAAAAACCGGTGAGTACAAATGAATTAAATTTCTATCTCTTTTTGAATGATTCTCATTTTCAGGTTGCACAAATGATTGGAAGTATGAAGAAGACAAATGGGCCTAAAACAATCAAATACAAATACTTGCAGTCACAAAATATTTCCGCGTTCCGTAGGGATGAACCAAAACTGAATCCCCGGGGTTATTCAAAAAAAATTACCGACAAAAAGTCTGCGAAACCCTCCAAGAAGGACGAATCTGTGAATCCCCGGGGTTATACAAAACAAATTACCGACAAAAAGTCTGAGAAACCCTCCATAAAGGATGAATCTGTAGAAGTTGAGAATATGAGCGATGATCAAAATAACATGTATGTAGATATAAAGAGTAAAATTCTGCACCACGACACTAAAATAAATCAGCAAAATAACGTGTTTAATTTATCCGGTAAGAAACTAACAAAACACCAAAGAACATTACTTAAAAGGGGTCTCAAGTTTGTCCCAACGGAAAGAACTTTGGATATAGCGAACCTTATCGTTGAGATAATAGAATGGGAGCGAAGAATGCGACTATGTGAGTATTTCCTAGACAATAAACAGCAATATATTAATGATAAATTTAAAGAGAGTAACCCGTGGACCCCTAAAGAAGGTAGAGATAAGCACCTTGACCTTTATTTAGAGATAGTACGGGAAGATATTTTGAAGGGCATAAAAAAACGCGTGCGAAACAACATAACAAAAATGGAAGAGAAGGCTCTGAAGGAGTTGTTAAATGATAATACAATAGTCGTGCGACCAGCCGATAAAGGGTCTGGAATAACCGTTTTGGATGCAAGTAAATATGAAAATGAGATCTTGATGGAATTGGGGGGACCAAACAACATACAAAGAAGTACCTGTAAATCTGACAGAGAAAATAACAAACAAGATTAAAAGCCAACTCAAAAAACTAGAAAAAAACAAACTGATAGACAAAAAAGTATTAGCGTACATGATACCTAAGCAGCCACAGGCTGGCAGAGTAAAAGGTAAACCCCAAAATGCATAAAAATGAAGCCCCTTTAAGAACAATAATTTCGGGAATAAACCACCCAACAGAGAAAATAGCAGAAGTGATGGAGTCTGAATTAAAACAACACGTTGAGTCATTACCATCCTACATACGCGACACCACACATTTCTTGAACAGACTGGACAGTATACCCCAACCACTCCCTGAAAACAGCATAATGTACTGTATGGACGTCAAGAAACTATATCCAAGCGTCCCACGTAATGAAGGTATATTAGCATGTAAAAAAGCACTAGAAAACTCTAAAGGAAAATTATTCCCAACAGAGATAGGTCTTAAACTAATAGAAACTGTTTTGGACAACAACAACAATTTTTTCATTTAAAGGAAGACATTATTTACAAACCGACGGCGTTGCAATAGGCTCGCGATTAGGGATGAATTATGCGTGCACATATATGGGTGAATGGGAAGAGAAACTGTCAAAAGCATCGAAGTTACACCCCCTTGAACAGGTACGGTACGTTGATGATATCTGGGGAGTATGGACGCATGGGTTGGAGTCTCTGAAACAATATCATTCTTTGGCAAATACGATACATCCAAGAATACAGGTTGATTTAAGATGGTCTGAAAATGAGATAGAATTCTTAGACACGATAGTCAAAATTGAAGACGGATTTCTTAAAACCGGTTTATATACAAAACCCACGGACACGCATCAATACCTACACGCAAAGTCAGATCACCCAATCAACACTAAAAGAGCGATACCATATGGAATAGCTTCAAGAGTAAAAAGAATTTGTTCCGATAATGCTGAATATGAATGCCACAAAAATGATATAAAACAACACCTGCATGCCAGAGGTTACGACGAAAAGTTTGTAAGCGAACAACTAGAAAAGGTTGATCAAATCCAGCGCAAACAGTTACTTGAAAAACGATCCAACAAATCAACCGGCGAAAGAGTCCCGTTTGTGGTCACCTACTCGCGGCGCCTCCCCGACATCGGGAAAATAACGCGGGAGCGGATGCCCATTTTACACCGCTCAAAACGCATGAAGTTGGCATTCGAAAAACCTCCCCTGATTTCGTACAAAAGACTGAAAAATTTGGGAGATATCATAGTCCACAGCAAGCATAATAAAATGTTCAACAATCAAGGGACGGGATCTGATAGATGCGAAAGAAAATGTGCAATCTGTGGGTTTATGCTCCAAACAAAACAATTCGCAGACAAGAACGGGACGGCCTACCACATAGGCAAAAAAATCACCTGCCTGTCCAGGAATGTGATATATGGGATTTTCTGCGACAAGTGCAATGAAGTTGTGTACGTGGGGGAGACGGGGACAAAATTGTATGAGAGAATGCAAAACCACCTGAGTAGAATAAAACTTGAGGTTATGGATGAACCGATACCACATCATTTTCTGACGAAAAACCATAGTATAAAACAATTTTAAGATTATTGGGATTGAACAAATTAATAAACAAAATACAGCTTACAGGAGGGGTCGTGAAGCATTTTGGATTAACAAACTTCAAACACTAGAACCCAATGGGCTCAATAGACAAGAATAATTCCAAATATTCTCATTCATAAACTTGCTGAACGGGGGGGGGGGGGGGGGGGGGGGGGGGGATATAAATTAGTGTACAGAGCAATTACACCTTAACACGCATTGGTGTTGAACATAGCGTGTATATGTTGTGAGATTATGATCATTTGGTATATGTCAGTGCGTACACCATGTGTATGTGGTGTGTGGGGGGGGGGGGGGTATGGAACCCTAGCCTACGATTGTCAGTGTAGACATTATAGGAGGGACTGCCCTTAGATCAGTGGTGGAGGGCATATATATGCTGCAATAGTGGGCGGGGACAAGACATTTACACACCCTGGAAGGATTGGGCGGGGGGGGGGGGGAGGTTATTACTACGCAAGGAGGGTATAAAAAATTATATTTTCCATCAGCGGTATTGATGTCTGATTGACGCGGGTTGGGTACTGGGGCGGAGATATGGAGGCGCGCTTTTAAATGATTGAATGATTCGGGCCAAGGAGTGGTTGGATGTGTGAATACGGTATACGAACTTACTTGCCTCTGCCTCTGTTACCAGGGCGAGGTTTTAGAAATAGTGTCTAATTCATATTTGTTATTTACGTAATAACGCGGAACATATCTTTACTTGTTGCCACCCAAGGAAGATATTATACGGTATTTTTTCATAATTTACACTTGAATACAAAAAGCAAAGTGAAGCGCGGAACATATCTTTACTTGTTGCCACCCAAGGAAGATATGATACAGTTATTTTGCGCGTAATAGACTCAGATACGGGGAACAACATGAAACGGGGAACATATCTTTACCACCCAAGGGAGATATGATACGGTGTGTTTACAAGCAATACACTTGAATATGGAGAACAACGCGTTTGAACAATTCGGGTCAAGGAATGGTTGAATATGTGAATACTGCATGCGAACTCGCTTCTGCCTCTGTTACCAGGGCGAGGTTGAGATAAATGATTGAATGCTTCTAATTCTAAGGCTGAGAACAAAAAATGCGCGCAATAACGCGGAATATATCTCCACTCGTTACCACCTAAGGAAGATATGATACGGTCTTGTTTGTCCATAATTTACAATTAAAAACAGTGAACAACGTGTAATGCGGAACATATCTTTACTTGTTGCCACCCAAGGAAGACATGCATCGGCGATTTTACAGACGGGTTCGTGATTAGGAGCTAGGCAGCCACTTGCCAAATAATAAATCGATCTGTAAGACGTACGCGTATCACGATCAATTTTATAATTCCCATTCAACAATTAGGATCAGCGTGACGCTAAATTTTACGTTCCCATGACGCGATACACATTGGTACGGCACTTAACGTAACGGAATAAGTATTAGTCAAAAATGAAAGCCGCTTAGAAGGAAGTAAACTTCCGAGCATGACGGCAATTTGACGAAGTTATATAAAATATTTGATGAAGTGTATATATTCATCAAATATATATATATATATACACTTCATCAAATATTTTATATAACTTCGTCAAATTGCCGTCATGCTCGGAAGTTTACTTCCTTCTAAGCGGCTTTCATTTTTGACTAATACTATATATACACTTCATCAAATATTTTATATAACTTCGTCAAATTGCCGTCATGCTCGGAAGTTTACTTCCTTCTAAGCGGCTTTCATTTTTGACTAATACTTATTCCGTTACGTTAAGTGCCGTACCAATGTGTATCGCGTCATGGGAACGTAAAATTTAGCGTCACGCTGATCCTAATTGTTGAATGGGAATTATAAAATTGATCGTGATACGCGTACGTCTTACAGATCGATTTATTATTTGGCAAGTGGCTGCCTAGCTCCTTATCACGAACCCGTCTATAAAATCGCCGATGCATGTCTTCCTTGGGTGGCAACAAGTAAAGATATGTTCCGCATTACACGTTGTTCACCTTCTTTAATTGTAAATTATGGACAAACAAGACCGTATCATATCTTCCTAAGGTGGTAACGAGTGGAGATATATTCCGCGTTATCTCGCGCATTTTTTTGTTCTCAGCCTTAGAATTAGAAACATTCAATCATTTATCTCAACCTCGCCCTGGTAACAGAGGCAGAAGCGAGTTCGCATGCAGTATTCACACATTCAGCCATTCCTTGACCCGAATTGTTTACACGCGTTGTTCTCCATATTCAAGTGTATTGCTTATAAAACCACTGTATCATATCTCCGTTGGGTGGTAAAGATATGTTCCCCGTTTCATGTTGTTCCCCGTATCCGAGTCTATTACGCGCAAAATAACCGTATCATATCTTCCTTGGGTGGCAACAAGTAAAGATATGTTCCGCGTTATTACGTAAAAAGCAAATATGAATTAGACACTATTTCTAAAACCTCGCCCTGGTAACAGAGGCAGAGGCAAGTAACTTCGTATACCGTATTTACACATCCAACCACTCCGCGCGCCTCCATATCTCCGCCCCAGTACCCAAACCGCGTCAATCAGACATCAATACCGCTGATGGAAAATATAATTTTTCATACCCTCCTTGCGTAGTAATACCCCCCCCCAACCCCGCCCGATCCTTCCAGGGTGTGTAAATGTCTTGTCCCAACCCACTATTGCAGCATATATATGCCCTCCACCACTGATCTAAGTGCAGTCCCTCCTATAATGTCTACACTGACAATCGTAGGCTAGGGTTCCATACCACCCCCCCCCCCCCCCACACACACACACCACATACACATGATGTACGCACTGACATGTACCAAATGATCATAATCTCGCAACATATACACGCTATGTCCAACACCAATGCGTGCGTGTTTAGGTGTAATTGCTCTGTACACTAATTTTTGTCCCCCCTTCCCCCCCCCCCCACCCCCGTTCAGCAAGTTTATAAATGAGAATATTTGGAATTATTCTTGTCTATTGAGCCCATTGGGTTCTAGTGTTTGAAGTTTGTTAATCCAAAATGCTTCACGACCCCTCCTGTAAGCTGTATTTTGTTTATTAATTTGTTCAATCCCAATAATCTTAAAATCGTTTATACTATGGTTTTTGGTCAGAAAATGATGTGGTATCGGTTCATCCATAACCTCAAGTTTTATTCTACTCAGGTGGTTTTGCATTCTCTCATACAATTTTGTCCCCGTCTCTCCCACGTACACGACTTCATTGCACTTGTCGCAGAAAATCCCATATATCACATTCCTGGACATGCAGGTGATTTTTTTGCCTATGTGGTAGGCCGTCCCGTTCTTGTCTGCGAATTGTTTTGTTTGGAGCATAAACCCACAGATTGCACATTTTCTCTCGCATCTATCAGATCCCGTCCCTTGATTGTTGAACATTTTATTATGCTTGCTGTGGACTATGATATCTCCCAAATTTTTCAGTCTTTTGTACGAAATCAGGGGAGGTTTTTCGAATGCCAACTTCATGCGTTTTGAGCGGTGTAAAATGGGCATCCGTTCCCGCGTTATTTTCCCGATGTCGGGGAGGCGCCGCGAGTATGTGACCACAAACGGGACTCTTTCGCCGGTTGAATTGTTGGATCGTTTTTCAAGTAACTGTTTGCGCTCGATTTGATCGACCTTCTCTAGTTGTTCGCTTACAAACTTTTCGTCGTAACCTCTGGCATGCAGGTGCTGTTTTATATTATTTTTGTGGCATTCATATTCAGCATTGTCGGAACATATTCTTTTTACTCTTGAAGCTATTCCATATGGTATCGATCTTTTAGAGTTGATTGGGTGATCTGACTTTGCGTGTAGGTATTGATGCGTGTCCGTGGGTTTTGTATATAAACCGGTTTTAAGAAATCTGTCTTCAATTTTGACTACCGTGTCTAAGAATTCTATCTCATTTTCAGACCACCTTAAATCGACCTGTATTCTTGGGTGTATCGTATTTGCCAAAGAATGATATTGTTTCAGAGACTCCAACCCATGCGTCCATACTCCCCAGATATCATCAACGTACCGTACCTGTTCAAGGGGGTGTAACTTCGATGCTTTTGACAGTTTCTCTTCCCATTCACCCATATATGTGCACGCATAATTCATCCCTAATCGCGAACCTATTGCAACGCCGTCGGTTTGTAGATAATGTCTTCCTTTAAATGAAAAATTGTTGTTGTCCAAAACAGTTTCTATTAGTTTAAGACCTATCTCTGTTGGGAATAATTTTCTTTTAGAGTTTTCTAGTGCTTTTTTACATGCTAATATACCTTCATTACGTGGGACGCTTGGATATAGTTTCTTGACGTCCATACAGTACATTATGCTGTTTTCAGGGAGTAGTTGGGGTATACTGTCCAGTCTGTTCAAGAATTGTGTGGTGTCGCGTATGTAGGATGGTAATGACTCAACGTGTTGTTTTAATTCAGACTCCATCACTTCTGCTATTTTCTCTGTTTGGTGGTTTATTCCCGAAATTATTGTTCTTAAAGGGGCTTCATTTTTATGCATTTTGGGGTTACCTTTTACTCTTCCAGCCTGTGGCTGCTTAGGTATCATGTACGCTAATACTTTTTTGTCTATCAGTTTGTTTTTTTCTAGTTTTTTTAGTTGGCTTTTAATCTTGTTTGTTATTTTCTCTGTCAGATTTACAGGTACTTCTTTGTATGTTGTTTGGTCCCCCAACTCCATCAAGATCTCATTTTCATATTTACTTGCATCCAAAACGGTTATTCCAGACCCTTTATCGGCTGGTCGCACGACTATTGTATTATCATTTAACAACTCCCTCAGAGCCTTCTCCTCCATTTTTGTTATGTTGTTTCGCACGCGTTTTTTTATGCCCTTCAAAATATCTTCCCGTACTATCTCTAAATAAAGGTCAAGGTGCTTATCTCTACCTTCTTTAGGGGTCCACGGGTTACGCTCTTTAAATTTATCATTAATATATTGCTGTTTATTGTCTAGGAAATACTCACATAGTCGCATTCTTCGCTCCCATTCTTTTATCTCAACGATAAGGTTCGCCATATCCAAAGTTCTTTCCGTTGGGACAAACTTGAGACCCCTTTTAAGTATTGTTCTTTGGTGTTTTGTTAGTTTCTTACCGGATAAATTAAACACGTTATTTTGCTGATTTATTTTAGTTTCGTTGTGCAGAATTTTACTCTTTATATCTACATACATGTTATTTTGATCATCACTCATATCCTTAACTTCTACAGATTCATCCTTTATGGAGGGTTTCTCAGACTTTTTGTCGGTAATTTTTGTTGTACAACCCCGGGGATTCACAGATTCGTCCTTTTTGGAGGGTTTCTCAGGCTTTTTGTCGGTAATTTTTTTTTAATAACCCCGGGGATTCAGTTTTGGTTCATCCCTACGGAACGCGGAAATATTTTGTGACTGCAAGTATTTGTATTTGATTGTTTTGGGCCCATTTGTCTTTTTCATACTTCCAATCATTTGTGCAACCTGAAAATGAGAATCATTCAAAAAGAGATAGAAATTTAATTCATTTGTACTCACCTGTTTTTCAGGTTCGAATTGCACCCACCTGTAATTTTGACCATACTTACAATATACATGAATCCCTATTCCCAGCATATTCACCAAACCTATTATATCCTCATCTGTTGCCCAGCTCTCAATACTACCATTCGTTTTTGATCTCTTTCTAATGAATCCTGATACTGGCCCATCTATATATTTAGACATTATTTTCGCGTGATGTTCCACATACTCCATTACTCGTTTCCGTATTACATGATGATATTCTTCATCGCCTGTACAGATTTTGCTGATGCATCTATAAAAGCAATTCCCATCAGCTCTAACATTTTGCAATCCAAACCCTTGCCTTCTCAGTTCAATGTTGTGTGTTGCGATATCAGTGTGGCTGGGAAGTTTCTTCTGTAATTTTATTCCTAATACTTTTAACACATTATTTATTTCCAACAGCGATACATTCTTTCCAGGTAGGTCGGTACCGTCTGAATCACCCAGTCCCGCTATCTTCTTATCTTTTGTTCTTTCTGTAAGGACTTGGATTTTATCACCATGGTTCTTTATTATCTTCAGAATTGCCTCTTTATCCGAGATGTTGAAACGGGAATTTATCGAATTTTTTAACTTCGCGAACTCATCCCTCAGAAGACCCAACTGTTCCTCGAATTCTAATCGCGTAATATCTACCAGTCTCTCTGATGTTTCATTTAAAAGGTTTTCATATTCCGATTTTCGTCTTCCACTGACATCCGATGTCATATTCCATTTCACTTTGAATCCTCGCGGTATTATATTTTCTTCCTGGCATTTTTTAAGAAATTTTATGTGTGATTCGCGTTTGTTTATTTTTTCAATTAGTTTCCGTCCCACATTGCAGACCGTCTTCCCTTTCCACGATAATTCCTGAAAAATTTTTGTAAGCGAACAACTAGAGAAGGTCGATCAAATCGAGCGCAAACAGTTACTTGAAAAACGATCCAACAATTCAACCGGCGAAAGAGTCCCGTTTGTGGTCACATACTCGCGGCGCCTCCCCGACATCGGGAAAATAACGCGGGAACGGATGCCCATTTTACACCGCTCAAAACGCATGAAGTTGGCATTCGAAAAACCTCCCCTGATTTCGTACAAAAGACTGAAAAATTTGGGAGATATCATAGTCCACAGCAAGCATAATAAAATGTTCAACATTCAAGGGACGGGATCTGATAGATGCGAGAGAAAATGTGCAATCTGTGGGTTTATGCTCCAAACAAAACAATTCGCAGACAAGAACGGGACGGCCTACCACATAGGCAAAAAAATCACCTGCATGTCCAGGAATGTGATTTTCTGCGACAAGTGCAATGAAGTCGTGTACGTGGGAGAGACGGGGACAAAATTGTATGAGAGAATGCAAAACCACCTGAGTAGAATAAAACTTGAGGTTATGGATGAACCGATACCACATCATTTTCTGACCAAAAACCATAGTATAAACGATTTTAAGATTATTGGGATTGAACAAATTAATAAACAAAATACAGCTTACAGGAGGGGTCGTGAAGCATTTTGGATTAACAAACTTCAAACACTAGAACCCAATGGGCTCAATAGACAAGAATAATTCCAAATATTCTCATTTATAAACTTGCTGAAGGGGGGGACAAAAATTAGTGTACAGAGCAATTACAGCTAAACACGCACGCATTGGTGTTGGACATAGCGTGTATATGTTGCGAGATTATGATCATTTGGTACATGTCAGTGCGTACATCATGTGTATGTGGTGTGTGTGTGTGTGTGTGTGGGGGGGGGGTGGTATGGAACCCTAGCCTACGATTGTCAGTGTAGACATTATAGGAGGGACTGCACTTAGATCAGTGGTGGAGGGCATATATATGCTGCAATAGTGGGTGGGGACAAGACATTTACACACCCTGGAAGGATCGGGCGGGGTTGGGGGGGGTATTACTACGCAAGGAGGGTATGAAAAATTATATTTTCCATCAGCGGTATTGATGTCTGATTGACGCGGTTTGGGTACTGGGGCGGAGATATGGAGGCGCGCGGAGTGGTTGGATGTGTGAATACGGTATACGAAGTTACTTGCCTCTGCCTCTGTTACCAGGGCGAGGTTTTAGAAATAGTGTCTAATTCATATTTGCTTTTTACGTAATAACGCGGAACATATCTTTACTTGTTGCCACCCAAGGAAGATATGATACGGTTATTTTGCGCGTAATAGACTCGGATACGGGGAACAACATGAAACGGGGAACATATCTTTACCACCCAACGGAGATATGATACAGTGGTTTTATAAGCAATACACTTGAATATGGAGAACAACGCTTGTTCAAGGAATGGCTGAATGTGTGAATACTGCATGCGAACTCGCTTCTGCCTCTGTTACCAGGGCGAGGTTGAGATAAATGATTGAATGTTTCTAATTCTAAGGCTGAGAACAAAAAAATGTGCGAGATAACGCGGAATATATCTCCACTCGTTACCACCTTACGAAGATATGATACGGTCTTGTTTGTCCATAATTTACAATTAAAGAAGGTGAACAACGTGTAATGCGGAACATATCTTTACTTGTTGCCACCCAAGGAAGACATGCATCGGCGATTTTATAGACGGGTTCGTGATTAGGAGCTAGGCAGCCACTTGCCAAATAATAAATCGATCTGTAAGACGTACGCGTATCACGATCAATTTTATAATTCCCATTCAACAATTAGGATCAGCGTGACGCTAAATTTTACGTTCCCATGACGCGATACACATTGGTACGGCACTTAACGTAACGGAATAAGTATTAGTCAAAAATGAAAGCCGCTTAGAAGGAAGCAAACTTCCGAGCATGACGGCAACTTGACGAAGTTATATAAAATATTTGATGAAGTGTATGTTTATGCCGACTAAAAGAATTCCAAGGAAAGATGTCGTACCAAGTAATGCGCAAAAGGAACGTACAAAATCGGATTTTAAGGAATTATCATGGAAAGGGAAGACGGTCTGCAATGTGGGACGGAAACTAATTGAAAAAATAAACAAACGCGAATCACACATAAAATTTCTTAAAAAATGCCAGGAAGAAAATATAATACCGCGAGGATTCAAAGTGAAATGGAATATGACATCGGATGTCAGTGGAAGACGAAAATCGGAATATGAAAACCTTTTAAATGAAACATCAGAGAGACTGGTAGATATTACGCGATTAGAATTCGAGGAACAGTTGGGTCTTCTGAGGGATGAGTTCGCGAAGTTAAAAAATTCTATAAATTCCCGTTTCAACATCTCGGATAAAGAGGCAATTCTGAAGATAATAAAGAACCATGGTGATAAAATCCAAGTCCTTACAGAAAGAACAAAAGATAAGAAGATAGCGGGACTGGGTGATTCAGACGGTACCGACCTACCTGGAAAGAATGTATCGCTGTTGGAAATAAATAATGTGTTAAAAGTATTAGGAATAAAATTACAGAAGAAACTTCCCAGCCACACTGATATCGCAACACACAACATTGAACTGAGAAGGCAAGGGTTTGGATTGCAAAATGTTAGAGCTGATGGGAATTGCTTTTATAGATGCATCAGCAAAATCTGTACAGGCGATGAAGAATATCATCATGTAATACGGAAACGAGTAATGGAGTATGTGGAACATCACGCGAAAATAATGTCTAAATATATAGATGGGCCAGTATCAGGATTCATTAGAAAGAGATCAAAAACGAATGGTAGTATTGAGAGCTGGGCAACAGATGAGGATATAATAGGTTTGGTGAATATGCTGGGAATAGGGATTCATGTATATTGTAAGTATGGTCAAAATTACAGGTGGGTGCGATTCGAACCTGAAAAACAGGTGAGTACAAATGAATTAAATTTCTATCTCTTTTTGAATGATTCTCATTTTCAGGTTGCACAAATGATTGGAAGTATGAAAAAGACAAATGGGCCTAAAACAATCAAATACAAATACTTGCAGTCACAAAATATTTCCGCGTTCCGTAGGGATGAACCAAAACTGAATCCCCGGGGTTATTCAAAAAAAATTACCGACAAAAAGCCTGAGAAACCCTCCAAAAAGGACGAATCTGTGAATCCCCGGGGTTATACAACAAAAATTACCGACAAAAAGTCTGAGAAACCCTCCATAAAGGATGAATCTGTAGAAGTTAAGGATATGAGTGATGATCAAAATAACATGTATGTAGATATAAAGAGTAAAATTCTGCACAACGAAACTAAAATAAATCAGCAAAATAACGTGTTTAATTTATCCGGTAAGAAACTAACAAAACACCAAAGAACATTACTTAAAAGGGGTCTCAAGTTTGTCCCAACGGAAAGAACTTTGGATATGGCGAACCTTATCGTTGAGATAAAAGAATGGGAGCGAAGAATGCGACTATGTGAGTATTTCCTAGACAATAAACAGCAATATATTAATGATAAATTTAAAGAGCGTAACCCGTGGACCCCTAAAGAAGGTAGAGATAAGCACCTTGACCTTTATTTAGAGATAGTACGGGAAGATATTTTGAAGGGCATAAAAAAACGCGTGCGAAACAACATAACAAAAATGGAGGAGAAGGCTCTGAGGGAGTTGTTAAATGATAATACAATAGTCGTGCGACCAGCCGATAAAGGGTCTGGAATAACCGTTTTGGATGCAAGTAAATATGAAAATGAGATCTTGATGGAGTTGGGGGACCAAACAACATACAAAGAAGTACCTGTAAATCTGACAGAGAAAATAACAAACAAGATTAAAAGCCAACTAAAAAAACTAGAAAAAAACAAACTGATAGACAAAAAAGTATTAGCGTACATGATACCTAAGCAGCCACAGGCTGGAAGAGTAAAAGGTAACCCCAAAATGCATAAAAATGAAGCCCCTTTAAGAACAATAATTTCGGGAATAAACCACCCAACAGAGAAAATAGCAGAAGTGATGGAGTCTGAATTAAAACAACACGTTGAGTCATTACCATCCTACATACGCGACACCACACATTTCTTGAACAGACTGGACAGTATACCCCAACCACTCCCTGAAAACAGCATAATGTACTGTATGGACGTCAATAAACTATATCCAAGCGTCCCACGTAATGAAGGTATATTAGCATGTAAAAAAGCACTAGAAAACTCTAAAAGAAAATTATTCCAAACAGAGATAGGTCTTAAACTAATAGAAACTGTTTTGGACAACAACAATTTTTCATTTAAAGGAAGACATTATCTACAAACCGACGGCGTTGCAATAGGTTCGCGATTAGGGATGAATTATGCGTGCACATATATGGGTGAATGGGAAGAGAAACTGTCAAAAGCATCGAAGTTACACCCCCTTGAACAGGTACGGTACGTTGATGATATCTGGGGAGTATGGACGCATGGGTTGGAGTCTCTGAAACAATATCATTCTTTGGCAAATACGATACACCCAAGAATACAGGTCGATTTAAGGTGGTCTGAAAATGAGATAGAATTCTTAGACACGGTAGTCAAAATTGAAGACGGATTTCTTAAAACCGGTTTATATACAAAACCCACGGACACGCATCAATACCTACACGCAAAGTCAGATCACCCAATCAACACTAAAAGATCGATACCATATGGAATAGCTTCAAGAGTAAAAAGAATATGTTCCGATAATGCTGAATATGAATGCCACAAAAATAATATAAAACAGCACCTGCATGCCAGAGGTTACGACGAAAAGTTTGTAAGCGAACAACTAGAGAAGGTCGATCAAATCGAGCGCAAACAGTTACTTGAAAAACGATCCAACAATTCAACCGGCGAAAGAGTCCCGTTTGTGGTCACATACTCGCGGCGCCTCCCCGACATCGGGAAAATAACGCGGGAACGGATGCCCATTTTACACCGCTCAAAACGCATGAAGTTGGCATTCGAAAAACCTCCCCTGATTTCGTACAAAAGACTGAAAAATTTGGGAGATATCATAGTCCACAGCAAGCATAATAAAATGTTCAACAATCAAGGGACGGGATCTGATAGATGCGAGAGAAAATGTGCAATCTGTGGGTTTATGCTCCAAACAAAACAATTCGCAGACAAGAACGGGACGGCCTACCACATAGGCAAAAAAATCACCTGCATGTCCAGGAATGTGATATATGGGATTTTCTGCGACAAGTGCAATGAAGTCGTGTACGTGGGAGAGACGGGGACAAAATTGTATGAGAGAATGCAAAACCACCTGAGTAGAATAAAACTTGAGGTTATGGATGAACCGATACCACATCATTTTCTGACCAAAAACCATAGTATAAACGATTTTAAGATTATTGGGATTGAACAAATTAATAAACAAAATACAGCTTACAGGAGGGGTCGTGAAGCATTTTGGATTAACAAACTTCAAACACTAGAACCCAATGGGCTCAATAGACAAGAATAATTCCAAATATTCTCATTTATAAACTTGCTGAACGGGGGGGGGGGGGGGAGGGGGGGGGGGACAAAAATTAGTGTACAGAGCAATTACACCTAAACACGCACGCATTGGTGTTGGACATAGCGTGTATATGTTGCGAGATTATGATCGATTGGTACATGTCAGTGCGTACATCATGTGTATGTGGTGTGTGTGTGTGTGTGGGGGGGGGGGGGGTGGTATGGAACCCTAGCCTACGATTGTCAGTGTAGACATTATAGGAGGGACTGCACTTAGATCAGTGGTGGAGGGCATATATATGCTGCAATAGTGGGTTGGGACAAGACATTTACACACCCTGGAAGGATCGGGCGGGGTTGGGGGGGGGTATTACTACGCAAGGAGGGTATGAAAAATTATATTTTCCATCAGCGGTATTGATGTCTGATTGACGCGGTTTGGGTACTGGGGTGGAGATATGGAGGCGCGCGGAGTGGTTGGATGTGTGAATACGGTATACGAAGTTACTTGCCTCTGCCTCTGTTACCAGGGCGAGGTTTTAGAAATAGTGTCTAATTCATATTTGCTTTTTACGTAATAACGCGGAACATATCTTTACTTGTTGCCACCCAAGGAAGATATGATACGGTTATTTTGCGCGTAATAGACTCGGATACGGGGAACAACATGAAACGGGGAACATATCTTTACCACCCAACGGAGATATGATACAGTGGTTTTATAAGCAATACACTTGAATATGGAGAACAACGCTTGTTCAAGGAATGGCTGAATGTGTGAATACTGCATGCGAACTCGCTTCTGCCTCTGTTACCAGGGCGAGGTTGAGATAAATGATTGAATGTTTCTAATTCTAAGGCTGAGAACAAAAAAATGCGCGAGATAACGCGGAATATATCTCCACTCGTTACCACCTTAGGAAGATATGATACGGTCTTGTTTGTCCATAATTTACAATTAAAGAAGGTGAACAACGTGTAATGCGGAACATATCTTTACTTGTTGCCACCCAAGGAAGACATGCATCGGCGATTTTATAGACGGGTTCGTGATTAGGAGCTAGGCAGCCACTTGCCAAATAATAAATCGATCTGTAAGACGTACGCGTATCACGATCAATTTTATAATTCCCATTCAACAATTAGGATCAGCGTGACGCTAAATTTTACGTTCCCATGACGCGATACACATTGGTACAGCACTTAACGTAACGGAATAAGTATTAGTCAAAAATGAAAGCCGCTTAGAAGGAAGTAAACTTCCGAGCATGACGGCAATTTGACGAAGTTATATAAAATATTTGATGAAGTGTATGTTTATGCCGACTAAAAGAATTCCAAGGAAAGATGTCGTACCAAGTAATGCGCGAAAGGAACGTACAAAATCGGATTTTCAGGAATTATCGTGGAAAGGGAAGACGGTCTGCAATGTGGGACGGAAACTAATTGAAAAAATAAACAAACGCGAATCACACATAAAATTTCTTAAAAAATGCCAGGAAGAAAATATAATACCGCGAGGATTCAAAGTGAAATGGAATATGACATCGGATGTCAGTGGAAGACGAAAATCGGAATATGAAAACCTTTTAAATGAAACATCAGAGAGACTGGTAGATATTACGCGATTAGAATTCGAGGAACAGTTGGGTCTTCTGAGGGATGAGTTCGCGAAGTTAAAAAATTCGATAAATTCCCGTTTCAACATCTCGGATAAAGAGGCAATTCTGAAGATAATAAAGAACCATGGTGATAAAATCCAAGTCCTTACAGAAAGAACAAAAGATAAGAAGATAGCGGGACTGGGTGATTCAGACGGTACCGACCTACCTGGAAAGAATGTATCGCTGTTGGAAATAAATAATGTGTTAAAAGTATTAGGAATAAAATTACAGAAGAAACTTCCCAGCCACACTGATATCGCAACACACAACATTGAACTGAGAAGGCAAGGGTTTGGATTGCAAAATGTTAGAGCTGATGGGAATTGCTTTTATAGATGCATCAGCAAAATCTGTACAGGCGATGAAGAATATCATCATGTAATACGGAAACGAGTAATGGAGTATGTGGAACATCACGCGAAAATAATGTCTAAATATATAGTTGGGCCAGTATCAGGATTCATTAGAAAGAGATCAAAAACGAATGGTAGTATTGAGAGCTGGGCAACAGATGAGGATATAATAGGTTTGGTGAATATGCTGGGAATAGGGATTCATGTATATTGTAAGTATGGTCAAAATTACAGGTGGGTGCGATTCGAACCTGAAAAACAGGTGAGTACAAATGAATTAAATTTCTATCTCTTTTTGAATGATTCTCATTTTCAGGTTGCACAAATGATTGGAAGTAAGAAAAAGACAAATGGGCCTAAAACAATCAAATACAAATACTTGCAGTCACAAAATATTTCCGCGTTCCGTAGGGATGAACCAAAACTGAATCCCCGGGGTTATTAAAAAAAAATTACCGACAAAAAGCCTGAGAAACCCTCCAAAAAGGACGAATCTGTAAATCCCCGGGGTTATACAACAAAAATTACCGACAAAAAGTCTGAGAAACCCTCCATAAAGGATGAATCTGTAGAAGTTAAGGATATGAGTGATGATCAAAATAACATGTATGTAGATATAAAGAGTAAAATTCTGCACAACGAAACTAAAATAAATCAGCAAAATAACGTGTTTAATTTATCCGGTAAGAAACTAACAAAACACCAAAGAACATTACTTAAAAGGGGTCTCAAGTTTGTCCCAACGGAAAGAACTTTGGATATGGCGAACCTTATCGTTGAGAAAAAAGAATGGGAGCGAAGAATGCGACTATGTGAGTATTTCCTAGACAATAAACAGCAATATATTAATGATAAATTTAAAGAGCGTAACCCGTGGACCCCTAAAGAAGGTAGAGATAAGCACCTTGACCTTTATTTAGAGATAGTACGGGAAGATATTTTGAAGGGCATAAAAAAACGCGTGCGAAACAACATAACAAAAATGGAGGAGAAGGCTCTGAGGGAGTTGTTAAATGATAATACAATAGTCGTGCGACCAGCCGATAAAGGGTCTGGAATAACCGTTTTGGATGCAAGTAAATATGAAAATGAGATCTTGATGGAGTTGGGGGACCAAACAACATACAAAGAAGTACCTGTAAATCTGACAGAGAAAATAACAAACAAGATTAAAAGCCAACTAAAAAAACTAGAAAAAAACAAACTGATAGACAAAAAAGTATTAGCGTACATGATACCTAAGCAGCCACAGGCTGGAAGAGTAAAAGGTAACCCCAAAATGCATAAAAATGAAGCCCCTTTAAGAACAATAATTTCGGGAATAAACCACCCAACAGAGAAAATAGCAGAAGTGATGGAGTCTGAATTAAAACAACACGTTGAGTCATTACCATCCTACATACGCGACACCACACATTTCTTGAACAGACTGGACAGTATACCCCAACCACTCCCTGAAAACAGCATAATGTACTGTATGGACGTCAAGAAACTATATCCAAGCGTCCCACGTAATGAAGGTATATCAGCATGTAAAAAAGCACTAGAAAACTCTAAAAGAAAATTATTCCCAACAGAGATAGGTCTTAAACTAATAGAAACTGTTTTGGACAACAACAATTTTTCATTTAAAGGAAGACATTATCTACAAACCGACGGCGTTGCAATAGGTTCGCGATTAGGGATGAATTATGCGTGCACATATATGGGTGAATGGGAAGAGAAACTGTCAAAAGCATCGAAGTTACACCCCCTTGAACAGGTACGGTACGTTGATGATATCTGGGGAGTATGGACGCATGGGTTGGAGTCTCTGAAACAATATCATTCTTTGGCAAATACGATACACCCAAGAATACAGGTCGATTTAAGGTGGTCTGAAAATGAGATAGAATTCTTAGACACGGTAGTCAAAATTGAAGACGGATTTCTTAAAACCGGTTTATATACAAAACCCACGGACACGCATCAATACCTACACGCAAAGTCAGATCACCCAATCAACACTAAAAGATCGATACCATATGGAATAGCTTCAAGAGTAAAAAGAATATGTTCCGATAATGCTGAATATGAATGCCACAAAAATAATATAAAACAGCACCTGCATGCCAGAGGTTACGACGAAAAGTTTGTAAGCGAACAACTAGAAAAGGTCGATCAAATCGAGCGCAAACAGTTACTTGAAAAACGATCCAACAATTCAACCGGCGAAAGAGTCCCGTTTGTGGTCACATACTCGCGGCGCCTCCCCGACATCGGGAAAATAACGCGGGAACGGATGCCCATTTTACACCGCTCAAAACGCATGAAGTTGGCATTCGAAAAACCTCCCCTGATTTCGTACAAAAGACTGAAAAATTTGGGAGATATCATAGTCCACAGCAAGCATAATAAAATGTTCAACAATCAAGGGACGGGATCTGATAGATGCGAGAGAAAATGTGCAATCTGTGGGTTTATGCTCCAAACAAAACAATTCGCAGACAAGAACGGGACGGCCTACCACATAGGCAAAAAAATCACCTGCATGTCCAGGAATGTGATATATGGGATTTTCTGCGACAAGTGCAATGAAGTCGTGTACGTGGGAGAGATGGAGACAAAATTGTATGAGAGAATGCAAAACCACCTGAGTAGAATAAAACTTGAGGTTATGGATGAACCGATACCACATCATTTTCTGACCAAAAACCATAGTATAAACGATTTTAAGATTATTGGGATTGAACAAATTAATAAACAAAATACAGCTTACAGGAGGGGTCGTGAAACATTTTGGATTAACAAACTTCAAACACCAGAACCCAATAAGCTCAATAGACAAGAATAATTCCAAATATTCTCATTTATAAACTTGCTGAACGGGGGGGGGGGGGGGGGGGGGGGGGGGAAGGGGGGGGGACAAAAATTAGTGTACAGAGCAATTACACCTAAACACGCACGCATTGGTGTTGGACATAGCGTGTATATGTTGCGAGATTATGATCATTTGGTACATGTCAGTGCGGACATCATGTGTATGTGGTGTGTGTGTGTGTGTGTGTGTGTGTGGGGGGGGGGGGGGGGTGGTATGGAACCCTAGCCTACGATTGTCAGTGTAGACATTATAGGAGGGACTGCACTTAGATCAGTGGTGGAGGGCATATATATGCTGCAATAGTGGGTTGGGACAAGACATTTACACACCCTGGAAGGATCGGGCGGGGTTGGGGGGGGGGGTATTACTACGCAAGGAGGGTATGAAAAATTATATTTTCCATCAGCGGTATTGATGTCTGGTTGACGCGGTTTGGGTACTGGGGCGGAGATATGGAGGCGCGCGGAGTGGTTGGATGTGTGAATACGGTATACGAAGTTACTTGCCTCTGCCTCTGTTACCAGGGCGAGGTTTTAGAAATAGTGTCTAATTCATATTTGCTTTTTACGTAATAACGCGGAACATATCTTTACTTGTTGCCACCCAAGGAAGATATGATACGGTTATTTTGCGCGTAATAGACTCGGATACGGGGAACAACATGAAACGGGGAACATATCTTTACCACCCAACGGAGATATGATACAGTGGTTTTATAAGCAATACACTTGAATATGGAGAACAACGCGTGTAAACAATTCGGGTCAAGGAATGGCTGAATGTGTGAATACTGCATGCGAACTCGCTTCTGCCTCTGTTACCAGGGCGAGGTTGAGATAAATGATTGAATGTTTCTAATTCTAAGGCTGAGAACAAAAAAATGCGCGAGATAACGCGGAATATATCTCCACTCGTTACCACCTTAGGAAGATATGATACGGTCTTGTTTGTCCATAATTTACAATTAAAGAAGGTGAACAACGTGTAATGCGGAACGTATCTTTACTTGTTGCCACCCAAGGAAGACATGCATCGGCGATTTTATAGACGGGTTCGTGATTAGGAGCTAGGCTGCCACTTGCCAAATAATAAATCGATCTGTAAGACGTACGCGTATCACGATCAATTTTATAATTCCCATTCAACAATTAGGATCAGCGTGACGCTAAATTTTACGTTCCCATGACGCGATACACATTGGTACGGCACTTAACGTAACGGAATAAGTATTAGTCAAAAATGAAAGCCGCTTAGAAGGAAGTAAACTTCCGAGCATGACGGCAATTTGACGAAGTTATATATATATATATATATATATATATATAACCTTGTAACATACATTAAGGGGACATGGTCAAAAAAAACGCCCTTAGGGGGACATTGCTTTCTATACATCCTATTTACAAGCCTGTCAGCATTATTAACCATTTAAACAAACCGATGTTTTAAGTGTGAAGCAATGTACGATATGACGGAAAAAACGAGATATATTACCCATGTCCCCCTAATGGCGACCCCCTAATGTTTTCTTTCCCCGAAACATACATTACGTAGACTTTTTTTATATTGATGTTGTATAAGTCTCCGTAAGGTTGTTTTGGGGGAGACCCGTGTCAATGTAAACTTCTGTTCTCAAAACAAGAACTTCGCTTCCTGAAAAAAATAATTTACATTCCAAAGCAATAATTGGGTAAGTGATGGCAAAACCCTCTCCTCTACTCCCCATTTTTTTAGGTTTTGTTCTGGCCGTATTATTATAAATATGTTTATTTGAGGTCTCTTTATTTTGTATTCAAATAGAAAGATATTCTTGAACTGGATATCTGGAAATGACTAACTATCCCAGAGGGAAATCGCTAGAGCATTGGTTTAGGAATATCTCGTGTTTACACTTTAAAAGCACCTTACAATAGGCTGAGTACATCAGCATTTGTTTAGTAAACATTAACTCATGCATCGCATTGAACTTAAAACTGAGAGGTCGACGGTTCGATCCTTTCCCTGCAAACATACAACGTAACTACAACACTATGAAACTTTGTAGTTGCGTGGTGTGTCAAATGAGCCACGAAGGGGCAATTTGGGGGCTAGCACGATAGGGGTTGTCGCCATCTCGTCGATGGGGGCCGGAACATTTTTTTCAGGGTGTGAAAGGGTTCCCTGATTTTTAGCCATAATAAAAGCTTGAGAACTTACACATGGCCACTTATTCTCGCGAAGGGTGGGGGGGGGGGGGGAGGGGGTGGGGCCGCAATTGGTGTAACATAAAATTGTTTATAAATTGCCACAAACATAACAGCCTGAAATATTATATTTGTTTGTCCGTGTTAAAGGTCAATCGCACCCAGGGATCGGACCCCAATAACCCCGGACCCGGTATTGTTACAGAGCGCCCGCCTCCGCCGATCCCCCCTCCCCTTCGACGGCCCTGCTTCTCAATCATATTAACCTGTTTTCCCAGTCTTTTTAAGACAATGTACATGGCGCTATCTTGACCTAAAAACTTGAGATGGAGAGAATATTATGGGCTGCATATTTTCTTATAACTCTGGAAGCGTCGTCATGAATTTGGTTCAGTTTTGATAGAATATGTTTAAAACATCACAACATAAATATGAACAAACATGTACTAGCAATAATGAGTGAAGTACTTGATTGGTCCAACACATATTTTATATTGGGATTTTACAACATATTTAACATCAAGGTCGTGTGATGGTGGATAGTTTCGCAGGTGTAGAAAGAGCCAGACAATCCGGAAAGAACCACCGAGCACTGACGAGCAACGGAGAAGTTCTCCAAATTACGAACCCGAAAGAAAAAGGGTGAGCTGCGGTTGAGGGCATGTGCAGCATTGAAGTACCATATGCCTTAGTAAACGACACCGTACCTCACATGGGCAACCGGAATAAAGTCTTCTACTTGGACCCAACACATGTGACGCCGGTCATGATCAAACGGATGACCTTTCAGTTTCATGTCCAATGCTCTAGCCAATGAGCTACCGCACTCCGCGATCCTATACATACGTTGCCCGCCTACTAAAAATAGACGACACTCAGTGAGATAATCTGTTCAGGAAAATATTAGGATATGGAGGAGAAAAATATCATGGCGTGAATACACCCATACCACTTACCCCCACCCCCACTAACCCGGCAATAGCAGGATTAGCTGAGGTAGATGCAACGTTCAGCATCGAAGTACAGTATGCCTTAGTACACAACAACCTCGGGCCTCCACATTAGCAATCGGAATTAAGTGTATTCTGCGTGGACTCAACACAGATGGCGCCGGTCATGATCGAACGGTTGTCCGTTCGGTTTCTTGTTCGATGCTCTGGCCAATGAACTAACGCACACCCCAATGCTAAACATACGTAGCCCACGTACTGAAAAATAACGACACTCAGTGAGATGCTCTCTTCAGGAAAATATTAGGGTATGGTGGAGGAAAATATCGAGCCCTGCATACACCCTGCCCCAACAATCTTCCACCCCCCCCACCCCCACCCCCACCCCCATCTGAGCATCCTGGCCAAAAAAAAAATCTGTCTTCTCGAAACTTTCTTATTCAGATTGTAAATAGCCAATATTCTGCATAGTGATCTGATTAACAGACATATTATGTTTGCTGAGAGTGACAGAAGATATCCTGAATTGGATATCCCCTGCCCCTCCCACTCGCTGCACCTGGGCATCAGAGTCAGCAAACAGCTTTTCTCCGAAACATTCTTATTAGGATTGTACATAGTCCATACACTGCATGTTGATGACATTCGGAGAGGAATTGTGTTGAGAAGAAATATTGAAGATGGTGGAAATATGGTCGCCTGCATATATTTTCCTCGCCTAGGCACCTGAGTCATGAACATTTCAGCCCAAAACAATCTCATCGAGAGTGCTATAAGATTGTGCATAGCCTAAACATTGCATATTGATTACACTCAAGGAAAAGTTCTGGTGAGAGTTTTTAGCACATGGGCTGGGGTTAGGAAGGTCACGATATCAAAGCTACCTGGCCCCCGCCCCACCACCCCTTTCAACATTTTCTTTGAATATCATCTTTATCCCTCATTGTTCAATGCTGGGAATGCTACAATTGCGTTCACGTACAACACGATAAGATATAACCACTCACGACGAACTGCTGGCGGCAAACACGCAAAGGTACAATCCTAATTCGACATAAAGAGTACTGAATATTATGAAATATATATGGCATCCTAATGTAACAATAAGACGACCTGATATTGTATATTAAATATATATATGTCTTCTTAATGTAACTTTATGGGGACTTCGTATGATATATTGCCGAAGTTACCTGGACCACTTTCCGTACACCCTAAGATTGTGTCCGTAACAACTTCCATCTCGGTGAAGTAAAAACAAGACGGATGAGATCACGCCCTTAGTTTCGGCTGTGGTGTTGACTCGCCGCCATACACCCATTGCATGCTGTCTAGGAGTCTGTTTCTAAGAGCTAAAGCATTAATAACCAACATCATTGGAGATTTAGCTGTACATGTTTGTGTCACTCTATCTTTTCAACCTCTCTATCTCAGTTGTTTATTACAATACATAATCAAGGCGCGACTTTGACCCCTAAAGAATTGAGATGGGAGAAAATATTATGTCTTGCATATCTTTCTATAACTTGGGAAGCGAGGGTATGGAAGAGGAAAATATCATGGCTTGCATACACCCATACCACGTACCGCCTCCCCCCTCCCTATCGCCCCCACTAACCCGGCAATAGCAGGATTAGCTGAGGTAGATGCAACGTTCAGAATCGAAGTACAGTATGCCTTAGTACACAACAACACCGGGCCTGCACGTGGGCAATCGGAATTAAGTGCATTCTGCGTGGACTCAACACAGATTGCGCCAGTCATAATCGAACGGTTGTCCTTTCGGTTTCTTGTTCGATGCTCTGGCCAATGAACTACCGCACACCCCAATGCTAAACATACGTAGCCCACATACTGCAAAATAATTACACTCAGTGAGATGCTCTATTCAGGAAAATATTAGGGTATGGTGGAGGGAAATATCGAGGCCTGCATACACACCCCACCCCCACCCCCCCCCCACCCCCACCCCCACATCTGAGCGTCCTGGCCTGAAAAATTATGTCTCCTCGGAACTTTCTTATTCAGATTGTAAATAGCCAATATTCTGCATAGTGATCTGACTAACACACATATTGTGTTTGCTGAGAGTGACAGAAGATATCTTGAATTGGATATCCCTAGCCCCTCCCACTCAATGCACTCGGCATCACTCTCAGAAAAGTATTTTCTCCAAAACATTCTTATTAGGATTGTACATAGTCCATACACTGCATGTTGATGACGTTCGGAGAGGAATTATGTTGAGAAGAAATATTGAAGATGGTGGAAATATGGTCGCCTGCATATATTTTCCTCGCCTAGGCACCTCAGTCATGAAACCTTCAGCCAAAAACAATTTCACTGAGAGTGCTATAAAATTGTGCATAGCCAAAACATTGCATATTGATTACACTGAAGAAAAAGTTCTGGTGAGATTTTATAGCACAGGGGCTAGAGGATAGGAATGTCACGATATCAAAGCTAACTGGCCCCCACCACCCCTTTCAACATTTTCTCTGAATATCACCCTTATCCCTCATTGTTCAATGCTGGGAATGCTACAATTGCGTTCACGTACAACAACACGATAAGATATAACCACTCACGATGAACTGGCGGCAAACACGCAAAGATACAATCCTAATTCGACATCACGAGTACTGGATATTATGAAATATATATGGCATCCTAATGTAACATTAAGACGACCTGATATTAGATATTAAATATATATATGTCTGCTTAATGTAACTTTATGGGGACTTCATATAATATTTTGCCGAAGGCCCGGACCATTTTCCGTACACCCTACGATTGTGTCCGTAACAGCTTCCATCTCGGTGAAATAAAAACTAGACGGATGAGATCATGCCATTAGTTTAGGTTGTGGTGTTGACTCGCCGCCACACACCCATTGCATGCTGTCTACGCGCCTGATTTTAAGAGCTTAAGCAAGCATTTATAACCAACCTTACTGAAGATTAAGCTGTACATGTTTGTGTCGCTCTATCTTGTCAACCTTTTTTTCTCAGTTGTTTATTACAATACATAATCAAGGCGGGACTTTGACCTCAAAAGAAATGAGATGGGAGAAAATATTATGTCCTGCATATCTTCCTACAACTTGGGAAGCGAGACATGAATTTTTGTTCACTTTTTGTAGATTGTATTTAAAATAGCATACATGTAACATAAATATGACAACCATGTACTAGCATAATAAGTGAAGCATTTGGTTCGTACTATACAATGTTTATATTTGTGTTTAACAACACTTTGAATAGCCAAGGCCATGTCATGACGGTGAAATTCACGGGTGGAAGAAGAGCCGGACAATCCGGAGAGAGCCCCAGTGCATTGATGAGCAGCCGCCAAGTTGTCCAACTTACTAACCCGGCAGAAGCAGGGGCAGCTGTGGAAGATGCAACGAGTAGCATCGAAGTATTGTATGCCTTAGTACCCAACTACAGTGGGTCTCCACGAGGGCAAGGGATTAAGTGTCTTCTGCGTGGACTTAACACACATGGCGCCGAGCATGATCGCAGTTGACCTCTTGGTTTCTTGTCCGATGTTCTAGCCAATGAGTCACCGCACACCCTGATCCTATACGTACGTAGCCTACATACTGAAAGATAGTGACACTCAGTGAGATACTCTGTTCAGGAAAATATTAGGGTATGGAGGAGGAAAATATCATGGCTTGAATACACCCATACCACTACCACCACCCCCCCCCCCCCCCATTTGAGCGTCCAACCCCAAGAAACTTTTCTCTTCTCAAAACATTCTTATTTAGATTGTAAATAGCCAATATTCTGCATAGTGGTGCCAATAACAGACACATTATGTTTGCTGAGAATGACCGAAGATATCCTGGCTGGCATAGCCCTAATCCCTCCCACTCTCTGTACCTGGTCATCCGACTCAGGAACATCTTTTCTCCGAAACATTCTTATTAAGATTGTTCATAGTCCATACACTGCATGTAGATGACGTTCGGAGAGGAATTATGTTGAGAAGGATTAATGAAGATGGTGGAAATATTGACGCCTGCAAATATTCTAGTCACCTAGGCATCTGAGACATGAATATTTCAGCCCAAAACAATCTCATTAGGATTGCTATAAGATTCTGCATAGCCTAAAATCAGGTTAGAGTTTTTAGTAAGAGCCCGGGGCATAGGAAGGTCACGATATCAATGGTACCTCCCCCCCCCCCCCCCCTTTATCTGAATATCACCTTTATCTACCATTGTTCAACGCTGGAAATGTTATAATTGTGTTCACGTTCAACAACACGATAAGACATAACCAACCACGATGAACACGCAAAGGTAGAATCCTAATGTGACATAAAGAGAACTGGATATTATGAAATATATATGGCATCCTAATGTAACATTAAGACGACCTGATATTGCATATTAAATATATATATGTCTTCTTAATGTAGCATTATGGGAACTTCGTATGATATATTGCTGAAGGTACCCGGACTATATTCCATACGTCCTAAGATTGTGTCCGTAATAGCCTCCATCTGGGTGAAATAAAAACTAAACGGATGAAATCATGCCCTTAGTTTTCAATGTGATGCAGACTCGCCCTCACACACCCATTGCATTGTGTGTACTAGCCTGTTTTTACAGCTTAACCAAGTATTAATAACCAGCCTTATTGGCGATTTTGCTGTAAATGTTTGTGTCGCTCTATCTTGTCAACCCTTTTTCCCAGTTGTTTATTACAATACATAATCATGGCGCGACTTTGACTCAAAAAGACTTGAGGTGGGGAAAAATATGATGTCCTGCATATCTTCCTGCAACGTGGGAAGTGAGTCATAAATTGTTGTTGACTTTTTATAGATTGTATTTAAAATAGCATAACATGAATATGATAAACATGTACTAGCAACAATGAGTGAAGCATTTGATTGGTCCTATACAAATTTTATATTGGGGTTCAACAACACTTAAATAGCCACGTCATGTCATGGCGGTCAATTTTACAGGTGGAGGAAGAACAGGACAATCCGGAGAGAGCCCCAGTGCATTGACGAGCAGATGCCAAGTTACTCCAACTTTCTAACCCGGCAAAAGCAGGGTTAGCTGAGGTAGATGCAACGTGCAGCATCAAAGTACAGTATGCCTTAGTACACATCGACATCGGGCCTCCAAGTAGGAAATCAGGATTAAGTGTCTTCTGCGTGGACTCAACACAGATGACGCCGGTCATGATCAAACAGGTGACCTTTCGGTTTATTGTCCGATGCTCCAGCCAATGAGTCACTGCACACCCTGATCCTACACGTACGTCGTCTACATTCTGAAAAATAGTGACACTCAGTGAGATACTCTGTTCAGGAAAATATTAAGGTGTGGTGGAGAAAAATATCGTGGCCTGCATTGAACCCCCAAACCCCAACCTCAGCAACCTCAGCACCCCATCCCCACTGACCCCCCCCCCCCTCTCATCTGAGCGTCTAGGCAAGACAAAAAAAAATTCTCTCTTCTCAAAAATATTCTTATTTAGACTATAGATACCCAATATTCTGTATAGTGGTGTCACTACAGACATACCAAACCCTTCCACTCTCTGCCCCTGGTCATCCGACTCAGGAACATCTTTTCTCCGAAACATTCTTATTAAGAATGTACATAGTCCATACATCGCATGTTGTTGACATTCGGGGGGAAATTACATTGAAAAGAAATATTGAAGATGGTGGAAATATGGTCGCCTGCATATATTCTGGTCGCCTAGGCACCCGAGTCAGGAATATTTCAGCCCAAAACAATCTCATTAAGATTGCTATAAGATTCTGCTTAGCCCAAACATTGTAAACTGGTTATACTCATGGATAAATTCAGGTGAGATTTTTTTAGTAACAGGCCGGGGTATACGAAGGTCACGATATCAATCGTACCATCACCACCCCCCCCCCTCCCTGCCCCACCACCCCTTTCAGTGTTTAGTCTGAATATGACCTTTATCCCCCATTGTTCAACGCTGGAAAAGCTACAATCGTGTTCACGTTCAACAACACGATAAGACATATCCAATCACGATGAACTGGTGGCAAACACGCAGCGGTACAATCCTGATGTGATTATGTGACATAAAGAGTACTGGATATTATGAAATATATATGGTATCCTAATGTAACATTAGACGACCTGATATTATATATTAAATTTATACATTGTATATGTCTTTTTAATGTAGCATTATGGGGACATCCCATGATATATTGCTGAAGGCACTCGGACTACATTCCATACGTCCTAAGATTGTGTCCGTAATAGCCTCCATCTGGATGAAATAAAAACTAAACGGATGAGATCACGCCCTTAGTTTTGATTATGATGTTGACTCGCCGTCACTCACCCATTGCATGGTGTCTACGAGCCTGTTTTTACAGCTTAACCAAGCATTAATAACCAACCTTATTGGTGATTTTGCCGTAAATGTTTGTGTCGCTCTGTCTTGTCAACTTTTTTTCTCATTTCTTCATTACAATACATAATCATGGCGCGACTTTGACTCAAAAAGACTGGAGGTGAGAGAAAATATGATGTCCTGTATATCTTTCTACAACTTGGGAAGCGAGTCATGAATTTATGTTCACTGTTTATAGATTGTATTTAAAATAGCATAACATAAGTATGACAAATACTAGCAATAATGAGTGAAGCATCTGTCATATACACATTTTATATTGGGGTTTAACAACACTTAAGTAGCCACGGTCATGTCATGACGGTTAATTTTACCGGTAGAGAAAGAGCCGGACAATCCGGAGAGAGCCCCAGTGCATTGACGAACAGCCGCCAAGTACTCCAATGTACTAACCCGGCGATAGCAGGATTAGCTGAGGTAGATGCACCGTGCAGCATCAAAGTACAGGATGCTTTAGTACACAACGACATCGGGCCTCCACGTGGGCAATCGGGATTAAGTGTCTTCTGCGTGGACTCAACACAGATGACGCTGATCATGATCGAACAGTTGACCTTTCGGTCTCTTGTCCGATGCTCTAGCCAATGAGTCAACACACATCCTGATCCTACACGTATGTAGCCTACATACTGAAAAATAGTGACACACAGTGAGATACTCTGTACAGGAAAATATTAAGGTATGGTGGACGAAAATATCGTGGCTTGCATACACCCCACCCCAACCACCCAACCACCCACCCACCCACACCCACCACCACCCCATGCCATCCATCTGAGCGTCCTGGCCAGACAAATTCTGTCTTCTCAAAACTTTCTTTAGATTCTAAACAGCCTATATTCTGCACTTTGTGACCTCGTTGATTATGGAGCGGTAAATAAATGAAGCCGACAGCTTGAGGTTGTGAAACCGTTTTCATGTTATTCCTATTACATCTGAATATTTTTATTGTTTCAATTGCCCATTAAATACCTACACTGCCCAACGGCCATTGATAGGAAGCATTCCACCAGGAACCACTTTAAGACTTTGTTTCCATATTTTGATCATCTTCTATTTAGTGGTGGTGCCACATTACGTAAAAGGGTAAGGTGGAAACAACGCATCAATTACAATGTTTTTGTCGATACATTTGTACAATACCCAATCCAATTCACGACAGACACGTGTTATAAAGTCTACAACTTTGCAAGACTTGGTTTACTTTTACCAAACACATGTACCACTGCATGTCATTGGGCAAGCATAGGCGCACGGGCCGTAGGGGGCTGGAAGATTTTGCCCGAAAAGTGATTCAGCGGGCACCGTCGAGGCCACTCCCTCCCCGTTGGTGAGGTCCGAGGAGTCTTCTCAGAGAAATTTAAAACCATGCGGTGGCATGAGGCCGATCCTAGTGCTCCACCCACCAACCGGCTGCCTTTCCGACCTTGTAATTAAGGAGGAAACCAGTCACTTTTTGGGGCCATATATATATATTTTTGTGCAAGTTCAACCCCCTACTACCCCACCCAAAACTCACACACACGATTCAAGAAAAAGCCAATTTTGAGGGCTGTTTTCAATTTTTTTGTTCGGACAGACAAAGGTCGAATGTTGCATAGTGAAAATAGATTCTTTCGAGTAGTTTTGATAATTTTTGGGGGGCAACCAAAACTTGCCTGAACTTGCCTGGTAAAAATCGATTATTCCGAGTAGTTTTCATATTTTTTTCGGGCAACCCAAAACTTGCCAGAAAAAAATGAAAACAGCCAGAATTTTTTTTTCCAAACCAAGGGCGAGAGGGGGGGGGGGGGGTGGGGGCAGCCTTCCACCCCCGCCCAGCCCATGCTGACAAACACGTTTCGCATGTGACTAACACGTGCACAAAATGATTTGGCATCAGACTTGATTGTTAAAAAATTCGCTGGAGTGTCTCCATATAATATAGCATATCTTTCGGAATAAGTTGACTGCTGCCTGAAGGAGTGACAAATGTATTATAGCAGAATGATGGCAGCTAGACTGCAACTAAAAATATATAAATTTAGTAGGAGTATAGCTCGCAATCTTCAACACCTATCTGGATGACCCTGCGAATAACCCCGAAGTAATGTCATAGTCACGTTACCGGGATCGTCATTTTGGTTGTCATGGTAGCGCACGTGAGCGGCCATCGTGTGACGTCATCCCCATAGTAATATGTGGTGTTAGTGCGCATGCACAGCACTTGTTGTTGTGGTAATAGACGTTTCCGTCGTCCATTTTGTATACTGGAGGCCGCCATCTTGATTTATATGGCGACAAATGGTTGCTATGAGCTGGAAGGCTTCTTATAAGATGGGGGTATGTTCTGGGGTATGTTCGATTGAATTTTATTCCATATCACGGAATCCTATTTACGGAATCGACTAGGAATCCTATTTTACGGAATCGGTTAGGAATCTTTTTTTCTTCGTATGTGTCTAGGTGCGGTATGTGATTTACGCACATAATGCATTTTCACACAGGCACATATCGGCACATTCAGAATGGCCTAATATGTCGTATGTGATGTGCTCACATTATGTACTAGGCCACCACCGCATTCCATCAGACACCAACCACACGTTCCGTGGAATCCTTTACACAGAATCCATTTCTAGTGGCTGGTCGTGGAATCCTTTTTTAACGAGACGAGTCGAAGATTAGAGGGGATATTTACTCCTGAAGTAATTATCTCATTACTCTTGTTACTCCAAACAGATTAGTTGAGGAGTCGTAGGACTATTTACTCCTAAGAGTACTTATTCTCATCGCTCTTAAGTTCATTTGACAAAATCACTAACCACCTTCCAAGAAATCCCAATCTGACTAGAAACCAGAATCCTTTTTTACCGAGATGAGTCGAAGAGTAGAAGGAGTATTTACTGCAGCAGTAATTTTTTTCGTATGGCTCCTCTTGGTCTAAACAGAGAAAGCCAAAGGCCATTGGCGCTTCCATTTAGTCAAGGGACTGTATAGACAGATATGGGTTATAGGTTTTGGGGGTGATCTAAAGTAGCAGGACTAGTAGAAGTAGCAGTAATATCGGTAGTATTGGCAGTTTTAGAAGTAGTAGGGCCCGTAGTAGAATTAGTAGTAGCAGTAGTAGTGTTGGTAGTAGTAGTGCTAGTCTTTGGTAGGTAGTAATATTGGTAATGGTAGTGGGTAGTAGTAGTGTCAGTGGTAGTAGCAGTAGCAATAGTAGTAGTATCAGTAGTAGTTGTAGTAGTACCAGATAGTAGTATCAGTAGTAGAAAAGCAGTAGTGGTATAAGGGATAAAAATAGACCAACAGGCTTACAGACAGTTCATCCTATACGGCTTTACCAGACAACGAAACATACCTACAAAACCACCATAACCAAACATTACATACGACCTATTCCAACCACACAATGACATAAGGTATTAGATGGATGAGCGTTGCTAAGTGCTAATAGTAGACCAACATAGGTATAAACAACCCATCCTACTATACTGTACTAGCCAACCAAGCTTACCCACACAACACAACATAACCTAACATTACGTACCAACCAAACGGTCATATCAGGCAACTGGTGTATTAGCAGTAATAAGAACTAAAAGCGGACCAGCAACGGTACAACAACCCAGGTCAAGAGGACAGGTGGGTATACAGCCATACATAGACGGATATGGGTAGACTGGAGTAGATAGCAGTGATATCACCACAGAACAGTCTAAGAAAGATTTGAATCCACTAAGGTACACGGGTAGAGTAGCTTGGGGAAGTCAGGAATATCCAAAAATATGTAGACTAGATAGGACAGCAGTCATATCACAGGTAGAACCGGCCAAAGAAGGAATGAATCAACTAAGGTAAGGGCCATTCAGAGGCAGGTACGGATAATCATTAATTAGTACACTACAGCATTTAGAAGTCATTACACAGGCAGTACAGACCCCTGTATGATGGGAATAGGTTATAGGATAAACTGTAGATGCTCTAAGTAGTCAGGAATGGGTAGTAGTAAGTACGCATACGTAGTGGGATTAATAGTCGTAGTAGTACTAGTATTAGTAGGGGGTAGTAGTAGTATTAGTAGTAGTAGGGAAGGTTGTGGTGGCTGGTGCAGTATTAGTAGCAGTAGCAGCTGTAGTGACAGTAGTAGTACTAGTAGTAGTCTTTCCAGTAGGGTTCTAAGAGAATTCGGTAGGAGGTATGTCTGTAAAAGTGAGGAGCCGTACCGGGTCTGTTTCGGTGATTTCCGGTGATTCTCGGGCTCATTTCGGTAATTATAGGTAAGAACCAAAGGTTCTGGCTCGAGGGACATACTCTAGTATAATCGAGCACATCCCATAGGGACTTTATAGCACTACGTGACACTATTTAGATCAAAATTCTAAGAGAATCTGTACCAAAAAAGGTCCGTGCGACCGCTTATTAGAACGAGCTTATTGAGCTCGTTCCATGATAAGTTGCATAATATGGTTTTCTTGATAATATGCAGGTTTGGAATGAATGCAAGTCCTCAGAAAAAGTAGTCCCTCTGGACTATACTTTCGCGGAATTATAGTCCCAGGTCTAACATTTCTAGGAATAAATGTCAGCAGGACTACTATTTCTAGAAATGTTAGGCCTATGACTATAATTCCGCGAAATTATAGACCAGAGGGACTACTTTTCCCGAGGACTTTTCACACATGTACACGGCTCTGGTCGATTTATCAATAATATTCAAATGAATCACATATGGTGGCTTTGAAGCAATCTAACAATTTAATACAGGTTTTGGGTTTTTCTTAGAGTTGTTATAGAGCACTAGGTGACTTGGTACGGCATCAGTAATTTCTTGTTACATAATTTTGGGGGGCTGATAAAAAATGACGGAGCTGAATATGGATCTTGGGCCAACTGGCCTCGAGCAGATGTAAAGCCTGGTTGAGCATAACTGGGTTTCTCTAAGGTTTGTTATAAATCACTAGGTCATTTCTTGTTACAGAATTTGGGGGAGGTAGGGGAGGGGTGGGGGCTGATAAAAAAACAATGGAGCCGAATATGGATCTTGGGCCAACTGGCCTCGTGCAAATGTAAAGCCTTGTTGAGCATAACTGTCCAGTATTTATGTGTGTAATTATCACTAAAAAACTAGAAGTAGATGGAACTATTTTGTTTAATATAACATATAATTTCATACTTATTTGTCATGAAATGTTGAACAAAGAAATAAAATAAATAAGGAACAGAGAAAACGTACATAATAATAAACGTATTTTCAATAATAAACGTATTTTCATATATTTTCTAAAGTTGAACGAATTAACAACATTGCACAAACAGCTTTCATAATTATTAAAAATATAAATTCAAATTTAAAATCGCAGCAATCTGAAAATACTCTTGGTTTCCAAGAAGGAATATTTTGAATCAATGTTTTTCAGGAGAGGGCACTACATTACAGTTGCTGAAGTGGAAGGAAATGTTTTCTGGAAGTAACTTTTAATTCAATTGTTTATTTATATATTGGTGATCACGATCACTTTTAGCATTGATGGTTATATCGTGCCCACGGCATGGGCATGAAGTGAAGTTTGGCCAATCATTTATACCTATGTGCCCGCTTTAGGTTGTTTTTAGCCCAAGCTTTGGATACCAGGTCCTATTTTTCCAGAGAACAAAATTTGTTAACCACAATAAACAAGCACAACTTCAACCGCCCGAGGTTCCCAAAAGGAGTAATTCAGCAATTAATGTGGAAACTGGATAAAACAGTCCGTTTTTGTTTAGCAGTAAAACGTTACTAAAAGTCCGTTCTGTTTATGCGGTGTGGTAAGAGCGTTTTGCGCGTGAATATTCATTCTAGTTCACGTGTACGTCTCTGTTTCGAGGTATCGGGCGTTTCCGAATCGAAATTAAATACCTGCATAATATGCCGAGTCGCCGACCGTTTTGCGTGTGCTCGGCATAGTGAGGTCACTAAATAAGCTCGCGGCTAGTACATTAAATGTCATGTCCATCACATGGAGTCAAATAGTTAATATATTAAATGAATGAATGAATGGAGCTTTATTTTGCAGAATACGGAAATACAGTTTCCATTAAAATACCGATAAGAATCAAAAAGGTGTACATTGCATGAAAATGACATAGCCAGGGAGAGACGCCCTGCCATTTCCATATATAGGCCTATATGAAGAGCAACCCGAAAGTGTGAGATGGCTCCTTTGGTGAAGATTCCGTATAGTAGTAATGAGGGTCTAATCAAAAGTGCTCGATTTGAGCTTCATCGAAGGCTTTCGTGGTTGCTTCGTGGCTCCCTCCCCTTTTCATAGCAAAAGCCTGGCGGTTAGAGTTTGTGAGTAGAAATGGCGGAAATAATTGCTTATTTGTTGCGTTAGTATGTTTTCGGAGGGTAGGTGTGGTGGGTAGATCTGGTAGGTCAGGTTTAGATTCACAATAGTTATATAGTATCAGGGTCGAGAAGTGTTTAGCCCAAGAACATTAGGTTTCACTAGGGAAAAAAATCGGAGAAAGCTGATTTTTTCAGGGAATGTCGAGTACATGTCACTGAACGATTAGACAAAAGTCCCCTAAAATCCCAGTTGAGCTTTTTTTTCTACAGCCTTTTTTCGAAAACGCGTTTGAAAAAAATCAAAAAAAATCGCACGAACTTTGTAACCTCGAATTGATCCAACTGTATTTTTTGTTTACGCGTATTTCGAGCTACATAATGTCTAATATACATTTACCTAGAGGAAAATGTGCATTCTGCGACAATTTCTGCGAAAAATTATTGAAAATTCACAAAAAAGTATCGGATTTACGCAAAAAATTACGATTTTCCTAACGGATTTGCCCAAAGGGTCGTAGTACAGAACGAGATGTTAGTTGGACAGACGATAAAAAATCCACCACCATTTGAAGACTTTTATCATTGCTTACAAAATAGACATTATGGAAGACCCCCTCTGCTTCTGGCCGAGTTTCCCTTTTGGCATAAAATTCGTCAGCATGAGAACTCAACTATTTTCGGGCTTGGGACCGAACAGACACGTCTGTGTCTGGCAGCATTAGATCAATAAATAATATTTACAGAATGTACAAAAATCAATAAATAATATTTACAGAATGTACAAATCAATCAACATGGATTAAGTTACATTGACTATTATCAACGCTATATACAGAAATGACATGACCTATATACATATTATTCATCGAACTCAGAAATTTCCGACAGGACAGTGTTTCTGTGGTTGTTACAAGAATCCGAACTGCAATTACACAAACCTGAGCAAGAGAGTCCTGCCTTCTTACACCCACACCTTTTTGTACAAGCACTCTTGCAACCACAACTGATCAGATTCAGTAGGTTATCGGGGGCACATGGCTTTGTGGCTGCAGTCGGTACAAGAAGTCCATTGTCTAGCGACCACCCCCAATCCGTCGGAGGAAGCGAAGTGCCCAGCCATTGTTGGACCTGGAGATAACATCTGTAGACATGTTGTTGTGCAGCATCGCTGCTTGGTGGGAGTGAAGCTAGGTCGATGGGTTTATTCAGTTTAGATTTTGCTTTAACGCTTGTAAGTGACATATCTATATTGGTCGAGAGAGGAAACAGTTTTACTCCCGTATAAGATCAGGAGAAGTTGTTCCCCGGCAGCGGCTACTGCACTTGGTGTACTGTCATCCGCCAAAATTGTGTTGACATACTGTTGTGAGTCGCTAGTAACATCGGAGACAATTGTACTGAATACTTTCTTCTTACCAACTCGAAAGAGTGCAGAAGTAGTGTCACAACCACTGAAAGAATGTGCTACAAGGAGGTTGCTTCTATGGTCACCCATTTTAGTTGCTATTTCACTAACTGAAACTAGTAAGTTTGGGGTAATGGAATACATCATGTGAATATTACATCCCGGTTGAACTCGAGAGGTAAGAATGACTAACAAGTCTGTGTCTGTTCCCACAACGACAACATTGTTGTCATCTTGAGCGATGTCAAGTGCAGTTTCGGCTATCAGTACATCAGCATCAGCCTCGGCCTGCTTGGACTGAATATTGATAGCAGATAGCTCCTGCATTAGAAGATCGATCAGTTGGGTTTTGTTCTTGGCATTTGCAAGGAAATCGGATTGGGGTGTGGTGGCTGGTAACTCGGGTGAGATATTGATATCAATGGAATACCTGTCTTTAGATCTACGGGCTTGTTCCATGCCCTTTGTCGACATTGTACAAGCATAACCATTAAAAACAACCACGACGTTCGCCCCAAAATGTCTCACTAGATAATTGGAATATGATGTACATATGTCCTTATATGACGACTGTTTAGGCCATACAACTGCCCTCAATAAAAATCCACCATCTACAACAAACAGAGAATGTTCTGGGATTTTAGTTTGCTCGGAACCGTATGTTTTGAGGATCTTACCGAGCGTGCTTTTCTGTGTCTTCCTCATTCCAGCAGAATCAAACAATGCTGGTGGTTTCGGGGCGAGTTCATATTTGAGATACTCTTCCATCTCTGCTTGTGACTGAATAACACATGTGATGCGGTTGAACAGAATTGTGGGGTCAATCACTACCTTACTTCCACGGACTTTGATGCTATTTGCCATCGATGCGAAAGACTTCACAGTGTCAACACGTCGTAGTTTGATGCTGTTGAACGTTTTGCTTACAACATTCGATACGCAACATTCACCAATTTTGCGAACTTGGTCACAGTTCACAGTTTCGTCGGCCACAAGCCCGGTCGCTATAGAGACTAATTGTAGTGGATCTCTATTCTGAAAGGGGGAATGCACTCTGAGCCAGTTCAATAATTTGGTGATATCATTGGCATCAGTCAATTGTGAACTTTGACGGAGATCCCGATGTTGTTCGCCATGACCAGTGTGAACATGAACAAAATTTTCGAGAGCATTACATATCGGAAGGCAAAGAGGTAGTTCATGTCCCCATTTCGCAACAGTGCTATCGGTTATTCCCCTGCCATGTGTGAGACCACCAGGGAGCTTGAACATTCTCATTAAACACTGCTCTATGGTCTGATCAGAATATATCCTGTCCCAGAATTTATCTGAGCGCCTTATGGTAAAGTAACCTTTCTCAGTGAACAACTTCAAATCATCCTGTTGCATTATTTCTGTTAGCTCATTCATCTGCTGCAAATAGAGATGAGAACTTTTTGCGTATGCAAAATGACCACCTGCGTGAAATACTGGAATCATATTGCGAACACAATATGTGTAGAGTTCCCAGTCGCCTGTGCGCTCTGCTCCCAAGAACAACTGGAGAAGACCTATTTGCTCGTAGTATTGTACCCAAAGCTTTCCTGTGCGTCCTACGGACGCATTCTGGAGCAGTTCGTGTAATTTTGACAGTAGATGGTTGACACTTTCTTGATTGACAGCGTCAGCTGTTGTACAGTCACCTCTGGCAAGTCCACAGAATATTTCATTGACTTCTGTGCAGTCTATGTTATCTAGTGTTCGGCTTTCTTCAAACACAAGTTTTGTAATGGCAATTTGTGTTAGCAAATGGGCACGAACTGCTCTTGAATATGCATGACCACTGATCAAATGATGGATTGACCCACCAGCATAAACAGTCCCCCAAAGTTATTTTGCATCAAATTAAAGAGCGTTGTCTGTACAATACAAATTTGTTTATGAGTACACATCAAGGGCGTGCACACATTACATGCCAATGCATCTTGAGCGTAGGCGAACACCACATTATGTGATTTAATCGAACATGGAAATTGAAACAATGATGCTATAATACGGTATTTGAATGAGAAAAGTCGATGCCGTTTGAATTTGAGTTTAGGGGGTATGGTTAATATTTCACACGTTTCACCAGTTCATTATGGAATAAATGACTATTGTTATATATCATTATAAAGCCACTGCTTTTCTGCAATTTTTGATATATAATTTAACTCCCAAAGTAGTCGTAGATTTGATTTAATGGACGTTGTGTACCGTTGTGTGTATGAAAACAATAAATTTTTTTTCGTAATTTTGTACATTTTCGTGAATATTTCACCATTGAGTGTGAGGATTGGTACAAAGTTGGCATTTTCTGTTGGGGATATGTATTCTCAATATAATTCAGCACGATATTTATGATTCTCACCCTACTTTGGCGAATAAGAATGAGAAATATGGAGCTGGGTCGAATTTTTTTAAAATTTTTTTTTTTCATCAAAAAAACGCTATAACTAAAAAAGCTCAACTCGGATTCGCGGGGACTTTTCACACTCTATCCGCAATGTGTGTCCCGGAAACATATAAAAAAATCAGCTATCTCCGATTTTTTTCCTTACTTTCTCATTTTTATGTCTAATGTGCCTGGACTAGTTGGTCTAAACAGAACAAGAGTTCGTATACCATTATGTAGACCAAAGATATTAAAACAAATAACTCACTGTGCTGTTATTTCTTCAAATTATTTCCCGTCACAGGGGGTTAACGGGGCGTTGTAAAATAACGTAAAGAGGGTCCCTATATGAGATGTTGGCTACATATCGTAACACCTTGCCGATTACAGAATCTGTGTTGGGTTGATGGGTTGAGTATTACCCTGGCGGACGAAATGCGTGGATTCTGTGATTCGATATCAGTACTGATGTGGCATCTACAGGGGTCTGTCTGTTCAGATTTTGGTCTGTGTTGGTAGTGTGGCGTGTTGGTAGAGTTGGGGACAGGGCGCTGTTTCCATGTGATGGTATAGCTTGTCAGATCCCATGAAAACGGCTCATTGAAATGGAAACAGAACGATCTGTACCAGATGGAGTCATCCTTTGAATTGTAACGAGGGAAATCATAATGCCAGCGCACTTTTTTTTCAGCGGACCAGGGTCAATCCAAACAAATACACCCAATGCTATACTATCAGATGAAAATAGCGAACTGGCCCCAATTCTGACAACACACCAGACTACCAACAGAGAGCAAAATCTTGAACCTGCAGACCCCTACAACTGCAACGTCAGTACTGATATCAGATCCCCGAATCAACGCATATCGTCACGCCAGAGCAATACTTAACACAGCACCGACCCTGTTTTCATTTTGAGTCTTTCCAACACCAGTGAGGTGTTATGATACACAGTCAACATTTTATATAGACACTCTTTAAATTATTGTACAACGCTCCATTAACCCCTCGTAAAAGGAATATATTTAAACAAATGAAAACACAGTGGATTAGTGTTTTTAATATCTCTGGTCTACGCAATGGCATACGAACTCTTGTTCAAGTTAACCCAGTACTTTTCGACACTGATACTATATTAATATCGGAAATCTAAACCAGGACTGTTATTTGCGTGCTAATTCCTATTCTTTGTCCGTACCCTCAGCAGAATCTGGAAGATAAAAATGGCTATTACTGTTTACATAAATGACGTAAGTCAATACATTTCAAACCTACCAATACGCTAAATGAGTGGAACTCTACCCGACGCACCAAGTCGCCTGATCTACCCGCTACACCTACTCGCCGAAAATACACTGACGCAAAAATCAAGCAATTTTACCCATTATTTCTACCAAAAACATCTTCCCGGCTGGCTTGTACTATAAATAGGAGTGGGGCACGATGCAACCATAAAAGCCTCCAATGAAGCTGGAACCGGTTTGGCCGTCATAATTAGCAACTTGCATATTACAGAGTTTTCGTTCTTTCCCCTTGGGGATTTGGAATTGGAAAGAGTTTCACACAAGAGGATGACCTAATCCCATCTGGACAGTTGCAATAAACGGGATTATTCAATGCGACATATAAGTGTTTTATTACCAGGAACAACATGGTCAATGGATGATAGAAAACCTATTCTTACATATTCTATCGATCATTGAATGTTTTGTGATGTTTGCCTAATAAATGTCACACAGATATTTCTTAGATTTCAGTGATATTTCGATATTTCTTACATTTCAAATATCGATATATTTCTCGCATTTCAGTGACATCCACGTGTTGAATAAAACCAATGATTCCAGTAAGGCTTGTAATTTTCTACCTTTTTCTCTCAGTTTAGTTTATTTAACTTCTGTGTAGCCCAAAAGAATGGGATTACACCTTCATAAAAACAATAAACATATTTGATCAACAAACAAAGAATACCGATAAACACATTCAGAGCTCTCTCTCTCTCTCTCTCTCTCTCTCTCTCTCTCTCTCTCAATGTCACTTCTTCTCTACTCGCACAAAAATCATGCTTTCTTCACACATCTTTGAAAACTCACAAATGCTTTTTCAAAGAAACGTGCTTTCACTAAAAGATAAGCACAATTTTATGATAGAAATTCACTGGAAATTTTTTTTAAGATATAGAAAGAAAATCACCAAATGCATTCTGATTGAAAAGAAAGAAACACTGATTGTTTAACTTGTTTCTGAATGGGAGTAACTTTTTCCTCCTCGCTCAACACGAAGCAAAATTAAAAGAGTCCGAGCAGAGCTGGGGGTGGGGGCGTTCACCCACGAAAGGAGGAAACAAAATTTCGGAGTCAAGTTATTTATCCTCTTACGACATTCAGCCTAAATGAGTGAAGTATTCATTATTTATTTCTTTACCGTCGCATAATCTCTGAGTAATATCGTCTTTGGTGGTCCAAACTAAGAACCACATCCTTCCATCGTTATCCCTCCCTGTGTGCGCAGGTATCACGTCGAACGGCGATAGGAGTCTAGTTGGGGTCTCCTTCTGCGTGTGTGTGTGGGTTTTCATTTCTGAATATATCTAGTTTGTTTTTTTTTGATTATATCACATACAAATTGTAGCCCCCCCCCCCCCTCCCCAAAAAAAGAAGAAGAAACAAAACTTAAGGTGGGGAAGTGGGAAGGGGAAGGCGACTTGATGAAGTAACTCACATTCTCACATTACGTTTGTGTATAGTGTAATGTATTTTTAAAAAAACGACTCTTCAAATTTTCGGCTGGTCTGAAGTGCAAATGAAATTTCCTGTGTGAGGTGTGTGTGTGGAGGGGGTGGGGAGGCACCTATTTACGCATTTCTAAGCCTGGTTGACCTGATTTTTGTTTGTCGCACAATAACAGATCGTTCACTTTCAATCACATCAGTTAAACAAATATTAAATACAATCAATTAAAATGTAGGGAGAGCTTAGATGTTTTTAATGACTGAGTTGGGGTGCGGTGGCTCAGTAGGTAGAGCTGCAAGCCGAGAGGTCCTCGGTTCGAATCTCACCTGCGGCAACCGCGTTGTGTCCTTGGGCAAGACACTTCACCCCCATTGCCTACGTGGGGGCGTGGTGGCGTTGTGTACTAAGGCGTACTGCACGTCGATGGTCCACGTGTCTTCAACCAATGCTAACCCTGCTTGTGTGGAGTTAGTATGTTGGGGAGCTGACAGTTGCTCGCCGTCGCTCGGTGGTTCTCTCCGGGTACTCCGACTTCCTCCACCCGTAAAACTGTCGTGGTCATGATTAGCCATTGTGCATAAATATGTGACCTTAAAACACCGATAAATATAAATAAATATAAATGACTGAGTTAAGACAAGGGCGGAATTACAGGAGGGGTCGTGAAGCATTTTGGATTAACAAACTTCAAACACTAGAACCCAATGGGCTCAATAGACAAGAATAATTCCAAATATTCTCATTTATAAACTTGCTGAACGGGGGGAGGGGAGTGGGGGGGGGGCGGGGGGGGATATAAATTAGTGTACAGAGCAATTACACCTAAACACGCATTGGTGTTGAACATAGCGTGTATATGTTGTGAGATTATGATCATTTGGTATATGTCAGTGCGTACATCATGTGTATGTGGTGTGGGGGGGGGGGGGGGGGAGTATGGAACCCTAGCCTACGATTGTCGGTGTAGACATTATAGGAGGGATTGCCCTTAGATCAGTGGTGGAGGGCATATATATGCTGCAATAGTGGGTGGGGACAAGACATTTACACACCCTGGAAGGATCGTCCGGGGGGGGGTGGGGGGGTTATTACTACGCAAGGAGGGTATAAAAAAATTATATTTTCCATCAACGGTATTGATGTCTGATTGACGCGGGTTGGGTACTGGGGCGGAGATATGGAGGCGCGCTTTTAAATGATTGAATGATTCGGGCCAAGGAGTGGTTGGATGTGTGAATACGGTATACGAACTTACTTGCCTCTGCCTCTGTTACCAGGGCGAGGTTTTAGAAATAGTGTCTAATTCATATTTGTTTTTTACGTAATAACGCGGAACATATCTTTACTTGTTGCCACCCAAGGAAGATATACGGTATTTTTTCATAATTTACACTTGAATACAAAAAGCAAAGTGAAGCGCGGAACATATCTTTACTTGTTGCCACCCAAGGAAGATATGATACAGTTATTTTACGCGTAATAGACTCGGATACGGGGAACAACATGAAACGGGGAACATATCTTTACCACCCAAGGGAGATATGATACGGTGGTTTACAAGCAATACACTTGAATATGGAGAACAACGCGTTTGAACAATTCGGGTCAAGGAATGGTTGAATGTGTGAATACTGCCTGCGAACTCGCTTCTGCCTCTGTTACCAGGGCGAGGTTGAGATAAATGATTGAATGCTTCTAATTCTTAGGCTGAGAACAAAAAATGCGCTCAATAACGCGGAATATATCTCCACTCGTTACCACCTAAGGAAGATATGATACACCTAAACACGCATTGGTGTTGAACATAGCGTGTATATGTTGTGAGATTATGATCATTTGGTATATGTCAGTGCGTACATCATGTGTATGTGATGTGTGGGGGGGGGGGGGGGAGTATGGAACCCTAGCCTACGATTGTCGGTGTAGACATTATAGGAGGGATTGCCCTTAGATCAGTGGTGGAGGGCATATATATGCTGCAATAGTGGGTGGGGACAAGACATTTACACACCCTGGAAGGATCGTCCGGGGGGGGGGGGGGTTATTACTACGCAAGGAGGGTATAAAAAAATTATATTTTCCATCAACGGTATTGATGTCTGATTGACGCGGGTTGGGTACTGGGGCGGAGATATGGAGGCGCGCTTTTAAATGATTGAATGATTCGGGCCAAGGAGTGGTTGGATGTGTGAATACGGTATACGAACTTACTTGCCTCTGCCTCTGTTACCAGGGCGAGGTTTTAGAAATAGTGTCTAATTCATATTTGTTTTTTACGTAATAACGCGGAACATATCTTTACTTGTTGCCACCCAAGGAAGATATACGGTATTTTTTCATAATTTACACTTGAATACAAAAAGCAAAGTGAAGCGCGGAACATATCTTTACTTGTTGCCACCCAAGGAAGATATGATACAGTTATTTTACGCGTAATAGACTCGGATACGGGGAACAACATGAAACGGGGAACATATCTTTACCACCCAAGGGAGATATGATACGGTGGTTTACAAGCAATACACTTGAATATGGAGAACAACGCGTTTGAACAATTCGGGTCAAGGAATGGTTGAATGTGTGAATACTGCATGCGAACTCGCTTCTGCCTCTGTTACCAGGGCGAGGCTGAGATAAATGATTGAATGCTCATAATTCTAAGGCTGAAAACAAAATTTGCGCATAAAACGCGGAATATATCTCCACTGTTACCACCTAAGGAAGATCTATCCATACTTTACAATTAAAAACAGTGAACAACGTGTAATGCGGAACATATCTTTACTTGTTGCCACCCAAGGAAGATATGTATCGGCGATTTTATAGACGGGTTCGTGATTAGGAGCTAGGCGGCCACTTGCCAAATAATAAATTGATCTGTAAGACGTACGCGTATCTCAATCAATTTTATAATTCCCATTCAACAATTAGGATCTGTGTGACGCTAAAGTTTGCGTTCCCATGACGCGATACACATTGGTACGGCACTTAACGTAACGGAATAAGTATTAGTCAAAAATGAAAGCCGCTTAGAAGGAAGTAAACTTCCGAGCATGACGGCAATTTGACGAAGTTATATAAAATATATATATATATATATATATATATATATATATATATATATATATATATATATATATATATATAAGAAAAAAATATTAAAGTTCAAAACAAATACAACGACATCACTGACTATATTCCTGCTAGCGCTTTCACCGCTCTGCATGCGGATCTTCAGGCATTTTTATTTTTATAAAATACGTTATACAAATATTTACAAAATAACGTTATGACGTAAACCACTGGGTGTGGTGTATCGATTTTGGAGACGTTGTTCCAGAAACTGCATATGCAATAATTATTTCATACATTTGAACAGAGGCGTGTTGATCCTTTAAGAAATTATAACGAAATTAACATAACAAATAAAATAATGATGTTTCATTTATCCTAGAAATTAAGTTATAAAGGTTGTGGGCTCCGAAAAAAACCGGTATATTTATTTCCCACAGATGCTTCCCACTCCAACTCTCTATATATTACTATGTTGGTAATACCCATATTTCTGCATAATGTAAGGGAATGAACTCCTTACTCCCGACTCTAGCTCGAACCCCCGAGAGTGTTTGTCATTCTCGGGGAGTCGAGCCGGACTCGGAGCAAGCGCCACTGTACATGTAACTCTCTGGCTAAGGGAGAAGAAAAGGTTGGGTAAGTAGAATCTCGTGGTGTCGAGCTGGAGTCTGAGTAAGGCGCTCACAGCCATAAATTTAAATTATGTAGAAATATTGGTATCGTGAAGATAATAAGGAAACATTCGTGAAAAAACACATATATTCAGAGTCCATAGACTTTAATTCTAGTATGAAGGCAACATCATTATTTTATATGTTATGTTTCATAGAAATAACACTATCGGCACAGTAAGTCTTTGTGTATAGACCCCTACTTACCCAACCTTTTCTTACATGAACAATGACGCTTGCCCCGAGTCCGGCTCGACTCCGCGGGAATGATAAACACTCTCGAGGGTTCGAGTTGGAGTCGGAGTGAGGAGTTCATTCCCAAACATTATGCAGAAATATGGGTATTATCAACATACAAATATACAGAGATTTGGCGTGGGAAGGATATGTGGGGAAACAAATATACCGGGTATTTTCAGAGCCCACAACCTTTTTTAATTTAATTTCTAGGATAAAGGAAACCGCATTATTTTTTATATATTATGTTAATTTATACTAGTGATTAGTAATACCAGCGTGTTTTCATCAAGATATTCTCAATGTTCGCTTGGGAGAAAGTGATTTTACTGTTTAAACCGAGCAGCACTTTGAAGCCTGTATTGTTTAAAAGTATTAGGTTTGGGGGGGGGGGGGGGGGGGGGATATGAATTTGTTTTATGAAGTTTCTTAAAACCATGGTCGTATATACCTTTATTTTGAGACAAAATCAAATATTTCTATATCGGCCAAACTAAAATCTAATTGCGAAAACGCATTACATTGCATAAACAGCCAACTATATCAATTGCTCACATATAATTATATCTTACGTGACGAGAAGGAATTATTATTATTTTTTATACGCAGTCTACAGCCTTAATTTAACTCATGCACGTGATGTCGATCTATGTGGCTCGGCCGTTGTTCGTATCTCCCGTGAATTTACGGTTTGGGCTCATTCATGCAACGGTCAATTTAATGCTACTGGGTGGCGCTATTACAATCCAAACGTAATGTAATGCCTGTAGGTTAAAGCTTTAGATGGGTGGTGGTGGTAGTAGGGTGGGCACCCAAGGTTTTCAAATTATGCGCTATATTATTATTTTTATAGTCTTAACTTTGGAGGGGGGGGGGGTATAGATAATTAATCCATTTTAAATCGTTTGGGATGGCTCTTTTTATAATAGTAATTACCTACACCTGCTTGTTTTTATAAGGCTTTTGTCCATGTTCACTTGGGGGGGGGGGGGGGACTTCCTTTGTTGAGACCGAGGATGAGTTTAAGTAATGTAATATAATGGGGATGATTGTAAGCATTAGTTTGGTGTAGGGGGTGACGGGAGGGGGGTGGGTGGGTTGGATGACCAGCTCATTAAGAATTATCTATTTGTTCATCCTTATAATTCCTATTTTAATTCTTTATCTAATCGTACAATTTTTCCTTATTACAGGAGTGGCGTCAACGGGACACATAATGGCTACGGATTCCCGGGGGGGGGGGGGGGGGGATTAAACCACGGAGTTACAAAAGTATAGTCTCTCTACGGATAACTTGACTTTATTTATCGGAATATCATGCTTGACTCCGTTTACGTCGGATTAGTTCTCTGTTCAAGAACGCTTGCATCGGATCCAGCTCGACTCCAGGAGGTGTCGAGCTGGAGTCTGAGTAAGGCGCTCACAGCCATTAATTTAAATTATGCGGAAATATTGGTATCGTGAAAATAAATATAAATAGATGGTTAACATAGGAAAATTCGTGGAAAAACACATATATTCTGAGTTCATAAACTTTACTTCTAGTATAAAGGCCATATCATGGTATTATATGTTATGTTTCATAGAAATAACACGATTGGCACAGTGAGTCTTTGTGTATAGCCCCCTACTTACCCAACCTTTTCTTCTCCCTTAGCCAGAGAGTTACATGTACAGTGGCGCTTGCCCCGAGTCCGGCTCGACTCCACGAGAATGACAAACACTCTCGGGGGTTCGAGCTAGAGTCGGGAGTAAGGAGTTCATTCCCTTACATTATGCAGAAATATGGGTATTACCAACATAGTAATATATAGAGAGTTGGAGTGGGAAGCATCTGTGGGAAATAAATATACCGGTTTTTTTCGGAGCCCACAACCTTTATAACTTAATTTCTAGGATAAAAGAAACATCATTATTTTATTTGTTATGTTAATTTCGTTATAATTTCTTAAAGGATCAACACGCCTCTGTTCAAATGTATGAAATAATTATTGCATATGCAGTTTCTGGAACAACGTCTCCAAAATCGATACACCACACCCAGTGGTTTACGTCATAACGTTATTTTGTAAATATTTGTATAACGTATTTTATAAAAATAAAAATGCCTGAAGATCCGCATGCAGAGCGGTGAAAGCGCTAGCAGGAATATAGTCAGTGATGTCGTTGTATTTGTTTTGAACTTTAATATTTTTTTCTTATAACTACCAGCACAAGGATTTGTTTATAAACTTCTGATATATATATATATATATATATATATATATTTATATATATATATATATATATATATATATATATATATATATATATATATATATATATATATATATATATATATATATATATATATATATATATATATATATATATATATACCTCAATATATATATATATATATATGTATCCCTCGTATCCGTGTTAACGCATTTGTTGCAAGACGGACCTATTATTAGGGGTGGGTCCCCCCTCCTCCACACCATTGCAATGTATAATACAAGTTTCTTCCTGCCAACTTTCGACGCTTTCGTGGCAGGAAGGGCTTGTCTTTTGTCTTGTGAGTGCCACAGTCTTGTATCAATGGTACACAATTCTTGATGAATCTTGCGAAACTCGCACTTCCCATGAGCAGTCCTTGCTGTGAAATGAGAAAATACACCGGCTCAAGTGTGCCCCAAACATTGGTGATACAGTCCCCCTCAACTATTCATTTTATACTGATAGTCCACTACGTGTAAAAAGATAATTTTCGACTTTTTAAGCAGCCTAGAAACTCTACTGCTATATAAACACGTTAGTTATTTTGTATATATTTTATCATCTTCATCTCTCTTTTAGTGTCTCTTGTATCTTTTTCTGTCACGTCTGAAACTTCAACACTCTTTACTCTAGACTATATCATTTGTTTTTATGCCAGCTTGAATACATTTTGCATCCGATATTACAATTATATCCCATGTGCTCACTTGAACTATACCGTGCCCGGATAGGGAATTATAACCATGCAGTTTATTCTAGCAGCTTAAGGCACTGCATGGCGAAAGATAGATCTACATGCATCTTAATTTACTTGTTCTTGCGTCTCAGTGGTGTCGATCTGCATGAAAGCTTCACTGTCATGTTTGCTCTGTTCATTGGGCAATCCAATGTGCTTATTGACCCCCACTCTGTAAATTCTACTGAACTAATTCCACATCGCTACAGTTCTTTGAATGCTTCGAAGGCTTTGTCATTATTCAAAGTAGCAACTACTTCTTTCCTATTATCGTCGTTTTTCTTCTTTCTGACCATAAGCTTATTATTGTCCGGTGACATTGAAAGTAACCCTGGTCCAAATTCTCTTAATTCAGATCACAATCAGAATACTCTAAAAATTGTTAATCTCAACATTCAAAGCCTCAAACCTAAACTGGATATTGTACAATGTGAATTTGCACCAATTTATATTGTGGCCTTGAGTGAGACATGGCTTCATAACAATGACACCTCATCCGATGTCCAACTCCATGGGTTCCATGAACCAATGCGATTCGATCGCTCTTCAAGGGGAGGTGGGGGTGCCATTTACATTAAAGAGGGTATTTCGTTTCGACATAGATCGGATCTTGATACACCGAATACGGAGTGTATATGGGCTGAAGTATTTACAAAACGGAGTAGATCGTTATTATTAGGAGTATTCTACCGTCCACCCAACAGTCCTCCAGATACATGGGATGCCATATCAGCATCCGTCGAAAAAGCTAGAGACACGTCAGTTGGTGACTTAATTATCACGGGTGATTTCAACGACAACCAAATGGTTTCTTCAAAAAGTAGCCTTTCTAAAATAATCAATTACTTTAACCTCAGACAACTTGTGAGTGAATCAACTTGTTTTACTGAAACATCTGCTTCATTGCTAGATCTATTTGCTGTAAGTAACACAATCAACGTGAAATCATGTGAAGTCCTCGAACCAATTATTCCAGACATGACCCGCTATCACTGCCAAATTTCAATCGAAGTCGAATTTTTGAAATCAAACCCACCATCTTTTAGGTGGAGGATATAGCTTTATTCTCAGGGTAATTATAATGCGCTGAATGAGGCTTTCTCTGATACCGACTGGAATTCTATCCTCGATACTTTATGTCTCAATACCATAGTTACAAATTTCACTGACAAAATACTCGATACTGCATCCAAACATATACCCAACAAATTTATTGCTTCCAGAATGGATCAACCGAAATGGATGCATAATGAAATAAGACTACTAATGAGACAGAGAAAACGTCTGTATCGCATTGCTAAACGTACCAATTTCCCACACGACTGGGCCAAATATAAACTTAAAAGGAATGAGGTTGTATCGGCCATCAGGAAGGCCAAAGCCCAGCATCTTGCAAAAATCCAATCCACATTGAGAAGCAATGAAACTCCAGTATCTCTGTGGTGGAAGACCCGAAAAACACTAATCGGTAGCGGTAATGCAACAGGAATTCCCACCCTGATTCATCTAAACAAAATATATTCTTCAAGTGTTGAGAAAGCTGAAGTGTTCAATGAATACTTCTGTTCTATTTCGACAGTTGACGACTCGAATGCTTTCTTACCAGATCCACCATCCCATGTTTCCCAGCGTATTGATAGTATTACCCTACATTGCAGTGAAGTATACGCCGCAATGAAGTCGATAAAGGTGTCTAAGGCATCTGGTCCCGATCAAATAAGCCCGCGTCTTCTAAAAGAATGTAAATCCCCTCTCTGCGAACCACTCTCAATTTTATTCAACATTTTACTGAATAATTCGTACTTTCCTTCATTATGGAAAAAAGCAAATGTCTCCCCAATTCTAAAAAAACAGCCCTCAAACTCAGTCACTAATTATCGCCCGATATCGTTGATTAGCTGTGTTGGAAAATTATTTGAAAAATGTGTCTTCAAACGCCTGTGGCAGTTTTTGAGTGAAAATAATATCCTCAGTCAATTTCAGTCAGGTTTTACACCAAGTGATTCAACTGTCCTCCAACTGACTGACATTTATGGCGAATTCTGTCGTGCGCTTGATGAAGGCAAAGAAGTTAGGGTGGTTTTCTGTGATGTCAGTAAGGCGTTTGATAAGGTATGGCATGCTGGTCTTATTCACAAACTGGAGAGTATTGGCGTTTCAGGTGAACTACTTCTATTTCTAAAATCGTATCTCTCGGATAGGTCGCAGCGAGTTGTGATAGCCTCTGAGTCGTCGTCATGGAGACCAATCAATGCCGGTGTACCCCAGGGGTCTATACTTGGACCCTTACTGTTCTTGATATACATAACCGATATAACTAGCGACTTACTCAGCAGTATTCGCCTCTTTGCTGACGATACGTCATTATATCTAATCATTGAAAACCCAGAGCAAGCCGCGGTCATAATTAATAACGATTTGGCTACAATCGAGCATTGGGCCAAAACATGGTTGGTCGAGTTCAATCCCAACAAAACTGAAAGTATGTGTATATCGCGTAAAAGCAATCCTAACTCTCACCCACCCTTGTATTTAGGTGGCTCACAAGTATCGGAAGTTTCTGACCATAAACACCTAGGACTCATACTAAATAATACATGTACATGGAACAATCACATTGACCACATTTGCTCCAAAGCCTGGTCTCGCCTAGACTTGTTGAGGAGACATAAATTTAACCTCGATCGCAGTGTCCTGGAAAAAATATATTTCGCCTTTATTAGGCCACTTCTTGAATACGCAGACACTGTCTGGGATAATTGTTCTGTGACAAATGTCGCGGAACTCGAAAAAATACAAATTGCAGCAGCAAGAATCATCACCGGAGCAACAGTTAGTGCCAGTAAATCGTTATTATATTCGGAAACCCGGTGGGAATCCTTGCAAGAAAGACGCCACAAACATAAGCTAATTCAGATCTTCAAAATGTATCATCACATGTCACCTCCATACATTTCCAACAAAGTTCCACCACTTATCTCCTTGACGAATTCATCACGCAGTCTCCGATCCAGTGAAAACCACCGAGTTCCTTTTTGCCGAACGCAATTGTATCAGTCTTCTTTCATCCCCAGCGTTACGGACCAGTGGAATAAGTTTCCGTTACCTGTCCGCGAGAACTCGTCATTGATTAACTTTAAAACGTTTCTCAGTAATGGTAACCAAAGACCACCAAAGTTCTATAGTGATGCAAAATCTCGCAGGGCTCAAATATACCATTGTAGGCTGCGGTTGCACTGTAGCAGTCTTAATTCCCACATTTTCAATAATCACCTATCACCCAGTCCCTTCTGCCAGTGTGGTGAACGTGAAACTACTGATCACTTTTTCTTTCATTGTCCTTTGTTCTCAAACGCGCGTAATTATACGATTAATCTACAACCATATGTAGCAGATACACCCACGCTTCTATTTGGCTCAGAATTCTTGAATAGCGATGAAAACTGCCTTATTTTCGAAGTTGTACATGACTTCATTTTATCAAGCAAGCGATTCCAATAGTTGAAACCCAGCACTACGTTCCCACCCCCATTCCGAGTGAGAAAGTCTAACGCCTGTTGTGGAATGCCCTCTCGCGCCTTCCAACTTCTAGCGCCTTGAAGTTTACTTCACCTAATTCGCTACTAAATGAACTAGAAGTTAATAAGTTGCCTACTTACGATTCTCTTGTGTGTAAATTTTACTTAACATACATTCAACATGTACTTGGTCTGTATTAACTCAGACTTATTCCCAAGATATTGCCTGATAAATACATCATTATCATCTGTTGCATGTGCAAAGTATGCGTCGGAGTCTTGTACCGGCCTCTGGGGATAGATCGCGACTGGTCCTCGACTCGTCGTGTGCTGTCAGTGGAGGTCCCATGCTCCTTTGCATCCGCATAATGGTGATAATCTCTATGTATCATGTATTCAAGCTGATTGCATCATATTAGTTCCTTTCCTCTTCTTTCGATCTATCAGTGATTCTATTCTTTCTTCTGTTTTTCCCTTCATTTCACATTGAAGTTTAAACAATCCCACACGTCGTTGCCTGGCAGTCGAGGCGCCTTCCTCTGCTCCCTATCTATTCTGATGTGACGCTTAACCCGCTTGATCTCCAATCGTAGCAACTAACGTAGTAAATTTACAATGAAGGGAGGATATCGGCCTTCATGCAACGACATTTGGGCTCTTCCGTTCATCTGTACCACCTACAGGAGTAAGTTATACGTTGACAGGGAGACGACCCACATAAGCTTTAGCTTTCTGTCGAATCCCTCTAATACACAACAATATGCTTTCTTGTTTTGTGTATACTTTTTGTATCTAATGTTGTTCATTTTTTGTTAGTCAAATGTTATTGTGAAATGTATACACATGTCAATTATTAAATAAATACTGTTTCAACTAATTCTAGGTCAAGTCTGTGCCTAAATGCAATACTATCCTTAATGAAGACTGCAACCCCGCCTTCTCTTGACGGACGATTGAAGCTAAGTGGCTCCTGGATCCACGTATAATAATTTCATTAACTGGGTCATCATTATGTAACCACGCCTCAGTGAATGCCATACTGTCATCTGACGGGGACTCACATTGTAAAATGTCAAGTTTGGGCTTTAGGCTTTGTATGTTAAGATGGAGGATTTTAAGCGTGTTATCAATGTGGTGAAAGTCCTCGTCAATTGGTCCTGGGTTGGGATGAATGTCTCCTCAAGTTAACAACAGATCGGCCAGGAAACACGGAAGCAAGCATAAGATAAAATATATTATGTTTGTATCCCGAAAATTGTTAAGGACCATGTAAGAAAGGTCGTTGGGTACGGTGGGTTTCTTTGGACTCTTCGGCATGTAAGATATATTTGTCTGAACGCTCTTCTGCGAAAATCTACTACTATAAGGGTACACTTGGAAGTAGGGGAGGAGGATTTCTCGACATTACTTACATTTGGAGCTTTAAGCTGGATGTTTGTTTTAACTTTTATGAAGTGGCTACACCCTCGGTAGTTGCTGGGGTGTTGACCCCCGTAATAGGGGCATTTCAACGTTGTTGCACTGCATGCCTTCGCGATGTGTTTGTCGCCGCATTTCATACATCGTTGCTGCCCGTTGCATTTGTGAATCACGTGCCCAAATATCTGGCACTTGTGACACTGAACTGGTTGCGATAGAACACGATATTCCTCGGTTTCGTATTTTTGCAGTTCATAATTGCACCATTACTTATCAGATTTAATATCGCTGCTCTCTTAGGGCATTTTATTTTAATCTCCCAAGTATGGTTGCCTGTGGTTTTGGAGATTAATCTCTCCCACGAGCATCCTGAAAGGGCTTTATCAATCGAGTTGTTTTCCCTTTTCGGTTGAACGCGTGTGATTACGACACAGGGGTCGGGTTGCGGATGGCTCTGTGTCTTGTTGTTGTTATGGGTCACCTTAGTGGGCATTTTGGCTTTTACTTTGTAGGCGTATGTCACTCTATCGGTTGGGCTAGCTGTCGCAGTCGCATTCACGATCGCAGTCGCATTCACGATTTCCGCTGATGTATGCTGTATTGTGTTAACGGATCCCCCATTTCTTGGTGTAACCACCGAGTCCTTTACAGTATCGGTGGTCAGTGAATATTTTGTCTTCTTGGCCCACCGATCAGTCAAGATCGGTGGGTTAAGAAACCATCTTCGATTTCAACGTCCACGGTTTCATCACTTTCACGGAACTCGTTGGAGAGTTTCCTTTTCGATCAATTTTGGTTTGGATATTTTTCCTGTCGTTGCGATTTGGGGAGATTAGCTGAATTTTTATCTAATTGAGTTTTAATTGTGTCAGCGGGGTCAGGTACGGCTATGTTGGGAGCTTCGTCCACTATGGAACGCAGCCAGTTATCCTGACGGGGGGTAACTAGATTCCATTCTTGGGGGAAGGCATGGCTGGTATATCCAGCTGTGGGCTGGGCGTTTTTCACAGCTCAGTGCATAACTAAACTCATTGACAAGCTGACAAATGTCACTCATCTAGATAATTCTTTTCAGTTTGAGATGTCCTAAGTTTGTTTTTTACAACTCAGTTTGTGCCGTCCAAACAATCAAATGAAGCCCTATTGATTGGCTTTCTTTAAATTTTAATGCATCAGCGAGTGGTTTTCTTTACTGATCTCATGAAGCCCTATTGATTGGCTTTCATTCAAGTTTAATCAACCATGGAGCGGTTTGCTTTACTGGCTTCAGGCAGGTGTGTGAAAATAATATGAAAAATGGTTTTATAAAATATGATCAAATAAAAAAAGCAGAACTTAAAACAGCGTTTAATCGCCTTCACGGAGAAGTAAAAAGGCCATAGTAAACGACAATCGCATGAGATGGGAAAAAAACAACAGAAAACCTGAATGGGCTGAGAGAACCTAAGAGGTTCTGGGACACATTTCAAACTCTTACCGGCCAACGGAGCAAAAGTGTCAATAATAATGCGCTGAAGACTAGCAACGGAACAATAGCCCTGGACGACAAGACAGAAGCAAACGTTTTTTCGAACTTTTAAAGAAAGCGCATCGTCCCCAAGAAGGGAATAGATATGACAACGATTTTAAGGTAAAAGTAAATAAATGTGTCCATGACAACAACTCAAATTTTAACGAACCCAACTTCTACCAAAGGCATGAAGACCGGGACGAGCATGAATTAACCGAACCAATAAGCGTAGAAGAGGTCATGGGTATAGTCAGAAAATGCAAGTCATCTTCGTCTCTTACAAAATAATGAAATAGTGTCCCAACAGCATCTAATGTAGACTTATCCAACACCTAAACTGCTGTCTCTCCTGTGGGTACTTTCCAAAATGCTGGAAAGTGGCCACCACAGGAGTCATGATACCTAAACCCGACAAACACTTTACCAACCCTTCTAACAACCGCCCAATTAACCTTCTTAGCTGTGTTGGAAAAATATTTGAGCGGATTCTCAACATGAGACTTCGTATCTATATCGAATTAATCAACTTTTTCAACAAAATTTAATGGCAAAGAGCCTATAGGAGTCACAAAGAGGGAATCGAACACGTATATAGACTGGTCGATTATATGAAAACAGCATTTAGTAAAAACGAAATCGAAACAGCTCGCTTTTCTTTGGTGTAGAAAAGGCGTTCGACGTGGTATGGCACAATGGCATGAGATATAAACTAGCGAAAATGGGATTACCCACTAAAATTATGAGGATCATATCATCATTTCTAACTGACCGAAAAATCAAGATGAGGGTTAACCGCGAGGTGTCAGAGGAAGCAATACCCGAAGCGGGAACACCCCAAGGATCGATTCTTAACCCGCTTCTTTTCATAATATATGTGAATGATATAGAAAATTAGGGAAAAATTAGATAAATAATTAAAAATCGTCTATAGGATACTATTCGCGATCTTAAGAGCTGGTGCGCCCTATGTCGTATCAAGCTCAATGGCGCCAAAACTCAAAAAGTTACGTTCTTCAAGACGCAAAGAAGAAAACCGTCCCCGGCATCTCCAGCTGTACGTCACAAATTAGAAGCAAGCAACAAGGCCAAATTTTGGGGATTTATACTTGATAGCAACCTCACTCTAAACAGTCACGTAAACTCCATTACGGTTAGAGCTACTAAACGTATCAATATTCTAAACATGATAAGAGGTAAAAATTGGGGAGCAAACAAAGATGTGATTCTCGAGCTCTACAAACCAGTTATACGCCCGGTTCTAGAATACGGTGCCATAATAACAAGTGACCTGAGCAAAACCAACATTCAGAAGCTACAAAGAGTTCAAAATAATGCCCTCCGTGTGGCACTATGCAAACCCAAATAGACACAGAGAAAGGAACTTCACGAGAGAGCAAAAATAGAAACTATTGATACGCGATTAAAAAACCTACAAAACAAAGCCCTTAACAGACTCCAAGATAGTGAATTAGTGGTTGAGCTAAACGAACACAGATCCCTTAACAGAAAAACAAAATAAGTTTTCAGAAAATAAAAATTTATCAATATAAATAATTAGCGTGGAGTCAGTGAGGATTGCCTCGCTACTCATTGAGAACTTTAGGGTTGAGTCTGTGATGATTGCCTCGCAACTCTGCGTGTGGGGAATGGGCTCCGAAGAAACCCACCCCTCACCCCATCCATAGCAACAATCACACAACAGTAGCAATATACAATAGCGGATACCTATCTTTCCCTCTACCTCGCAACTCTGCTGAAGCGCGATTGAAACGCGTTTAATAAGACCTATATAACAAAACTCTCCACAGACTCCAGGATAGTGAATCAATGGTAGAGCTGAACGGGCGCCGAACCCTTAGCTGAAAAACAAAATAAGTCACAGTAAATTAAACTTAGTCAATAGAATTAAACTGCGAGGAGTCAGTGAGGATTGCCTCGCTACTCATTGAGAACTTTAGCATTGTGTCTGTGAGGGTTGCCTCGCAACTCTGCGTGTGGGGAGTGGCTACGAAGAAACCCACTACACGTCCCAGCAATAGCAACAATCAAACAGCAGCTTCAATTTCTAGTAACTGAGTTCTATCATTCTCTAATAATGATATGGAGTAGTGGAGTCAGTGAGGATTGCCTCGCTACAAAATGATCTAGGAACGAGTCTGTGGAGACTGCCTCGCAACTCTATGCGTGTGCAGTGGGTTCCAATGTAACCTACCCCTGTCCCCATTCATAGCAACAGTTACACAACAGTCATAATATTCAATAGAAGATTCCCATGTCTCTCGACATTTCTATTTTCTAATTGAACACTCGCTAATTTTCTTGCAAAACTCCCATCTAGAAGACGCGTGGAAATAGCAGATTAAGCGTATTAGGAATAGGAACAACCTACCCCCTTTCAGTTAACATACACATGAAACCACCAAACACCAAGCAAGGATTGAAACAAGCTTGCCTGGATGGAACCAATGCAGATTTTAATTAAATAAACATTTGAATAGAGATATAGCATCCCTTTTAACGACTTTGGGTGTGTGTCTGTGAATGTGTGTGTGTTTGAGGTTAAAAAATCGCACTGGCACAGACATTTCATACTGAAACCTTTTTTTCTGTTGATATGCCGCCGAAAAATTGTTTTCATTTACTGAACCCTGATGGGTTTCAAACATGAAAAAAAATTACATAAAATTGATTTAAACTAAGTGATGAGCTTAGGAACTGGTTAAACTGACTGGCAATAATTGATGTTATTCATTGATGGGCTCTAATTTAGTCCTTACAAGAATGTTACGCAAGCTTTAGTTTTTCTTATAGGCGATGACAGGTCGAAGATTCAAAGGTTCATTTAATTTAGCATTGGTGAAATTGAATTCATCTTTTAACATTTTTGCTATTTTGATATTCATTCTGTTGTACGTTAAAGTGAAAGGAATGATGGATCTCCTTTCACATTCGCCTTCTGATATGTTCATACCACATGGCCAGAGGGTTTGAAGTGTATTGATCCAAAAAGCTTCACGTTTCTTTTCTAAATTCATCCGTTTCTTCTAATGTGTCTTTAATTGGTGGTTGTTCAATAGGATGGATTTCGAAATAGTCCAACGAATGACCAGGGAGGTTAAAATGTTATGCTACTGGGGCATCAGCATTATGTTTTATATCCTGTTTATGTCTAGTAGCACGTTCTCGGAAAGGATTTTGACTTTGACCAACATACTGTTTCTGACATCGCTTACAAGTAATAAGGTAAATAATGTTTGGTGAATCACAATGGAGGGGGTTACGGATCTGATAATGATTTTTCGATTGTTCGGAGGAAAATTCCTCTTTCTGATCAGGCATAAAAGTATGCAGTCTACAACGAGGCTTTTTGCAATTAAATACTGCGCCACTACCATTTTGCAACGGTCTGTTGTGTTCAATCTTCAGTGGTTCGAAATCGGTAGTTTGAGCTGGACTTTCGAGCTTTTTCAGGGTTTGGGATTTCAGGCTACGCAAAACGCGCAGCGAGTACCCTCTCGATCTGAGGGCGCCAAATAGCGTAGAACAAGCCTCATTGAAATTTACCTTATCACTTGAATTGCGGTGGAAACGAATGAGCTGTGATTTGATGATACCTTTAAATGTATGTTGAGGATGAAATGATTTTGTGTGCAACAATTGATGTGAATCAGTTGGTTTAAAATATACTTTATAATCTATATGACCGGACGCCTGAAATTGCTTGCCTTTATACATGGCCACATCGAGAAAATCAACATAATTTTCACTGATTGTAGCTTTCTTTTTTGTTTGGATCGTGATTGTTCAAAATTTCTAAAAATTCATCAAAATCTATATATATATATATATATATATATATATATATAACTTCGTCAAATTGCCGTTTCTAAGCGGCTTTCATTTTTGACTAATACTTATTCCGTTACGTTAAGTGCCGTACCAATGTGTATCGCATCATGGGAACGTAAAATTTAGCGTCACGCTGATCCTAATTGTTGTATGGGAATTATAAAATTGATCGTGATACGCGTACGTCTTACAGATCGATTTATTATTTGGCAAGTGGCTGCCTGCTTCATCAAATATAAAATATTTGATGAAGTGTATATATATATATATATATATATATATAACTTCGTCAAATTGCCGTCATGCTCGGAAGTTTACTTCCTTCTAAGCGGCTTTCATTTTTGACTAAGTATTATTCCGTTACGTTAAGTGCCGTACCAATGTGTAATGCGTCATGGGAACGTAAACTTTAGCGTCACACAGATCCTAATTGTTGAATGGGAATTATAAAATTGATTGAGATTCGCGTACGTCTTACAGATCAATTTATTATTTGGCAAGTGGCCGCCTAGCTCCTAATCACGAACCCGTCTATAAAATCGCCGATACATATCTTCCTTGGGTGGCAACAAGTAAAGATATGTTCCGCATTACACGTTGTTCACTGTTTTTAATTGTAAAGTATGGATAGATCTTCCTTAGGTGGTAACAAGTGGAGATATATTCCGCGTTTTATGCGCAAATTTTGTTTTCAGCCTTAGAATTATGAGCATTCAATCATTTATCTCAGCCTCGCCCTGGTAACAGAGGCAGAAGCGAGTTCGCATGCAATATTCACACATTCAACCATTCCTTGACCCGAATTGTTCAAACGCGTTGTTCTCCATATTCAAGTGTATTGCTTGTACAATCCCCGTATCATATCTCCCTTGGGTGGCTAAGGTATGTTCCCCATTTCATGTTATTCCCCGTATCCGAGTCTATTACGCGCAAAATAACCGTATCATATCTTCCTTGGGTGGCAACAAGTAAAGATATGTTCCGCGCTTCACTTTGCTTTTTGTATTCAAGTGTAAATTATGCAAAAAATACCGTATAATATCTTCCTTGGGTGGCAACAAGTAAAGATATGTTCCGCGTTATTACGCAAAAAGCAAATATGAATTAGACACTATTTCTAAAACCTCGCCTTGGTAACAGAGGCAGAGGCAAGTAAGTTCGTATACTGTATTCACACATCCAACCACTCCTTAGCCCGAATCATTCAATCATTTAAAAGCGCGCCTCCATATCTCCGCCCCAGTACCCAACCCGCGTCAATCAGACATCAATACCGCTGATGAAAAATAGAATCTTTTTATACCGTCCTTGCGTAGTAATAACCCCATCCCCCCACCCGATCTTTCCAGGGTGTGTAAATGTTTTGTCCCCACCCACTATTGCAGCATATATATGCCCCCCCACCCCCACCACTGATCTAAGTGCAGCCCCTCCTATAATGTCTACACTGACAATCGTAGGCTAGGATTCCATACAGCCCCCCCCCCCCCCATATACACATGACGTACGCATTGACATATACCCAATGATCATAATCTCACAACATATACCCGCTATGTTCAACATGAATGCGTTTTTAGGTGTAATTGCTCTATTCACTAATTTATATCCCCCCCCCCCCCCCCCCCCGGTTCAGCAAGTTTATAAATGAGAATATTTGGAATTATTCTTGTCTATTGAGCCCATTGGGTTCTAGTGTTTGAAGTTTGTTAATCCAAAATGCTTCGCGACCCCTCCTGTAAGCTGTATTTTGTTGATTAATTTGTTCAATCCCAATAATCTTAAAATTCTTTATACTATGGTTTTTGGTCAGAAAATGATGTGGTATTGGTTCATCCATAACCTCAAGTTTTATTCTACTCAGATGGTTTTGCATTCTCTCATACAATTTTGTCCCCGTCTCTCCCACGTACACAACAAAGGAAAGAGGAAACACAAAGGAAGATATGTATCGGCGATTTTATAGACGGGTTCGCGATTAGGAGCTAGGCGGCCACTTGCCAAATAATAAATTGATCTGTAAGACGTACGCGTATCTCAATCAATTTTATAATTCCCATTCAACAATTAGGATCTGTGTGACGCTAAAGTTTACGTTCCCATGACGCGATACACATTGGTACGGCACTTAACGTAACGGAATAATACTTAGTCAAAAATGAAAGCCGCTTAGAAGGAAGTAAACTTCCGAGCATGACGGCAATTTGACGAAGTTATATAAAAAATATATATATATATATATATATATATATATATATATATATATATATATATATATATATATACCTCAATATATATATATATATATGTATCCCTCGTATCCGTGTTGCCCCGAGTCCGGCTCGACTCCACGAGAATGACAAACACTCTCGGGGGTTCGAGCTAGAGTCGGGAGTAAGGAGTTCATTCCCATACATTATGCAGAAATATGGGTATTACCAACATAGTAATATATAGAGAGTTGGAGTGGGAAGCATCTGTGGGAAATAAATATACCGGTTTTTTTCGGAGCCCACAACCTTTATAACTTAATTTCTAGGATAAAAGAAACATCATTATTTTATTTGTTATGTTAATTTCGTTATATTTTCTTAAAGGATCAACACGCCTCTGTTCAAATGTATGAAATAATTATTGCATATGCAGTTTCTGGAACAACGTCTCCAAAATCGATACACCACACCCAGTGGTTTACGTCATAACGTTATTTTGTAAATATTTGTATAACGTATTTTATAAAAATGAAAATGCCTGAAAATCCGCATGCAGAGCGGTGAAAGCGCTAGCAGGAATATAGTCAGTGATGTCGTTGTATTTGTTTTGAACTTTAATATTTTTTTCTTATATCTACCAGCACAAGCATTTGTTTATAAACTTCTGATATATATATATATATATATATATATATATATATATATATATATATATATATATATATATATATACACTTCATCAAATATTTTATATAACTTCGTCAAATTGCCGTCATGCTCGGAAGTTTACTTCCTTCTAAGCGGCTTTCATTTTTGACTAATACTTATTCCGTTACGTTAAGTGCCGTACCAATGTGTATCGCGTCATGGGAACGTAAAATTTAGCGTCACGCTGATCCTAATTGTTGAATGGGAATTATAAAATTGATCGTGATACGCGTACGTCTTACAGATCGATTTATTATTTGGCAAGTGGCTGCCTAGCTCCTAATCACGAACCCGTCTGTAAAATCGCCGATGCATGTCTTCCTTGGGTGGCAACAAGTAAAGATATGTTCCGCATTACACGTTGTTCACTGTTTTTAATTGTAAATTATGGACAAAAAAGACCGTATCATATATTCCTTAGGTGGTAACGAGTGGAGATATATTCCGCGTTATTGCGCGCATTTTTTGTTCTCAGCCTTAGAATTAGAAGCATTCAATCATTTATCTCAACCTCGCCCTGGTAACAGAGGCAGAAGCGAGCTCGCATGCAGCATTCACACACTCAACCATTCCCTGACCCGAATTGTTCAAACGCGTTGTTCTCCATATTCAAGTGTATTGCTTGTAAAAACACCGTATCATATCTCCCTTGGGTGGTAAAGATATGTTCCCCGTTTCATGTTGTTCCCCGTATCCGAGTCTATTACGCGCAAAATAACTGTATCATATCTTCCTTGGGTGGCAACAAGTAAAGATATGTTCCGCGCTTCACTTTGCTTTTTGTATTCAAGTGTAAATTATGAAAAAATACCGTATAATATCTTCCTTGGGTGGCAACAAGTAAAGATATGTTCCGCGTTATTACGTAAATAACAAATATGAATTAGACACTATTTCTAAAACCTCGCCCTGGCAACAGAGGCAGAGGCAAGTAAGTTCGTATACCGTATTCACACATCCAACCACTCCTTGGCCCGAATCATTCAATCATTTAAAAGCGCGCCTCCATATCTCCGCCCCAGTACCCAACCCGCGTCAATCAGACATCAATACCGCTGATGGAAAATATAATTTTTTTATGTACCCTCCTTGCGTAGTAATAACCCCCCCCCCCCGCCCAATCCTTCCAGGGTGTGTAAATGTCTTGTCCCCGCCCACTATTGCAGCATATATATGCCCTCCACCACTGATCTAAGGGCAGTCCCTCCTATAATGTCTACACTGACAATCGTAGGCTAGGATTCCATACAGCCCCCCCCCCCCCCCCATATACACATGACGTACGCATTGACATATACCCAATGATCATAATCTCACAACATATACCCGCTATGTTCAACATGAATGCGTTTTTAGGTGTAATTGCTCTATTCACTAATTTATACCCCCCCCCCCCCCCCGGTTCAGCAAGTTTATAAATGAGAATATTTGGAATTATTCTTGTCTATTGAGCCCATTGGGTTCTAGTGTTTGAAGTTTGTTAATCCAAAATGCTTCGCGACCCCTCCTGTAAGCTGTATTTTGTTGATTAATTTGTTCAATCCCAATAATCTTAAAATTCTTTATACTATGGTTTTTGGTCAGAAAATGATGTGGTATTGGTTCATCCATAACCTCAAGTTTTATTCTACTCAGATGGTTTTGCATTCTCTCATACAATTTTGTCCCCGTCTCTCCCACGTACACAACAAAGGAAAGAGGAAACACAAAGGAAGATATGTATCGGCGATTTTATAGACGGGTTCGCGATTAGGAGCTAGGCGGCCACTTGCCAAATAATAAATTGATCTGTAAGACGTACGCGTATCTCAATCAATTTTATAATTCCCATTCAACAATTAGGATCTGTGTGACGCTAAAGTTTACGTTCCCATGACGCGATACACATTGGTACGGCACTTAACGTAACGGAATAATACTTAGTCAAAAATGAAAGCCGCTTAGAAGGAAGTAAACTTCCGAGCATGACGGCAATTTGACGAAGTTATATAAAAAATATATATATATATATATATATATATATATATATATATATATATATATATATACCTCAATATATATATATATATATGTATCCCTCGTATCCGTGTTGCCCCGAGTCCGGCTCGACTCCACGAGAATGACAAACACTCTCGGGGGTTCGAGCTAGAGTCGGGAGTAAGGAGTTCATTCCCATACATTATGCAGAAATATGGGTATTACCAACATAGTAATATATAGAGAGTTGGAGTGGGAAGCATCTGTGGGAAATAAATATACCGGTTTTTTTCGGAGCCCACAACCTTTATAACTTAATTTCTAGGATAAAAGAAACATCATTATTTTATTTGTTATGTTAATTTCGTTATATTTTCTTAAAGGATCAACACGCCTCTGTTCAAATGTATGAAATAATTATTGCATATGCAGTTTCTGGAACAACGTCTCCAAAATCGATACACCACACCCAGTGGTTTACGTCATAACGTTATTTTGTAAATATTTGTATAACGTATTTTATAAAAATGAAAATGCCTGAAAATCCGCATGCAGAGCGGTGAAAGCGCTAGCAGGAATATAGTCAGTGATGTCGTTGTATTTGTTTTGAACTTTAATATTTTTTTCTTATATCTACCAGCACAAGCATTTGTTTATAAACTTCTGATATATATATATATATATATATATATATATATATATATATATATATATATATATATATATATATATATATATATATATAACTTCGTCAAATTGCCGAAGTTATATATATATATAACCGGCAATTTGACGAAGTTATATAAAATATTTGATGAAGTGTATATATATATATATATATATATATACACTTCATCAAATATTTTATATAACTTCGTCAAATTGCCGTCATGCTCGGAAGTTTACTTCCTTCTAAGCGGCTTTCATTTTTGACTAATACTTATTCCGTTACGTTAAGTGCCGTACCAATGTGTATCGCGTCATGGGAACGTAAAATTTAGCGTCACGCTGATCCTAATTGTTGAATGGGAATTATAAAATTGATCGTGATACGCGTACGTCTTACAGATCGATTTATTATTTGGCAAGTGGCTGCCTAGCTCCTAATCACGAACCCGTCTGTAAAATCGCCGATGCATGTCTTCCTTGGGTGGCAACAAGTAAAGATATGTTCCGCATTACACGTTGTTCACTGTTTTTAATTGTAAATTATGGACAAAAAAGACCGTATCATATATTCCTTAGGTGGTAACGAGTGGAGATATATTCCGCGTTATTGCGCGCATTTTTTGTTCTCAGCCTTAGAATTAGAAGCATTCAATCATTTATCTCAACCTCGCCCTGGTAACAGAGGCAGAAGCGAGCTCGCATGCAGCATTCACACACTCAACCATTCCCTGACCCGAATTGTTCAAACGCGTTGTTCTATATATTCAAGTGTATTGCTTGTAAAAACACCGTATCATATCTCCCTTGGGTGGTAAAGATATGTTCCCCGTTTCATGTTGTTCCCCGTATCCGAGTCTATTACGCGCAAAATAACTGTATCATATCTTCCTTGGGTGGCAACAAGTAAAGATATGTTCCGCGCTTCACTTTGCTTTTTGTATTCAAGTGTAAATTATGAAAAAATACCGTATAATATCTTCCTTGGGTGGCAACAAGTAAAGATATGTTCCGCGTTATTACGTAAATAACAAATATGAATTAGACACTATTTCTAAAACCTCGCCCTGGCAACAGAGGCAGAGGCAAGTAAGTTCGTATACCGTATTCACACATCCAACCACTCCTTGGCCCGAATCATTCAATCATTTAAAAGCGCGCCTCCATATCTCCGCCCCAGTACCCAACCCGCGTCAATCAGACATCAATACCGCTGATGGAAAATATAATTTTTTTATGTACCCTCCTTGCGTAGTAATAACCCCCCCCCCCCCCGCCCAATCCTTCCAGGGTGTGTAAATGTCTTGTCCCCGCCCACTATTGCAGCATATATATGCCCTCCACCACTGATCTAAGGGCAGTCCCTCCTATAATGTCTACACTGACAATCGTAGGCTAGGGTTCCATACCCCCCCCCCCCCCCCCCCACACACACACACACACACCACATACACATGGTGTACGCACTGACATATACCAAATGATCATAATCTCACAACATATACACGCTATGTTCAACACCAATGCGTGTTCAGGTGTAATTGCTCTGTACACTAATTTATATCCCCCCTCCCCCCCCCCCCCCCCCCCCGTTCAGCAAGTTTATAAATGAGAATATTTGAAATTATTCTTGTCTATTGAGCCCATTGGGTTCTAGTGTTTGAAGTTTGTTAATCCAAAATGCTTCACGACCCCTCCTGTAAGCTGTATTTTGTTTATTAATTTGTTCAATCCCAATAATCTTAAAATTGTTTATACTATGGTTTTTCGTCAGAAAATGATGTGGTATCGGTTCATCCATAACCTCAAGTTTTATTCTACTCAGGTGGTTTTGCATTCTCTCATACAATTTTGTCCCCGTCTCCCCCACGTACACAACTTCATTGCACTTGTCGCAGAAAATCCAATATATCACATTCCTGGACAGGCAGGTGATTTTTTTGCCTATGTGGTAGGCCGTCCCGTTCTTGTCTGCGAATTGTTTTGTTTGGAGCATAAACCCACAGATTGCACATTTTCTTTCGCATCTATCAGATCCCGTCCCTTGATTGTTGAACATTTTATTATGCTTGCTGTGGACTATGATATCTCCCAAATTTTTCAGTCTTTTGTACGAAATCAGGGGAGGTTTTTCGAATGCCAACTTCATGCGTTTTGAGCGGTGTAAAATGGGCATCCGCTCCCGCGTTATTTTCCCGATGTCGGGGAGGCGCCGCGAGTAGGTGACCACAAACGGGACTCTTTCGCCGGTTGATTTGTTGGATCGTTTTTCAAGTAACTGTTTGCGCTGGATTTGATCAACCTTTTCTAGTTGTTCGCTTACAAACTTTTCGTCGTAACCTCTGGCATGCAGGTGTTGTTTTTCTTCTTTCTGACCATAAGCTTATTATTGTCCGGTGACATTGAAAGTAACCCTGGTCCAAATTCTCTTAATTCAGATCACAATCAGAATACTCTAAAAATTGTTAATCTCAACATTCAAAGCCTCAAACCTAAACTGGATATTGTACAATGTGAATTTGCACCAATTTATATTGTGGCCTTGAGTGAGACATGGCTTCATAACAATGACACCTCATCCGATGTCCAACTCCATGGGTTCCATGAACCAATGCGATTCAATCGCTCTTCAAGGGGAGGTGGGGTTGCCATTTACATTGAAGAGGGTATTTCGTTTCGACATAGATCGGATCTTGATACACCGAATACGGAGTGTATATGGGCTGAAGTATTTACAAAACGGAGTAGATCGTTATTATTAGGAGTATTCTACCGTCCACCCAACAGTCCTCCAGATACATGGGATGCCATATCAGCATCCGTCGAAAAAGCTAGAGACACGTCAGTTGGTGACTTAATTATCACGGGTGATTTCAACGACAACCAAATGGTTTCTTCAAGAAGTAGCCTTTCTAAAATAATCAATTACTTTAACCTCAATCAACTTGTGAGTGAATCAACTTGTTTTACTGAAACATCTGCTTCATTGCTAGATCTATTTGCTGTAAGTAACACAATCAACGTGAAATCATGTGAAGTCCTCGAACCAATTATTCCAGACATGACCCGCTATCACTGCCAAATTTCAATCGAAGTCGAATTTTTGAAATCAAACCCACCATCTTTTAGGTGGAGGATATAGCTTTATTCTCAGGGTAATTATAATGCGCTGAATGAGGCTTTCTCTGATACCGACTGAAATTCTATCCTCGATACTTTATGTCTGAATACCATAGTTACAAATTTCACTGACAAAATACTCGATACTGCATCCAAACATATACCCAACAAATTTATTGCTTCCAGAATGGATCAACCGAAATGGATGCATAATGAAATAAGACTACTAATGAGACAGAGAAAACGTCTGTATCGCATTGCTAAACGTACCAATTTCCCACACGACTGGGCCAAATATAAACTTAAAAGGAATGAGGTTGTATCGGCCATCAGGAAGGCCAAAGCCCAGCATCTTGCAAAAATCCAATCCACATTGAGAAGCAATGAAACTCCAGCATCTCTGTGGTGGAAGACCCGAAAAACACTAATCGGTAGCGGTAATGCAACAGGAATTCCCACCCTGATTCATCTAAACAAAATATATTCTTCAAGTGTTGAGAAAGCTGAAGTGTTCAATGAATACTTCTGTTCTATTTCGACAGTTGACGACTCGAATGCTTTCTTACCAGATCCACCATCCCATGTTTCCCAGCGTATTGATAGTATTACCCTACATTGCAGTGAAGTATACGCCGCAATGAAGTCGATAAAGGTGTCTAAGGCATCTGGTCCCGATCAAATAAGCCCGCCTCTTCTAAAAGAATGTAAATCCCCTCTCTGCGAACCACTCTCAGTTTTATTCAACATTTTACTGAATAATTCGTACTTTCCTTCATTATGGAAAAAAGCAAATGTCTCCCCAATTCTAAAAAAACAGCCCTCAAACTCAGTCACTAATTATCGCCCGATATCGTTGATTAGCTGTGTTGGAAAATTATTTGAAAAATGTGTCTTCAAACGCCTGTGGCAGTTTTTGAGTGAAAATAATATCCTCAGTCAATTTCAGTCAGGTTTTACACCAAGTGATTCAACTGTCCTCCAACTGACTGACATTTATGGCGAATTCTGTCGTGCGCTTGATGAAGGCAAAGAAGTTAGGGTGGTTTTCTGTGATGTCAGTAAGGCGTTTGATAAGGTATGGCATGCTGGTCTTATTCACAAACTGGAGAGTATTGGCGTTTCAGGTGAACTACTTCTATTTCTAAAATCGTATCTCTCGGATAGGTCGCAGCGAGTTGTGATAGCCTCTGAGTCGTCGTCATGGAGACCAATCAATGCCGGTGTACCCCAGGGGTCTATACTTGGACCCTTACTGTTCTTGATATACATAACCGATATAACTAGCGACTTACTCAGCAGTATTCGCCTCTTTGCTGACGATACGTCATTATATCTAATCATTGAAAACCCAGAGCAAGCCGCAGTCATAATTAATAACGATTTGGCTACAATCGAGCATTGGGCCAAAACATGGTTGGTCGAGTTCAATCCCAACAAAACTAAAAGTATGTGTATATCGCGTAAAAGCAATCCTAACTCTCACCCACCCTTGTATTTAGGTGGCTCACAAGTATCGGAAGTTTCTGACCATAAACACCTAGGACTCATACTAAATAATACATGTACATGGAACAATCACATTGACCACATTTGCTCCAAAGCCTGGTCTCGCCTAGACTTGTTGAGGAGACATAAATTTAACCTCGATCGCAGTGTCCTGGAAAAAATATATTTCGCCTTTATTAGGCCACTTCTTGAATACGCAGACACTGTCTGGGATAATTGTTCTGTGACAAATGTCGCGGAACTCGAAAAAATACAAATTGCAGCAGCAAGAATCATCACCGGAGCAACAGTTAGTGCCAGTAAATCGTTATTATATTCGGAAACCCGGTGGGAATCCTTGCAAGAAAGACGCCACAAACATAAGCTAATTCAGATCTTCAAAATGTATCATCACATGTCACCTCCATACATTTCCAACAAAGTTCCACCACTTATCTCCTTGACGAATTCATCACGCAGTCTCCGATCCAGTGAAAACCACCGAGTTCCTTTTTGCCGAACGCAATTGTATCAGTCTTCTTTCATCCCCAGCGTTACGGACCAGTGGAATAAGTTTCCGTTACCTGTCCGCGAGAACTCGTCATTGATTAACTTTAAAACGTTTCTCAGTAATGGTAACCAAAGACCACCAAAGTTCTATAGTGATGCAAAATCTCGCAGGGCTCAAATATACCATTGTAGGCTGCGGTTACACTGTAGCAGTCTTAATTCCCACATTTTCAATAATCACCTATCACCCAGTCCCTTCTGCCAGTGTGGTGAACGTGAAACTACTGATCACTTTTTCTTTCATTGTCCTTTGTTCTCAAACGCGCGTAATTATACGATTAATCTACTCCCATATGTAGCAGATACACCCACGCTTCTATCTGGCTCAGAATTCTTGAATAGCGATGAAAACTGCCCTATTTTCGAAGTTGTACATGACTTCATTTTATCAAGCAAGCGATTCCAATAGTTGAAACCCAGCACTACGTTCCCACCCCCATTCCGAGTGAGAAAGTCTAACGCCTGTTGTGGAATGCCCTCTCGCGCCTTCCAACTTCTAGCGCCTTGAAGTTTACTTCACCTAATTCGCTACTAAATGAACTAGAAGTTAATAAGTTGCCTACTTACGATTCTCTTGTGTGTAAATTTTACTTAACATACATTCAACATGTACTTGGTCTGTATTAACTCAGACTTATTCCCAAGATATTGCCTGATAAATACATCATTATCATCTGTTGCATGTGCAAAGTATGCGTCGGAGTCTTGTACCGGCCTCTGGGGATAGATCGCGACTGGTCCTCAACTCGTCGTGTGCTGTCAGTGGAGGTCCCATGCTCCTTTGCATCCGCATAATGGTGATAATCTCTATGTATCATGTATTCAAGCTGATTGCATCATATTAGTTCCTTTCCTCTTCTTTCGATCTATCAGTGATTCTATTCTTTCTTCTGTTTTTCCCTTCATTTCACATTGAAGTTTAAACAATCCCACACGTCGTTGCCTGGCAGTCGAGGCGCCTTCCTCTGCTCCCTATCTATTCTGATGTGACGCTTAACCCGCTTGATCTCCAATCGTAGCAACTAACGTAGTAAATTTACAATGAAGGGAGGATATCGGCCTTCATGCAACGACATTTGGGCTCTTCCGTTCATCTGTACCACCTACAGGAGTAAGTTATACGTTGACAGGGAGACGACCCACATAAGCTTTAGCTTTCTGTCGAATCCCTCTAATACACAACAATATGCTTTCTTGTTTTGTGTATACTTTTTGTATCTAATGTTGTTCATTTTTTGTTAGTCAAATGTTATTGTGAAATGTATACACATGTCAATTATTAAATAAATACTGTGTAAACTAATTCTAGGTCAAGTCTGTGCCTAAATGCAATACTATCCTTAATGAAGACTGCAACCCCGCCTTCTCTTGACGGACGATTGAAGCTAAGTGGCTCCTGGATCCACGTATAATAATTTCATTAACTGGGTCATCATTATGTAACCACGCCTCAGTGAATGCCATACTGTCATCTGACGGGGACTCACATTGTATAATGTCAAGTTTGGGCTTTAGGCTTTGTATGTTAAGATGGAGGATTTTAAGCGTGTTATCAATGTGGTGAAAGTCCTCGTCAATTGGTCCTGGGTTGGGATGAATGTCTCCTCAAGTTAACAACAGACCGGCCAGGAAACACGGAAGCAAGCATAAGATAAAATATATTATGTTTGTATCCCGAAAATTGTTAAGGACCATGTAAGAAAGGTCGTTGGGTACGGTGGGTTTCTTTGGACTCTTCGGCATGTAAGATATATTTGTCTGAACGCTCTTCTGCGAAAATCTACTACTATAAGGGTACACTTGGAAGTAGGGGAGGAGGATTTCTCGACATTACTTACATTTGGAGCTTTAAGCTGGATGTTTGTTTTAACTTTTATGAAGTGGCTACACCCTCGGTAGTTGCTGGGGTGTTGACCCCCGTAATAGGGGCATTTCAACGTTGTTGCACTGCATGCCTTCGCGATGTGTTTGTCGCCGCATTTCATACATCGTTGCTGCCCGTTGCATTTGTGAATCACGTGCCCAAATATCTGGCACTTGTGACACTGAACTGGTTGCGATAGAACACGATATTCCTCGGTTTCGTATTTTTGCAGTTCATAATTGCACCATTACTTATCAGATTTAATATCGCTGCTCTCTTAGGGCATTTTATTTTAATCTCCCAAGTATGGTTGCCTGTGGTTTTGGAGATTAATCTCTCCCACGAGCATCCTGAAAGGGCTTTATCAATCGAGTTGTTTTCCCTTTTCGGTTGAACGCGTGTGATTACGACACAGGGGTCGGGTTGCGGATGGCTCTGTGTCTTGTTGTTGTTATGGGTCACCTTAGTGGGCATTTTGGCTTTTACTTTGTAGGCGTATGCCACTCTATCGGTTGGGCTAGCTGTCGCAGTCGCATTCACGATCGCAGTCGCATTCACGATTTCCGCTGATGTATGCTGTATTGTGTTAACGGATCCCCCATTTCTTGGTGTAACCACCGAGTCCTTTACAGTATCGGTGGTCAGTGAATATTTTGTCTTCTTGGCCCACCGATCAGTCAAGATCGGTGGGTTAAGAAACCATCTTCGATTTCAACGTCCACGGTTTCATCACTTTCACGGAACTCGTTGGAGAGTTTCCTTTTCGATCAATTTTGGTTTGGATATTTTTCCTGTCGTTGCGATTTGGGGAGATTAGCTGAATTTTTATCTAATTGAGTTTTAATTGTGTCAGCGGGGTCAGGTACGGCTATGTTGGGAGCTTCGTCCACTATGGAACGCAGCCAGTTATCCTGACGGGGGGTAACTAAATTCCATTCTTGGGGGAAGGCATGGCTGGTATATCCAGCTGTGGGCTGGGCGTTTTTCACAGCTCAGTGCATAACTAAACTCATTGACAAGCTGACAAATGTCACTCATCTAGATAATTCTTTTCAGTTTGAGATGTCCTAAGTTTGTTTTTTACAACTCAGTTTGTGCCGTCCAAACAATCAAATGCAGCCCTATTGATTGGCTTTCTTTAAATTTTAATGCATCAGCGAGTGGTTTTCTTTACTGATCTCATGAAGCCCTATTGATTGGCTTTCATTCAAGTTTAATCAACCATGGAGCGGTTTGCTTTACTGGCTTCAGGCAGGTGTGTGAAAATAATATGAAAAATGGTTTTATAAAATATGATCAAATAAAAAAAGCAGAACTTAAAACAGCGTTTAATCGCCTTCACGGAGAAGCAAAAAGGCCATAGTAAACGACAATCGCATGAGATGGGAAAAAAACAACAGAAAACCTGAATGGGCTGAGAGAACCTAAGAGGTTCTGGGACACATTTCAAACTCTTACCGGCCAACGGAGCAAAAGTGTCAATAATAATGCGCTGAAGACTAGCAACGGAACAATAGCCCTGGACGACAAGACAGAAGCAAACGTTTTTTCGAACTTCTAAAGAAAGCGCATCGTCCCCAAGAAGGGAATAGATATGACAACGATTTTAAGGTAAAAGTAAATAAATTTGTCCATGACAACAACTCAAATTTTAACGAACCCAACTTCTACCAAAGGCATGAAGACCGGGACGACCATGAATTAACCGAACCAATAAGCGTAGAAGAGGTCATGGGTATAGTCAGAAAATGCAAGTCATCTTCGTCTCTTACAAAATAATGAAATAGTGTCCCAACAGCATCTAATGTAGACTTATCCAACACCTAAACTGCTGTCTCTCCTGTGGGTACTTTCCAAAATGCTGGAAAGTGGCCACCACAGGAGTCATGGTACCTAAACCCGACAAACACTTTACCAACCCTTCTAACAACCGCCCAATTAACCTTCTTAGCTGTGTTGGAAAAATATTTGAGCGGATTCTCAACATGAGACTTCGTATCTATATCGAATTAATCAACTTTTTCAACAAAATTTAATGGCAAAGAGCCTATAGGAGTCACAAAGAGGGAATCGAACACGTATATAGACTGGTCGATTATATGAAAACAGCATTTAGTAAAAACGAAATCGAAACAGCTCGCTTTTCTTTGGTGTAGAAAAGGCGTTCGACGTGGTATGGCACAATGGCATGAGATATAAACTAGCGAAAATGGGATTACCCACTAAAATTATGAGGATCATATCATCATTTCTAACTGACCGAAAAATCAAGATGAGGGTTAACCGCGAGGTGTCAGAGGAAGCAATACCCGAAGCGGGAACACCCCAAGGATCGATTCTTAACCCGCTTCTTTTCGTAATATATGTGAATGATATAGAAATTTAGGGAAAAACTAGATAAATAATTAAAAATCGTCTATAGGATACTATTCGCGATCTTAAGAGCTGGTGCGCCCTATGTCGTATCAAGCTCAATGGCGCCAAAACTCAAAAAGTTACGTTCTTCAAGACGCAAAGAAGAAAACCGTCCCCGGCATCTCCAGCTGTACGTCACAAATTAGAAGCAAGCAACAAGGCCAAATTTTGGGGGATTTATACTTGATAGCAACCTCACTCTAAACAGTCACGTAAACTCCATTACGGTTAGAGCTACTAAACATATCAATATTCTAAACATGATAAGAGGTAAAAATTGGGGAGCAAACAAAGATGTGATTCTCGAGCTCTACAAACCAGTTATACGCCCGGTTCTAGAATACGGTGCCATAATAACAAGTGACCTGAGCAAAACCAACATTCAGAAGCTACAAAGAGTTCAAAATAATGCCCTCCGTGTGGCACTATGCAAACCCAAATAGACACAGAGAAAGGAACTTCACGAGAGAGCAAAAATAGAAACTATTGATACGCGATTAAAAAACCTACAAAACAAAGCCCTTAACAGACTCCAAGATAGTGAATTAGTGGTTGAGCTAAACGAACACAGATCCCTTAACAGAAAAACAAAATAAGTTTTCAGAAAATAAAAATTTATCAATATAAATAATTAGCGTGGAGTCAGTGAGGATTGCCTCGCTACTCATTGAGAACTTTAGGGTTGAGTCTGTGAGGATTGCCTCGCAACTCTGCGTGTGGGGAGTGGGCTCCGAAGAAACCCACCCCTCACCCCATCCATAGCAACAATCACACAACAGTAGCAATATACAATAGCGGATACCTATCTTTCCCTCTACCTCGCAACTCTGCTGAAGCGCGATTGAAACGCGTTTAATAAGACCTATATAACAAAACTCTCCACAGACTCCAGGATAGTGAATCAATGGTAGAGTTGAACGAGCGCCGAACCCTTAGCTGAAACACAAAATAAGTCACAGTAAATTAAACTTAGTCAATAGAATTAAACTGCGAGGAGTCAGTGAGGATTGCCTCGCTACTCATTGAGAACTTTAGCATTGTGTCTGTGAGGGTTGCCTCGCAACTCTGCGTGTGGGGAGTGGCTACGAAGAAACCCACTACACGTCCCAGCAATAGCAACAATCAAACAGCAGCTTCAATTTCTAGTAACTGAGTGCTATCATTCTCTAATAATGATATGGAGTAGTGGAGTCAGTGAGGATTGCCTCGCTACAAAATGATCTAGGAGCGAGTCTGTGGAGACTGCCTCGCCACTCTATGCGTGTGCAGTGGGTTCCGATGTAACCTACCCCTCTCCCCATTCATAGCAACAGTTACACAACAGTCATAATATACAATAGAGGATTCCCATGTCTCTCGACATTTCTATTTTCTAATTGAACACTCGCTAATTTTCTTGCAAAACTCCCATCTAGAAGACGCGTGGAAATAGCAGATTAAGCGTATTAGGAATAGGAACAACCTACCCCCTTTCAGTTAACATACACATGAAACCACCAAACACCAAGCAAGGATTGAAACAAGCTTGCCTGGATGGGACCAATGCAGATTTTAATTAAATAAACATTTGAATAGAGATATAGCATCCCTTTTAACGACTTTGGGTGTGTGTCTGTGAATGTGTGTGTGTTTGAGGTTAAAAAATCGCACTGGCACAGACATTTCATACTGAAACCTTTTTTTCTTTTGATATGCCGCCGAAAAATTGTTTTCATTTACTGAACCCTGATGGGTTTCAAACATGAAAAAAAATTACATAAAATTGATTTAAACTAAGTGATGAGCTTAGGAACTGGTTAAACTGACTGGCAATAATTGATGTTATTCATTGATGGGCTCTAATTTAGTCCTTACAAGAATGTTACGCAAGCTTTAGTTTTTCTTATAGGCGATGACAGGTCGAAGATTCAAAGGTTCATTTAATTTAGCATTGGTGAAATTGAATTCATCTTTTAACATTTTTGCTATTTCGATATTCATTCTGTTGTACGTTAAAGTGAAAGGAATGATGGATCTCCTTTCGCATTCGCCTTCTGATATGTTCATACCACATGGCCAGAGGGTTTGAAGTGTATTGATCCAAAAAGCTTCACGTTTCTTTTCTAAATTCATCCGTTTCTTCTAATGTGTCTTTAATTGGTGGTTGTTCAATAGGATGGATTTCGAAATAGTCCAACGAATGACCAGGGAGGTTAAAATGTTATGCTACTGGGACATCAGCATTATGTTTTATATCCTGTTTATGTCTAGTAGCACGTTCTCGGAAAGGATTTTGACTTTGACCAACATACTGTTTCCGACATCGCTTACAAGTGATAAGGTAAATAATGTTTGGTGAATCACAATGGAGGGGGTTACGGATCTGATAATGATTTTTCGTTTGTTCGGAGGAAAATTCCTCTTTCTGATCAGGCATAAAAGTATGCAGTCTATAACGAGGTTTTTTGCAATTAAATACCGCGCCACTACCATTTTGCAACGGTCTGTTGTGTTCAATCTTCAGTGGTTCGAAATCAGTAGTTTCAGCTGGACTTTCGAGCTTTTTCAGGGTTTGGGATTTCAGGCTACGCAAAACGTGCAGCGAGTACCCTCTCGATCTGAGGGCGCCAAATAGAGTAGAACAAGCCTCATTGAAATTTACCTTATCACTTGAATTGCGGTGGAAACGAATGAGCTGTGATTTGATGATACCTTTAAATGTATGTTGAGGATGAAATGATTTTGTGTGCAACAATTGATGTGAATCAGTTGGTTTAAAATATACTTTATAATCTAAATGACCGCCCTCCTACTATATTAATCCAGCCCAGCAATGACCCACATGGCCACCCAATCTCAAACTTGATAAGCAAGCCCCCTTAACCCCCTGTAGAGCTACACAACAACAAAGTCGACTAGCATCCCCTTCAAATTGTAACAAGATCAAGTAAATACCTGTCAATTAGCCTGTGCCTAGGTATCATGGGAAACCATCTCAGCAGACTTGGGCCCTTATCCAACGTTTCCGCCTAACCGTCCAGCTCCACACACAAACTACATCTCAAACCCTGTTACACTTCCAGCTATTGTCTAGAATGGAAGGCTAATGACTTCACACTGGATGGAGCTCGTGAAGCTCGTAGGAATGAGTTATCGTGAGCCGTGCTCATCCGACAGAAATGTAATACTTAGATATTCGCGAACTTCACTTACAATTTTTGTTTTCAATTGGTTGTAGGTAAAGGATTATCATAACGTATCCCTTTACTTCTGTCCACCCACCTCATCAATAACTTCCTGACCCACGACGACCGAACTTAACAGCAATTCAAGTTATGCCCTCTTTCTTGAGGACATGGTTTGACTTTATGTAATAATAATAACACTTTGGCCAGCCGCTGATTTGTCGCGGTTCTCGGACGAGAAGGCCTTGGTTACCCCTGAACTCCCAACTGCCTCACTGTTCCCACGCTTCTCCTCTCCTCCCAACATTCGGAGACGAACAGCTTGATGACATTCCTTGCCCCAATCTTCCCAATCTCTCCGATTAGCACATTAACCCTCTCCTTTGAGTCTCCCCCAAACCACTACTTTGGGCATTCTAGAAGGAAGTTTTCCAGGGTCTCCACCATGCCCAAGTTACACATCTGGCACTCCCTTTCACCGTCTTTCTCAATTTCCCCCCTCAGCTCCAGGGATCGCGACCTCAGCTTAAACAGCAGTGACCCCCCCAAAGGTGCCATCAAGGTACCCTTCAAAACCTGGCCTCTCTTTATCACGCAGGCCACCCAAAGACCTCTTTGATTTGACCCCCTCTCGCCAATTACGGTTACAATCCTCCATGACCCTTTCTCTGACGATTTGTTTTACCCTGGTTTGCCCCAACGTCCAGGTCCGAGATCTCCAATGAGTAGTTCTCTACTAGCTCCCTCACTTGGACCATCCACCCCGTTTTGATATTTGAGTTGAAAATTCGCAGGAACATTACTTTACACCATCGGCTGTCGGGGAGATTCACCAAATAATTAAGATAACCGAGTTTCAACAGGTCTATCCTGTCCTTGATCCTCATCCACCCAAGCTCACCCCTGATTGCTTCTAGCGCTGCGGCATTACTCGATCCCGTTATCCATCGGCCTGCATCGTTCTGTAAGATTTCCAAGCTCTTTACGGCCGTCTGGTTTAGGGGTACCACTTCCGTACCGTATGTTATACTTGGCAGCCCCACCATTTCCCAGATGGTTTTCCCCACGAAAACCTTATTGAAACTGTTTCTCCCTATATAATAATAATAATAACTCTTTGGCCAGCCGCTGATTTGTCGCGGTCCTCATAAGAGAAGGCCATCATTCCCCCTGCACCCCACCCCCTCTTCCCCTCCTCTCCTCCCAGCATTCAGATATAAACTGCTTAATAGTGTCCCTCACTTCCTCTTTTTCAATTTCTTCAATAAGCATTCCTACCCTCTCCCTCGTGTCCCCCTTCAGCCATCTATCCTTTGTTTCTTCACCCCACTTCTGTATTATTCTTCCAGTAAATTTTATTCTATGAGGTATATACTGTGGGCATTCCAAGAGAAAATGTTCCAGGGTCTCCACTACTCCAGAGTGGCACATTTGGCATCCCTTTTCCCCATCTCTCCCAATTTTTCCCCGAAGCTCCAGTGATCTTGATCTCAGTTTGAACAGCAGTGACCCTCCAAAGGTGCCATCTAGGTACTTCTCAAAAGCTGGCTTTTCTTTATATTGTAACCCCTGCAGTGATCTTTTCACGCTAACCGCTACTCGCCAGTTTCGATTGCAATCTTCCATGACTCTCTCTTTGACAAACCTTTTGCCTTCTTTCATTCCTACTTCTATGTTTGTGACCTCTATAGAGTAATTGTCCATTAGTTCCCTCACATGTTTTGACCACCCCGTTTCTATATTAGAATTCCAAATGGTATCGAGCATCAATTTGCACCACCGGTTGTCAGGCAAGTTTCTCAAGTAGTTAAAGTAACACAGTTTTCCCAAATCTACCCTGTCCTTGATTTTCATCCACCCAAGCTCCCCCCTTACTGCTTCCAAAGCTGCAGCATTACTCGACCCTGTTATCCATCTGCCGGCATCATTTTGAGTATTTTCCAACTTCTTAGTAACGGTTTGGTTTAATGGAATCACGTCCGTGCCATACGTTATACTTGGTAAACCCACCCTCTCCCACGGTGTTTTCCCCACAAAGACCTTGTTGAAACTATTTTTCCCTAAAAGTTTTAGTTGGTTCAGAATTCTTTTTCCCTTCAGAATCAGTTTGGCTGAGTAATTTCTGTACACCCCTCTTCCCGTTATATTTATGCTTACCCCTAGATACTCATACTCTCCCGTTTCTCCTACAGTGATTTGTTTGCTTTCCCCTTCGGGGATCGAGAACTCCCCCACTCTCCATCTCTTCGTCATATCTACCTTGCGTCCAACGGGTATTACCTTGCTTTTATTTTCATTTAGTTCGAGCCGCCAAGTGTTCCCATATCTACCAACAATTTCCAGCAGTTTCTCTAGCCCCTGTTCAGTTCTAGACATTAACACCATGTCGTCCGCAAAGAATAAGCCTGGTATCTTTATGTCTCCAACATTTACCCCCTCCGCACTCTGAATTAGTTCGTCCCCTAAATCTTTAACATACAATGCAAACAAAATCGGTGAAAAGATACACCCCTGCTTGAGGCCTATATCCATAGGGACTCGTTTTGTAGTGATATTCCCTAGACTGAGTTGGCTTTGCACATCTGTATACAGTGCTTTCATGATTCCCACAAAGTCACCCCCTAGTCCGATGCCCTCGAGCTTTCGCCACATACCTTCCCTCCACACTCGGTCGTACGCTTTTTTCACATCTAGAAATGCCAGAAACATCTTTTTCTTTTCAGCCTTTGTTGATTCTATCAGTTGGGTGAGTGTAAATAGGTGATCAGTGACTCTTCGTCCTTTCCTGAAACCATTTTGAATTTCTCCTAAAAAACCTTTCTCTTCTATAACTTCCTCTAGTCTACCGTATATGACCTTACAGAATACTTTTCCGATGTTACTACTAACTGATATCCCCCTATAGTTATCTAGAACTTCCTTATCCCCCTTTTTGTGTATGAACGACATCTTACTTTCCCTCCACTCTCTGGGGACCTCTTGCTTTCGCAGAGCCAGGTTGAAAAGGTTTGTCAGGACTTCAATAAGTGCCTCCCCTCCATTTTTGAGGAATTCGTTCGGAATTTCATCAGTCCCTCCCGCTTTACCATTTTTTAATTTCGAGACCACGTTCCGCACTTCTTCTGCCGTTATTTCGCTACATACACGATTGGATAGGTTCTCCTCCACCAGTGTATTTCTTTTTGGTGGGGACCCACTGCCCCATCGCCTATCGTTTATCTTTTCCCAGTGCTTGACTAACTCTGAAGCGATACGGCCTTTATCTTCTGTACTTTCCCCATCCACTTTGATACTCTGCACACTACTTTTCCCCCGTTTATTTACCCAGTTCCAAAATACGTTTGAGCTCGAACCCCCCGTTTTCTTTATTGTTCTGGCAAGACTGCAATTGCGCTCCTTCCTATTATTATCCTTTATCTCATTCACCTTTTTCCGTGCCAGTTCATATTCTCCTTTCATTAGTCTCGTGTCATTGTTATCCACCCCTTTAAGCTTCCTACTTCTTCTGTAAGCAACGCATTTTACCTTCCTTTCTTTTATAGCCTTTTTCAGTCCCTCGTTAACCCTGTATCCAAGCTCTCTCGTTGGGACCCTCACCCTTCCTATACACTCCTTCCCTGCCTCTGTTAGGCTATTTACGATGCCATCTGAAATATTCTGGACATTTGCATCCCTAGGTATACATTCAAGATTTGGTTTTAGTTTTTCCCGAAACTGCTTCCAGTCGGCTCCTTGTTTTAGTCCCCAAACTTCCTTGAAGGTATTTCTGTCTCTATTCGTCTTTTTGCCCATAATCTTAACTGTTATCAGGTTGTGATCACTACCCAAGTCATTTTTTCCCTCGTCATCTATTTCTACATCTATAACCTCCCTCCATACGCTAATGTCAGTGAGTATATAATCAATTATTGTTTTCTTGTCGTTCCTCTCCCAGGTCCATTTACCATTACATTTCGCATCCCTGTTCAGGATCTTTAAACCAAGCTCTTTTGATAGGTCCAACATCTTCCTCCCATTTGTGTTAATTTTCCTATCACCTCCCTGTATGCCCTCCTCCTTATCCCCGATGTGCCCATTGAAGTCCCCCATTAGGACAATACTGAACCCTCTGCTCCCAAGCTCTGTGATATTCGATCTAAGAGTTGTATATATTGAATCATTCCACTCGGGCTTACTTCCCTCCACTGCTAAGTATACAACACCAACGGCAACACTCCTGCTTCCTAACTTGATTTTTGCCCAGACTATTTCGTTGGATACTGGAATCTGAGTCCTTGCTTCTGTGAGATCTGTAATCAATGAGGGCTGTAATTCCTCTTTAGCGTAGATGCCAACACCCCCACCCCGTTTCTGACCCTCAGTTCGCCCAGCTCCTATCCACACGCAACCCTTCATCTGATCAACCCGTTCATCCCGTCGTATCCACGTCTCACTTAGACCCATTATATCGAAGTCTCCTTCGTCCATCATTGTTGATATTTCGATTTCGCTTACTTTCTTGTGCAGACCCTGGATGTTGCAGTACCCAAACTTAATGAATCTTTGTTTTTTTGTCATCACTGGCACATTATTATAACCCTGGTATGTCCCTGTATTGTGCATGTTTGTTGTTCTTCCTATGTTCCCAGCATTTGTGCCACTCTGGGTTACCGGCTGTGGTCCCCTACCCCCCTTTTCTCCAAAAAAGGCCCAGTCACCTGTAAGATTTTTTGGCCCAACAGGTCTGTACCCATCCTACTTAAATGCAATCCGTCTCGCCCATACAACTCTCCTTGTCCCCAGAATGAATCCCAGTGGTCAATGAAATGTACTCCCAAGTCTTTGCAGTGCTCTCCCAGCTCCTCGTTTAGTGCCATAATCCGCGAGTTCCTCTCATTCCCACCACCCATAACGGGGAGCACCCCTGAAACGAGGATCCGAGCATTCCTGCTAAGCAGCTTACTAATTAGGTCCTTGTATGTGTCCACCAAACGAACTGATTTCCTCTCCCTGATGTTATTGGACCCCACATGTAATACCACTACCGGATCAGGCCCCGACCCAGCTACAATACCGTCCACTCTATCTCTCAGGTCCTCCACTTTAGCCCCCGGAAAGCACAGAACTGTTCTATGTTTACTGTCCGGACCACAGACAACCTTGTCGATCCCCCGAACTATGCTACTTCCCGCAACCACCAACTTACTTTTGGACCTCGCCCTATTTATCTCCTCTAGTCTCCTATTGTTTACAGCGTCCTCTTCCTCTCCAACAGCCCCCACTCGGAATCAATATCGGTATCGGTATCTTTGACCTAGGATTACTCCTATCCTTGTCCCTCCGTCTCTTTCCAGGCCCTGGGCTACCTGGACTACTCCCCTGGTCTTCCCCCGGATCCCTCCTCCTTTTTCCTTGCCTAGACCCCAAGCTACTATCTGTTGCAACTACCTCCATCTCCTCCTCTGTCTCTTCCGAATCGAGCACATCAAATCTGTTTCTGGTGCTGCACTCCCCACTGCCTTTGGACTTTACACCCCTATCTACCTGCTTCTCTGCCCCCCCCCCCCCCTTTCCTACCACTTTTGGTAGTCCACGCCAAACGCTTTACAGCATTGCTCCGGCCTGGGCCCCCCCTCATCTGTCCTACGTACTTTTCTAGCAGCCCCCACCTCATCACCTACCTCATTCACATCAAAGGTTCTACCCCCATGTTTCCTCTTGGAACCACCGACAACCTTCCATCCTTCTCGGAAAGCCACTTTCACAGGCGTAACTCCAGACAGCCCCGCCCTACCAAGTTTTCCCTTCAGCGCAGCAATCTCCCCCTCAAACTTAACAATTGTCTCAAGTAGGCGGAGGATTTCCTGACAGTTTGCACATACCTCTCCATATCCCATCGAGCGACAGTCCCCATACATCATAGAACACTGTTTACAAACTTCAAGCCCAATATCGCCATCGGTGGCCCCACCAACCCGGCTCTGACCGACACCCCCCAGTGACCTCTGTCTGCACACCAATACTTACTCCGTTGGCACCGTTGACCTGGACCGCGATATTACACGTATTTACCTCCATACTTACCTCCGTCTGAACAGACTTGCTCGCCATCATCAAGACAAAATTACGCGATCGGACAGGGAAAATTGTAAACACGCGACAAAAGGCAACACGACGAACCGTTCGACAACTTAGCGCTCACAGTTTTATTTAAGGCCTCCTAACTTTGTCCCAGTCACTATACTAAACTAACTCCCCACAAAGTTGAATAAAATAACCTGAAAATGAAATATATATGATTAGTAAACAATAAAAATACTTAATTTCGATTCGTAACCAAGGAGACTTCTTCTGTATACTTGCGGATCGAGACAACAAAGAGCATAAGAGCATCCCTATAAGTTTCATTTGGTTAAGGATTCGCTTCCCCTTCAGAATCAATTTATTTGTGTGGTTTCGGTAGATGCCTCTTCCTGTAATGTTTATATTTACCCCCAAATACTCGTAATCACCTGTCTCTCCTACACTGAGAAGTTTGCTGCTCCCTTCCGGAATTTAGAACTCACCCACTCTCCACCTTCGAGTGGGGTCCACTTTGCGGCCCACAGGTATAACTTTGCTCTTGCTTTCATTAAGTTCCAGTCTCCATTTGCTCCCACATTTCCCAACAATTCCCAGCATTTTCGTTAGCCCCTCTTCGCTTTCTGACACTAGAACCATATCGTCTGCAAAAAATAGCCCTGGGATCTTCAAGTCCCCAACTGCTACCCCCTCGTCGCTACGCAGGAGTTCATCTCCAAAACCTTTGATGTACAATGCAAACAGGATTGGCGAAAGGATACACCCCTGTTTTAGGCCTATCTCCATAGGCACACGTTTTGTTGTAATGTTTCCCAGGCTAAGTTCACTCTGTACATCTTTATATAATGCTTTCATAATCCCAACAAACTCGCCCCCCAAGCCCAGAGCCTCCAGCTTGCGCCACATACCCTCCCTTCATACTTTATCATATGCCTTTTTAACATCCAAAAAGGCCATGAACATATTTTCTTTTTTGCTTTCGCGGATTCTATCATTTGGGATAGCGTGAAGAGATGGTCAGTGACTCTCCTTCCCTTCCTGAAGCCATTTTGGATTTCTCCCAAAAAACCCTTCTCTTCGATCACCTCCTCTAATCTCCCATACAGGACTTTACAAAAGACTTTTCCAATGTTCCTGCTGACAGAGATCCCTCGATAGTTATCCAAAACGTCTTTTTCCCCTTTTTTGTGAATAAATGTCACTTTGCTTTCCCTCCACTCCTTTGGGACCTCTTGTTTTTCTATAGCTAAATTGAAAAGGGCAGTTTGGCTTTCCAAGAGTTCCTCTCCCCCTTTTTTGATAAACTCGTTAGGAATTTCGTCCACCCCTCCCGCTTTTCCATTTCTTAATTTCGAGATCACCCTTCGCACCTCCTCAGTTTTGATTTCGCTGCACACGAAGTTCGATATATTTTCCTCGACCTGGTTCGGACACTCTCGTGGGTTCCCCATGCCCCATCGCTTATCGTTTACCTTTTCCCAGTGCTTGACTAGTTCTAATGCGATTTGATCTCGCTCTTCTGTAACTCTGCCATCTACTTTAATGCTCTGTGGGTTATTCCCTTTGTTACGTCTGTTCACCCATTTCCAAAATACGCTCGAACTCGACCCCCCTGTCATTCTTATCGTCCTAATAAGACTGCTATTTCGCACTCTCCGGTTGTCGTCTTTAATCTTGTTTACTTTATTTCGTGCTTGTTGGTATTCTTCCTTTGCTACCATGGCCTCATTGCTTTCCACCCCCTTAAGTTTTCTACTTCTCCTGTATGCAGCACATTTAGCTTTTCTAACCTTTATGGCCCTTTTCAGTTCTTCGTTCACTCTGTACCCAAGTTCCCGTGTTGGCACCCTAATCTTTCATACACTTTCCTTCCCTGCCTCCACTACGCTCGCAACTATGGCGTCGGCCATCTTCTGGACACGCCCCCCCCCCCCCCCTTGTGTACGGCTGCAAGCTTTGGTTTCAATTTTTCTTCGAACTTCGCCCAGTCGGCATCCTTTTTGAGTTCCCAAACCTCCTTGAAGGTTCACGTGCTTTTCTCTATGTTTTTGGCCCTATCGTCACTGTAAACAAGTTGTGATCACTATCCAACTCCATTTTTCCCTCATCGTCCACTTCTACCCCTATCACCTCCCTCCATAAAGTCATATCTTCGAGAATGTAGTCAATTATTGATTTTCTGTCGTTTCTCTCCTAGGTCCATTTCCCCTTACATCTAGCGTCCCTGTTCAGAAGCTTCAGACCGAGCTCGTTTGTGAAGTTCAACAGCGTCCTTCCCTTCCTGTTGACTTTCTTGTCCCCACCCTCTATGCCTTCTTCCTTATCACCTATGCGTCCATTAAAGTCACCCATCAGAATTATACCGAGCCCCCTGTTTTCTAGTTCAGTGATATTGGACCTTAGTGTTGAGTATATCGAGTCATTCCACTCGGGTTTACTTCTTCCACCGCACAGTACACAATCCCAAGGGCAATACTTTTGTTTCTCAGACTGATCTTTACCCATCCAATTTCTTTTGACACCTCAGCCGAGGTGATGATATCTTCCAGATTTGTGATCAGCGACGGTTTTAAATCCTCTTTATTGTACATGCCTACCCATCCCCCCTTTTCTGCCCCTCCGTTCGCCCTACACCTATCCACACACATCCGCTTACTTGGTCTACCCGTTCCTCGTGTCTTACCCACGTCTCGCTTAAGCCCATGACATCAAACTCCTCTGCCTCGATCAATGTAGCAATTTCACTTACTTTCCGGTGGAGACCCTGGATGTTGCAATAACTCACTTTCAGGGTACCGAGGTTCATTGGCTTCCGCCTACTGGGCCCATTGTTTTCTGGCGCTAGTCCTGGTAAACTAATTCTGCCCCCCTCACTCTTGATTACCCCACCTATGTCCACTCTAGTTATACTTGCCTGTGGCCTCCCACCCCGCTCCTCTCCAAAAAAAGGCTCTGCTACCCGTAGAATTTTATCTCCGAATACCCCTTTCCCCACTCTGCTAAGATGCAGCCCGTCACGCCCGTACATGCTCCCATTGCCCCAAAACGTGTCCCAATGGTCGATAAAGGGTATTCCCAGATCAACACAGTAGTTCTCCAACTCTTCATTTAGGGCCAAAATCCTTGAGTTCCGTTCGTCCCCACCTCCAAGGACAGGAAGGACCCCGGATACGACTACCCTTGCATTCCTACTTAGCAGTTTGCCGACTAAGCCTCTATACGACTCCACCAAACTTACTGACCTTCTCTCCCTGATATTGTTGATCCCCACATGGACCACCACTACCGGTTCCGGTCCTGACCCTGCCACAATGCCATCTACCCGGTCCCTGAGATCCTCCACCTTCGCCCCCGGAAAGCACAAGACTGTTCGATTGGAACTATCAGGACCACAAACTACATTGTCAATCCCACGTACAATGCTGCTCCCCGCTACAACTAATTTTCTTCTTCTGGCCCCATTTCCTATATCATCTGCACCTCCTCTCGTTTTGCAAGCTTCTGGCCCCCTCTTTCTCTTGATCGCCCTCCTTACCACGTCTGGCCTATCATCATCAACAACCATCTCATCCCCCACACTTTTCCCCTCACTCTCGTCCCCAGTGGTATCTGAGTCTAAAACACTAAACCTGTTATCTAAACACCGCCTAGCAACCTTGGCAGCCTTACACCGACTGTGGCTTCCGGACTCGACGCAGCCCTGGCCTGACGCCACCTTCTGAAATTTCCTACTAGAACCCCTCCCCCCCCTCCTCATTTACACTCCCCCCACACATCAAGCATTATTCCCCCAGGTTTCCTGCTTCCCAGTTTCCTCCTTGAGTCCACAACGACCTTCCACCCACCTTCAACCTCACCATCGTAGGTAACCTTCAACGGGGTAACTCCAGATACACCGGCCCTCCCCAACCTCCCTCTCACCTCTGCAATCTCCCGCTCGAATCCAACACACTTCTCTAACAACTGTAAAATATCCCTGCAATTCGCACATACCCCACTACTCTCCATTGGCCGACCACCACCATACCTCATATTACACTGTCTGCACGCCTCCGTATCCTCACTCTCCCCCACCTGCACCCCTCGACTCACCTCCCCCAGACCTCCCTTAACACCCATACTTACCTCCGTCTGAACACCCGTCGTGCACTTACCATTCATGATTACAAATATTATACAGAATCCAATGACCGAAAACGACAAAAACACCAGGGCAACAAACACTCACGAAAAAAGGCAACTAAGGCAAACAAACAACAAAACCGGAAAAACCTATCGACTAAACCTCCTTATTACACCCTACGGTCCTTCCAAACACACTTGCAAAACTAAATATATAAAAACTTTCCTGAAATAAAACTAATATTAAAAAAAATACTAAAAAACAGTTCCGAGTAGAACATTTTCTTCTCTTCGTGAGTAGTATTCACACACTAAGGGTCAATCACAAAAGTCACACACTCAATATCTGGTATGACCTCCGTCTGCATCGACTACTGCTGTGCATCTACGCCTCATGGAAGCGAACAAGTTAGCATGGAAGTGTTGTGGGATGTTGTTCCATACTCTGATAAGCTGTCTTTTGGAGTTCCACAAGCGTTGACGGTGCATGGGGAAGCCGGCGTAGCTGTCGTTTCATTTCGTCCCATACGTGCTCAATGGGTGAGATGTCAGGCGAATTTGCGGGCCAGGGAAGAACATCCACTTGTTGTTGCTGCAGATACTGTTGAACAACACGAGCTGCGTGTGGTCGGGCGTTGTCCTGCTGTAGAATGACGCCGGGCCGTGACGTTGCAGAAATGGGACAACAGGTGTTAGCACTTCATCACGATATCTGGTTGCATTGAGATTGCCATCAATAATAACCAGCTCAGTTCTGTTACGGGCAGTGATGCCATCCCACACCATGAGAGACCCTCCCCCATAACGGTTTCGCTCCACGACACATGGATCTGCGTAGCGTTCGTTTCGCCACTTTGAAATGTAATACTGGTCCCACAAGGTATCCTCCCATGAACAGGAGGAACCTATCAAAAATTGAGTGGAACCTCTTCAGAAACATTATCGAAGTAAACATAAATGCAAATTACACCTTAAATGCTCATGAACTAGAAAAAGCTTGCACCCATCTTAATGAGGTTCTGAACAGTACACTAGATGAAATCTGTCCCAAGCAAACAGTAAAGCCGCGGACAAACAGAATAACCCAAACAACACTTCAAATAATTAACCGAAAAGGAAAAGCCGTCCAGGCTTACCAATCAGAGAATGATCAGATCAAAAATGTACAACTTAAAACCGCGTATAATCGCCAACACGGAGAAGTAAAAAAGGCCATGGATAACGACAATCGCGTGAGATGGGAAAAAGCAACAGAAAACCTAAAAACTCTTACTGACCAAAAGAGCAAAAGTAACAATGCACTGAAGACTAGCGAAGGATCTATGGCCATAGATGACAAGGCAAAATCCAGCGCTTTTGCCGACTTCTAAAGAGAGCACATCGTCCCCAAGAAGGGAACAGATACGACAACGATTTTAAGGTAAAAGTAAATAAATTTGTCCAAGATAACAACTCAATTTTCAATGAATCGAACTTCGACTGAAGGCATGAAGACGGCGACGACCATGAATTAACAAAACCAATAAGCGTAGAAGAGGTCGTGGGTCTAATCAGAAAATGCAAGTCATCTTCGTCCCAGGCGAAGACGAAGTCTCTTACAAAATAATGAATCAGTGGCCCGAGATCTTCTACTTTAGACTTATCCAACTCCTAAACTGCTCTCCCTCCTGTGGGTACTTCCCAAAATGCTGGATTGTGGCCACAGGAGTCATGATACCTAAACCCGACAAAGACTTTACCAACCCTTCTAACTACCGCTCAATTAGCTTGCTAAGCTGTTTTGGAAAAATATTTGAGCGGATTCTCACCATGAGACTTCGTAGCTATCTCGAATCAATCAACTTTTACAGAAAATGGCAAAGAGCCTATAGGTGTCAGAAAGATGGATTCGAACTCGTTTATAGGCTGGTCGATCATACGAAAACAGCATTTAGTCAAAACGAAAGCGGAACAGCGCTTTTCTTGTATGGAGAAAAGGCGTTCGACTCGGCATGGCACACTGGCATGAGATATAAACTAGTGAAAATGGGATTGCCCACTAAAATTAAGAGGATCATATCATCATTTCTAACTGTCCGAAAAATCAAGGTGAGGGTTAACCGCGAGGTGTCAGAGGAAGTAATACTCGAAGTGGGAACACTACAAGGATCGGTTCTAAGCCCGCATCATTGCATAATATATGTGAATGACATAGAAAAGGTAGGGAAAAACTGGGTTTAACTATCGCAGTCCTCAGACGACGATAAAGGCATGTGAACGGCCAGCAAGTCCCGAAACATCATTAAAAATCGTCTATAGGATACTATTCGCGATCTTGAGAGCTGGTGCGCCCGATGGCGCATCAAGCTCAATGGTGCCAAAACTAAAAAAGTTACGTTTTCAAGAAGCAAAGAAGAAAACCATTCCCCAGTATCGATCTCCAGCTGTACGATCACAAATTAGAAGCAAGCAACGAGGCCAAATTTTTGGGATTTATACTTGATAACAACCTCAGTCTAAACAGTCACGTATACTCCATTACGGTTAGAGCTACTAAACGTATCAATTTTCAAAAGATGATCACAGGTAAAAATTGGGGAGCAAACAAAGATGTGCTTCTCAAGCTCTACAAATCATTTATCCGCCCGGTTCTAGAATACAGTGCCATAATAACAAGTGTAACTGAGCAAAACCAACATTCAGAAGCTACAAAGGGTTCAGAATTATGCTCTGCGTGTGGCACTATGCAAACCCAAATAGACACAGAGAAAGGAGCTTCATGAGCTAACAAAAACCATCGATACGCGATTAAAAGACCTACAAAACAAAACCCTTAACAGACTACAAGATAGTCAAAAAATTAGTCAATATAAATAAATTGCGTGGAGTCAGTGAGGATTGTTGAAGCGCGATTGAAACGCGTTTAATAAGGCCTATATAACAAAACCCTCCACAGACTCCAGGATAGTGAATCAATGCTAGTGCTGAACGAACACCGAACCCTTAACAGAAAAACTAAATAAGTCACAGTAAATTAAACTTACTCAATAGAATTAAACTGCGAGAAGTCAGTGAGGATTGCCTCGCTACTCATTCAGAACAATAGCATTGAGTCTGTGAGAATTGCCTCGCAAATCTTCGTGTGGGGGTGGGCTCCGAAGAAAACCAACCCTCACCCCACCCATAGCAACAGTCACACAACAGTCACAATATACAATAGTGCAGTTCTATTCTTTCTCTAATAATGAAACGGAGTAGAGGAATCAGTGAGGATTGCCTCGCCAGTCATCAGAAATTCTCTCTACTTATAACTTTTAAAATTGAACATCCTCATATTTTCTTACAACACCCTTATCAAGAAGACGCTTGGAAATAGTACACGAAGTGTAGGAGGAATTGGTACAACCTACCTTTCTGTTAACATGCACAGGAAATCAACCAACACCAGGCAAGGATTGAAACAAGCTTGCCTGGCTAGGATGAATGTACGTTCTAAATAAATGAATAAACATTTGAATAAACATTTAACAGCCCTTTTAAGGGCTTTCGAGTGTGTGTCCGTGAGTGGATGTGTTTGTGTTTTTGGTTTTGGGGTTTTTAATTTCCACCACCCCGTCATCTGTTCTCCCTGAAGGCAGACCAGGTGGCCAAGGTTCAGCATCCACTCTCCCTTATAGGCTGATGGATGACTCCCAGCTGATGGATGACTCCCATGGATAATATGCTGGGGCTGCTCCCAAACCAGCGACTGTTTGCGTTTCTTTTTATGTTTCTTTTCTAAAACAACCAACAAACCGCGGTTTCAGTATCATAAATATGCCCACGTCTCTAAGCAAACACAGAGCAGAATTCTTGTAGTTATGCCCAATCCCTAGTTATCTTCCAGTTCGAGGTTCTCGGAGATCTGCACCAACTACCCTACTGCCATTGCGCGCACTTGAACCAAATAAGATTATTGGTTCTAGCTTTCAACTCTCGTTGATTCGTAGCCAAATAAAGTTGTAAAGCAAATAAAGTTATTCGGGTCGCAAGGGATTTAAATCCCATATCGTCCCTTTGCGCCTTCGGCGTGCTGACACTTTTCATTCATTGTTCCCTCTGAAGGCTGACCAGATGGCCATGGCCCAAGGCCCAGCATCCACTCTCCCTTAAAGGCTGATGGATGACTCCTAGCTTTCTAAAACACATCTTGGTGGATTGTTTCCTTTTTATAACCGTTATGGATAATTTACTGGTGCTGCTCCCAAACCACCGACTGTTTGGGTTTCTTTTTCTTTTTTTTAAAATAACCATCAAACTGCGGTTTCAATATTACCATAAATATGTCGAATTCTCTTGGCAAACACGGAGCAGAATTCTTGTAGTTATGCAAAATTCCTATTCATCTTCCTGTTCGAGATTCTCGGAGATCTCAACCCACTCCCCTTCTGCCAGTGCACACAGTCAAATTAAATACGATTAATGGCTCTCGCTTCCGACTCTGTTGGATTCCTAAGCAAATAAAGCTATAATGCAAATAAAGTTATTCGGGTCGCAAGGGATTTCAATCCCACATCGTCTCTGTGTGCATTCGGCGCGCTGAAACCTTTCATTCATTTATTTATAAAATATAACTTGGGGATGGCATGGCTGGTATATATGACGAAGTGTAGGAGGAATTGGTACAACCTACCTTTCTGTTAACATACACAGGAAACCACCAAACACCAGGCAAGGATTGAAGGAAGCTTGCCTCGCTTGGACGAGTGTACAATAACTAAACATTTGAATAAAGATTTAACAGCCCTTTTAAGGGCTTTCGGGGTGTGTCTGTTAGTGGGTGGGTGTGTGTGTGTGTTTGGGGTTTTGTTTTTCCACCACCCCGGCATCTGTTCTCTCTGAAGGCAGACCAGATGGCCAAGGCTCAACATCCACTCTCCCTTATAGGCTGATGGATGACTCCCAGCCTCAAAAACACATATTGGTGGATTTTTTTTCTTTTTGTAACCATTATGGATAACATGCTGGGGCTGCTCCCACAGTAGCGACTGTCTGGGTGTCTTTTTGTTTTTCTTTTCTAAAACAACCAACAAATTGCGGTTTCAGTATTACCATAAATATGCCCACGTCTCTAAGCAAACACAGAGCAAAATTCTTGTAGTAATGCATTTATAATTTCTAGTCATCTTCCAGTTCGAGGTTCTCGGAGATCTGCATCCACCACCCTAATGCCAGTACGCACACTTAAACCAAATAAGATTATTGGTTCTCGCTTCCGACTCTCGTGGGTTCGTAAGCAAAAAATGTTATAAAGCAAATAAAGTTATTCGGGTCGCAAGGGCTGTAAATACCACATTGTCCCTGTGCGCCTTCGGCGCGCTGAAACTTTTCATTCATCATTTCATTAAATTTTAATCAGTCAGAGAGTGGTTTGCTTTACTGACCTTATGAAGCCCTATTGATTGGCTTTTATTCAAGTTTAACCAATCAGGGAACGGTTTGCTTTACAGGTTTCAGGTGTGTGAAAATAATATGAAAAATGGTTTTATAAGATAAAAATAAATAGTAAACCGCGCCAAACGGATGTTATCAGTTAGAATAAGTATCCCCGGACGGAGGTTTATGACGGAAAATATTTTATATAACGTACAAATTGTGTGTCTTACCTTCGTAAAATCTACATTGAGTGAAAATTATGAGAAAATAAAGAAAAATATAATGAAAATTATAAATAAATGAATTATAATAATAATAATAATAATAATAATAATAATAATAATAATAATAATAATAATAATAATAATAATGATGTGTTTAAGGTTACAAATTTGCGCTGGCACAGACATTTCCTACTGAAATGTTTATTTTTCTTGTAATATGCGGAGAAAAATTTGTTTTCATTTACTGAACCTTGACGCGTTTCAAACATGATAAAAAAATACACAAAATTTATTTAAACTAAGCGATGAGCTTAGGAACTGGTTAAACTGACTGAAAATAATTTATGGTATTCTTTGATGGGCTCTAATTTAGTTTAGTTTAAACATTATTTATTTTAAGAGTGCAAAGTCATATACTACAAAAATTGTTACATATATTGATGTGGATTCGGCAGGAAGAAATAAACTTATACAAGGCCGTTTCCATCCAGAATAAGATTCAAAGAGTTACCAATGTCAATGGCAGGTATGAGTGACTTTAGTCTTTAGTTTCAACAGTATTTGTATACATTACACAAGCGTCAGTAGTCGAGCTCACATATCGTCGCCCGAGGGCCCCCGCCTCCCGTACACCAGATTACTCCTTGCCAACGCGGATAGAATACGACAATTATACAAAAGACGTCTTGAATTACTAGAATTTTTATTTTCTGTTCCAAAAATACAGCTCTTGACCCCCCATTGGAGCGAGCTCAACGAGCCCACTCCAACGGAGGGCCACGAGCCATGTTTTCAAGTCCAAAATTGGAAACAAAATAACATTTAAAAGGGACCTTTTGTTAATAAGACCACCCGATCCTGGCCATCCCGGGAAGTAGAGGCGGGGACCACCGGGAAACGATATATAAGAATGTTAAGAGTACACGGTGGACAAAATAAGAGCGATATAAAAAGAAGCAAAACTCGGCCAGCTTGAATACAGTAGAAGATTATGAATACATTCTGTGAATACAGTCTACGTGGCCTTGTGCTGCAAGAAAAGTTAAATGGTGTGGAGAGGTATATTCGTTCCGTTGAGCTAGTTTGGCAACAATATTCATGATGATATTAAATTATATTCTAATTTGTTTAGTACTGTGTTAGAGATTAATCATTGGAATCGCCTACTTGACAATATAAAGTCATGTACCACTTCAAAGATAAGGTGGTTGTCTTCGTTATTCAAGAATTCTGAACCAAAAAGAAGAATAGATGTGTCTGCTCCAAAAGGGAGTACGTTAATTGTATAATTACTAGCGTCTATGAAAATTGGACAATGCAAGAGAAAGTGATCAGGAGTCTCTTGCTCGCCACACTGACATAAGGGGTTTGGTAATAAATGATTATCATATAAGTGTGAATTGAGGTTACTACACCGCAGCCGTAACCTGCAATGATATATTGGTGCTGTACGAGATTTCGTCTTACTATAGAATCTTGGAGGTTTAGTTTAAACTGTATTTATTTCCAAAGTGTGAAAGTACAATTTATACAGTGCAATAGAAGCATACAACTAATAAGGACATGGATTCAGCAGCAAGTTATAAGCTTATACTCGGCTGTTTCCAGTTAGACATTTAGCTAATCGTATATCATATGCGGCTAATTGTTATGCACACACAGTTGCACTCGCACGATCGGGATCGGCAGAGGAAAGGAGGGGGTATGATTATAGTATTCTTCTACGTTTTTCCATTTTTGAGTAATAGTTGCGCGTCTTGTACTGTTGTTACACATTGGCTAAGTTTGAAGTGGTAAAGAAAAAACAAAAAACAAAACAAAACAAAACAAAAACACAAGAGTGTGAAAGACTAATGAGTGACAGGGAATGGAGGTTGTTTGTGGAGTAATCAAGTGTGCGATGCGAAGCGTTCCAAACAGGGGTGTCATCGGTAGGAAAGATGGATAGTTCAATAAAGCATGGCTTGGTAGTGAGGCACCTCCCCCACAAACACATACCGCCGCAGCAATGTCATGCAACGCTGGCACAACGTCGATGGCGCCGTAAGAACGATACATAACTCTGCAGCAACGTTATGCGTTTGCGGGGTCAGAATGGGAAGGCGAGCTAAACACAAAGGCGCTAACTTGGCTTTCGTGTAGAGTTAGGTGGCGGGGTGTTCCGTGGCACTGGAGGGGAGGGAGTAGTCACCTCAGTTGAAATGTAGTTGGTAAAGTAATGTAGTTTATACATGTAGATGAACCCGGAAGCTGCTCACTTGGGGGCGAGTCCCAATTCAGGGAGTGTGGGAGTGACGGCGTCAGCTAATAATTATACCCCAGGGGAGAAAGCAGGAAGCATAGACAGAGACAAAGCGGGCCAGGACGTCTGCTCAAGCAATGGGCCTCAAGGTGTGTCTACCCCTATGAGAAATAAAGCTAGAACCTTTTCGACAGCAGAATGAATTGATGTACCGTCTCGAAGATTGTGAATCTGATAAAAGTTCACTTCCGTAAATAAGGGTGTCAGCGTTGATTCCGAAATTTAGACTGCCTATGATCGAGTCCCATACATTATTGAAACGCGGGCAAAACAACAGGAAGTGTTCAGTCGTTTCGCGATCACCGCAGCTGCAGGAGGTTGTATCAGACAGGTGATTTTTAAATAGGTGGTATTTTAGGTTGCTACGTTATGGACGGAGTCTGCACTGGAGGTTTGGGCTTCTCGTGATTTGTGATTCATGTAGAATTTAGGAATAATTCGTTTGCCATTGTTGAGATAAGTTTTGAAATTCAGAAGATTGTGGTTTTCTCTCACGTCGTTTGTAAACTCGTTCCAAAGTTTGGTTGTTGATGGAAGAAAAGACGACTGGTGGTAACTCGCTGGAAACGATAGAGTATTCAGGTTTGACGTTGTCCGAAGGTTGTAACTCTGCGTATCCGACAGGGCGTGGTGTATCATCAATTAAATGCGGGGGTGCTAAGCCGTGGTACATTTTAAAATATTCTGTGAGCTTGTGTTTGTTACGTCTTGGCTCCAATGTTTCCCATCCAGTCTCTGTATATATCGATTGTTTGCTTGCACTTTTTGTTGCTCCAGTACAGAGTCTGGCTGCTTCAATTTGTATTTTTCTCAAGAGAATGGGATTGTTCGTTGCTGCAGTTGTTTGTCCCACACAACATCAGCATATTCCAAATCGGGCAAAGGGCAAAATATATTTTTTCGAGTACTCCGCGGTCAAGTCTGTATTTTAAGTGCCTAATCGTTCCAAGCCTTTGTCACCCTTTAGTCTTAACATCGGCAATGTGAGCTAACCAGCTGCCACGGTCATTAAAGGTAAGGCCTAGGTGTTGTGCTTTTCGACGTGGATTATGTTTTGGGCAGACATTACCAATGGGGGATGTGTTGGTTTAGATATTTTTCGAGTAATTAACATCGTTTCGGTTTTGTTTCGGTTGAATATAACTAGCCAAGTCTCTGCACAGTCTTCTGTGCCTCTGATGTCATTATTAATCACTTCTGCGACTGCGCGAGGGTCTTTGACAATGAGAAACGCCGTAGTGTCATCAGCGAATAGTCTTATGTTGCTTCTAACATTTTCAACTATATCGTTTACATATATTGAAAATAGCAGTGGACCTAAGATCGAACCTTGGAGACCGCCGACAGTTACATATTCCTAAGATGAAGATACAAAGTTTATACACACTTGTTGTTGTCTATCCATCAAGTAGCTACCGAACCAGTGTAGAAGGGGGCCAGTGAGACCAATACGTTCAAGTTTGTATAAGAGTCCTGCGTGTCAAACTTTGTCGAAAGCTTTGCTAATGTCGCAGATGACCACTCGAATTTCTTTATTCTCATCAAGAGCTGAACTGAACAAGTGATATATCTCGGTTAGCCGCAGGACAGTTGAGTCAGATGGGAAGAACACAGATTGAAGGGGGGGGGGGGGGGGGGGTCAGTAGAGAGTTTATTTGCAAGAAGGTTAGGATATGTTTGAAAACGCATCTTTCGACGACTTTGTTTCAACAGCTGAGTAAAGTTGTGGGTCGATAGTTTGCTGCATTATGTGGGTCACCAGCTTTGAAAACCGGGACAAGGTTACCTCTTCTCCAATCTTTTGGAAAGAATGATTGGCATAGCATCCTATTGAAAATTAGTGTTAGAGGGGTAGCTGACGTAGACGAACAGTTTTTTATCAACTTGGGACTGACACAGTTAGGGCCACTTGCTTTTGACAAGTTCATCGAGTTTAGAATTTATTGCACTTCCTCAGTGGTAAGAGTGATCTGGCAAAATGTCGGTCGATTGGGATCAAAGTACGCACGGGGAAGGAAAAGGCCGGTGTCATTTTCAGATGAAATTTTACAGACATAATCGTTTAGAATGTCAGCTTTCTCTCCGTCAGATGGCTCGTGATGTAGTCGTGGATGGACACATGACTCTTAAAAAGAGCTAGCTTAAGTGTTTTCCACCACTTAGATGGGGATGTAGTCGGGGAGTTTAGAGTGTTATCAATTTTTAAGAAGTAATTCTGTTTAGATTTCCGAACCACGCTGACAACTTCTTTTCTTTTCTTTCTATATTTTTCCCATGATTGTGGACTATTTTTTTTGTTTTTGGCTATATGGTGGAGTCGTTTTCTTTGACGAATCAGTCTCCTAATATTATTGTGGAGCCATTTAGACTGGTCGGGCATAATGGAAGCTATTTTGTGGGGTATACACTTATATGCTTTACTTAATATTATGTTCGAGACTTCGCACGCAGCTGACGCGATGTCACAGCTACTGAGCAAGTCAGACCAGTTGACTCGACGCAGTTCCCTATTCATTTCTGGGAAGCCGCCCTTATCGTAAAACCAAACAAGGCGGGTGTGAGGTTTGGATGCTTTCTTGCATAGGTTGATTGTCGCAGACACTGGACAGTGGTATCTAACATAGTTACCCAGGGACGGGTCACCAACTTCCGCTGTGACGATTGGGAGATCATTACTAACCAGGATTAGATCGACCAGTGATGATGAACTATCATAGTAGTACGTGGGTTCACTAATCAGCTGTTTTAGATTAAACTGAGAGGTGAGTTGGAGGGGGCGCCCCGAGTAGCCTCTGGACTGATCGTCGTTGAAATCGCAGTTTCAAGAATGTTATTGGTTCTGACATCAAGGGCTCGATCAACGGATGCTTCAAGTAAATCTCATATCTCGCTATCTGCGTTTGGGGGCCTGTACAGGACACCGATAAGAATCGATCCAGAAGAAGGGTACTCCTGAGCCCACATACATTCAAGGTTGGGAGAGTCTAAATCTGGGCGAGGTTTGAATGGAATGCCATTTTTAATATACATAATTACACTCCCAACTCTGGAGCCGCGGTCTTTCCGTAAGGGTGCCTGGAAACTTGGGAGGAGGATTTCATCGTTCCTTACTTCCGGGTCCAACCATGTTTCTGATAATGCGCAAACTCAATGCGGGGGATTCACAACTCAGTATATCTATTTTGGGGCGTATGCTTTGTACATTGAGGTGTAAGACCGATAGTCCATTCGCTTTGTACGGAGAGGTTGAGTCTGAGGAACTGTTGAAGAGTTAACAAAAAAACAGATTATTAAATTGTTCGTGGGAAAAAACAACGACGGAATCGCACGTGGGGTTGGGTTTCGGTTAATGGGAAAGGTAGTAAATGGATAGTTTCCAAGAGTCGCAGTCTCCATCGTGTTTAGGTCAAGCAGCAAAATAGCAATCACATCAGGGTTAGCCCGCGTACGCCGAATTTGAGAAATAACATTATTAGTAAAACACAGTTGTAGTCAAGCCGTTTTTTTAGAGGGTACCCCAGATTGGGCTTTTGGTGCAAAAAGACCAACTCTCATCCGATAAACATTTAGTTCAGCCATAGGGTAATAACAGATTTGGTGCCGGTAGGTGAGAGTAACTGTTGGCCAGGAGAATTGAACATATCGGATGCCCAGGAGGAGACAGACCTGTCTGGGACGCACACGCGTAGCTGGTTCGCACACTGAAAGGTATGGGGTGATCCATACAAAAGAAGAATGGTAAGTTGGCATTAGGTTTGCTTGATATGGTACAAATATATACAGTTAATATAAAGTAAAGAGCATGATGGTGGGATAATTTTCAGGAGTATGTAGTGAGTGGAGATGGAAAGTTGGTGGCGGTTGGGGCGGTGTGAGGTTACGACGAGTGGACTTAACGCAGACAAAGGGAGTCGTGGTATATGTATAAGAATCTCCGTGTGTTTTTAAATAAAAAAAATTAAAAAGTTCAAATTAAAGGAACTCATCGGGTGAGGAGACGTGGTGAAGCGGCGCGGATGCTACAGGCCCATCCGGGAACAATACTGCCCAGACGAGATGGCAACACCCTCAACGAATAAGAGGGTACATTTTACCAAGATTTAAATGCTGGCTGCTGGACATCTGGTTCAAACGGGTGGGGCTTCGCGCACCCTATTTCAGGTGCATTCAGTCAGGCAGTGTTAGATGTCGATAGCTGTAAGTACAGTCAGATCCAGTGAACCGGATCGACAGTTATCTGTTTTGAGAAAAGAGTCCCAAATATATTAAAATAGTGTTCATATGTTTGAAATGGGTTAATACTATGGCTTGGTTCAGCACATTCGGTCAGACAGCGATAGAGGGAGATACCTGTTAGCGCAATCTGATCCAATGCGTCAGATCGAGAATTGTCGTTTTGAGACAAAAGCACAAGAAATATCAAAGCGGACCCGCATGTCGACATATGCGTTAGTGCACTCGCAAGTGTCATTTCACTTAATTAGACAGTGACAGTGTTCGATGTCCGTACGCACACTCCGATCCAATGCACTAGGTCGAAGATTATCTTTCTCGAGAAGAAACCAGGGAATTTTAAAGTCGTGCCCAAGCGTTAATTGATTCGCGACTGATGCAGCACATGCGATCAGGCAGTGGTTAGCGCAACGGCCTGATCCAATGCACAGGACCCAGAATTATCTTTGCACTTGTGTTTCGAAGAAGAACAACAGGTCACAGGGCACAGTGTCGAGTAGGTAACTTCTGGGTAGAATAAAATATAAATTTATATATGGATGTACAAAGATTAGTCGCAGTGCCCTTCGCATTAGGACAAAAAGGTGGTAAGCCATTTGGAATTAGGAAGATATTGGATGGGGGACTGTGGGATACCGATCACAAGAAATGTTGCGCAGGATTCATCAGAATATTAGTACCATCAAAAGCTGGTGTTAACGTTTTAGTAGGGCAAGACGAGCCCTTCCCGTCACAAAAAGGTCGAAAGTTGACTGGAGAGACAGTCTGTTGTGTTCGGGGTCTGGTGAAACGAGGCGAGCGGGGTACGCCCCAGGTGATTGATTCGGTCTAATGATAAAAAAGACAGAATAGGTTAACCCTTTGAACCCGAGGGGCCGCTCCCCCGACCAAATAACATGGTACGTCATAATTCCATTAAGTAGGATAGCTGGTAAGTGAATGAGTGGGGTAGACCAATCTACATTTAAAACGTGCTGCCCGGTTAATAAATATGCGAACAGTAGTAGCTGGAATATAGTAGCTGTTTAAAACAGTTTGCAAATGGTGTTAATAATTGGATGGTTGGAGACTGTTAGCAGGAAGGTGATATAGGCGAGTGATTGGTGAGAGAAGATACAGAGATTAATTTCAGTACCTTACCTCAGTTAGAATTATGAAATGATTTAATCCTTACAGGGACGTTACGCAAGCTTTTGTTTTCGATTGGGCGATGACAGGTCGAATATTCAAAGGTTCATTTAATTTAGAGTTGGTTAAATTGAATTCTGTTGTATGTTAAAGAGAAAGGAATTATTGACCTCCTTTCGCATTCTCTCTGATATGTTCATACCAAATGACGAAAGGGTTTGAAGCGTATTGATACAAAAAGCTCCACGTTTTTTTTTCTGAATTCATCCGTTTCTTCCAATGTGTCTTTAATTGGTGGTTGTTCAAGAGGATGGATTTCGAAATCGTCCAAAGAATCGCCAGGAAGGTTAAATGTAGTGCTACTGGGGCATCAGCATTATGTTTTATATCCTGTTTGTGTCTAGTAGCACGTTCTCGGAAAGGATTTTGACTTTGACCAACATACTGCTTCCAAGAGCGTTTAAAAGTGATAAGGTAAATTGTATTTGGTGAATCACAATGGAGGGAGTTACGGATCTGATAATGAGTTTTCGTTTGTTCGGGGAAAAATGTTTTTTTTTCATCAGGCATAAAATTATACAATCTACAACGAGGCTTTTTGCAATTCAATACCGCGTCACTACAATTTTGCAACTGTCTGTTGTGTTCAATTTTCAATGGTTCGAAATCAGTAATTTCTGCTAGACATTCCAGCTTTTTCAGAGTTTGAGATTCCAGGCTACGCAAAAAGCGCAGTGAGTACCCACGCGTTCCTAATCCCACATCATTACCTTTCCCTTTACTTAGTTTAAATCTAGATGGTTTAACCATTTTCTTGGAGGGCGCCAAACAGAGTAGAACAAGCCTTGTTAAATTTAACTTATCACTTCAATTGCGGTGGAAACGAATGAGCTGTGATTTGATGATAGCGTTTACATGTATGTCGAGGATGAAATGATTTTGTGTGCTACAATTGATGTGAATAAGTTGGTTTAAAATATACTTTATAATCTAAATGACCGGGTGCCTGGAATTGCTTGCCTTTATACACGGTCACATCGAGACAGTCAACAGAATTTCCACTGCAAGTAGCTTTTAATTTAATGTTTGGATTATGATTGTTCAAAATTTCTAAAAATTCATCAGAATCTTCCTTTGAATATCCCCAAATAATAAAACTGTCACCTAAATATCTGAGATATTAGAGAGGATGCTTTGCACATTTACTTAAGGCATCTCCCATTCCGCTACATAAATACTTGTAAAATTTGGACTTGTTCTTTTGCCCATAGGACAACTCATTATATGTAAAAAATATTCTTCGTTGAATTGAAAGTCATTACCTTTTAAACTCAGCTCAAAAAGACCCAAGATTTGTTCATCCGGACGTTTGGCGTCCGGATATTTTTCAAATGCATTTTTAACCGATTTGACACCTTTATGAATATCAATGTTTGTATACATGCTGTCGATATCCAAAGTAGCCAGGATTACATTTTTCGATAATTTTGGATAGGAAATCCTCTGTATTTTTGAGATAGCTCAGATGTCTATTTGCCATAGGTTTCAGATGATAATCAATTAGTTCCGAGATCGCATGTGATTCCGAATTACAATCTGATACAATTGGCCTCCCGGGTGCAGTTAAATCATCCGTCCATGAAGAACGGTCTTTGAGTATCTTTGGTAGGATGTAAAATTTTTTTGTTTGAGCACTGAGCTTAGCTGTTAAATATTGCTATTGTTTGTTTGGTAATGTGACCTACGTCGAGGAGAAATTTTAAGATCTGATTGAATTTTTCAATATTACTCGGTCAAATAAGTGAATCTATTTTCTTATAATGTTTAGTGTTGTTGGGTTGCCTCATGGCTTCCTTTATACAATTTGTACGAGATAGAAAGTCCACCGACCCACCTTTGTCGGCTGGTTTAATTGCTAATGTCTTATTTTTTCGAAGTTTCGTTCGGGCTCTCCATTCACTAGCTGTTAAATTGTCTTTATCGGAGAGTATATTCATGCTGGACACCTTTTGGAAGATTCATTTGTTAGCCTCAATAATGTCGGGATCTACTTCACTATCTGGAGGTGACCAACCAGATGATTCTGTAAAAGGAAGTTTCCGATTGCTGGAGTTTGTAAAGCGTGATCGAACATAATATTGGCGGTTCTCGTGGTCAAATGTATTAAATTTTGAGCAACATCAAACTTCGCGTTATCAATTTTTGGTATCACATTAACGTCCTTCACTTTCCAATTGGTTTCATTGATGATGCTCCAGGTTCTCCTCTCAGCCAAAGAGAGTTTTTTGCGAAAAGTTTAGTTAAGCGAAATAAATTTTTCCTGACCTAAACTTGACCTTGATATCGCTAAGCATGTTCCGCAACTAGCTTAACTATGAGATCAGTATTATCACTTCGAGAATTTAAGCCAATATTTAATAATATTTTGGGGGGACTGGACTGGCCCCTGTACCCTTTAAACATAGAGTGAATGTGATTGAACTTGGCGCCGAGGTAACACTCCAACTGGATGTCCGGGTGGGGATCTCTATCAATGTCGTCTAAATTTGAATCATAAGGATGTTTTTACGAACATCGGGGAGACGCCAGGTCTTTTTGTCAAAGTGAACTCCGCTCTTATGCCGAAACTGGAAGCATTCAGAATCAAATGAGCGGCCCGAGTTGCGACTCCGTGATTTGACTTTCCCTGAGTACGATATACCTGGATGAAGCATACTAAAAACAGGAGAAGGAAGAGTAGAAACAGAAGCAGGAGGAGAAATAGAAGGAGAAGCAGAGGAAGCAAGAGCACTAGGAGAACAAGAGAAAGAAGGTTGAGGAGGAGGAGTAAGAGGTAGAAAAGGAATACCAGGCGAGGCAGAGCTACTCTATCAGCGAGCATCTTCAGTCACAATATGGACCGGAAATTGAAGAGCTTACTCTGAGAGAAGGCAGAAGTAGAAGGAAAAGAAGAGGGAGAGGTGCTTTGCCTTCATCTTTTCTTATTTTGTTTTTCGCGTTGGGGTAGAGGGACAACGCGTGTGCGAGTTTGCTTGCTCCCTCCTGCATTGTTCCTTACCTGTGGCTGGGCGAAGTTCCAAAATATAAAACTCATAGGCCGAAATCGTCTGTCAACTTATTTTTAAAGTTTTGTTTTCTAGCCCAGACCAAGGCAAGTCTATTTTGTTAAAGCCAGGAGGTGGTTCCATTGCCAGACTTGATTTTAGACTTCAACTCGTTTAATTCTTACTTGCAATGCTCAATTACAGCATTTAACGTTTGGTTGGGCCATCCCACACTGATCTGTTGACAAAACAGAAACAAATGTGTGGAGTGGGTAGAGCCTACGTATGAGAACAGGAGAGAGAAGGCTGGGGAGGAGGAGTAGGAGGTAGAGGAAGAAGACAAGGCGAGACAGCGTTACTCAATTTGCGAGCATCTTCCATCACAATATGGACCGGAGATATTTGCAAATTGAGGCGCTTACTCTGAGATAAGGCAGAAGTAGAAGGAAAGGAAGAGGGAGAGGTGCTTTGCCTTGGTTTTTTTCCTATTTTGTTTTTCGCGTTGGGGGAGAGGGACAGCACGTCTGGGAGTATGCTTGCTCCCTCCTGTATTGTTCCTTACTCCAGACGCTGGGTGAAGTTGCGAAATATAAAACCCATATGCCGAAATCGTCTTATCTGTCAACTTATTTTTAAGGTTTTTTCTAGCCCAGATGAAGGCACGTGCCGAAGCGCTGTTGAAGTCTATTTTTGTAAAGCCAGGAGGTGGTTGCATTGCCAAAGTGATTTTAGACTTCAACTCGTTTAATTTACTTTTGTAATGCTCAATTAAAGCATTTAACGTTTGGTTGGGCCATCCCGCACTGATCTGTTGCAAAACAAAAACAAATGTGTGGATTGGGAAGAGCCGACTTAAAGAAGCTCCCCAACTCGTCTACATTCTTCTCCAGTTGCTTCGGTAAATCCCAATTTGCTAAATGCTGCTCTAAGAGCCAAATGTGGTGCAAACATTGAATCACCCGAAAAAGGGACTTGACCAACCAAACTGGGCACCTCCATTTCCTTGATGCTTCTGTCGTTTTTGAGCCATTGTAGAATAGGGAGATGAATTGACAATAATATAAAATAAAAATGAGGAAATGAAAATGAAAACCTAGACGTTACCTATTAAAGAAGATACCTGGGTCGGTTGTATCCGTCAGCAAAGCTGTCTGTCTCGACACGTTTCGCTTCGTTTAGCTTCTTCACAGAGACTTGAGGAAAATAATTCCAACTTGATGACAATGAATGAAAAGTTTCAGCGCGCCGAAGACGCACAGGGACGATGTGGTATTGAAATCCCTTGCGACCCGAATAACTTTATTTGCTTTATAGCTTTATTTCCTTATGAATGCAGGAGATTCGGAAGCGAGAGCCAATAATCTTATCTAATTTCAGTGTGCGCACTAGCAGTAGGGTAGTGGGTTGAGATCACCGGAAACCTCGAACTGGAAGATGACTAGTAATTTTGCATAATTACAAGAATTCTGCTCCGTGTTTGCTTAGAGAAATGGACATATTACAGATGTGGGATTAGGAACTAATGTGGTTAACCTGTCTGGCACCAATGACCTAACAACCCAAGAGAAATCACTTTTAGATCGAGGTTTAACTTTTGTACCAGCACCAAAGCTTAAAACTGATAACCAAACAAATTTACCATCATACAACTGTTATTTTCTTAGGCAAATGAATTTAGCAGACCGCTTCAGAAACTCCAGCGGTCGGAAACTTTCTTTTACAGAATCATCTGGTTGGTCACCTCCAGATAGTGAAGTAGATCCCGAAATTATTGAGGCTAGCAAACAAATCATCCAAAAGGTGTTCAGCATGAACATACTCTCCGATAAAGACAATTTAACAGCTGGTGAACGGAGAGCCCTCACGAAACTTCGAAAAAATAAGAAATTAGTAATTAAACCAGCCGACAAAGGTGGGTCGGTAGTTACTTTAAACAATATTTATTTCAACAATATATAATAAAAATTGTTACATATATTGATGTGGATTCGGCAGGAAACTAAAAGCTTATGCAAGGCGGTTTCCACCCAAAACAAGATTACAAATAGTTACGAATGTCAATAGCAGGTGAGAGTGACTTTATTTCTTTAATTGAAACAGTATTTGTGTAAATTACACAGGTGCCAGTAGTAGAGCTCACACATCGTCGTCCGGGGGCCCCCGCCCCGTACTCCAGATTAACTACTTACCCAACACAGATAGAGTACGACAGTTGCACAAAGGGCGTCTTGGAACCACTCGACATTGCATCTTCTGTTTCAAAAACTCATCTCATGATCCCCCACCGAAGCGGGCTCAACAAGCTCACTCCAGTGGAGGGCCATGAGCCATGTTTCCGAGTCCAGAATTGTTAAAGAAATAAAATTTCGATGGGAGTTTTTGTTAATAGTACCACCCAATCCTGGCCGTCACATGAGCCAGAGGCAGGGACCACCGGAAGACGATGTGTAAGAATATTTAGACTACAAGTTAGACAATATGAGAACAATACTAAATAATAAAAAAAAACAAATCTGGACCAGCTTGAAGACATGTTGCATTTACTACACTCAAGAATGACATAAGTAAGTTCATTCAAATCGTTAAGCAGAAGATTATGAATACAAACCGGGAATACCGATCGGGTAGCTCAGAGCTGCAATGAGAGTTGAATGGAGGGCTATATTTGTTCCATTGTGCTAGTTTGGCAACCATTCTTAATAATATTAAATTATATTTAGACTGGTTTAATCTGTGATACACATTAATCATTGGAATCGCTTACTTGATATTATAAAATCATGTACCACCTCAAAAATAAGACGGTTGTCTTCATTGCTCAAAAGTTCCGAACCAAAAAGGAGTGCAGATACATCTGCTCCAAAAGGGAGCAGGTTACTTGTGTAATTACAACGTCTGTGAAAATGGGACAATGCAAAAGAAAGTGATCAGTAGTCTCTTGCTCGCCACACTGGCATATGGGATTTGGTAATAAATGGTTATCATATAGGTGTGAGTTGAGGTTGCTGCACCCCAGTCGTAGCCTACAATGATATATTTGGGCTGTGCGAGATTTCGCCTTACTATAAAACCTTGGAGGTCGTCGATTACCATCGTTTAGGAAAGTTTTGAAATTAATCAATGACGAGTTCTCACGAACAGACAGGGGCAGGTTATTCCATTGGTCAGTAACGCTGGCAATGAAGGAAGACTTGTACAATTCGGTCCGACAGAAGGGAACACGGTGGTTTTGACTTGATCTGAGACTGAGTGATGGATTGGTCAAAGAGGCAAGTGGGGGGACTTTACTGGAGATATGTGGAGGAACCATGCGATGATACATTTTAAAGAACTGAATTAACTTGTCTTTACGGCGTCTTTCTTGTAATGGATCCCATTGTGTTTCTAAATAAAGTGAGAACTTACTAGCACTGAGAGTTGCCCCTGTTATAATCCTTGCCGCTGCAATCTGTATATTTTCCAGTTCCGCCACTTTGGTTACAGAACAGTTGTCCCAAACAGTATCCGCGTATTCAAGCAGAGGCCTAATAAAAGCAAAATACATTTTTTCTAAGACACTACGATCTAAATTAAATTTGTGCCTCCTCAGTAAGTCTATGCGAGACCAGTCTTTAGAGCAAATATGGTCGATATGATCGTTCCATGTACAGTTGCTGTTCAGTATGATCCCCAGGTGTTTGTGAGTAGAGACTTCATATACCTGAGTACCACCTAAGCATAAGGGTGGATGGTAGATGGGGTTGCTTTTACGCGATATTAACATACTTTCAGTTTTGTTCGGATTGAACTCCACCAACCGTGTTTTAGCCCAATGTTCAATTGTGGCCAGATCATGATTGATTAAAGTCGAGGCTTGTTCAGGGTTCTCTATGATTAGATATAAGGAGGTGTCGTCTGCGAAGAGGCGAATACTGATCAGTAGATTTCTGGTAATGTCATTAATGTATATAAGGAACAATAAAGGCCCGAGAATTGATCCTTGTGGGACACCGGCATTGATGGTTCTCCATGTGGATGTCTTCGATGATATCACAACTCGTTGTAGCCTATTTGCAAGGTACGATTTTAGAAACAGCAGAAGTTCACCCGAAACGCCAATACTCTCTAGCTTGTAGATAAGCCCAGCATGCCATACTTTGTCAAAGGCCTTACTAACATCACAGAAGACCACCCTGACTTCTTTACCTTCATCAAGGGCTCGACAGAATTCATCATATATGTCAGTCAGTTGGAGGACAGTTGAGTCATCGGGTGTAAAACCGGATTGAAATTGACTGAGAACGCTATTGTCAATTAGGAACTCCCACAAACGCTTGAATACACATTTTTCAAATATTTTACCAACACAGCTGATCAGCGATATTGGGCGGTAATTAGTAACAGAATTGGAGGGTTGTTTTTTTCAATATTGGGGAGAGGTTTGCTTTTTTCCACAGTGACGGGAAGTACGAGTTATTCATTAGTATATTAAATAACACCGAAAGTGGCTCGCATAAGGATGATTTACACTCTTTGAGGAGACGCGGGCTTATTAGATCTGGACCAGACGCTTTGGACACTTTTATCGACTTCATTGCAGATTATACTTCACTGCAATGTAGAGTAATACAATCGATAATTACGGAAACTCGAGGTGGTACGTTCGGCAGGGAAGCATTTGAATCATCAACTGTTGAGATAGAGCAGAAATATTCATTGAACACTTCAGCTTTTTCAACACTTGAGGAGTATATTTTGTTAGAGTGGATGAGAGTAGGAATTCCAACTGGGATTGTTCTACCGAGGAATGATTTCAGGGTCTTCTACCAACGTGATGGTGGTGTTTCGCTGTTCCTCAGAGTGGATTGGACTTTGGACAAATATAACGCTTTGGCCTTTCTAATGGCTGATACAACTTCGTTCCGTTTCAGTTTGTATTTTGCCCAGGCATGTGGAGTGTCGGTGCGTTTGGCATTGCGATACAAACGTTTTCCCTGTCTAATCAGTAATCTGATTTCATTATGCATCCATTTCGGTTGGTCTATTCGCGTGGTAATAAGTTTGTTGAGTATGTGGATGGATGCAGTATCAAGTATCTTGTCCGTAACATTAGAAACTATAGTGTCGAGACATGGATTATCAAAGAGAGAATTTCAGTCGACGCTAAAGAAGGCTTCGTTTAACGCCTGGTAATTACCTTGGGAGTAGAGCCATGTTCTCCTCTTAAATGAGAGAGGTGGTGGTTTTAAGAATTCAACTTCGAGTGAAATTGGACAGTGGTAACGGATCATGTCTGGGATAATCGGTTCGAGGATCTCACAACTTTTCATGTTGATTGTGTCACTTATAGCAAAGAGATCTAATAATGAAGTCGACGATTCGGTAAAACAAGCTGGCTCACGTACAACTTGCCTTAAATTAAAATAATGTAATATTTCAGAAAAGCCACTTCTCGAGGGAACCAGTTGGTTGTCATTAAAATCACCTGTGACAATTAGATCGGCAATTTTCGTGTCTCTGGCTTTTTCGATGGATGCTGATATGGCTTCCCAAGTATCTGAAGGACTGTTTGGTGGCCGGTAGAATACCCCTAAGAGCAATGATCTTGTCCGTTTTGTAAATACTTCCGCCCATAGGCACTCTGTATTCAGCGAATGTAGGTCCAGTCTAGGTCGAAATGAAATACCGTCTTTAATGTAAATGGCAACCCCACCTACCCTTGTTGAGCGGTCAAATCTCAGTGGTTCTTGGAACCCGTGGATGATGACATCGGGTGTCAGATCGTTGCCATCAAACCATGTCTCAGACAAGGCCACAATGTCAAATGATGCAAATTCATATTGAATGATATCTAGTTTAGGTTTTAAACTCTGGATATTAAGATGGACAATTTTTAAAGTATTCTGGTTATGATCCGAGTTAAAGGAATTTGGTCCAGGGTTAGTTTCAATGTCGCCGGACAATAGTAACCTTGAGGCCAAATGGAGCAATGAGATGACAAAGATACATGGAATCAGTACTTTCAGTGTGAGCGCAATCTTCCAAACGTTCATGTTCCTGTATGAATATGAAATTTCATCCGGATGGTTTACTGAGTGAAAAGTAGAGAACTCACTGAAGTGACCGAAGAACAAGGCAACAACGACAATAAAGCTTTCATGCAGCCCAACCCCACTGAGACGCAGAAGCAAGTAAGTTAAGACACAAATGGATCTCTTCTTCGATAAATGGCCCTTTAAACGACAACAATAAACTGAGAAATTGAAAGTACCTATCCTAGCATGATATGATTCGAGGGAACACATAATCAACTACTCTGTGACCTGTTGAATAGATAAGAAAATTATCTTTAGAAGCAAAATTGTATTCAAGCTGGCAGATAGCGCAAATGAAAATGTGAAGGATACTGTTGTACAGTAACTTATATACAGAATATACAGATAAGTAGCAGAATAAGGTTAAGAAAATAGAAAGTTAAAAAAAAAATAAAGCGTTGTTAACTTTGTTAACGGGTAGTTTGGGAGCTAAAAAGTACGACTTCTTTGGCGTTACTGGGCTAGTCAGGTAAATATTGATTTAGAATATCTGTTAATACCTACAGCGGGAAGGAGTCATGTAAAACAAATTCACTTTGGTCAGGTAGCAGTGACAATAATAATATAATAATAACACTTCAGCCGGCCGCTGATTTGTCGCGGTTCTCGTATGAGAAGGCCTTGGTTACCCATGTTCTACCAACTGCCTCCCTATTCCCGCGCTTCTTCTCTCCTCCCAACACTCGGAGACGAACTGCTTGATGACATCCCTTGCCTCATTCTTCCCAATCTCTTCGATTAGTATATTAACCCTCTCCTTTGAGTCGCCCCCTAACCACATGTCCTTCATTCTACAATCCCACTTCCCCAATATACTCCCCGTGAATCTTGTTCTTTTAGACTGGTATTTTGGGCATTCTATAAGAAAGTGTTCCAGGGTCTCCACCACGCCCAAGTTTTTCCCAATTTTTCCCCTCAGCTCCAGGGACCGCGACCTCAGCTTGAACAACAGTGACCCCCAAAGGTGCCATTAAGGTACTCTTCAAAACCAGGCTTCTCTTTATCACGCAGGCCACCCAAAGACCTCTTTGATTTGACCCCCCTCTCGCCAATTACGGTTACAATCCTCCATGACCCTTTCTCTGACGATCTTTTTGCCCTGGTTTGCCCCAACGTCAAGGTCCGAAATCTCCAATGAGTAGTTTTCTACTAGCTCCCTCACTCGGACCATCCACCCCGTCTTGATATTTGAGTTGAAAGTTCTCAGGAACATTACTTTACACCATCGGCTATCGGGGAGATTTACCAAATAATTAAGATAACCGAGTTTCAATAGGTCTATCCTGTCCTTGATCCTCATCCACCCAAGCTCACCCCTGATCGCTTCTAGCGCTGCGGCATTACTCGAGCCTGTTATCCATCGGCCTGCATCGTTCTGCAGGATTTCCAAGCTCTTAACAACTGTGTGGTTTAGGGGTACAACTTCCGTACCGTATGTTATACTTGGCAGACCCACCATTTCCCAAATAGTTTTCCCCACGAAAACCTTATTGAAACTGTTTCTCCCTATAAGTTTCATTTGGTTAAGGATTCGCTTCCCCTTCAGAATCAATTTATTTGTGTGGTTTCGGTAGATGCCCCTTCCTGTGATGTTTATATTTACCCCCAGGTACTCATAGTCGCTTGTCTCTACTACACTAAGAAGTCTACTACTACCTTCCGGAATGCAGAACTCCCCCACTCTCCACCTTCGAGTGGGGTCCACTTTGCGGCCCACGGGTATAACTTTGCCCTTGCTTTCATTAAGTTCGAGTCTCCATTTGCTCCCATATTTACCAACAATTCCCAGCATCTTCGCTAGCCCCTCTTCGCTTTCTGACACTAGCACCATATCGTCTGCAAAAAATAGCCCTGGGATCTTCAAGTCACCAACTGCAACCCGCTCGTCGCTATGCAGGAGTTCATCTCCTAAACCTTTGATGTACAATGCAAAAAGAATTGGCGAAAGGATACACCCCTGTTTTAGGCCTATCTCCATAGGCACACGTTTTGTTGTAATGTTTCCCAAGCTAAGTTCACTCTGTACATCTTTATGTAATGCTTTCATAATCCCAACAAACTCGCCCCCACAAGCCCAGAGCCTCCAGCTTGCGCCACATACCCTCCCTCCATACTCTATCATATGCCTTTTTAACATCCAAAAAGGCCATGAACATCTTTTTCTTTTTTGCTTTCGCGGATTCTATCATTTGGGATAGCGTGAAAAGATGGTCAGTGACTCTCCTTCCCTTCCTGAAGCCATTCTGGATTTCTCCCAAAAAACCCTTCTCTTCGATCACCTCCTCTAATCTCCCATACAGGACTTTACAAAAGACTTTTCCAATGTTGCTGCTGACAGAGATCCCTCGATAGTTATCCAAGACGTCTTTTCCCCCCTTTTTGTGAATAAATGTCACTTTACTTTCCCTCCACTCCTTTGGGACCTCTTGTTTTTCTATGGCTAAATTGAATAGGACAGTTAGGCTTTCCAAGAGTTCCTTTCCCCCTTTTTGATGAACTCGTTAGGAATTTCGTCCACCCCTCCCGCTTTTCCATTCCTTAATTTCGAGATCACCCTTCGCACCTCCTCAGTTTTGATTTCGCTGCACACGAAGTTCGATAGATTTTCCTCGACCTGGTTCGGACACTCTGGTGGGTTCCCCATGCCCCATCGCTTATCGTTTACCTTTTCCCAGTGCTTGACTAGTTCTAATGCGATTTGATCTGGCTCTTCTGTAACTGTGCCATCTACTTTAATGCTCTGTGGGTTATTCACTTTGTTACGTTTGTTCACCCATTTCCAAAATACGCTCGAACTCGACCCCCCCCCCCCCCCCCCCCTGTCATTCTTATCGTCCTAATAAGACTGCTGTTTCGCACTCTCCGGTTGTCGTCTTTAATCTTGGTTACTTTATTTCGTGCTTGTTGGTATTCTTCCTTTGCTACCATGGCCCCGTTGCTTTCCACCCCCTTAAATTTTCTACTTCTCCTGTATGCAGCACATTTAGCTTTTCTAACCTTTATGGCCCTTTTCAGTTCTTCGTTCACTCTGTACCCAAGTTCCCGTGTTGGCACCCTAATCTTTCCTACACTTGCCTTCCCTGCCTCCACTAGGCTCGCAACTATGGCGCCGGCCATCTTCTGGACACTTCCCCCCTTGTGTACGGCTGCAAGCTTTGGTTTCAGTTTTTCTTCGAAGTTCGCCCAGTCGGCATCCTTTTTGAGTTCCCAAACCTCCTTGAAGCTTCCTTTGCTTTTCTCTAGGTTTTTGGCCCTCATCGTCACTGTAATCAAGTTGTGATCACTATCCAACTCCATTTTTCCCTCATTGTCTACTTCTACCCCTATCACCTCCCTCCATAAATTCATATCTGTGAGAATGTAGTCAATTATTGATTTTCGGTCGTTTCTCTCCCAGGTCCATTTCCCCTTACATCTAGCGTCCCTGTTCAGAATCTTCAGACCGAGCTCATTTGTGAAGTTCAACAGCTTCCTTCCATTTCTGTTGACTTTCTTGCCCCTACCCTCTATGCCTTCTTCCTTATCACCTATGTGTCCATTAAAGTCGCCCATCAGAATTATACCGAGCCCTCTGTTTTCTAGTTCAGTGATATTGGACCTTAGTGTTGAGTATATCGAGTCATTCCACTCGGGTTTACTTCCCTCCACCGCACAGTACACAATCCCAAGGGCAATGCTTTTGTTTCTCAGACGGATCTTTACCCATCCAATTTCTTTTGACACCTCAGCCGAGGTGATGATATCTTCCAGATCTGTGATCAGCGACGGTTTTAAATCCTCTTTAATGTACATGCCTACCCCTCCCCCCTTTTTCTGACCTTCCGTTCGCCCTACACCTATCCACACACACCCGCTTACTTGGTCTACCCGTTCCTCGTGTCTTACCCACGTCTCGCTTAAGCCCATGACATCAAACTCCTCTGCCTCGATCAATGTAGCAATTTCACTTACTTTCCGGTGGAGACCCTGGATGTTGCTATAACCCACTTTCTGGGTACCGAGGTTCATTGGCTTCCGCCTACTGGGTCCATTGTTTTCTGGCGCTAGTCCTGGTAAACTTATTCTGTCCTCCTCGCTCTTGATTACCCCACCTATGTCCACTCTAGTTATACTTGCCTCTGACCTCCCACCCCGCTCCTCTCCAAAAAAGGTTTTGCTACCCGTAGAATTTTATCCCCCAATACCCGTTTCCACACCCTGCTAAGATGCAGCCCGTAACGTCCGTACATGCTCCCATTACCCCAAAACGTGTCCCAATGGTCGATAAAGGGTATTCCCAGATCAACACAGTAGTCCTCCAACTCTTCATTTAGGGCCAAAATCATTGAGTTCCGTTCGCCCCCACCTCCAAGGACAGGAAGGACCCCGGATACGACTATCCTTGCATTCCTACTTAGCAGTTTGCCGACTAACCCTCTATACGACTCCACCAAACTTACTGACCTTCTCTCCCTGATATTGTTGGTCACCACATGGACCACCACTACCGGTTCCGGTCCTGACCCTGCCACAATGCCATCTACCCGGTCCCTGAGATCCTCCACCTTCGCCCCCGGAAAGCACAAGACTGTTCGATTGGAACTATCAGGACCACAAACTACATTGTCAATCCCACGTACAATGCTGCTCCCCGCTACAACTAATTTTCTTCTTCTGGCCCCAGTTCCTATATCATCTGCACCTCCTCTCGTTTTGCAAGCTCCTGGCCCCCTCTTTCTCTTGACCGCCCTCCTTACCCCGTCTGGCCTATCATCATCAACAACCATCTCACCACCCACACTTTCCCCCTCACTCTCGTCCCAGGGGTGTCTGAGTCTAAAACACTAAACCTGTTTTCTAAACACCGCCCAGCAACCTTGGCAGCCTAACGCCGACTCTGGCTTCCGGACTCGACGCAGCCCTGACCTGACGCCACCTTCCGAATTTTCCTACTAGAACCCCCTCCTCAGTTACACCCCCACATCAAGCATTATTCCCCCACGTTTCCTTCTTTCCAGTTTCCTCCTTGAGTCCACAACGACCTTCCACCCACCTTCAACCTCACCATCGTAGGTAACCTTCAACGGGGTAACTCCAGATACACCGGCCCTCCCCAACCTCCCTCTCAGCTCTGCAATCTCCCGCTCGAATCCAACACACTTCTCTAACAACTGTAAAATATCCCAGCAATTCGCACATACCCCACTACTCTCCATTGACCGACCACCACCATAACTCATATTACACTGTCTGCACGCCTCCGTATCCTCACTCTCTCCCACCTGCACCCCTCGACTCACCTCCCCCAGACCTCCCTCAACACCCATACTTACCTCCGTCTGAACACCCGTCGTGCACTTACCATTCATGATTACAAATATTATACAGAATCCAATGACCGAAAACGACAAAAACACCAGGGCAACAAACACACACGAAAAAGGGCAACTAAGGCAAACAAACAACAAAACCGGAAAAACCTATCAAGTAAACCTCCTTATTACACCCTACGGTCTACCCAAACACACTTGCAAAACTAAATATATAAAACTTTTCTGTAATAAAACTAACATTAAAAAAAATACTCATAAACAGTTCCGAGAAGAACTGTTCCTTCTTCTCTTCGTGAGTAGTATTCACTAGTAGTATTGACAATATTCATGAACTTTCTTATTTCTTTAATGTGATGGGTCAGTCTTGGACATTTGAGGTTGTTTGCGTTCTGATAGCGAGTAAGTACTCGGGGTCAAATTAATTGATCTTTATGCCTTTGCCCTGTTACAACCCATAAATTGTCCCAAGGCAAAGACATAAGCACACAATTATGAGAAATCTCACATTTAGTTACGAACACTGAGGTTATTTTTCTGTATTGATGAGGCAGTCCGTGAGATAAATTTGCTACCCAGAGGACCAGCGTTGCACAAATATCCCGTGTGTTCAACTAGATGACCCCACATAACATATGTGAGGTCTATCAATTCCTTATTGGACTCGGGCACCGCATCACCTCCTAGAAAACACACGGAATAGTTGAATTCCGAAAGCAAGGAGTTAAATCCTAAACCCTGCGGAAAATGAGGAACGTTAGTTGGAGTTGCTAAAAAGCAATAAAAGTCCGAGCTCATGCTTATTCTTTCCAAATACTATTATTATTACAAACGTTATTATCACTATGCAAGCGGCGAAATGGGTCACAGGCAAGAAACCATGGACCACAAATTCGATGACTCAGAAACGTTCAGATAAGCTGGGGAAGTTTCATATCTTGAAAATATGTAAGGAAGTCAGCGCGAGGAACGCATAATTTGACTCCAATGGATTGTTCCAACCCCCCAATGGGTAAATAGTTGATTCGGTAGTTGTTCTATCTCGGGATAATTATATAAAGGAAGCCACGAGACAACTCCGCAATACTAAACATTATAAGAAAATAGATTCACTTATTTGGCCAAGTAATATCGAAAAATTCAATAAGATCTTAAAATTTCTCCTCGACGAAGGTCACAGTACTAAAAGACAATTGAAATATTTAACTGCTAAGCTCAGTGCTCAAACAAGACAATTTTATATCCAACCAGAGATCCACAAGGATCGTTCTTCATGGACAGATGACTTTACTCCACCCGGGAGGCCAATTGTATCAGATTGTAATTCGGAATCTTATGCGATCTCGGAATAAATTGATTATCATCTGAAAGCTATAGCAAATAGACATTCGAGCTATCTAAAAAATACACAGGATTTCCTGTCAAAAATTTCGAAATTGAAAATATCGAAAAATGCAATTCTGGCTACTTTGGTTATCGACAGTATGTATACGAACATTGATATTGATAAAGGTGTTAAATCAGTTAAAAATGCATTTGAAAAATATCCGGATGCGAAACGCCCGGATGAACAAATTCTGGATCTTTTAGAGCTGAGCTTAAAGGGTAATGACTTTCAATTCAATGGAGAATATGTTCTACAAGTAATGCGTTGTGCTATGGGCAAAAGATTCAGTCCTAATTTTGCAAGCATTTATGTAGCGGAATGGGAGGAAAATGCCTTAATCAAATGTAATGTGCAAAGCATCCTCTCGTATATCTCAAGTATTTAGATGACTTTTTTTATTATTTGGGAACACTCAAAAGAAGATTTTGATGAATTTTTAGAAATTTTGAACAATCACGATCCAAATATTAAATTGAAAGCTACTATCAGTGAAAATTCTGTTGATTTTCTCGATGTTACCGTGTATAAAGGCAAGCAATTTCAGGCGTCCGGTCATTTAGATTATAAAGTGTATTTTAAACCAACTGATTCACATCAATTGTTGCACACAAAATCATTTCATCCTCAACATACATTTAAAGGTATCATCAAATCACAACTCATTCGTTTCCACCGCAATTCAAGTGATAAGGTAAATTTCAATAAGGCTTGTTCTACTCTATTTGGCGCCCTCAGATAGATAGTATACTTGCTGCGCTTTTTGCGTACCTTAAAATCTCAAACTTTGAAAAAGCTCGAGAGTGTATCTGAAACCTCTGATTTCGAACCACTGAAGATTGAACACAACAGACCATTGGAGAATGGTAGTGGCTCGGTATTTAATTGCAAAAAGCCTCGATGTAGATTGCATACTTTTATGCCTGATCAGAAAGAGAAATTTTCCTCCGAACAAACGAAAACTCATTATCAGATCCGTAACCCCCTCCATTGTGATTCACCAAACATTATTTACCTTATCACATGTAAGCGCTGTCGGAAACAGTATGTTGGTCAAAGTCAAAATCCTTTCCAAGAACGTGCTACTAGACAGAAACAGGACATAAAACATAATGCTGATGCCCCAGTAGCACAACATTTTAACCTTCCTGGCCATTCTTTGGACGATTTCGAAATCCATCAAATTGAACAACCTCCAATTAAAGACACATTAGAAGAAACGGAAGAATTTAGAAAAAAACGTGAAGCTTTTTGGATCAATACGCCTCAAACCCTTTGGCCATTTGGTATGAACATATCAGAGGGCGAATGCGAAAGGAGGTCCATCATTCCTTTCACTTTAACGTACAACAGAATGAATATCGAAATAGCAAAAATGTTAAAAGATGAATTCAATTTCACCAATGCTAAATTAAATGAACCCTTGAATCGTCGACCTGTCATCGCCTATAAGAAAAACAAAAGCTTGCGTAACATCATTGTAAGGACTAAATTAGAGCCCATCAATGAATAACATCAATTTTTGCCAGTCAGTTTAACCAGTTCCTAAGCTCATCACGTAGTTTAAATCAATTTTGTGTACTTTTTTGTCATGTTTGAAACCAATCAGGGTTCAGTAAATGAAAACAATTTTTCGGCGGCATATTAAAAGAAAAAAAAACGTTTCAGTAGGAAATGTCTGTGCCAGTGCGATTTTTTAACCTCAAACATACACAGGCGAGTGCCGGAGTTCATATATGCCCCAAAACAAAATATGTTCCAATTTCAATCATGTGTATGTATTTCCTAAATAAAATTATTATTTATTTATATATTTATTTATTTATTTTTTATTTTTTATTTATTTATTTATTTATTTATTTATTTATTTATTTGGTTTATTCATTTATTTAAATTATTATTAGTTTTATTTTTATTTTTAATTTTTCATACCTTTCACACGATGTAGAGGTTCAGTAAGTAAAACACACAATTTCTACGTGGTGTAAAATATTTTCCGTCATAAACCTCCGTCGGGGGATATTCATTCCAACTGATAACATTCTTGAGGCATCATGATCTTTGGCGTTATTTTTTCATTTATTTCTTCAGTCTCGATATGAATAAAAGGTTTTAGCGCAGGGACGATGTGGGATTTACAAATCCCTTGCGACCCGGTTAGCCTTATTTTATTTCACTTGGATCTTGGATTACACAGGCCTAGCTTTCCAATGGCCTCGAATGGGGTCTGAAGGGGTATGCTCGCGGTTAGAATTCCCGGCAGTTTACATTGGAGTGATAGATTGTCAAAGATCAATCCCTCAACGCCATTAAGACTATTAGAGAGTGGACTCTATTCGGTTCCAGCTTGGCGATGGTAGAGGTTTGAGTCCCACCATGGTGGCGAGCCTGAATATAATATTGTGCGATGGCAATTTTAAGGGAAAAAGAAAAAAGAAAAGCAAACAGCAACGCCGGTTTGGTAGCGGCCCCGGTATATGATCATATCGGTTACAAAAACGGAGTGGAGAAAGCTCCAACAGTTTAGTTTGAAAAAGACGGGAGTCATCCATCAAGCCTTCTGGGAGATAGGATGCCGTATGTGATTTGAGGTATCTGGTTATCCTTCGGGAATTCCAAATGACCTACAACACCCCCCCCCCCCCCCCCACACACACACATCACAAAAAAAAAATGGCCTCCCCCACCCCCACCCAAAAAAAAGAGAAAAAAGGCCTTAAAAGGGCTGTTTGCTGGCAGGATTGTTTCAATCCTTGCCTTGGTCTTGTTACGTTTTCTGCACATCTTTGCATGAGGATTGTTTCAATCCCTCATAGTTTGTCATTCAGTTTGGTCGTGTGTCTGATGAGATAGAGGAGGTAGAAAAGATAGAGAGCTGGAAATTAGAGCAATTCGGTTTTTAATTTACAACTGTTCCGTCCGCGAAGACCACTGACAGAAGCCAAAGAGATGGAATCGAGCATGTTTATAGACTAGTAGATTATGTGAAAACGGCGTTCAGTCAAAATGAAATAGGAACCGCGCTATTACTCGACGTAGAAAAAGCGTTTGACTCTGTCTGGCACAATGGCATGAGATACAAACTAGCTAAAATGTGGCTACCTACCAAAATTCTAAAGATCATATCATCATTTTTATCTGGTCGAAAAATCAAAGTCAGGGTCAACCGCGAAGTGTCAGCCGAGGTAAAACTCGAAGCGGGCACTCCACAGGGTTCAGTCCTCAGCCCGCTTCTATTTATAATATATGTGAATGACATTGACAAACTAGGGAAGAACCATGTTGAGCCATCTCAATTCTCAGACGACAAAGGAATGTGGACGGCCAGTAAGTCTGGAAACATAATACAAAACCGCCTGCAGGATTCCATCCGCGACCTGCAAGACTGGTGCGCTCTGTGGCGCATCAAGCTAAATGCCACGAAAAAACAAAGAATCACATTCTATAAAAAACAAAGGAAAAGGCCTGTCCCTAATATTGAGCTTAAGCTTTACGATCATAAACTTGAAGCTAGTAATGAGGCAAAGTTTCTGGGATTCCACCTGGACAGCAGTCTCTGCCTAAACAATCACAAAAAACTCAGTCACTGTCAAAGCCACTAAACGCATCAATTTCCTGCAAATGATTAGAGGTAAAAATTGGGGAGCCAATAAAGAAATTCTCCTCAATCTTTACAAATCATATATACGCCCAGTACTAGAGTATGGGGCCATAATAACAAGTGACCTGAATAAAACCAACATTGAAAAACTACAACGGGTCCAAAATCATGCCTTGCACGTGGCTCTGCGCAAGCCCACGTGGACATCGATAAAACAACTTCACGAGATAGCAAAAATAGACACTATAGCAATGCGCTTAAAAGATCTTCAAAGCAAAACTCTAAATAGACTTCAAGACAGCGAATTAATAATAAAACTCAATGCGCATCGCGTCCTCAATAGGAAAACTAAATAATCTGGGGCGTGTCTTTCGAAATGGTTAAAGATTACATCTTTGTGATGGGGTGAGCCAGGCATTCTGTGACCTAAATTTAGAACTGGCTGCGGGTGACACGATACGCACGAAAGCTTGCCTCTGTTACCAGTGGGAGTTGCAAACAGCAAGGAAAATCTCCACCTGCTGCCGGATCCCCCCTCCCTGAGATATAAATCTCGGGGATAAAATGCTGGCTTCCCCATTCACATGTCACTGGTCGTCACGGACGGAATAGGTGTAAATTAAAAACCGAATTGCTCTAATTTCCAGCTCTTTATTATCTTTTCTACCTTCTCTATCTCATCAGACACACGACCAAACTGAATGACAAACTATGAGGGATTGAAACAATCCTCATGAAAAGATGTGCAGAAAACCAAACAGACCAAGGCAAGGATTGAAACAATGTTGCTAGCAAACAGCCCTTTTAAGGGAATTTTTTTTTTTTTTTTTTTTTTTTTTTTTTGGGGTGGGAGGGGGGGGGGAGAGTGTTGGAGGTCATTTGGAATTTCCGAAGGATAACCAGATACATCAAATCACATACGTCATCCTATCTCCCAGAAGGCTTGATGGATGATTCCCGGTTTTTTCAAACTAAACTGTTGGAGCTTTCTCCACTCCTTTTTTGTAACCGCTATGGTCATATACCGGGGCCGCTACCAAACCAGCGTTGCTGTTTGGTTTTCTTTTTTTCTTTTTCCCTTAAAATTGTCATCGCACAACATTATATTCTGGCTCGCCACCATGGGGGGACTCAAACCTCTACCATCGCCAAGCTGGAACCGAATAGAGCCCACTCTCTAATAGTCTTAATGGCGTTGAGGGATTGATCTTTGACAATCTATCACTCCAATGCAAACTGCCGGGAATTCTAACCGCGTGCTTACCCCTTCAGACCCCATTTGAGGCAATAGGAAAGCTAGGCCTGTGTGATCCAAGATCCAAGTGAAATAAAATAAGGCTAACCGGGTCGCAAGGGATTTGTAAATCCCACATCGTCCCTGCGCGCCTTTGGCGCGCTAAAACTTTACATTCATCAAAGTTGGAATCATTTTCCTCAAAGTCTCTTTGAAAAAACCAAACCAAGCGAAACGCGTCGAGACAGACGGATTTTCTACCATTTCAGAAAGAAAAAAACAAGCCAGGTATCTTCTTGAATCGGTAATATCTCGTTTTCCAATTTCATTTATTTCCTTACATTATATTTTATTGATACTTAATTCAGCTATTTTCTTTAGCAATGGCAAAAAAGGGCAGAGGCATCAGGGGCAGAGAGTTGCCCAGTCCGGAACTGGCCAGGAACAATCGTTGCAGGCTTATTCTAGGTTGGTCAAGGCTCTGTTCCAGGTGCTTCAATGTTTGCACCACATTGGGCTCTTACAGCACCATTTGGCAAATCGGGATTTCCCGAAACAGCTGGAGAAGAAAGTAGATGAGTTAGGTGACTTTCTAAAGCCAGCTCTTCCCACCCCAGACATTTTTTCTGTTTTTCGACAGATTAGTGTGGGATGGGCAAACCAAACGTTAAATGCTTTAGTTGAGCATTATAAGATAAATTTAAACCAGTTGAAGTCTAGATAACTTTGGCTATGCGACCACCTCCTGGACTCGAAAAAATAGACTTCAACAGCGCTTCGGCGCGTGCCGTGATCTGGGCTAAAAAGAACTTTAAAAATAAGTTGGCAGATAAGACGATTTCAGCCTATCAGTCTTACATTTCGGAACCTCGCCCAGCGTCTGGAGTAAGGAACAATACGGGAGGGAGCAAGCAAACTCCGGCCTGTGTTGTCCCTCTACCCCAACGCGAAAAGCATATTAAGAAAAGATCAAGGCAAAGCACTTCTCCCTCTTCTTTTCCTTTTACTTCTTCTTTCTCTCAGAGTAAGCGCCTCAATTTGCAAACATCTCCGATCCATATTGTGACTGAAGATGCTCGCAAATTGAGTAACGCTGTCTCTCCTCGTCTTGTTCCTCTACCTCCTACTCCTCCTCAGCCTTTCTTCTCTGGTTCTCCTAGTGCTCTAACTAGAACTCCCCCTCCTTGCTCTGTTTCCTCTCCTGCTTCTGTTTCCTCTCCTGCTTCTGTTTCCTCTCCTGCTTCTGTTTCTTCTCCCCCTTCTCCTGCCTCTAGTGTAGTTCAACCAGGTATATCGTATTCATAGAAAGTCAAATCACTGAGCCTCAACTCGGGCCGCTCATTTGATTCTAAATTCTCCCAGTTTCGGCATAAAAGCGGAGTTTATTTTGACAAAAGGAATTGGCGCCTCCCCGATGTTTGTAAAAACATCCTTATGATTGGAAGTTCAAATTTAGGAAGCATTAATCGAAATCCCCATCCGGACATCCAGGTGGAGTGTTATCCCGGCGCCAAATTCAATCATCTGCGCTCTAGGTTTAAAGGGCACAGGGGCCAGTCCAGTCCCCAAAAAATATTATTAAATATTGGCGTGAATTCTCGAAACGATAATTCTGTTCTCGCAGTTAAGCACTTGCGGAATATGCTAAGCGATATCAGGGTCAAGTTTAGATCAGCAAAACTTTATTTCGCTGAACTAAACTTTTCGAAAAAACTCCCTCAGGCTGAGAGGAGAACCCTGAGCATCATCAACGAAACCATTCGGAAAGTGAAGGACGTTAACGTCATACCAGAAATTGATGACGCGAAGTTTGTTGTTGCTCAGGATTTAATCTATTGGACCACGAGAACCGCCAATATTATGTACGATCACTGCTTGAACCACCTAAATTTAAACTAAGTAAAGGCAAAGGTAACAGCCGCCTAACAGATGTGGGATTAGGAACTAATGTGGTAAACCTGTCTGGCACCAATGACCTAACAACCCAAGAGAAATCGCTTTTAGATCACGGTTTAACTTTTGTACCAGCACCAAAACCTAAAACTGATAACCAAACAAATTTACCATCATTCAACTGTAATTTTCTTAGGCAAATGAAATTAGCACACCGCTTCAGAAACTCCAGCGGTCGGAAACTTCCTTTTACAGAATCATCAGGTTGGTCACCTCCAGAGAGTGAAGTAGATCCCGAACTTATTGAGGCTAGCAAATGAATCATCCAAAAGGTGTTCAGCATGAACATACTTTCCGATAATGACAATTTAACAGCAGGTGAACGGAGAGACCTCACGAAACTTCGAAAAAATATTGCACGTCATTCGCACCTCTGAACTCAGAGTGCGAACATCCTAATTATCACTTTAATTATGGAAACACTGGAACAATTGCAGCTCTGGGCATCTCTTGCCCTGTCACCTGGACTGTCCAGGAGACAGGCAAGAGAGTCCATCTGAACTTGCAATTCATCGTTGAAGAGCACAATACCACCACACCTTCTTCGGGGAGAGGTAGCACCTTTGGTGAGAGGAACCCCTCTCACACTGGTCCTCACCCGAAGAAGCCTGGACCTGGCCCTGAAAAGGAAAAGAAGAAGAGCAAGAAGAAAAAGAGCCCATCCACCAGGCGCCGGGATGCCCGGCGGCTGGAGACGTTCCTGAAAAAGAAGAAGGAAGAGAAAGCGGAAGAGAAGACGGAGGAGACCACTACCATTTCCTCCCCTCCAACTCCTGTGACTCCCATCCACTCACCAGCTACCTCTCCTTTGAGGGGAAACCTGGAGGATGACGATGTCACCAGCGAGTCGGAGGCGGAATCGGAAACTGGTTCTCTGGTGTCTCCCTCTCCAATTTCATCCCCCTCTCTGGATCAGGAACAGGCACGGATACTCTTTGATCAAATCCGCAGCCTAAGAGAAGACATCAGGTCAACAATAGAAGAAACCAAAGACCACAACAAGACCACGACGGCACTCATAGAACAACGCAATAGCCACAACACCAACACTCCTGAAGCAGCAAGGACTCGACCTTTCCACCCCAGTCAGTCCTCCATTATCAACAGCCCAACTACTCCAACAACTACCACAGTCTCTCCTTCTCAGCCACCTCCACCCAAAAAGAAGAAAAAACGGCATAGACGACGCTAAAACCATCACAGACACCTGCCGAGTACCTGAACCTTCTCCTCCTTTGACACACCTAGACATATGAAACCAACCATCTACAGTCACCGAGGGTCGAAAGAAGCCTGTCCCCCATATCGTCCCTGCGCGCCTTCGGCGCGTCAAACCATTTCGTTTCCGGTGAACGGAGAGCCCTCACGAAACATCTAAAAAATAAGAAATTAGTAATTAAACCAGCCGACAAAGGTGGGTCAGTAGTTGTTCTATCTCGGGATAATTATATAAACGAAGCCATGAGACAATTCAGCAATACTAAACATTATAAGAAAATAGATTCACTTATTTGGCCTAGTAATATCGAAAAATTCAATAAGATCTTAAAATTTCTCCTCGACGAAGGTCACATTACCAAAAAACAATTGAAATATTTAACAGCTCAGCTCAGTGCTCAAACAAGACAATTTTATATCCTACCAAAGATCCACAAGGACGGTTCTTCATGGACGGATGACTTAACTCCACCCGGGAGGCCAATTGTATCAGATTGTAATTCGGAATCTTATGCGATCTCGGAATTAATTGATTATCATCTGAAACCTATAGCAAATAGACATCCGAGCTATCTAAAAAATACACAGGATTTCCTGTCAAAAATTTCGAAATTGAAAATATCGAAAAATGCAATTCTGGCTACTTTGGATATCGACAGTATGTATACGTACATTGATATTGATAAAGGTGTTAAATCAGTTAAAAATGCATTTGAAAAATATCCGGATGCGAAACGCCCGGATGAACAAATTCTGGATCTTTTAGAGCTGAGCTTAAATGGTAATGACTTTCAATTCAATGGAGAATATTTTCTACAAATAATGGGTTGTGCTGTGGGCAAGAGATTCAGTCCTAATTTTGCAAGCATTTATGTAGCGGAATGGGAGGAAAATGCCTTAAGCAAATGTAATGTGCAAAGCATCCTCTCGTATATCTCAGGTATTTAGATGACATTTTTATTATTTGGGAACACTCAAAAGAAGATTTTGATGAATTTTTAGAAATTTTGAACAATAACGATCCAAATAATATGAAAATACGTGACACGTAATGGTGCACACCCAATATTGTTATTTTCGGTAAATATTGCAGGCCCGAAGCAAGATTTGCCAGGAAAGAGATGGTATATATCGCAGAAATAGCAGCGGTTATGTGAAAGATAACAATTTGCCAAAACGTGTTGTACAGCGACATGCAATAAACACAGAACCACACATGTATGTTCATATGTTAATGTGGCGACAAATATGGCAATCGAGAAATTTTGAAAGCGTGCAGAAGGATCAAACTTCAGACAAGCTATAGTAAAACAAACCTTTATTTTTTAAACTGACAAAAGATCATAATTCAATGGCAAATAGGTTCATTAGGGTTTAACAAAAGTTTCAAAAACCAAGGCTATATTATAAGCGGGATTGTACGTCAATTTCAATAACTGAAGTTATTATATCACGTTGTTAGTTCCCAAGATCCTTCCCATCCTTCAATACCTAGACGAGCAAAATAGTCGTACGTGGAGTCACTCGTTCAGGCGATTGCTGTATGGTTCATTTGTTCGATGGGATTCTGGTCGTTCGAGCAATCTGAGAGGGTTAGCAACCCTGTACTAGTGCTAGTAATGGTACAAGGCCGCAAGAGTGGAAGAAGACTGTGAGATTTGGTGACTACTGTAAAATCTAATTATAGGACAGACGATGGCAATATTGGGAAAATCAGTAATAGTGGTGTTGGAGATATGAAGATCATGGAGAGGTCTAGAACTGGGCAGATGCTAGGAGCTAAATTATCATCAGGTATATATAGTACTGCATCATCATGTCATAGGTATCCTCCTATACCCCGATGAGCATTAAGAGCCGTAAAAGAAATCGCTCTTTCGATACTCATCTGCTCAATGGGATTTGAGTCGTTCGAGTAGTGACTTTTTCAGTAACTGCTCAAAAGCTTATTTGCTCGATAAGATTCGAGTCGTTCGAATAATACCTAACCCTGCTTGATTGTATTTTGGGTTTGAGGATCATAGAGGACTTCGTTATACACAGGAAAGGCAAAAGCAGAGACGGCCATGACAAAATAGTCTGCTGGGATAGGCAGAAATGGGACCAGTAAAAGGCAAAACAGGCCAGGAAATAGGATAAACCACAGAAAATATCGGGATAGATAAAATACCGAAACTATGGTGCACATCCGAAAGAATAAGTTAATCTTATACAAAGGAATGTATCTATTGTTGGGCAAAAATAAGAATTCTAGGGGACAACAGATAGAAACCGAAGAATTAGTGGGAAATCCGCACTAGTAAAGAGCTGTTGGATTTATTTGGGTAATTTTACAAAGTATTCGAACAAATACAATTACTCATACCAGGAAACGCACCTTAAAGCACTGAATGCTACTCTTTTAAGCCCAATATGGAGGAATCTGTGCCAAATAAAGTTGTTTTGATGGTTTAGAGAGATTGGCTGGATGTTTGTGGTAATTCGACGTATTCTAGTTTACTTCAATTTATCCACATGAGACCTCTCATCATTCATTTAGCACTACATGCTACTATAATAAACCCTAGGTGGGGGTTTTCTAAGTCCGTCTCGGTAGTTTTGGATTATTAAGAGGATTGTCTGTTTGTTTGCTGTAATTAAAATTATTCCTATTCAATCGAACACACCCTCCGAACCCACCCCATTCCTACTAGAAGGTTTTGGGTCACATAGCAACCATGTGCTACCATAGAAACCAAGATGGCGGCCTCAGATATACAAAATGGATGACGTACACTCGTCTCACCTCAACAAAACGTATCACTATGGGGATATTGTCACAAGATGGCGCTCACGCACGCTACCATGAAAACCAAAAATGAAGTAACTGGGCCATGTGCCTATGACGTCACATGAGATCCGGCCAATGTCGATAGGGTACATGATCTACTACTAACATCAACCCGAGAGATCCACGGTTCGATCCCCAGCAGGAGTAACTGCGTTGTGTCATTGGGCAAGGCACTTAATCACGATTTCTCAAGTGGGGGACGGTGGCACAGCCATTGGGGCGTTCTGGGGGCACATCACCCCCCCCCCCCCACAAAACAAAAATAATTCCGATAGGATCACCGATCCAATGTCGAGTTGTGACAGTACAAAAGTGGGTTTAATCATTATCACTTATCATCCGGAAACTAATTGTTTACAATTTACTATGTGAAGGGTCACTGTGACCTTGACCTTTGACCTACTGATTCCAAAATAAATAGGGCTCTTTCTTGCAATAATGCCAACCTACCTATGAAGTTTCATGAACTTGGGTGGAACCATTGTGAAATTATCATCTGGAAACCAATTGTTTACGATTTATTATGTTCAAGGTCAATGTGACCTTGACCTTGACCTAGCGAGACCAAGATAAATAGGTGTCTTCCACTCACCTAGGCCAACCTACCTATGAAGTTTCATGAATGTGGCTTCACCCGTAGTCAAGTTAGCATCCGGAAACCAATTGTTTACAATTTACTATGTTGAAAGTCACTGTGACCTTGACCTTTCACCTAGCAAGTCCAAAATAAATATGGTTCTTTATCTCACTGATGCCATCCTACCTATGAAGTGATATGAACGTGGGTCGAACCATTATCAAGTTATCATCCGGAAACCAATTGTTTACAATTTACTATGTTCATGGTCACTGTGACCTTGACCTTTGACCAAGCAAGTCCAAAATAAATAGGGTTCTTCCACTCACCGATGCCAACGTACCTATGGAGTTTCATGACGTGGGTCGAACCATTATCAAGTTATCATCCGGAAACCAACTGTTTACACCCGCCCGCCATTCACCAAACTATAAGTCGAGCATTGACTTCGTCACAACTTCGTCACAACTTGACTAAATAAGAGGTCCCAAGGGGCTGTAATCGCTCACCTGCCAAAGTGGTTCAAAGAAGTATTTGGGGTCACATTCAGTTATACATGGTTCATCAACTCTACAAAGGAATGAAGTGATGAAAGGCAAATTTCATGGAAAAACACTACGGAATCGATTTGAACAAACCTAACATGCTCCCCATGCCACCCCACCCCGCCCATAGAGAGCCCAAATAATAAGCCAGGTACTCAAATTGAACAAACTTGAACCTGATCCCCCATGAGATGTTATATACCAAATGCGAAAGAATTCTGGCCAGTGGATCTGAAAAAAAGGGGTTTTAAAAGAAATGTCCTCACATTGCATTAAGTTAAACTTTGGGCTCAAACAGGGAGCCAAAATATTTACCCAGGTAACCAATTTGAACAAAACTGAAACTGACCCACCGCAAGATGCTGCATACCAAATATGAATGGATTCTGACTGGTGAGTCTGAAGAAAAAGATTTTTGAAGAAATTCCCTCATATTGCATTAAGTTAAAATTCAGGCAGCCCAAATATAAACCCAAGGACTCGATTTGAACAAACTTGAATCTGACCCCCCCCCCCCCCCCCCCTATAGATGTTGTATACTAAACTTGAAAGGATTGTGACTGGTGGATCTGAAGAAGAAGAATAAGATTTTTAAAGAAATTTCCTCAAATTGCACAAAGTTAAACTTTAGACTCCAATAGAGAGCCCAAATACTAACTGAGGGACCCGATTTGTACAAACTTGAATCTGACGCCCCCCCCCCCCCCCCCCCCCCTAGAAATGTTGTACACCAAATATGAAAGCATTCATACCAAATATGCAAAATTTTTAAAGAAATTTCCTTATATTCCACCAAGTTAAAATTCGGGCTCCTGGAGGGAGCACAATAATGGTTCTGGAAATATGGATTTTTTAATTTTTTTAAAAAAAATGTATGGGTGCTAGCAGAGTAATGCCCCTTGTGGTTCGGCGCGGCAAGGTTATTTGAACAAACTTGCATTGACATATGATAACGAACATGCACACCAAATTTGGTTCGATTTGGTCCTGCAGTTTGGGAGGAGATGTCAATAATGTAAAGTTCACGACGGACGGCAAGTGATAAGTTAAGTTCCCTTCGGTAAGCTAAAAATCAGCCATATGCTCCCCCCCCCCCCCCTCCCTCCAAGTTTACCATAGAGGAACATCAGGCAAAACATTTTAATATCGATATATTTATACTTGCAGGATGTATAAGGGGGCGGGGTGCGTAATAGCAGATGTATGTGTGATATCCGACCTATCTCAGTTTAATGACACCAATATTGTCGATTATTTGCCAGACTCGAGAGAAAAAAAAGTCGCCGGTGTTCCGTCGAGGATTTACGAAATAACGTCGGCGTTATTTGGTAATTTATCCGTTTCTTCTGGTCCGGGTTCGCTATTTAAAAGAAGAATCTCTTGGGGCGGTAGGAAAATAGGAATCGTTGACAAAAGTAAGACAGTAATATTATTTGATAAGCAATTGCTGCCAGTTTTAAAAAGCATAAACCGGCTATTTCTCTTCATTTTGTGTTATATCATTAGACATACTCATTTAATTCTATTCATTTAGTTTCCTATTTTCAGTCGAATGTTTCAACAAAAAAAACTTCACTATTGGTATGGCGAGGGCCGGTCGTCGGGTAGGTGGCCCTTTGTGCTAAAAAACTTAGTCATTTCTGGACGGATTGTGATATTTGATTTGTGGCTTGATATTCATGTGCAACACCCGATGACGCAAAATAGGGCGTGTCCACGCTTTTTCGCAAGAGTTATGGCCCTTTGTTAAAATCTACTGATTTTGAGCTTGATAGCGCAATACTTCAACAAACGTCAACCGATTTGACAGATATTTGGCACGTGGGTTTCAAGGACCAATGTCTTGGTCGAGTTCAAAAACGGGCTCGGTCCGATGTACGGCTGAAGAATTATTCAAATTTTGTGCTTGATACTAATGATACTATTCAAAGCGCCATAACTTGAACAACTGTTAACCGAATTGATTCTTTTTTTATTGTATTGGTTTCCAGGATAATTATCTCGATCAAGTTCGAAAATGTTCCGTCGGATATATGACCGCAGAATTATTGAGTTGACGTAGTCATTTTGTTCAAATAAGTTATTTAGAAAAAGGTCCTCTCAAGCTTTTTGGTTCATAGTTACTCACCGTTGTGTTAGCCACGAAAACACGACCTCACATCGGCGATGCGGATCATTTTTATAAATAGAGTTGTTGAGTTGACGTTCGTTTCGTGATTGATCACAATTCAATGATTCACATAGATTATTATTGTCCTCACACAAGGTGAAGGGGAAATAAATTTGAAAAAAGAGTTTCAAAGTGGCCTAATTATTGATGGCTTTCACACGTCCTTAAATAAACTGATTTTGCGTCCATTGCTCCAATAGATTAGAGAAATTGTGTCCCACTCCCCTCCCCACCCCACGAAACAAACGTGGACGTCAATTTTGTTTCTAAAATTGGGGTTGCAGCTATATTATTCAGCAATACAGACACTGCCATCTTTCCTAACAACTGATGTCAAATTTTCTTCCACACACTGATGTGGTAAAAAATAGGCCTCAGTGAATGTGACCAACCCCCTCCCACCCTTTTCATAAAAAAACTATGATATAATTCATAAATTCATTGATGTTGACACAAAGCAAACATCTTGCGAAAAAGCTATCACAAATGGGAAATTTACACTAATGTTGGTAACATTTTAAAAAAAATAGCCCTCAATGAATGAGACCCCACCCCCTCCTCCCCCAGTATACCCCTCTTCATCAAAAACGTGACATAATTCATAAATTAATTAATCTTGACACAAAACAAACAACTTGTGACATTAAATATCCTACTTGTGATCGTTTTTATATCACATTCAGGCTTCTGAAGACTGACATTTCACATCATGTGTTTGGTGAATCATTTGCAATTTTTTGTAAAAAAAAAAAGAAACAAGAGGCCCCACGGGGCCTGAAGCGCTCATCTTGAACAGAACACAATTTAAACAGAGTCCAAGAATGAGTCTACATTAAGCAAGCCATCTCCATAGGCTACACTGTCAATCCTTGAGTCCCTCAGGAGTGACAAAATTAATCTGGGCACCATGCCTTTTCTTCGGTTGATCATAAAGTAAAATGTAGAGCTCACCTACGAAGCCCCTTGATACAACCTATGTGGATTAATCTTAGTACCTCTAGAGGGTACTGAATACAATTTTTTTTAATTCTTCAGCAAAATGGCCAATTCCGGCTCCCATAGAGAGCCCAAATATTAACCCAGGCTCTTGATTTGACCACAGTTGAATCTGACTTCCCTAGAGATGTTGTGTACCGAATATGAAAGCGTTCTGACTGTTGGATTTGAAGAAGAGAAATTGTAAAGAAATTTCTTCGAATTGCACTAAGTTCAAATTTGGGCTACCATAGTGAGCCCAAATATTAACCTATGGATCCGATTTGAACAAACTTGAATCTGACCCCCCTAGAGATGTTGTATACCAAATGTGAAAGCATTCTGACGAGTGGATCTCAAGAAGAAGATTTTTGAAGAAATTATCTCATATTGTACCAAGTTAAATTTCATGTTCCCATATGGAGCCCAAATATTAACCTAGGCACTCGAATTGAACAACCTGATATCTGACCCCCCTAGAGATGTTGTATACCAAATATAAAAGCATTCTGACTGGTGGATCTGAAGAAGAAGATTTTTAAAGAAACTTACTCATATTGCGTTAAGTAAAAATTTTGGCTATCATAGTGAGCCCAAATATATACCTAGGGATCTGATTTGAACAAACTTGAATCTGACCCCCTTAGAGATGCTGCATACCAAATATCAAAGCATTCTGACTGGTGGATCTGAAGAAGATTTTTTTAAATTACCCTCCATATTGAACAAAGATAAAATTTGGGCTTCCGTAGGAAGCCCAAATATTAACCTAGGGACTTGGTTTGAACAATCTAGAATCTGACCCTCATAACAATGAAGTATACCAAATATTAAAAGATTCTGACTGGTGGTTCTGAAGAAGATTTTTAAAGAATATTCCCCATATTACCCTATGTTAAAACTTTGGGCTCCTGTAGAGAGCCCAAATATGAACCAATGAGCTTTATTTCAACAAACTTTTATCTGACCCCCCCCCCCCCCCCCCCCCCTATGTATGCTGTATACCAAATATCAAAATATTCTTATGATTGGTTCTGGAGAAAAGATTTTTTAAAATTTTTGCAAATATGCTGACTTAGCATTTTTCCGATGCCCATTACAGAACACCCTAACATAACCGATAGCATTTTTTTTACCATTCAATTCTACTGGTCATAAGGATACTTCATACCAAATAAAAGCTCTCTGTTCCGTAGGGTTTGGGAAATATGGGCATTTGAAAATATTTCTATTTTTAGCTCCCAGGGTTCCCATGGGGATGCGGGAATTTTTTTTTTGTATGGGTCAAGTACTTATGACCCAATACTACCACAAACCAAATTTGGTTCATACCGGACCATCGGTTCAGAAAATAGAAATTTTGGGCGGGGCCAAAACACACTGGTTCTTGAGAAGAAGATTTTATAAATATTTTGGAGCATTTTCCCCAACTCCCTCCCTATGGGAAACTGAGAGTGTATGAGTTGAACAAAAATGAAATGCCCCTTTGGGACCATCACTCACAAAAAATTTCACTTGAATTGGCCCGGTGGCTTTGGAGGAGAAGACCAAAACATGGTGTTGACGGATGACGGACGGAGAGCGATGAGATTAGCTCAGCTTGACTTTGTCAAGATGAGCTAAAGAAGCCAGTTTTCCCAGTTAAGGCACCGAGAGTCATTGGTATGGTACTGACAAAAACATAAAACACTGCTTTTTCAACAGTATGACCAGTACTGCTCATGTGGTATCTCTTAGCACTGTTAAAATGCCTAAAAGCATTCAATACTGATTCTGTGGTGCTGTGCTTGAGCAGCAAGTATCCATTTGGGCACTTTCACAACCTTAGATGTAATCCCCACAAACACCCATTCTGATAAAAAGTGTGAAATTATGTCTCCAAGGAGGATGAATGAGATATTTGCTTTTAGTGTTTTGAAAATCTTCACAGAAATAAAAACTGACATACATGTACAATGGAAAGTTTTGTTAGAAGAGCCAGGACAAGATTGTCAAACGGAAAAAAACCTCAATGGACCCTGAGTTCTGCAGTACCTAAGCAAATCATAGGAAACTAAGAGTGTATTAGATTGACTTTAGTTTCCAAAACTTACTGTACAGTCTTTCCAATTGTTTCTCATCAACTGAGGCTTCAGTATGGGCAGGTTGGTGGGGGACTTGATTCAAGGAGAGAACAATATTTCACAGCTGTTACTGTAGTTTTGTGCTGTAACATGGGAACCGTGACAACAACGCTCGATCTGAACAAAATTTGATCGCATCACTTTAATTTTGGGATTCAAAAATCTTTGTCAAGTATAACCCTTCAGAGAACTTTTTCCGACTCCAAAACAGGGGGTCGTGCATCAAATAAGAGGGAAAATTTAGTACCAGACTACTTTATTAGTACTAGACTGTGCACAAATGCCATTCACTCACATTTGCAACTTTATTGCGTTATTTTTTCCACTGTACCCCACCCCCAAATTTGTGTTCTAAAATACTCTTTCAATGAAGAAATTATTTTCTAACACTTTTTAACCCTTTACCAAATATAACGGTCAAAAGCTGCTGGTGCTATTCACAAGTATTGCCATTCCATGTTTATTATTTTCTCGTTTTTTTTTGTGTCAAACACATAGCTTATGACCCCTCATTGGAATAAGGTCATTCCAATGGTGTAAAAAGTCATGTTTTTGACACAAAAATTAGTAAGTCAATAAGTTTGTGGGCAAGGGTAATCAGCTTTTCATGTTACATGTAAGTAAAGGGTTAACAGCATAATTCAGGCAGACATCTAAATGCCAGTAAATAAAAGTGCAATATGGGTTTTCTGGCTGTGGGTTTGAATGGTGATTTGGAAGGGGTTGGAAGATTGGCACCCCCCCCCCCCCTCTGCCCTTTTACTATGATGGGGAACCATGGTTTAATTACATTTATTAATACATGTGTACATGTAGGGTAAAATAGGTTGCTATTTGGCATTTGCTGGGGGCTGTAGTGTGCCACTGGAGGCCACACTTGCTCAAGATGTGAATTTGCTTGCAATATATAGCCCTTATTGCTGATGATGACAAAAACATACTTTTCAAAACAATAAAAAAGTATTGTAAGGTGTGTGGTACCCCAATGAATTTTTAAATGTGAAATAGTCTCTCAAAATAATAATTAAATCAGGTTCAGAAGCCAAATTATGTATTTCCTTAATCAACCCCGATCCTATCAAAGATACATTTGACCTCTTTCATGTGACAAAAGAGTCATTTCTGCATGAGAATTCAACTTTTGGCTTCCACTGAGTTAAAAACATGGGAAATTTGTTCTTTTAAAGAAAACTGCCCAAATGTGTCAAAAGGCTTAAAAACTGCTGTTGCCTCCTATACATTTTTCTACTCTGTTTTGCTCTGTTACCTAAAGGAATTCATGCAGATTTTTTTGAAAACTAACCCAGTCCCCAAATAAAACTAAAATCTGCATCAGCATGTAATACTTTGAGGAAAAAATTGTCTCCTTTAACCATACAGCAAGATAAAGAGTGGTGTTCCAACCCCATCAAACCATATAAATGTCAATTTTGATTCAAAAATTGGAGTTGCAGCTACATGTATATAATTCACCAGTATCAATAGATAGTACCATTTTGTCCTAACAACTGATGTCAAATTTTCTTCTACATACTGATGTGGCAAAATATAGCCTTGAAGGTGTCCCCCCAGTATGCCCCTTTTTATCAAAAACTATGATAAAATTCATAAATTAATTGATGTTGACATATAACAAACCTCTTGTGATATTAAATTTCCCATTTGTGATAATTTCTAAATCACATTCTGGCTTCTGAAGATATTTCACATTGCGCTTGATGAATGTTTTGCCATTCCTGTGAAAAAAGCCTCACTTTCTCAGTTAAGACACCTTGAGTCATTGGTATGGCTCTGACACAACATTAAACACTGATTTTTTCCAACAGCATGACCAGCTGAGCACTGCTCCTATGTTATAGCATAGCACTGTTAAAATGCCTAAAACCATCAAATATTGATTCTGTAGTGATGTGCATGTCCCACAAGTACATGTACCCACAAGAGCTCGTTTCCAACCTTAGATTTAATCCCTGCAGGCACCCATCTGATAAAAAGGGTGAAAATAGGGAAAATACATGCATGCCTAGTATCCAGTGAGGATGACTCAGATATTTGCTTCAGGAATGTAGTGCTCTTTAATGTCTAATATATTTGTGTATGTGTGTGTATGGGTGTGTGTGTGGGGGGGGGGGGGGGGGGGGGGGGTGAATTGCCAGTTATTGAAAATGTAGGACTGTGCAAATGGAAACAAACCAACATTTTGCATGATGGACAGACAGACATGAAATCACATATCTTGAAAGAGACAGTCTACATGTACATAGGAATGGTATGATGGACAGACAGACATGCAATCACATATTTTGAAAGTGACATTCTACATGTACATAGGAATACTGACTGACATACAATGAAAAATATAGCGAGAAGAGCCAGGACAGGGTTGTCAAAACAGAAAAAAACTCAGTGGACCCTGAGTGCTGCAGTACTAAAGCAAATCATAGGAAACTGAGAGTGCACGCTGTTAACTTTCTTATCAGCTGAAGGGTTTAGTATGGGTGGTAGAGGGACAATTGTCAATGCAGTTTTGTGCTATAACATGGGGACCCTGACAGCACTAGTATCAGCACGGAAGCCATTCATTCACATTTGCAAGTTTGTTACTTTTCCCACTGTACCCTCACCCCCTTTCCCCAAATTCATGTTCCAAAATACTATGTGGATGAAGAAATTGTTTTTTAACATTTTTAATCACTCACTCATTGTAATGGCCAAAACAGGCTAGCACCATTCACCGAAACTGCCATTCAGTGTTCATTATTTTTGCACCAAAAACATAGCTTATGACCCCTCATTGGAATGAGCTCGTTCAGCTCAATCCAGTGGGGGTCATAACTATGTTTTTGACGCAAAAACATTAAAAGAAATTAGTTATTCAAAAGTGCTATCTTCTTTTCATGTAAGGTAAAGGGTTAACATCATAATATGGAGAAAGCTTCTAGTAATCATTCACTCAATGTAATGGCAAAAACCGGCTAGCACCATTCACCACAATTCCCATTCAATGTTAGTTTTTTTGGCATTTTTTGGCATCAAAAACATATCTTATGCCCCCCTTATTGGAATGAGCTTGTTCAGCGAATACAAGTGAAGTATGGGTTTTGTGGCTAAATGTTTGGATGGTGATTTGGGAGAGGATTGGAATATAATTGGAATCCCCTCTATCACAAGTACAACGAGGGGAAAGCATGGTTCATTAGATGTGTTAATAGGGTAAAAAAGGTGGTTACATGTGTACATGTATTTGTCATTTGCCAGAGGTTATTGTGTGCTTCTCAGTTCTGGATGCCACACTTTCTCAAGATGCATTTAACTGCATTATTTTTGGCAATATATGGCCTTTATTGCCGACTGTGACAAAAATATAACTTTTCCAAAAATAAAACAGTATTATTCAGTCTGTGGTTCTCGAATGAACATTTAAAAGTGAAATATGTGTAATGTCCAAAAAAATATAATTAAATCAGTGTTGGAAGCCAAAATACATGTACATTTACAATGTACATTTACTTATTTCCTATAATCAAACCCAAACCTTTCGAAGGGTAATCTATAAAAATTTTCCCTGACAAAAATTCCACCCCCCCCCCCCCCACAATCATTTTCACACAATGCACAAAAATCCCCCCCCCCAACCTTGTTCCTCCCTCCATAATTTCTGGTGAACAAAAATCCCCCACCCCCTAATTTTTTAGAAGTACATGTATATTTAAAGCCATACAAAAATGTCCAAAGTTTTTTACCACTTGAGGCCGAGCACTTGTCGCTTCAATCAATGCTAACTTCGCTTGTGTGGAGTTAGCACGTTGGATAATTGCTCACTGTTACCAGGTAGTTCTCTCAGTGCACTTTAGTTTCCTCCACCCATAAAACTGTCCGACACGAGGTGACACTGGCTGTTGAAAGTGTCCTTAAACTCCAATAACTAAATAGGTTACTGTGTTGATAAATAGTTATTGAGGCATGTTTTCTTGTAAATAATGATGAGTGTTTATGTAATTTACAAATTAAATACATAAGTTTTAAAATCCTTTTGGACTGCCTTTTAACCTTTTGGTGTAAGAGGCCGGGAGGGGGATTTTTGTACTGCTCTTAAAATAATGTGAGAGAATGTGGTACTACTCAAAAACTGTGAGAGGAATTTTTGCTAAGTGTGTAAAAATGATTGGGGGTATTTTTTGTAGGGGGGATTTTAACCTACATTCTAATCCTTCCAAAGATACATTTTATCTCTTTCATTTGATAAAAGAGTCATTTCTGCATGAGAATTCACTGCTTTCTTTAAAAACTACCCCAATCCCAAAATAAAACTAAAATCTGCATCAGCAGACAATAGTTTTGGGAACAATCTGTCTCATTTAACCATACTGCAAGAGAAAGAGTGGTGTTCACCCCCCCTCCGCCCCCCCCCCCCCCCCCACCCTCCACTCCACACAAAACAAAATAAATGTCAATTTTTATTTAAAAACTGGTGTTGCAGCTATATAAATCACCAATATCAACAGACAGTGCCATTTTATCCTAACAAATTATGTCAAATTTTCTTCTACATATTGATGTGGTAAAATATAGCCCTGAATGTGTCTCCTAGACCCCCAGCATACCCACTTTCATCACAAATTATGATATAATTCATAAATTAATTGATGTTGACACAAAACAAACCCCTTATGATATTAAATTTCACATTTCTGATAGTTTTTAAATCACATTCTGGCTTCTTAAGATATTTCACATTGTGTTTGATGAATATTTTGCAATATTTGTAAAAAAAGGAAAAATTTTAAATCCCTCACATTTCTTAAGGCACTTTGAGTCATTGGTATGGTATGTCTCTGATAAAACATTACACATTGATTTTTTGAATATTTTTCCAACAGCATGACAGTGCAGGTCATATGTTATCTCATAGCACCATTAAAATGCCTGGAAGTTGAAACCATCAAACATTGATTCTGTAGTGCAGTGCCAAATATTATTTAGACGTCGGTTCTAAGGAGGTTGGTATTTAGGCTTTTCAAAAGTTTTTTGCCATTTTTGGAGAAACATACTGAAGTCTAAATATCAGAATCCCCACCTCCAGATGTTGGTCAGACGATGAGGGCGACATTGACTAGTTTGAAGATGAATTCAGTTCTATTCTGGTTGCAATGCCTAAAGCATCAAGGAATTAAAACATTGTTTACCAAAACACAGAGGAAGTGTGCATGTAATTTAAATGGGAGTTCCGAGTGATTCTGGTATTTAGTCTTCAGGAAAACACGTCGGATCACAAAATTGGCTGGCCGCTACACTGTAATTCTTACAGTCTTAAACTGACATTGTGTTGTATCATTGGTAAAAATAGTTCATAGACTGGATCCAGTGAACTTGTGAAGAAAAATCTAGGAAATAAATGAACAGGTATCGCTGTTCGCGTGCATGTCTGTTTCTGCACAGGAGTCTGAAATTCTATCAGTATAGCTATAATTCACTTTCAACGTAATATTTACGTTCCCAACGTAATCCCCTTCTGAAGAAAAAAACAGAAGGGGATTACGTTGGGAACGTAAATATCACGTTGAAAGTGAATTATAGCTATACTGATAGAATTTCAGACTCCTGTGGTTTCTGTAAAATTTTACTACAACAAGACTGCATGCCCGTGTTTTGAGAACAAAGATTTCCCCAGACCTTACGTCAACATAACTTGAATTCATCCGAACTCCGGCTGTTTCTAAGGAAATCGCGCTAAGTCCCCCACAAATGAAAAAGGCCCACCAAAAGTGTCAATAAATCATTTGTTTTATTTTTTATTCGTTGTCAACAATTTGTGAAGTGTACGTTCTCAATTAAAATTGAAACTGGGCTTTAAATCTGACGAAACCGGCAACGGACGGCATTGGCACTTCGAACTTTCAAACAATACCTAACTCGCCAACAACTACCTAGCTTCGAAAGTCACTTCATTACTTGATTATTTATCATAGTTTTCAGCATTCTGCAACAATATATTTTTCATAATGTCCTTTGAAAGGCCCAAAACAATTAAATATCCGTTACAATGATTCTGGGTTTTTTGCCAGTGGGAGAGCCACGCCGCCAGATGGCACCCCAAACTCTGTTGCATGCTGTATAGAAAAATTATAAAATTATGGACACGTACCCATTACCTATGTGCGCACACGCCACTGCGTGGGTGTGCACTATTAAATTGAAAGCTACTATCAGTGAAAATTCTGTTGATTTTCTCGATGTGACCGTGTATAAAGGCAAGCAATTTCAGGCGTCCGGTAATTAGATTATAAAGTGTATTTTAAACCAACTGATTCACATCAATTGTTGCACACGAAATCATTTCATACGCAACATACATTTAAAGGTATCATCAAATTACAACTCATTCGTTTCCATCGCAATTCAAGTGATAAGGTAAATTTCAATAAGGCTTGTTCTACTCTATTTGGCGCCCTCAGATCGAGAGTATACTCGCTGCGCTTTTTGCGTACCTTAAAATATCAAACTTTGAAAAAGCTCGAGAGTGTATCTGAAACCTCTGATTTCGAACCACTGAAGATTGAACACAACAGACCGTTGCAGAATGGTAGTGGCGCTGTATTTAATTGCAAAAAGATTGCATACTTTTATGCCTGATCAGAAAGAGGAATTTTCCTCCGAACAAACGAAAAATCATCTTCAGATCCGTAACCCCCTCCATTGTGATTCACCAAACATTATTTACCTTATCACAAGTAAGCGCTGTCGGAAACAGTATGTTGGTCAAAGTCAAAATCCTTTCCAAGAACGTGCTACTGGACAGAAACAGGACATAAAACATAATGCTGATGCCCCAGTAGCACAACATTTTAACCTTCCTGGACATTCTTTGGACGATTTCGAAATCCATCAAATTGAACAACCTCCAATTAAAGACACATTAGAAGAAACGGAAGAATTTAGAAAAAAAAAACGTGAAGCTTTTTGGATCAATACGCTTCAAACCCTCTGGCCATTTGGTATGAACATATCAGAGGGCGAATGCGAAAGGAGGTCCATCATTCCTTTCACTTTAACGTACAACAGAATGAATATCGAAATAGCAAAAATGTTAAAAGATGAATTCAATTTTACCAATGCTAAATTAAATGAACCCTTGAATCTTCGACCTGTCATCGCCTATAAGGAAAACAAAAGCTTGCGTAACATCCTTGTAAGGACTAAATTAGAGCCCATCAATGAATAACATCAATTTTTGCCTGTCAGTTTAACCAGTTCCTAAGCTCATCACTTAGTTTAAATCAATTTTGTGTACTTTTTTGTCATGTTTGAAACCAATCAGGGTTCAGTAAATAAAAACAATTTTTCGGCGGCATATTAAAAGAAAAAAACGTTTCAGTAGGAAATGTCTGTGCCAGTGCAATTTTTTAACCTCAAACATACACAGGCGAGTGCCGGAGTTCATATATGCCCCAAAACAAAATAGGTTCCAATTTCAATCATGTGTATGTATTTCCTAAATAAAATTATTATTTATTTATATATTTATTTATTTATTTATTTTTTATTTATTTATTTATTTATTTATTTATTTATTTATTTATTTATTTATTTATTTATTTGGTTTATTCATTTATTTAAATTATTATTAGTTTTATTTTTATTTTTAATTTTTCATACCTTTCACACAATGTAGAGGTTCAGAAGGTAAAACACACAATTTCTACGTGGTGTAAAATATTTTCCGTCATAAACCTCCGTCGGGGGATATTCATTCCAACTGATAACATTCTTGAGGCATCATGATCTTTGGCGTTATTTTTTCATTTATTTCTTCAGTCTCAATATGAATGAAAGGTTTTAACGCGCCGAAGGCGCGCAGGGACGTTGTGGGATTTACAAATCCCTTGCGACCCGGTTAGCCTTATTTTATTTCACTTGGTTCTTGGATCACACAGGCCTAGCTTTCCTATTGCCTCAAATGGGGTCTGAAGGGGGGATGCACGCGGTTAGAATTCCGGCGACCTGCAAGACTGGTGCGCTCTTTGGCGCATCAAGCTAAATGCCACGAAAAAACAAAGAATCACATTCTATAAAAAACAAAGGAAAAAGCCTGTCCCTAATATTGAGCTTAAGCTTTACGATCATAAACTTGAAGCTAGTAATGAGGAAAAGTTTCTGGGATTCCACCTGGTAAGCAGTCTCAATCTAAACAATCACATAAACTCAGTCACTGTCAAAGCCACTAAATGCATCAATTTCCTGAAAATGATTAGAGGTAAAAATTGGGGAGCCAATAAAGAAATTCTCCTCAATCTTTACAAATCATATATACGCCCAGTACTAGAGTATGGGGCCATAATAACAAGTGGCCTGAATAAAACCAACATTGAAAAACTACAACGGGTCCAAAATCATGCCTTGCGCGTGGCTCTGCGCAAGCCCACGTGGACATCGATAAAACCACTTCACGAGATAGCAAAAATAGACACTATAGCAATGCGCTTAAAAGATCTTCAAAGCAAAACTCTAAATAGACTTCAAGACAGCGAATTAATAATAGAACTCAATGCGCATCGCGTCCTCAATAGGAAAACTAAATAATTTGGGGCGTGTCTATCGAAAGGGTTAAAGATTACATCATTGTGGTGGGGTGAGCCAGGCATTCTGTGACCTAAATTTAGAACTGGCTGCGGGTGACACGATACGCACGAAAGCTTGCCTCTGTTACCAGTGGAAGTTGCAAACAGCGAGGAAAATCTCCACCTGCTGCCGGGTCTCCCCTCACTGAGATATAAATCTCGGGGAAAAAATGCTGGCTTCCCCATCCACATGTCACTGGTCGTCACGGACGGAATAGGTGTAAACTAAAACCCGAATTGCTCTAATTTCCAGCTCTCTATCATCTTTTCTACCTCCTCCATCTCATCAGACACACGACCAAACTGAATGACAAACTATGAGGGACTGAAACAATCCTCATGCAAAGATGTGCAGAAAACCAAACAGACCAAGGCAAGGATTGAAACAATGTTGCCAGCAAACAGCCCTTTTAAGGGCATTTTTTTTTTCTTTTTTTTTTGGGTGGGAGTGGGGGGGGGGGGGGGGGGGAGTGTTGGAGGTCATTTGGAATTTCCGAAGGATAACCAGATACCTCAAATCACATACGGCATCCTATCTCCCAGAAGGCTTGATGGATTACTCCCGGTTTTTTCAAACTAAACTGTTGGAGCTTTCTCCACTCCTTTTTTGTAACCGCTATGGTCATATACCGGGGCCGCTATCAAACCAGAGTTGCTGTTTGGTTTTCTTTTTTCTTTTTCCCTTAAAATTGTCATCGCATAACATTATATTCTGGCTCGCCACCATGGGGGGACTCAAACCTCTACCATCGCTAAGCTGGAACCGAATAGAGCCCACTCTCTAATAGTCTTAATGGCGTTGAGGGATTGATCTTTGACAGTCTATCACTCCAATGCAAACTGCCGGGAATTCTAACCGCGTGCATACCCCTTCAGACCCCTTTTAAGGCAATAGGAAAGCTAGGCCTGTGTGATCCAAGATCCAAGTGAAATAAAATAAGGCTAACCGGGTCGCAAGGGATTTGTAAATCCCACATCGTCCCTGCGCGCCTTCGGCGCGCTAAAACCTTTCATTCATTCATCAAAGTTGGAATCAATTTCCTCAAAGTCTCTTTGAAAAAGCCAAACCAAGCGAAACGCGTCGAGACAGACGGATATTCTACCATTTCAGAAAGAAAAAACCAAGCCAGGTATCTTCTTGAATCGGTAATATCTAGTTTTCCAATTTCATTTATTTCATTACATTGTATTTTATTTATACTTAATTCAGCTACTTTCTTTAACAATGGCAAGAAAGGGGCAGAGGCATCAGGGGCAGAGAGTTGTCCAGTCCGGAACTGGCCAGGAACAATCGTTGCAGGCTTATTCTAGGCTGGTCAAGGCTCTGTTCCAGGTGCTTCAATGTTTGCACCACATTGGGCTCTTAGAGCCCCATTTGGCAAATCGGGATTTCCCGAAACAGCTGGAGAAGAAAGTAGATGAGTCAGGTGGCTTTCTAAAGCCAGCTCTACCCACCCCACACATTTTTTCTGTTTTTCGACAGATTAGTGTGGGATGGGCAAACCAAACGTTAAATGCTTTAGTTGAGCATTATAAGGTAAATTTAAACCAGTTGAAGTCTAAGATAACTTTGGCTATGCGACCACCTCCTGGACTCGAAAAAATAGACTTCAACAGCGCTTCGGCGCGTGCCTTGATCTGGGCTAAAAAGAACTTTAAAAATAAGTTGACAGATAAGACGATTTCGGCCTATGAGTCTTACATTTCGGAACATCGCCCAGCGTCTGGAGTAAGGAACAATACGGGAGGGAGAAAGCAAACTCCGGCCCGTGTTGTCCCTGACCCCAACGCGAAAAGCATATTAAGAAAAGATCAAGGCAAAGCACTTCTCCCTCTTCTTTTCCTTCTACTTCTTTCTCTCAGAGTAAGCGCCTCAATTTGCAGACATCTCCGGTCCATATTGTGACTGAAGATGCTCGCAAATTGAGTAACGCTGTCTCTCCTAGTCTTCCCCTTCTCCTGCCTCTAGAGTGGTTCAACCAGGTTTATCGTACTCAGAGAAAGTCAAATCACCGAGCCGCAACTCGGGCCGCTCATTTGATTCTAAATTCTCCCAGTTTCGGCATAAAAGCGGAGTTAATTTTGACAAAAGGAATTGGCGCCTCCCCGATGTTTGTAAAAACATCCTTATGATCGGAAGTTCAAATTTAGGACGCATTGATCAAAATCCCCATCCAGACATCCAGGTGAAGTGTTATCCCGGCGCCAAATTCAATCACATGCGCTCTATGTTTAAAGGGCACAGGGGCCAGTCCAGTCCCCCAAAAATATTATTAAATATTGGCGTGAATTCTCGAAACGATAATTCTGATCTCGTAGTTAAGCAGTTGCGGAATATGCTTAGCGATATCAGGGTCAAGTTTAGATCAGCAAAAATTTATTCCGCTGAACTAAACTTTTCGCAAAAACTCCCTCAGGCTGAGAGGAGAACCCTGAGCATCACCAACGAAACCATTCGGAAAGTGAAGGACGTTAACGTTATACCAGAAATTGATGACGCGAAGTTTGTTGTTGCTCAGGATTTAATCTATTGGACCACGAGAACCGCCAATATTATTTACGATCACTGTTTGAACCACCTAAATTTAAACTAAGTAAAGACAAAGGTAACAGCCGCCTAACAGATGTGGGATTAGGAACTAATGTGGTAAACCTGTCTGGCACCAATGACCTAACAACCCAAGAGAAATCGCTTTTAGATCACGGTTTAACTTTTGTACCAGCACCAAAACCTAAAACTGATAACCAAACAAATTTAACATCATACAACTGTAATTTTCTTAGGCAAATGAAATTAGCAGACCGCTTCAGAAACTCCAGCGGTCGGAAACGTCCTTTTACAGAATCATCAGGTTGGTCACCTCCAGATAGTGAAGTAGATCCCGAAATTATTGAGGCTAGCAAACGAATCATCCAAAAGGTGTTCAGCATGAACATACTCTCCGATAAAGACAATTTAACAGCTGGTGAACGGAGAGCCCTCACGAAACTCCGAAAAAAAAAGAAATTAGTAATTAAACCAGCCGACAAAGGTGGGTCGGTAGTTGTTCTATCTCGGGATAATTATATAAAGGAAGCCATGAGACAACTCAGCAATACTAAACATTATAAGAAAATAGATTCACTTATTTGGCCTAGTAATATCGAAAAATTCAATAAGATCTTAAAATTTCTCCTCGACGAAGGTCACATTACCAAAAAACAATTGAAATATTTAACAGCTAAGCTCAGTGCTCAAACAAGACAATTTTATATCCTACCAAAGATCCACAAGGACCGTTCTTCATGGACGGATGACTTAACTCTACCCGGGAGGCCAATTGTATCAGATTGTAATTCGGAATCTTATGCGATCTCGGAATTAATTGATTATCATCTGAAACCTATAGCAAATAGACATCCGAGCTATCTAAAAAATACACAGGATTTCCTGTCAAAAAGTTCGAAATTGAAAATATCGAAAAATGCAATTCTGGCTACTTTGGATATCGACAGTATGTATACGAACATTGATATTGATAAAGGTGTTAAATCAGTTAAAAATGCATTTGAAAAATATCCGGATGCGAAACGCCCGGATGAACAAATTTTGGATCTTTAAGAGCTGAGCTTAAAAGGTAATGACTTTCAATTCAATGGAGAATATTTTCTACAAATAATGGGTTGTCCTATGGGTAAAAAATTCAGTCCTAATTTTCCAAGCATTTATGTAGGGGAATGGTAGGAAAATGCCTTAAGCAAATATGCAAAGCATCCTCTCGTATATCTCAGGTATTTAGATGACATTTTCATTATTTGGGAACATTCAAAAGAAGATTTTGATGATTTTTTAGAAATTTTGAACAATCACGATCCAAATATTAAACTGAAAGCTGCTATCAGTGAAAATTTTGTTGATTTCCTCGATGTGACCGTGTATAAAGGCAAGCAATTTCAGGCGTCCGGTCATTTAGATTATAAAGTATATTATAAACCAACTGATTCACATCAATTGTTGCACACAAAATCATTTCATCCTCCACATACATTTAAAGGTATCATCAAATCACAGCTCATTCGTTTCCACCGCAATTCAAGTGATAAGGTAAATTTCAATGAGGCTTGTTCTACTCTATTTCGCGCCCTCAGATCGAGAGGGTACTGGCTGCACCTCTTGTGTAGCCTGAAATCCCAAACCCTGAAAAAGCTCGAAAGTCCAGCTGAAACTACCGATTTCGAACCACTGAAGATTGAACACAACAGACCGTTGCAGAATGGTAGTGGCGCGGTATTTAATTGCAAAAAACCTCGATGTAGATTGCATAGTTTTATGACTGATCAGAAAGAGGAATTTTCCTCCGAACAAACGAAAAATCATTATCAAATCCGTAACCCCCTCCACCGTGATTCACCAAACATTATTTACCTTATCACATGTAAGCGCTGTCGGAAACAGTATGTTGGTCAAAGTCAAAATCCTTTCCGAGAACGTGCTACTAGACACAAACAGGATATAAAACATAATGCTGATGCCCCAGTAGCACAACATTTTAACCTTCCTGGACATTCTTTGGACGATTTCGAAATCCATCCTATTGAACAACCACCAATTAAAGACACATTAGAAGAAACGGATGAATTTAGAAAAAAACGTGAAGCTTTTTGGATCAATACGCTTCAAACCCTCTGGCCATTTGGTATGAACATATCAGAGGGCGAATGCGAAAGGAGGTCCATCATTCCATTCACTTTAACGTACAACAGAATGAATATCGAAATAGCAAAAAATGTTAAAAGATGAATTCAATTTACCAATGCTAAATTAAATGAACCTTTGAATCTTCGACCTGTCATCGCCTATAAGAAAAACAAAAGCTTGCGTAACATCCTTGTAAGGACTAAATTAGAGCCCATCAATGAATAACATCAATTATTGCCAGTCAGTTTAACCAGTTCCTAAGCTCATCACTTAGTTTAAATCAATTTTGTGTACTTTTTTGTCATGTTTGAAACCAATCAGGGTTCAGTAAATGAAAACAATTTTTCGGCGGCATATTAAAAGAAAAAAAACGTTTCAGTATGAAATGTCTGTGCCAGTGCGATTTTTAACCTCAAACACACACAGGCGAGTGCCAGAGTTCATATATGCCCAAAAACAAAATAGGTTCTAATTTCAATCATGTGTATGTATTTCCTAAATAAAATTATTATTTATATATTTATTTATTGATTATTTTAATTTTTTTATTAATTTTTATTTATTTATTTTATTTATTTATATATTTATTTATTTATTTATTTATTTATTTATTTATTTATTTATTTATTTATTTATTTATTTATTTGGTTGATTCATTTATTTAAATTATTATTTTTATTTTTATTTTTAATTTTTCATACCTTTCACACAATGTAGAGGTTCAGAAGGTAAAACACACAATTTCTACGTGGTGTAAAATATTTTCCGTCATAAACCTCCGTCGGGGGATTTTCATTCCAACTGATAACATTCGTGAGGCATCATGATCTTTGGCGTTATTTTTTCATTTATTTCTTTAGTCTCAATATATTTTATCAAACCATTTTTTCATATTATTTTCACATACTTCTGAAGCCAGTAAAGCAAACCGCTCCCGATTGGTTTTACTTAAATCAAAGCCAACCAATAGGGCTTCATGGGGTCAGTAAAGCAAACCACTCACTGACTGATTAAAATTCAATGGAAGCCAATCAATAGAGCTTCATCTAATTTGTTTGGACGACACAAACTGAGTTGTGAAAAACAAACTTGGGACATCTCAGATTGAAAAGAATTAATTAGATGAGTGACATTTGTCAGCTTGTTACCGAGTTTAATTATATACTGAGCTGTGAAAAACACCCCCAGCCCACATATGGATATATACCATGCATGCCCTCCCAAAGTTGCGCTAAAGACTAGCGACGGATCTATGGCCATAGACGACAAGGCAAAGGCCAGTGCTTTTGCCGAACTTCTAAAGAAGGCACATCGTCCACAAGAAGGGAACAGATATGACAACGATTTTAAGGTACGAGTAAATAAATTTGTCCAAGAAAACAACTCAATCTTCAATGAACCGAACTTCGACAAAAGGCATGAAGACGGGGACGACCATGAATTAACCGAACCAATAAGCGTAGAAGAGGTCATGGGTATAATCAGAAAATGCAGGTCATCTTCGTCCCCAGGAGAAGACGAAGTCTCTTACAAAATAATGAAACAGTGCCCCAACATCTTCTACTGCAGACTTACCAAACTCTTAAACTGCTGTCTCTCCTGTGGGTACTTCCCAAAATGCTGGAAAGTGGCCATGGGAGTCATGATACCTAAACCCGACAAAGACCTTACCAACCCTTCTAACTACCGCCCAATCAGCTTGCTTAGCTGTGTTGGGAAAATATTTGAGCGGATTCTCACTACGAGACTTCGCAGCTATCTCGAATCAATCAATTTTTTCAACAAATGGCAAAGAGCGTATAGGAGTCAGAAGGAGGGAATCGAACACGTATATAGACTGGTCGATTATATGAAAACAGCATTTAGTCAAAACGAAATCGGAACCGCGCTTTTCTTGGATGTAGAAAAAGCGTTCGACTCGGTATGGCACAATGGCGTGAGATATAAACTAGCGAAAATGGGATTACCCACTAAAATTCTAAGGATCATATCATCATTTCTAACTGACCGAAAAATCAAGGTGAGGGTTAATCGCGAGGTGTCAGAGGAAGTAATACTCGAAGCGGGAACACCACAAGGGTCGGTTCTAAGTCCGCTTCTTTTCATAATATATGTGAATGATATAGAAAAAGTAGGGAAAAACTTTGTTGAACTATCGCAGTTCTCAGATGACAAAGGCATTTGGACAGCCAGCAAGTCCAGAAACATAATTAAAAATCGTCTGCAGGATACCATTCGCGATCTTGAAAGCTGGTGTGCCCTGTGGCGCATCAAACTCAATGCCGCCAAAACTCAAAAAGTTACGTTCTTCAAAAAGCAAAGGAAAAAACCAGTCCCGAGTATCGATCTCCAGTTATACGATCACAAACTAGAAGCAAACAAAGAGGCCAAATTTTTGGGATTTATCCTAGATAGCAATCTCAGTCTAAACAGTCACGTAAACTCCATTACGGTTAGAGCTACTAAACGTATCAATTTTCTGAAGATGATCAGAGGTAGAAATTGGGGAGCAAACAAAGATGTGCTTCTGAAGCTCTACAAAACATTTATACGTCCGGTACTAGAATACGGTGCCATAATAACAAGCGACCTAAGCAAAACCAACATTCAGAAGCTACAGAGGGTTCAAAATTATGCCCTGCGAGTGGCACTATGCAAACCGAAATGGACACCGATAAAGGAACTTCACGAGCTAGCAAAAATAGAAACTATTGATACGCGATTAAAAGACCTACAAACCAAAACCCTCAACAGACTCCAAGATAGTGAATTAATGGTTGAGTTGAACGAACACCGATCCCTTAACAGAAAAACAAAATAAGTTTCCAGAAAATAAAAAAAAAAAAAAAAAAAAAAAAAATAATAATAATAAAATAAAATAAAATAAAAATATACAATATAACTAAATCGCGTGGAGTCAGTGAGGATTGCCTCGCTACTCATTGGGAACTTTAGGATAGAGTCTGTGAGGACTGCCTCGCAACTCTGCTGAAGCGCGATTGAAACGCGTTTAATAAGATCTATATAACAAAACCCTCCACATACTCCAGGATAGTGAATCAATGGTGAAGCTGAACGAACACCGAACCCTAAACAGAAAAACAAAATAATCCACAGTAAATTAAAATTACTCAATAGAATTAAACTGCGTGGAGTCAGTGAGGATTGCCTCGCTACTCATTGAGGTCTTTAGGATTGAGTCTGTGAGGATTGCCTCGCAACTCTGCGTGTTGGGAGTGGACTCCGAAGAAACACACCCCTTACCCCATCCATAGCAACAATCACACAGCAGGCACAATATACAATAGCGGATACCTATCTTTCTCTCTACCTTTTACTTTTCTAACTGAACATTCTCAAATTTTCTTGCAACACTCTTATCAAGAAGACGCATGGAAATGGTAGACAAAGCGTAGGAGGAATTGGTGCAACCTACCTTTCTGCAACATATACAAGAAACCACCAAACGCTAGGCAAGGATTGAAACAAGCTTGTCTGGCTGGGAACGAGTGTACATTTGATATAAATAAACATTTGAATAAAGATTTAACAGCCCTTTTAAGGGCTTGAGGGTGTGTGTCAGTGATTTTTTTTGATTTTTTTTTTTTTTTTTTTGGGGGGGGGGGGTGGGGGTGGGGTGGGGTGGAGGAGGTCATTTGGGATTCCCGAGGGATAACCAGATACCTCAAAATCACATACGGCATCCTATCTCCCAGAAGGCTTGATGGATGACTCCCGGTTTCTTAAAACTAAACTGTTGGAGCTTTCTCCACTTCTTTTTTGTAACCGCTATGGTCATATACCGGGGCCGCTACCAAACCGGCGTTGCTGTTTGGTTTTCTTTTCTCTTCTTCCCTTAAACTTGCCATCGCACAACATTACATTCTGGCTCGCCACCATGGTGGGACTCAAACCTCTACCATCGCCGAACTGGAACCGAACAGAGCTCGCTCTCTAATAGTTTTAAAGGCGTTGGGGGATTGAGTATTGACCATCTAACACTCCAGCTTAAACTGCCGGGTATTCTAACCGCGTGCATAACCCCCTCAGACTCCATTTTGGGCAATAGGAAAGCTAGGCCTGTGTGACCCAAGAAAAAAAAAATAAGGTTAACCGGGTCGCAAGGGATTTGTAAATCCCACATCGTCCCTGCGCGCCTTCGGCGCGCTAAAACCTTTCATTCATCAAGTTGGATTCATTTTCCTCAAAGTCTCTTTGAAAAAGCCAAACCAAGCGAAACGCGTCGAGACAGACGGATTATTTTCTACCTTTGCTGAAGACTACAACCAATCCAGGTATCTTCTCTAATAGGTAATATCTAGATTTCATTTTAATTTATTTCATTTCTTCATTTTAATTTCATTTTATTCATCTACCTATTCTTCAAATGGCTCAAAAAAGACAGAATCATCAGGGAAAGAGAGTTGCCCAGTCTGGAAGAGGCCAGGAACAATCGTTCCAGGCCTATTCTAGATTGGTCAAGGCCCTTTTCCAGGTGATTCAGTGTATGCACCATATTGGGCTCTTAGAGCAGCATTTGGCCAACCGGGATTTCCCGAAACAGTTGGAGAAGAAAGTAGATGAGTTAGGTGGCTTTCTAAAGCCGGCTCTTCCCACCCCACACATTTTTTCTGTTTTTCGACAGATTAGTGTGGGATGGGCCAACCAAACGTTAAATGCTTTAGTTGAGCATTACAAGATAAATTTAAACCAGTTGAAGTCTAAGATAACTTTGGCTATGCGACCACCTCCTGGACTCGAAAAAATAGACTTCAACAGCGCTTCGGCGCGTGCCTTGATCTGGGCTCAAAAAAACTTTAAAAATAAGTTGACAGATAAGACGATTTCGGCCTATGAGTCTTACATTTCGGAACTTCGCCCAGCGTCTGAAGTAAGGAACAATACGGGAGGGAGCAAGCAAACTCCGGCCCGTGTTGTCCCTCTACCCCAACGCGAAAAGCAAAATAAGAAAAGATCAAGGCAAAGCACTTCTCCCTCTTCTTTTCCTTCTACTTCTTCTTTCTCTCAGAGTAAGCGCCTCAATTTGCAAACATCTCCGGTCCATATTGTGACTGAAGATGCTCGCAATTTGAGTAACGCTGTCTCGCCTCGTCTTGCTCCTCTACCTCCTACTCCTCCTCAGCCTTTCTTCTCTGGTTCTCCTAGTGCTCTTACTAGAACTCCTCCTTCTGTTTCTTCTCCTGCTTCTGTTTCCTCTCCTGCTTCTGTTTCCTCTCCTGCTTCTGTTTCCTCTCCCCCTTCTCCTGCCTCTAGTGTGGTTCAACCAGGTATATCGTACTCAGAGAAAGTCAAATCACCGAGCCGCAACTCGGGCCGCTCATTTGATTCTAAATTCTCCCAGTTTCGGCATAAAAGCGGAGTTAATTTTGACAAAAGGAATTGGCGCCTCCCCGATGTTTGTAAAAACATCCTTATGATTGGAAGTTCAAATTTAGGACGCATTGATCGAAATCCCCATCCGGACATCCAGGTGGAGTGTTACCCCGGCGCCAAATTCAATCATCTGCGCTCTATGTTTAAAGGGCACAGGGGCCAGTCCAGTCCCCCAAAAATATTATTAAATATTGGCGTGAATTCTCGAAACGATAATTCTGATCTCGTAGTTAAGCAGTTGCGGAATATGCTTAGCGATATCAGGGTCAAGTTTAGATCAGCAAAAATTTATTTCGCTGAACTAAACTTTTCGCAAAAACTCCCTCAGGCTGAGAGGAGAACCCTGAGCATCATCAACGAAACCATTCGGAAAGTGAAGGACGTTAACGTTATACCTAAAATTGATGACGCGAAGTTTGATGTTGCTCAGGATTTAATCCATTGGACCACGAGAACCGCCAATATTATGTACGATCACTGGTTGAACCACCTGAATTTAAACTAAGTAAAGGCAAAGGTAACAGCCGCCTAACAGATGTGGGATTAGGAACTAATGTGGTTAACCTGTCTGGCACCGATGACCTAACAACCCAAGAGAAATCTCTTTTAGATCGCGGTTTAACTTTTGTACCAGCACCAAAGCCTAAAACTGATAACCAAACAAATTTACCATCATACAACTGTAATTTTCTTAGGCAAATGAAATTAGCCGACCGCTTTAGAAACTCCAGCGGTCGGAAACTTCCTTTCACAGAATCATCTGGTTGGTCACCTCCAGATAGTGAAGTAGATCCCGAAATTATTGAGGCTAGTAAACGAATCATCCAAAAGGTGTTCAGCATGAACATACTCTCCGATAAAGACAATTTAACAGCTGGTGAACGGAGAGCCCTCACGAAACTTCGAAAAAATAAGAAATTAGTAATTAAACCAGCCGACAAAGGTGGGTCGGTAGTTGTTCTATCTCGGGATAATTATGTAAAGGAAGCCATGAGACAACTCAGCAATACTAAACATTATAAGAAAATAGATTCACTTATTTGGCCTAGTAATATCGAAAAATTCAATAAGATCTTAAAATTTCTCCTCGACGAAGGTCACATTACCAAAAAACAATTGAAATATTTAACAGCTAAGCTCAGTGCTCAAACAAGACAATTTTATATCCTACCAAAGATCCACAAGGACCGTTCTTCATGGACGGATGACTTAACTCCACCCGGGAGGCCAATTGTATCAGATTGTAATTCGGAATCTTATGCGATCTCGGAATTAATTGATTATCATCTGAAACCTATAGCAAATAGACATCCGAGCTATCTAAAAAATACACAGGATTTCCTGTCAAAAATTTCGAAATTGAAAATATCGAAAAATGCAATTCTGGCTACTTTGGATATCGACAGTATGTATACGAACATTGATATTGATAAAGGTGTTAAATCAGTTAAATATGCATTTGAAAAATATCCGGATGCGAAACGCCCGGATGAACAAATTTTGGATCTTTTAGAGCTGAGCTTAAAAGGTAATGACTTTCAATTCAATGGAGAATATTTTCTACAAATAATGGGTTGTCCTATGGGCAAAAGATTCAGTCCTAATTTTGCAAGCATTTATGTAGCGGAATGGGAGGAAAATGCCTTAAGCAAATGTGCAAAGCATCCTCTCGTATATCTCAGGTATTTAGATGACATTTTTATTATTTGGGAACATTCAAAAGAAGATTTTGATGAATTTTTAGAAATTTTGAACAATCACGATCCAAATATTAAATTGAAAGCTACTATCAGTGAAAATTCTGTTGATTTTCTCGATGTGACCGTGTATAAAGGCAAGCAATTTCAGGCGTCCGGTCATTTAGATTATAAAGTGTATTTTAAACCAACTGATTCACATCAATTGTTGCACACAAAATCATTTCATCCTCAACATACATTTAAAGGTATCATCAAATCACAACTCATTCGTTTCCACCGCAATTCAAGTGATAAGGTAAATTTCAATGAGGCTTGTTCTACTCTATTTGGCGCCCTCAGATCGAGAGGGTACTCGCTGCGTCTCTTGCGTAGCCTGAAATCCCAAACCCTGAAAAAGCTCGAAAGTCCAGCTGAAACTACCGATTTCGAACCACTGAAGATTGAACACAACAGACCGTTGCAGAATGGTAGTGGCGCGGTATTTAATTGCAAAAAGCCTCGTTGTAGACTGCATACTTTTATGCCTGATCAGAAAGAGGAATTTTCCTCCGAACAAACGAAAAATCATTATCAGATCCGTAACCCCCTCCATTGTGATTCACCAAACAATATTTACCTTATCACTTGTAAGCGATGTCGGAAACAGTATGTTGGTCAAAGTCAAAATCCTTTTCGAGAACGTGCTACTAGACACAAACAGGATATAAAACATAATGCTGATGCCCCAGTAGCACAACATTTTAACCTTCCTGGCCATTCTTTGGACGATTTCGAAATCCATCCTATTGAACAACCACCAATTAAAGACACATTAGAAGAAACGGATGAATTTAGAAAAAAACGTGAAGCTTTTTGGATCAATACGCTTCAAACTCTCTGGCCATTTGGTATGAACATATCAGAGGGCGAATGCGAAAGGAGGTCCATCATTCCTTTCACTTTAACGTACAACAGAATGAATATCGAAATAGCAAAAATGTTAAAAGATGAATTCAATTTTACCAATGCTAAATTAAATGAACCTTTGAATCTTCGACCTGTCATCGCCTATAAGAAAAACAAAAGCTTGCGTAACATCCTTGTAAGGACTAAATTAGAGCCCATCAATGAATAACACCAATTTCTGCCAGTCAGTTTAACCAGTTCCTAAGCTCATCACTTAGTTTAAATCAATTTTGTGTACTTTTTTGTCATGTTTGAAACCAATCAGGGTTCAGTAAATGAAAACAATTTTTCGGCGGCATATTAAAAGAAAAAAAACGTTTCAGTATGAAATGTCTGTGCCAGTGCGATTTTTAACCTCAAACACACACACACACACACGCACACACACACACACAGACACACAGACACACACACAGACACACACACACACACACACACACACACACACACACACACACACACACACACACACACACACACACACACACACACACACACACACACACACACACACACATACACACACACACACACACACACACACAGTCTTGTCTTCCCTACATACCGAGGTACCCCATTGTTTGTCTTTTGTGTGGACTAACGGTTTCAAGGGTTCGAATCCCGGCGGGGGATCAGAAACCAACATTCAAAATTCCTCTAAAACATGATTGTGTCATTTGAAAAAACACACACAAGCCCGTGCCAGTCTTCGTCTGAGGCCATCCACAGCACATTCGTCGTACTGTAGCCAGCGCGTTCCACACTTTCATGCTGCTGCCGAAAGGAAGATGAACCAAGTAATCATGAGGACTTCATCTAAAAAGCTAGATTCCAGCCATCGTTTTTGACGGTGTGCAATGGTCTAGTGGTTTAGATGCTGGACTCCTGATTGCCAGGCGGTGTTGCCGAGGGTTCGAATCCCGGCGGGGGATCAGAAACCAACATTCAAAATTCCTCTAAAACATGATTGTGTCATTTGAAAACACACACACACACACACACACACACACACACACACACACACACACACACACACAGTCTTGTCTTCCCTACATACCGAGGTACCCCATTGTTTGTCCTTTGTGTGGACTAACGGTTTCAACCTCGTTTTGCCGGTACAGTTCTGGGAAAGCAACCGAGGTAAAGGGTTTCTTTTGTCTTTTGTACCTCGGTAAGGCGAAACACGCAAACTCTTTTGTCTAGTTACCTCGTCAAGTTGGTAAGACAAACCCAGTCTTGTCTACCCTACATACCGAGGTACCCCATTGTTTGTCCTTTGTGTGGACTAACGGTTTCTACCTCGTTTTGCCGGTACAGTTCTGGGAAAACAACCGAGGTAAAGGGTTTCTTTTGTCTTTTGTACCTCGGTAAGGCGAAACACGCAAACTCTTTTGTCTAGTTACCTCGTCAAGTTGGTAAGACAAACCCTCACACACACACACACATACACACACACACACACACACACACACACACACACACACACACACACACACACACACACACACACACACACACACACACACACACACACACACACAGTCTTGTCTTCCCTACATACCGAGGTACCCCATTGTTTGTCTTTTGTGTGGACTAACGGTTTCTACCTCGTTTTGCCGGTACAGTTCTGGGAAAACAACCGAGGTAAAGGGTTTCTTTTGTCTTTTGTACCTCGGTAAGGCAAAACACGCAAACTCTTTTGTCTAGTTACCTCGTCAAGATGGTAAGACAAACCCACACACACACACACACACACACACACACACACACACACAGTCTTGTTTTCCCTACATACCGAGGTACCCCATTGTTTGTCCTTTGTGTGGACTAACGGTTTCAACCTCGTTTTGCCGGTACAATTCTGGGAAAACAACCGAGGTAAAGGGTTTCTTTTGTCTTTTGTACCTCGGTAAGGCGAAACACGCAAACTCTTTTGTCTAGTTACCTCGTCAAGTTGGTAAGACAAACACACACACACACACACACACACACACACACACACACACACACACACACACACACACACACACACACACACACACACACACACACACACACCCTAAGCCTTTATAAGGGCCGTTATATCTTTATTCAAATGTTTATTTATTTAAAATCTACACTGGTCCCAGCCAGGCAAGCTTGTTTCAATCCTTACTTGGTGCTTGGTGGTTCCGTTTGTGTGTTAACAGAAAGAAGGTAGGTTGTTCCAATTCGTCAAGCGCTCCGTCTGCTATTTCCATGCGTCTTCTAGATAGGATTGTTGCAAGAAAATTAGCGAGTGTTCAATTAGAAAAGTATTTGGTAGATAGAGATAGGAATCTGCTATTTTATATCACGACTGTTGTGTGATTGTTGCTATGGATGAGGCGAAGGGTGGGTTTCTTTGGAGCCCACTCCCCACGCGCAGACCTGCGTGGCAGCCCCCTCAGACTCGATCCTAGATTTATCACTGACTTCACTCATCCATGTTATTATTAGAGAAAGATAGAACTCCGCTCTGTTTATTGTGACTGTTGAGTGATTGTTGCTATTGCTGGGGCGAGTGGTGGGTGTCCTCGTAGCCCACTCCACACACGCTTACTTGCGAGGCAATCCTCACAGACTCAATCCTAAAATTCTCAATGAGTAGCGAGGCAATCTTCACTGACACCACGCAATTTAATTCTAATGAATAATTCAAATTTTCTGTGGCTTATTTTGTTTTTCTGTTAGGGGTTCGGTGTTCGTTCAGCTCTACCATTAATTCACTATCTTGGAGTCTGTTGAGGGTTTTGTTATGTAAGTCTTCTAATCGCGTTTAAATCGCGCATCTGTAGAGTTGCGAGGCAGTCATCACAGACACAATCCTAAAATTCTCAATGAGTAGCGAGGCAATCCTCACTGACTCCACACAATTTAATTCTATTGTAAAATTTTAATTTTCTGAAACTTAATTTTTTTCTGTTAAGAGGTCGCTGTTCGTTCAGCTCAAACTTTAGTTTAATATCTTGGAGTCTGTCGAGGGTTTTGTTTTGTAGGTCGTGTTTCGATAGTTTCTATTTTTGCTGGCTCATGAAGTTCCTTTATTTGTGTCCACGTGGCCTTGCATAGTGCCACGCACAAGGCATCATTTTGAACCCTCCGTAGTTTATTAATGTTGGTTTTGCTCAGGTCACTTGTTATTATGGCACCATATTCTAGTACCGGGTGTATAAATGATTTGTAAAGCTTGAGAAGCACGTCTTTGTTTGCTCCCCAATTTTTACCTTTGATCATCTTCAGAAAATTTATATGTTTAGTAGCTATAATCGTAATGGCGTCAACGTGACTGTTTAGATTGAGATTGGTATCTAGTATAAATCCCCAAAATTTGGCCTCGTTTCTTGGTTCTAATTTGTGCTCGTATAACTGGAGATCAATACTGGGGATTGATTTGTTTCTTTGCTTTTTAAAGAACATAACTCTGAGTTTTGGCGGCATTGAGCTTTATGCGCCATAGGGCCCACTCCCCACACGCAGAGTTGCGAGGCAATCCTCACTGACTCACTCCTAAAGTTCTCAATGAGTAGCGAGAGAAAGATAGAACTCCGTTAGTGTATATTGTAGCTGTTGTTTGATTGTTGCTATTACTGGGCGAGTAGTGGGTTTCTTCGTAGCCCAGTCCCCACACGCAGAGTTGCGAGGGAATCCTCACAGACTCAGTCCTAAAGTTTTTAATGAGTACCGAGGCAATCCTCACTGACTCCACGCAATTCAACTCTAATGAATAATCCTAATTTGATGTGGCTTATTTTGTTTTTCGGTTAGGTGGTTCGATGTTCGTTCAGCTCTACCATTAATTCCATATCTTGGAGTCTGCTGAGGGTTTTGTTGAAACACGAACAAATTGGAGAGGACATATATGTAGCCGTGGGCTGGAGTATTTTTCACAGCTCGATGCATAGTTAAACTTTGTGACAAGCTGACAAATGTCACTCATCTGGATAATTCTTTTCAATCTGTTCGTTGGCTTCCATTCAACTTTAACCAATCGGGGAGCGGTTTGCTTTACTGGCTTCAGCCAGGTGTGTGAAAATAATAGGAAAAATGGTTTTATAAAATATATAAAGATTGGAAAAATAAATAGTAAACCCTTATCAAGAAGACGCATGGAAATAGTAGACGTAGCGTAGAAGGAATTGGTACAACGGTACAACCTACCTTTCTGTTAACATACACAGGAAAGGATTGAAACAAGCTTGCTTGGTTGGGGCGAGAGTACATTTTATATAAGTAACCATTGGAATAAAGATTTAACAGCCCTTTTAAGGGTTTTCGGGTGTGTGTCTGTGAGAGGGTGTGTGTGTTTTTTGTTTTTTCTTGTTGTTGTTTTTTTTTTTTTGTTTGTTTGTTTTTTTTTGGGTGTTTTTCCCTCCAATCACCCCGTCAATTGCTCCCCCTGAAGTCAGTCCAGATGGCCAAGGATCGGCATTCACTCTCCCGTATAGGCTGATGTATGACTCCTAGCTTCAAAAACACATATTGCTGGCTTTTTTCCTTTTTGTAACCGTTATGGATAACATGCTGGGGCTGCTCCCAAACCAGCGACTGTTTGAGTGTAGGAGGAATTGGTACAACCTACCTTTCTGTTAACATACAAAGGAAATCACCAAACACCAGACAAGGACTGAAACAAGCTTGCCTGGCTAGGATGAATGTACATTTTAAATAAATAAACATTTGAATAAAGATTTAACAGCCCTTTTAAAGGGCTTTCGGGTGTGCGTCTGTGAGAGTGTGTGTTTGTGTTTTTTGTTTCTTGTGTTTTTTTTTTCACCACCCCGTCATCTGTTCTCCCTGAAGGCAGACCAAGCCAAGGTTCAGCATCCTCTCTCACTTATAGGCTGATGGATGACTCCCAGCTAGTGGGTGACTCCCACGGATAATATGCTGGGGCTGCTCCCAAACCAGCGACTGTTTGCGTTTCTTTTTATGTTTATTTTCTAAAACAACCAACTAACCGCTGATTCAATACTACCATAAAGTCTCTAAGCAAACACAGAGCAGAATTCTTGTAGTTATGCACAAGTCCTAGTCATCTTCCAGTTCCAGGTTCTCGGAGATCTGCACCCACTACCATACTGACATTGCGCATATTCAAACCAAATAAGATTATTGGTTCTCGCTTCCGACTCTCGTGGATTCGTAAGCAAATAAAGTTATAAAGTAAATAAAGTTATTCGGGTCGGAAGGTATTTAAATCCCACTTCGTCCCTATGCGCCTTCGGCGTGCTGAAACTTTTCATTCCTTCACAGTAAACAGCGCCAAAGATTATGATGCCTCACGGATGTTATCAGTTGGAATGAGTATTCCCTGACGGAGGTTTATGACGGAAAATACTTTAAAAAACGTCGAAATTGTGTGTCTTACATTCGTAAAATCTACATTGAATGACAATTATGAGAAAATAAAAATAAAATATAATGAAAATTATGAATAAATGAATAATAATAATAATAATAATAATAATAATAATAATAATAATAATAATAATAATAATAATAATAATTGAATAAATAAATAAATAAAAAATGAAAATAAAAAAAAAAAAAAATAAATAAATAAATAAATAAATAAATAAATAAATAAATAAATAAATAAATAAACATGGATGTATTTGGAACCTATTTTGTTTTTTCGGCACACATGCACTCTGGAACTCGCCGGTGTCCGTTTAAGGTTAAAAATTCGCAGCGGAACAAACATTTCCCACTCAAACGTTTTCTTTTCTTATAATATGCCGCCAAACAGTTGTTTTCATTTACTGAACCTTGATGGGTTTCAAACATGATGAAATATACACAAAACTGATTTAAACTAAGTGATGAGCTTAGGAACTAGTTAAACTGACTGGCAATAATAGATGTTATTCTTTGATGGGCTCTAATTTAGTCCTTACAAGGATGTTACGCAAGCTTTTGTTTTTCGTATAGGCGATGATTCAAAGGTTCATTCAATTTAGAGTTGGTTAAATTTAATTTTGTTGTTTGTTAAAGTGAAAGGAATGATTGACCTCCTTTCGCATTTTCTCTCTGATATGTTCATACCACATGGCGAGAGGGTTTGAAGCGTATTGATACAAAAATCTTTACGTTTTTTTTCTAAATTCATCCGTTTCTTCTAATGTGTCTTTAATTGGTGGTTGTTCAATAGGATGGATTTCGAAATCGTCCAAAGAATCGCCAAAAGGTTAAATGTAGTGCCACTGGGGCATCAACATTATGTTTTATATCCTGTTTTTATATCCTGTTTGTGTCTAGTAGCTCGTTCTCGGAAAGGATTTTGACTTTGACCAACATACTGCTTCCGACAGCGTTTACAAGTGATATGGCAAATAGTATTGGGTGAATCACAATGCAGGGAGTTACGGATCTGAAAATGATTTTTCGTTTGTTCGGTGGAAAATACCTCTTTCTGATCAGGCATAAAATAATGCAATCTACAACGAGGCTTTTTGCAAATCAATACCGCGCCACTACAATTCTGCCACGGTCTGTTGTGTTCAATTTTCAGTGGTTCGAAATCAGCCATTTCTGCTGGACATTCGAACATTTTCAGAGATTTCTGGCTACGCAAAAAGCGCCGTGAGTACCACGTCGATCTGAGGGCGCCAAATAGAGTGGAACAAGCTTCGTTGAAATTTACGTTATCACTTGAACTGCGGTCGGGGGAAACGAATGAGCTGTGATTTGATGATACCTTTAAATGTATGTTGAGAAAGAAATTAGTTCGTGTGCAACAATTAATGTGAATCAGTTGGTTTAACATATACTGCATAATCGAAATGACCGGATGCCTGGAATTTCTTGCCTTTATACACGGTCGCATTGATAAATCAACAGAGTTTCCACTGATATCAGCTTTTAATTTAATGTTTGGATCATGATTGTTTAAAATTTCTAAAAATTCATCAAAATCTTCTTTTGAATGTTCCCAAATAATAAAGTTAATATCTAAATATCTGTAGATCTACGGAGGGATGCTTTGCACGTTTGCTTAAGCCATATTCCTCCCATTCCGCTACATAAATACTTGCAGAATTCGGACTGAATCTTTTGTCCATGGGACAACCCATTATTTGTGAAAACATATTCTCCATAGAACTGAAAATCATTACCTTTTAAACTCAGCTCTAAAAGATCCAAACTTTGTTCATCCGGGCGTTTTGCGTCCGGATATTTTTCAAATGCATTTTACCCGATTTAACACCTCTTTCAATATCATTGTTCGTATACATACTGTCGATATCCAAAGTAGCCAGGATTGCATTTTTCGATATTTTCAATTTAGAAATTTTGGACTGGAAATCCTGTGTATTTTTTAGATAGATCGGATGTCTATTTGCTGTAGGTTTCAGATGATAATCAATTAGTTCCGAGATCGCACAAGATTCGGAATTACAATCTGATACAATTGGCCTCCCGGGTGGAGTTAAGTCATTCGTCCAAGATCCTTGTGGATCTTTGGTAGGATGTAAAATTGTCTTGCTTGGGCACTGAGCCTAGCTGTTAAATATTTCAATTGTTTTTGGTAATGTGTCCTTTGTCGAGGAGAAATTTTAAGATCTTACTGAAATATGTAAATATGTATTATTATGATTATTATTATTATTAGCATTATTTTTATTAGTAATAATATTATTATTATTATTATTGCTGGTATGTTCGAATGTAGAAAGCAAAAGTGTTGTGAACCGGAATTCAGGAGTAGTTACTCAGGTTAGAGAGGATGTTCAATATTCAAAATTCAGTATTTGTGCTCCATACATAAAGTTGTGTTCCCCCACCCTCTATCTCTCTCTTTCTCTCTCTGTGTCTCTTCTTTGTCTCTCTGTTTATCACTATCTATCTCTCTCACACTTCTTATTTTACTTATTTGTTATAGGTCTGTAATATTCTACATTGTTTGTGAATAATATTTTATATTTATTACTGTTTTTGCCGCACTAGATAATATTTATGTTACTTAATTTAAACAATATTTTATTAATGAAAACACTGTAGTTGCAAACAATATGATTTACAATAAAGGAAAGAAACAAATATAATTATGAAGCAGTGACTGCAACATACAGAAAAAATACAAGTTAAATCACAAAAATGAAGGGATTTAACAGAAAGCTTGATGCTTATGTTGGTCGTCTCCCTAGGTCTTTGAGTTACAAGATAAGTATTATTGGAACTACTGGCGGTGTACCAAATGCAAATTGTTTAATCTATGTGATGAAAGATATTTAAGTATATAGATAGATACTTTAAAAGAAGAGAGAATAAAGGAATTACAGTGATAGGATAAAATATAAGATAGTATAAGATGAAGCCTACACGGAATCAAACACAAGCAGTCGAGAGACGAACGACGTTCAGAAAATGTGCAAAAGGACATTGAGTTGACGCAGCATACATACCCTCGAGTGGGCATAAGAAGAAGAGCTAGAATTAGTCTGAAAGTATCGAGAGACGGCCCCTACCCGACAAGAGAACAGATTCAGCCATTGTATCTGAGGCTGAGTCTTAGGGAGCCATGATGACACGGTACTCACTGCGCTGCCATCAAGGCAATCTGTGGCCACACTGTATTACATTGTTCTATAATACAGTATAGCCACAGATCGCCCTGATAGGGACAGAAATACAAATTATGTACTTGAAGCGTTTCGTTCCCATAATGTAGTCCTGCACCTTTTCAAATCCGAGGCGATTTGCATCTTCACTTAAGTGCTATGATCCATTTAGTAGTATAGTGACGTTCACAGGAAACGGTATCTGCCCAATGGTGCTGGTCCGGGCATTTGAGTAGAGCTGACATGACAGCAAGAAATGGTCACACGATTCGGCAGCACCACATTGACAGTTGGGCGACAATGACAGGTGGTTTGCATATAGATGAGAATTAAGATAACTACAACACAGACGCAGTCTTAAAGGGTATATCTGTACCGCACGACACTTAGCATTACCAAAGAATGAGAGTGATCGTTGGTTATTACGATTTAGGAATCTCTTGAAATTGCTAATCGAACTGTTTTGTCGAACAGGCAGTGGAATGTTATTCCAAAGTTTAGTTACATCGGGAATGGATGGAGACTGGTATAACTGGGTGCAGCAGAACAGTACGCGGTGGTTATCACTTGTACGCAGAACATGGCTTTTGTTGGTTGCTGATATGACAGGGGCACTTTGTTTCCAAGATATGGAGGCGTTATATGGTGGTTCATTTTAAAGAATTGCATAAGCTTGTGTTCTCGACGTCTATCCTGAAGGGTATCCCAACACGTTTCAGTAGATAATAGGTCTTTACTTGAGCTCATGGTTGCTCCAGTGGCGATTTTGGCAGCAGCTATCTGAATCTTCTCTATGTCAGCGGCATTGGTTTGCACTTTGTTTGCAAGATATGGAGGCGTTATATGGTGGTTCATTTTAAAGAATTGCATAAGCTTGTGTTTTCGACGTCTATCCTGAAGGGTATCCCAACACGTTTCAGTAGATAATAGGTCTTTACTTGAGCTCATGGTTGCTCCAGTGACGATTCTGGCAGCAGCTATCTGAATCTTCTCTCTGTCAGCGGCATTGGTTTCAGTACAGTTGTCCGACACTGTGTCTGCATATTCTAAGAGATAAATTTTCTCAAGTACACTTCTGTCGAGAACAAATTTATGCATCCTCATCAGATCTATGCGTGCACAAGCCTTTGAGCAAATACGGTCAATATGATTATTCCATGTACATTTGCTATTTAATATAACACCTACGTGTTTGTGATTACTTACCTCGGTTATTTGCGCATTGGAAAGATATAAAGGTGGGTGTAATGACGAATTACTTTTACGAGATATAAGCATACTTTCCGTCTTTTGTAAATTAAATTCTACCAACCACGTCATTGCCCAGTTTTCGATTGTTTCTAAATCACCATCAATTAAATTATCAGCTTGTATCGGATCTTCCACAATAAGGTATAAGGACGTATCATCCGCAAAGAGTCGTATATTACCATTTAAATTTTCAGTTATGTCATTAATGTACATCAGAAACAGAAGGGGCCCAAGAATCGACCCCCAGGGGACTCCAGAGCACACAGTTCTCCACGATGATGACTCAGATGCTATAGTAACTCTTTGTGTTCTATCAGAAAGATACGATTTCAAAAATTCAAGTAGATCCCCTTCAATTCCGATTTTCTCAAGCCTGTAAATCAAACTGGCGTGCCACACTTTGTCAAATGCTTTACTGACATCGCGGAAGACAACCCTAGCCTCCTTGCCTTCATCCAAGGCATGGCAAAATTCATCATATATATCGGTTAACTGGAGAACCGTCCAATCGTCTGTTGTGAATCCGGACTGAAATTAGCTAAGAAGATTGTTATCAGTGAGAAATGTCCAGAGGCGCTTAAAAACACTTTTCTCCGATACTTTACCGACACAACTAATCAATGATATTGGGAGAAAATTAGCCACCACGTTGGAGGGATTTTTCTTGAGGATGGGCGAAACATTAGCCCTTTTCCACATGACCGGAAAATAACAATTATTTAAAAGGATATTGAAGAGGACCAATAAAGGGTCGATCAATGAATTTTTACTTTCACTGAGTAGACGTAGACGTGGGCTAATAAGGTCCGGTTCAGACGCTTTGGCTGGATTGATCGATTTCAGAGCCACAAGTACCTCTGCGCGTTGGAGGGTGATACTGTCAAATGTTACACTGGACTTTTGGACAAGATGAGGTAGAGAGGAATCATTTACGGTGAATATAGAGCAAAATAATTCATTAAACACCTCGGCATTCTCGGTGTTCGACGTATACATTTTGTTTTGGTAAATAATAGTCGGGATCCCAACAGAGGCATTTCCAATATATGATTTTAGGGTCTTCCACCATAGTGAAGGCGGTGTCTCGGGCCCTCGCAGTGTATTTTGAACACTTGTCAGATAGCACGCTTTGGCCTTCCGAACTGCAGAGACAACTTCGTTTCGTTTGCATTTGTATCTATCTAGTCCACGCTTGAGGGAGGCCGCCACGCTTGGCAATTCGATACAGCCTCTTTTGTTGCCTGATCAGCAATCTCAGTTCATTATGAAACCATTTGGTTGACTGGGCCTGGAGAAAGTATATTTATTTGGGATGTACCTGGCTGCCAGATGTAGTTTTTCAGTAAAATCGTTAACAATGTTATCCAGATTAGAATCATCGAAAATTTCACCCCACTCTTCATTCTCGATGGCAACATTGAGGCCAATGTTAGTTGAAACGGAAAGGAGGGATTGCTAAGTGTTAAGTATTTGTTTTCCGATCCGATTTGTAAAAAATTGCAAATAAAATATGTTTAAACTAAACTAAGATTGATTTTCGGATTTTTTGTATATATCATTTTCTAGTTTCGGCCTTTACTTTTTAAATATAAAATGCCATTTTTAATCAAACTTATGTTCATTTGTCGGTATGATTTGAAAGTTTTCATTAATGATCACACAGCTCATGCCAAATTTGGTTTCGAGATCTGTTTAGCACGTAATACTATAGTTATGGCCCTAGATTATGTAAAAACTAAACTGGTGACATGTAGCCACCAGTTCTTTCACTCATTTAAATTTAATTAATAATTATTAATTTTTTGTTTTTTATTCCGTCTTGATTTCGCAATATTTTATTTACGAAATATCGATTCAACAGTATAAATAGCAATACAATCGCGATCTGATCAAGAAATAAAACGATTTTGCGATCAATGTACTTTACCAATACTCTTTACAGGAAGTGATAGTGTTTTACCGTCTCCCCACACTCCTCTACTTCCGCACATATGATGGAAAGACACAGAAGGAAAATTGGTGAATAACATCCCAGAATTTTTGGTAGTTCTGTTTAAAATAACGTAATTAGTAAAGTTTGTTGACGTTATGCCCATAACCGATGTGACTAGTATTGGGGGTCAGTGCTGACGGATCGAAAAAATAACTGATCGTCAACCGATGATTGCCAAATAGACTACCGAAATTCAATTTGTCAGATTACACCGACGTGTTTCGCATTGAAATGAATTTTGTCGGAATGAGTCTGACATAGGACTTAAGACGCCCTACCCAACGAATTCTGGAAAAAAAATATCCCTCGTAGTATGAATCATGTCTTTCACGTCGAATTGGAGGGAAAAACCTTGTAATATGAATCCTTGTTACGTTCTCATAATCTTTGATTCTGGGTTATAACTTATGGCCCCTCATCGGAACGGGCTCATTGAGCCCGCATTGATGAGAGTCATGGATTGTGATTTGTCATGGTTATGGTTGCCAAATTGAGTATCCGCTGTTGAAATTCATTCAATCGGAATAAGCCGATTATATTCGAAATATTGCCGCTTACCCAACAAATTTGGAAATTATCCCCAATGGAATGCACCAATTATTCTATTCCCAAGTTACGAAGCTAGGGGCCCTAACTTATTGTTGAAATTCACCCTGTCTGAATACGCCTAAAAATTCAAAATATGATCCCTTACTGGAAGTCTGAGTCTATACACGAAACATATCCCTTCACCCCAAATTTAGTAAAAAATATCTTTTGTAACTTTTTTAAACTTATGATTCGGGATCATAGCTAGTTACACCTCATCGAGGCGAGCTCATCGAGCCCATTCCGATGAGGGGTCATGAGATTTGCCGAATCGATTGTTCCCTGTTGGATTTTGGAATTTAGGAAAACATATCCCTTGTAGTATTATATGAATCGTGTGAACTTTATGAATCTGTGTCATAGGTCATGGCCCCTCATCGGAGAGAGGGGGTCTCTGTTGCATCTAACCTAAAATAAGACCCTTCATCCAACGAATTGAGTAACCACTTGTGATATAATTTTGCCACCTCCTTTGAAATCTACGAATCTATGTCATGGCACATGACCCCTCATCGGAGCGGGCTCATTGAGCCCACTCCGATGGAGGATCATGGGTTATGATATGCCAGACTGAGTGTTTGTTGGCGAGAAGGAACTGGCCTCACCTCCTTTGTAATCTACGAATCTGTGTCATGGCACATGACCCCTCATCGGAGCGGGCTCATTGGGCCCACTCCGATGGGGGATCATGGGTTATGATATGCCAGACTGAGTGTTTGTTGATGAGAAGGAACCAGCCTATTATACGAAATTTAACCCTTTAACCTACTAATCAAAGAAAAAATCTTACCCCCTACGGAATGCATCAATTATTCTACTCCCAAATTAAGATTCGGGGCCCTAACTTATTGTTGAAATTCACCCTGTCTGAATACGCCTAAAAATTCAAAATATGATCCCTTACTGGAGGTCTGAGTCTAAACACGAAACATATCCCTTCACCCCAAATTTAGTAAAAAATATCTCTTGTAACTTGTGATATAATTTTGTCACCTCCTTTGAAATCCACGAATCTATGTCATGGCACATGACCCCTCATCGGAGGGGGCTCATTGGGCCCGCTCCGGTGGGGGATCATGGTTATGATATGCCAGACTGAGTGTTTGTTGACGAGAAGGAACTGGCCTCACTTCCTTTGAAATCTACGAATCTGTGTCATGGCACATGACCCCTCGTCGGAGCGGGCTCATTGGGCCCGCTCCGATAGGGGATCGTGGGTTATGATATGCCAGACTGAGTGTTTGTTGATGAGAAGGAACTAGCCTATTATACGAAATTTAACCCTTTACCCTACTAATCAAAGACAAAAAAATCTTACCCCCAATGGAATGCATCAATTATTCTACTTCCAAATTAAGATTCGGGGCCCTAACTTATTATTGAAATTCACCCTGTCTGAATACGCCTAAAAATTCAAAATATGATCCCATACTGGAGGTCTGAGTCTAAACACGAAACATATCCCTTCACCCCAAATTTAGTAAAAAATATCTCTTGTAACTACTTTTTAAACTTATGATTCGGGATCATAGCTAGTTACCCCTCATCGGGGCGAGCTCATCGAGCCCGTTCCGATTTTAGTAAAAGAATCACCCCAAATTTAGTAAAAAATATCTCTCGTAACTTTTTTTTAAACTTATGATTCGGGATCATAGCTAGTTACCCCTCATCGGGGCGAGCTCATCGAGCCCGTTCCGATGAGGGGTTATGAGGTGTGATTTGCCGAATCGATTGTTCCCTGTTGGATTTTGGAATTTAGGAAAACATATCCCTTGTAATATATGAATCGTGTGAACTTTATGAATCTGTGTCATAGGTCATGGCCCTTCATCGGAGAGAGGGGGCCCCTGTTGCATCTAACCTAAAATAAGACCCTTCATCCAACGAATTGAGTAACCACTTGTGATATAATTTTGCCACCTCCTTTGAAATCTACGAATCTATGTCATGGCACATGACCCCTCATCGGAGCGGGCGCATTGAGCCCACTCCGATGGGGATCATGGGTTATGATATGCCAGACTGAGTATTTGTTGACGAGAAGGAACTGGCCTCACCTCCTTTGAAATCTACGAATCTGTGTCATGGCACATGACCCCCCATCGGAGCGGGCTCATTGAGCCCACTCCGATGGGGGATCATGGGTTATGATGTGCCAGACTGAGTGTTTGTTGATGAGAAGGATCTAGCCTATTATACGAAATATAACCCTTTACCCTAATAATCAAATGAAAAAAAATCTTACCCCCAATGGAATGCATCAATTATTCTCCTCCCAAATTAAGATTCGGGGCCCTAACCTCCTTTGAAATCTACGAATCTGTGTCATGGCACATGACCCCCATCGGAGCGGGGTCATTGGGCCCACTCCGATGGGGGATCATGGGTTATGATATGCCAGACTGAGTGTTTGTTGATGAGAAGGAACTAGCCTATTATACGAAATATAACCCTTTACCCTACTAATCAAAGGGAAAAAAAAGTCTTACTCCCAATGGAATGCATCAATTATTCTCCTCCCAAATTAAGATTCGGGGCCCTAACTTATTGTTGAAATTCACCCTGTCTGAATACGCCTAAAAATTCAAAATGTGATCCCTTACTGGAGGTCTGAGTCTAAACACGAAACATATCCCTTCACCCCAAATTTAGTAAGAAATATCTCTTGTAACTTTTTTTTAAACTTATGATTCGGGATCATAGCTAGTTACACCTCATCGGGGCGAGCTCATCGAGCCCGTTCCGATGAGGGGTCATGAGGTGTGATTTGCCGAATCGATTGTTCCTTGAGTGGATTTTGGAATTTAGGAAAACATATCCCTTGTCGTATCTCTCAGTTAACGACCTTGAGTTATAGCTTATGTATGACCCTTTGTTGGAGCGGGCTCACTGAGCCCATTCTCACTGCCCTGCTGTAAACCTATTATTGAATCAGAATATGTTTCAGATAGGCCTGTTGGATTTTGGAATTTAGGAAAACATATCCCTTGTCGTGTCTCTCAGTTAACGACCTTGAGTTATAGCTTATGTATGACCCCTCGTTGGAGCGGGCTCACTGAGCCCATTCTCACTGCCCTGCTGTAAACCTATTATTGAATCAGAATATGATTCAGATAGCCCAACCTTTCACAAACTCCTAAACTCCAAGTTGTAATACATTCGTCTTAGACGAAGGATCATGCCACCACATCAGTGTGGTCGTACTCGTACACTTTGCAGTCTTCACATCACTATTTATTTATTTGCTCCCTTCAGTTAAAATTTGATACATTATGTCAGACTGGCCCGCATAAACGTGCTTCTGAATTCTTACTTTCTGAACCCAGATATCTAACAACACGTGTTGATTTACGACAGGTAAACACAATCGATGTATATCTACTTTCACACGGAGGACTTGGCGATTTCCGAATAGATGATGGCGGGTAATCTAACATTTGACGAGATTCGGACTGGGTTGGACTTTGATTTTTCACACCAATATAATGAGTTCTTGGAAAAGCAGACAGATGATGAAACTCCTTTGAGTATGGGGCGGAGAGAAGAATGTAGGTTCTATGACCCCAATGAGTTTCGTACCCTTAACCAGAACATAACCAAATCATTCGCATTATTCAGCATTAATTGTCAAAGTCTGTCAGCTCACTGGGATTCTTTTTGCGAATTGATAGCAACCATGCAAGAGAAAGATAACCTTTTTGATATCATCGGTCTGACAGAAATTTTTAAAATACCGCTCAACATGACATTTTCCTTAGATGGTTACCATCAACTTATCAAAGCCTCCCGTCCCGGAGACGATGATAGTCGTGGCGGTGTTGGTATGTACATTAGCGATGGTATAGAATTTAGTATTCGCCATGACTTATCAATCTTTATACCTCATGTAATAGAATCACTTTTTATTGAGATAACAAACAACAAATCAAAACGCATAGTAGGCATAATATACAGACCTAACACACCCCCAAGAGCGGATATTAATCTTTTTCAAACTCATCTAAATCTTATCACAGATATAATAAACCGCGAAAACAAACCAGCGTATATCATGGGTGATTTTAATATAGACCTTTTAAAATTCGAAACGCATAAAGAAACCGAAAACTACTTACATCTGATATTCAGCCAGGGATTCCAACCATTTATAACAAAACCAACCAGAATAACAAATCATTCAGCTACTCTTATAGACCATATCATCTCAAACAACATGCTTACCCACTCAAAGTCTGGTATTATCATCACAGATGTCTCCGATAATTTCGGAACCTTTTACATAGAAACGACTTCTGTGAAAAGTAACAGTCCAGCCTTCATAGAGAGGCGTATTTTTAATCAAAACAGTGTAGATCACTTCAGAACAATCCTTACACAGATTGACTTCTCGTCAGTCCTCAATCAAAATTGCCCTAATATAGCTTATAATACATTCTTAGAAATCTATATGGAGGCTTATGAGGCAGCATTTCCAATCCAGCGTGTGCGTTTGAAATCAAAATTTGTGAAACGACAGCCATGGATGACAAAAGGCCTCATTATTGCATCCAACAATAAGGAAAAATTCTATAAAAAGAAATTAAAATCCCAAACTCACGAAAGCATTCAAAATTACAAAAATTACTGCAAAATATTCAATAAAGTGAAAAAACAAAGTAAAGCCATGTACTATAAGAAAATACTCACTGAAAGTAAAAACAATATTCGTAAAACTTGGCAAATTTTAAATAATGTCATCCACAAAACCAAAGATATACCAACCCCTTCCCCATACTTTATTAGTAACAATACACGAGTGTATGATCAACGTCAAATTTCCGAAGAGTTCAACGATTTTTTTGTAAACGTAGGTACAAATGCTTGCCAACAGATAGAAAGGTCAGACAAATCTTTCAGTGACTTCATGAAAGATTATTTCCCAAATAACTTCTACCTTACTCCGACATCCCCAACAGAAGTTATAAACACAGTTAACTCAATGAAATCAAAATCAAGCAAAGACTCCACAGAAATAACGACTTGCCTTCTGAAACAGACTATAGATACCATACTATTACCATTAACCCATATAATCAACTGTTCGTTTTCAACTGGAATAGTGCCCGACAAAATGAAAATCGCAAGAGTAATCCCAATATACAAGTCAGGCGACGAACACACCTATAATAATTATAGACCGATAAGTATCCTCCCAACATTCTCAAAAGTCTTGGAAAAAATTATTTCTAAAAAATTAATCAGTTTTCTTGAGAATTTTCAGATACTGAACTCCAATCAATATGGATTCAGACAAAAACACTCAACCATTCACCCCGTAATGCAACTTTTGAGAGAAATAGCCTTTGAAAAGATCAATGATTCAAAGAATAATACCCTTGCAATTTTTATAGACTTTTCCAAAGCCTTTGACACCATAAATCATGACATCTCATTGAAAAAACTTGAACACTATGGCGTCAGGGGAATTGGTAATCTCTGGTTCAAGAGCTATCTCTCAAATAGATCACAATCCGTATCTTTTAACACAGAAACATCTAACTTGGCGCAAATAACTTGCGGGGTTCCACAAGGATCAGTCCTCGGTCCCATTCTATTTTTACTATATATCAATGACATATACGATGTGAGTAAACTCCACCTCTTATCGTTTGCTGATGACACAACCGGCTCTTCAACAATGGCAGACAGAAACGGCTTGGTAGATTTTGCAAACCAGGCACTTAAAAAAATTCTAAATTGGTGCGGGGCTAATCAGCTACTTCTAAATTCTAGCAAAACCAAAGATATGATCTTTCACCTAAATTCAAAACAAATACACTCTCCCACCAGACGTGTCCAAATAAACGACCACAATATTTCGCAAGTTGGATCAAATGAACACGAGCAATCTTTAAAATTTCTAGGATTGAATATAGATGACCATTTGTCATATAAAACTCATTTATCACAGTTGTGTTCAAAGATAGCCCGTGCTAACTATATTTTAAATAAAGTAAAAACTATACTTCCACACGAAAGTTTAAGAATCCTGTATTTTACATTAATACAGAGCCACCTCACGTATGGCATTCATGCGTGGGGTAATTCCAAGCCAGTAAACAGACTTTTAAAAATGCAAAAGCGCTCCTTGCGTATTATAAACAACAAAAGATATAACAGTCATACTGACCCCCTGTTTATCAAGGACAGAATACTAAAAGTCACCGATCTGTTTAAACTTCACGCATTGCTATTCGTGTTTGATTGGAAGAAAGGCACGCTTCCGCGAAACTTTGCCAACTTCTTTAGTCAGAGGAATGACCCATCTAGCAGAAGAACCAGGGCAACCGGTTTGCTACAAATTAATAGAACAAGAACAAAATTGCTGGATAAATACCCAATTTATAACTACCCAAAACTGTGGAACGACCTGGATCTAAGTGTAAGATCTATTGATAGTAGGCAGATCTTCAAGAAGGAAATTATTTGCCAAATCTTAAATTCTTATTTAAATGACCCATCATGTAATAACCCTTACTGCCCTGATTGTTCCGACTAAAAATGGTATACCTCCGCAGGTCCGATCTCGCCTATCTCATTTCCTTGGTGGTTACAGCAAACTTCTCGAATGTTTAAATCGTACTAAATTTACTAATATCTACAGAACATATACTTAATATACTATATACTAATTAATTAGCCACCATGAAGGATGAGAAACCATTTTCTTCAGTCGCCGGGTCCACTCAACGCTATCTTTGTAGAATAGTGTTTGTTTGTTGTGCCTTTTTTACCAATCTGAATGCGGTTGCTACTAATGCGGGTCTAGTCTGAACACAATGTCGCAATTCAACTCTCTTGTATTGATTTGGGAGGGGGGGGGGGGGGGGCTGGGTGGGGGGGGGGGGGGAGTGGCAGGTAGACAGCCAATCTGGCTATGCCACTCCCGTCGATGCACTTATTATTACATTCATTATTTATATACTTCAGTATTAATTTTTGTTGATGTATTTGTTATACTACTATGTATTTTCTATCTTAACGTGCATCGTGAATAAATAAATCAAATCAAATCAAATCAAATCAAATCAAATCAAAAGTGAACCCTTCAGTATTAAGAGGCCCATTCTCTGAAAAGGCACGTTTGAGACAGCATGATACAGAGATGAAAAATAGAGACTCTTGTTTTCTTGCGAGCCAGAATTAATGGGTAAACTCTGCGGCATTGAGCGGATATTCGGTGTAGTCATGTAATAAAATCGCCTATTACCGTTTTGCGTTATATTGTGATAGAGTAATGGCGTCCATAAGCTGGTAGCTGCTATAGGTATACACGTTTTAAGTTCTAACTCTTTGTGGGATACATTATACTCCAGTACTCAGAAAAAGGCGGAAATTTACCTTAGGCTTGTTGGTTGTAGAGAAGAAAGCAGCGGTCCGCAATCAGTATACGAATAACATTCCTAGGGGTTAAAACTTTACAATTTACAGGACGAGTTTTGTATATTTTACTCTAAATTAGAGACATGCTGCAGATTCTCTATTGACATAAATGTGGTCTGCAGTTGGACGTTAGCCTTGTGAGTCTCTTCTCCTCCACTTTATTTAAATGGTAACAACAGAAAAGCAAAAAAAAATCAACCATCCGCACCCTCACCCACACAAAAGAATAAAAAAACAAACAGAAAGCGGTATCACAGTTGGGAACCTGGAAGCTAGGTTACTTTTCAAAGAGCCGTGTTCTGAACGTAACCGTAAGATGTGGCTCTTGTAAGTGTAATGTCTAGAGAAAGAAATTATTATAAAGAGAAGCCGATTTAAGACTTAACGCAATTGTTCAAGATGACATGAGGGATTTATTTTACAGCCAAGACACGGTGTATCATTCTGCCGCCAAGCGATGTCCATCAATCATTTTTGAGACACAAATGAAGTCCTTCACATAGAAAAGATACGAAACCGGTATGTATTGAATTACATGAGACAGAATCATTAATGTACGACGTGTGAAGGTAGAAAACTGAAACGAAAAATTAATGTATTTCTCAAACATCGTCCTCGGCGTCCTGTTTCTATATGTATAGGTTCTTTTAAACACACTGCAGAACGGAATAAAAAGCCAAGCATGGTTCAGCCGGCGGGGTCGACATTCATTTACACCAAGGATATAAAGCGTAAATATAACGAGAACATTAATTACTCAAATTTCTCAATTTCCTGCACACATTTGAGCGATAGGGCAACCATCAAAAGGTGCCAGTAGAACGACAGGGGATGAAAAGTCCATCCTCCGAATTCCTTATTCTACAATAGTGATCGAAAATGCATTTCTGAACTATTTTGAACCCTTTGCACGTCGCTTCAGTGAATACGAAACGGCACGTTATCAATCAACCTCAGCCCCCCCCCCCCCCCCCATCGCGCAATAGTTTTACCGCCAAGTGTTCCATTCTGACATCAGTCTTGCAATAAAACACTTAACAATTCATATTATCAGCTGTGAATATGGTGATAATTTTTACTCGAAACCCAGAAAAGACGGTGGCTAGAGGGGACTCTGGATCCCGTGGTTGAAAATGGAGGTACAAATTTTGCATCTTTTTAGAGCTGAACCAAGAGCGAACTAAAACCTCGAATACTTTTGAGCTGAACATGCCATACAAACATCCACATTTTTTTGTTTACACTTCAGGAGTCGTATACAATTTATTAAAGATCATGATGTCATATAATAAACCAAATATTAAGTGTCGTATGCAATTACCCAAGCTATCATATTGCCCGTTATTTATTAATATGCTTTTCTTTTCCGGAATTGTCCATTATCAAACCCGGCTGATACGCCCTCAAACTTGGCTGATACGACTCTAATCTCGGCCGATATGAACCAAACTACAGTAGTCCTCCCTGATGATTTACTTGGCACAACCACTTTCTTTATATTGGAACAGTTATGTGTCGACGGCAATCAGGAAAATTGGCGTTACCAGGCATGGTGGAGTGGTTTTAAGCTTTGTATGAGTTTTGTATGGTGAAAAATTAATGATGATAATGGGTAATTATTAGGTGATGAAGAGAAGAAAGAAGAGAGTTGTACAGAAATTTCAACCCAAAATAAAACCCAGAGTTGTAAGCGGAGATTCGTCGATGCGGAATAAGAGGTAGTCCATCTATGCGAACGTCGCGGCTTCCCCGGTGGGAGGAAACCGAAAAGTTCGTGTAGCTGAACTAGTAGTAGAAGACGAAACTTCGGGTTTTGTGAAAAAGAATGAGAAACATAACACTGTCGGAAAACTGTAACATATCTTAAAGTTTCTGTAATTAATTATTTCATTTTAATAAATAAAATAAATGTTATTACTTGGTTAGTTCCACATCGGCCGAGATATCAGCCTTCGGTAACTTTACATCCGCCTTCGACCTTCAGTATTAGACCGATATGAAGTTACCTCGGGCTGATATCTCGGCTGATATGAAACTAACCTCTAAGTGTCAGATTAACAGAGTACTCTGGTCATCGTAGTTCGTTTATCCGTCCTGCGTAATTATTGGTTTGCGCGGATAACTGATTTTTCCGCAACAGTCGCAACACTATACTAATTGTGTGAGAAGACTCAACGTAAAAATCTGTTCCAACTGAATGCGAATAGTTTACTGAGTTTATCCACAGTAAAGTAACGAAATACAGAATGATTATTGGAAGAGAAAAAACATTTTGAGTTTTTAGAAAAGATAAACATGTCTGTCTATGATTAACAATTATTCAGTGTCTCGAATGAAATGGCATTGTGTATGCTGTTACTGAACCTGGCGTTCAAGCTTAAAAAAAAAGAAATTATGGTATAAACCGTGATCAGATAAAACGCACTTAACTGAGTTCCTTCAGCGCAATCTAGACAAACAAAGACCACCAACTCAATTCCAGCCACAGTATAAAGTCTGCTTGATATCAATGACGGATATAGAATTTGTTTAACCTCGTTGCCTAATGTCACGACCTTATACGACATGCGCAATCCACAAAAAAACACTTTATAATCTATTGTTTTCGACAAACGACAGCTCTTAGTTCAAGACTTTCTGATGCCAGTTCGTCTTCTATTCGTAAATTAGGTAAATGGTTAACTAAGGACAAAACAAATACATTCACAAATTCAAACAAGCTGGATTGCGTCACCAGCGTGGACAAACTAGTGTGCTTTAGTGCAAAAATATGCTCGCAGCATCGGCCAGGTCAGTAGTGAAGGCTGTCCCTATAGGGACAAGCAGTTAATACTGAATTCCCCATACTCCAATGTTGACTCTATAGGAACAAAATTAACATAGGATTCTCCATAGGGTTTTATCCCTATAGTGCCACTTTTGTCCCTATAGTGTCATTTTTGGAGGCAGGAAAAAGATTTTAAAATTGTTTTCCTGCCTCCAAAAATTACACTATAGGGACAAAAAACCCGCACCCCCCACCTCCCATAAGATGATGGAGGTTAAGACGCATTGGTATATGTGACCAATGAGCGTCCAATAGTCCAGTTGTATTCAGAACAGTGGCTGGTCTCCAAGACCATTCTCAAAGCGCTGACATTTTTTAGAAACATCACCAAAGATCGCCCTGAATAGGTATGTTTATTACCAACGGAGTTGTGATTGCCATGTGGAACCGCCAGATTCCTTCAAACTGTTGAAGCTAGTGACAGACCCTTTGGAGCCAAGGCTTTCCTCTTAAAGCCAGTGTATGGGCTTTCGAGCCTTAATTAGAAAATAAGTCGTCCCACTTGTGATGGAATATGATCCCTTTGCAACTTTGAGTGATCATGGTATCAGCAATCGGTAAAAAAAAACTTGCACCACACCAATGGGAGGACGATCGCTACTCCGCCTCATCTGTACCCCTCCTGTACCGCCAATATTTACAGTCAGTGTGTTAAAGGGCAATTGCTCCTGGTGAAAAGTTCTTTTTGTCAAACGAAAACGGTTTGTCAGTGGTCACGTCACAGTTTTATAGAAGCTGTAAAGTCATACATCATTATAGATACTAAATATTGTTTCCTCTATAGAATCGGCTGTAATACTTTCATGGATAAGCTTCATTTCTCCAATGATCGCTTCCTCTCCTGACATGGCTTCTTCGAAAGGTGCTTGCAGAATCCGTGTTAGAGGTTATGGTGAAAATAGGTTGTATCGCGTGGCGAGTTCTCAATATAACGCATATTGCCGAAATGCACCTTGAATATATATTTGGCTGAGATATTATAAGTTGAGGACGTTTAGTTGGCGGATACGGTGTCATATGCAGCGAAGTGAGAACAATATTAGGCGAGTCTTTTGCCGATTTTGGCGATAAAAATAAAATGGCGGACAGTCACAATTAATATACCGCCAGTGTCGGTATATTGAAGAAGTTGTGACACTACTATTCCATGCATATTTTATTTATTTATTAATAAATTTCAGAGACGACTTGAATCGGGACAAATCAGGTTTAACCTCCACCACCCCCACAACCCCCCACCCCCAATCGGTTATCTTCGCAACATCACTGTTGATGGCTAACGCACGGGAAAACTGCCCAGCGTGATATGTCCCCTTGAAAAGATGTAGCCAATTTTTCACAATTTATTAGGATTGAAAACTACATGGGTCATTTTCTCTTGTTCAACTGTTTACTTCCGTGCGAAGCGTAGAACGAGAAAATCCTGAGGCTTACTCGCAGTTGAAGATTACACTGTGGCAATAATAAAATTTACAAGACCTGACAGGGCTTTGTTTATTCATCCTCGTTACATTATCAGATTGGGCAGCTGGCCAGATTACACAACTTTCGATCACTTCTTTTCTCTTGGCCTTGTGATGTTAATACGGCTCATGTTCCAAACACAAAATAGAAAAAAATTAAATTAAGCAATGAAAAATGTCTTATCTGATCCCAATCTGGAGGTAAACATTGCCCTCAGGCTTTATGAAATGGCGACGAAATTCGCTACTTCCCGAAGCTCATTATATTTGTGTATTCCTCGTTTTACTTTCACAGCTTGCAGAGCATGGGCAGGAAATAGTTTTCGGAGTTCAGGTGGAGGAAGTTTCTCCATCTAAACTTCAGACACCAATCTTCACTACTTGCCCTGTACTGTGCAACCGGGGCAACTACAAAACCTGTATTAATTGGTCCCGTTTATTATATATGAATATTTATAGTGTATTACGTTTTGAGATGATTAACTTTATGTCCAGTTTTCAATTCCGTGATGAATACAGCTGCTGACACTTTTTACCCAGAGCGTTCCATTGATCAAAGACGAGGTTTGTAAAAAGGGATATTTTTTTTCTATCCGTACTGTAAGTTAACAAAATGTTGGAATGTTACACAATAAAAAGATGTGGTCAGGTGTTCTACCCGGCTTTATAGTAGATATTGTGAGAAGTGCAGTGAAACCCTGTTAATTGATATAGTAACTTTGCCAGTTAATATTATTCATTTAACAGGAATATCCAATTAACAGGGATTTGGACACTTTCCTGTATTTTAGATATAAATAGAGCATTTACCCTATTATATTTTGGTTGGAGCTCAGTGAAACAATACACAATAGATCAAATGTCTGGAATGCACCTTGTAACCCGTAGGTAATAAACTGGTCAAATTTATGCTGAAGGTATGGTAAGGTTTGTTGTTTGAAAGTTGTATTCAATTTACAAGGTTATTCAATTGAGTTGTCCTCACTGTACTCTATTTCTGTCAACATCAGATGTATAAAAATACTGTTCCAAAACTAAATAACATCCGCCGTAAGGAGAGCTAAAATTGTTAGGGAACGCATCCAATACAAGTGTCTGTTGAATGTACACTCGACTTTTATATGTATTTTATATGTGTGATGTATGTTGGTTCATCGAGTAGCTTCTGTGTCAGTAGCTGTTATAACAATACAATGTAATAAAACAAAATACAAAAAAACAAAAAAGAGAAAATAACTCTCATGAAACTTTGGACGCCTTACCTTCGGCTCTACGCACATGTTAGGCCTGGGCGAGGAAGTTGTTTTTTATGAGTAGCACCAACACGTTGCGCACAGTATACAACACTAGCATAGCCACACATTTTTCATTGAGAGTCTGTTTAAGACTACACATTACCGCAGGCCTACATGGGCTTTGACGAAGAGGTGAGCTTGAAGTGTTGAAATTATTAGATATATAATGTTGGTGATATTTTAGGAGCGCAAGAAAAATCTATTACAGTCACAAATAAGGTGTGACACAGGGGCCTTAGTGCGATAGCGCACTTTCGAAATAACGCACTGAGTGGGGTATTGATTTTGGTGCTAACTTTCTGCATTACATAATGGCCACATCCACTCAACGCTGTTCACAAAAATCGTCATTCAATAGTTTTTAATTCAGTCTGTGTCTCCAAGACACATATTGAAACAAACGTTTCGATTATCAACAATTTTCAACAAAGAAAAACTAGTCATCAAAAATCTGTTATGGTTATTCAACAACTTACATATTCCAGATGTAAGGTAAAAAACGTTGTAATATGTAGACGCGTATTTACCCCTTTCATACGCCTATAACGACTATTGTTGCTTTAATATAGTATTTTGCGCGTTTTGTCGGGCGTAGATGAACATAATCATCTGGTTTATAACTGCAATGAAGTATAGAGTTCTTTTCATCAATTCGCCAGTCAATGGAGTTACAACGGTTATACATTTTATTCAATTTCTCCAGGCGCAAGACCATATTCATAGGTTCTCCATATACGGTAAAGTAGGCGTGACAGGATAAGGGTTAATTAATGTTTGGATACGTTGGCATAACAGTTGCACGCGATAGTAAAATGGCTTTGCTGTTTATAATTAGGTTAGACATGTAATTAATCAACTACATTCATCGTAAACAATATTATTTTTGTCACACAGGGAATATTGCAATGGCGTGCATTTAGAAGATGATCGTAATGTGACAAAAATGACAACTTGCCTAATTACATTCACGTCCACTCGTTTTCATTCTCCTGAAGTATTATTTTCTTTGAATAACACCAAACTGTTGTATTTAACAGATGTTTGTGCAATCGGTGGTCACACAGTTAATCGATATTCATATTTTACAAAAGCCAAAGAATAAAATAAAATAAAAGATGGAATTGCGTTCCAAACATTACACATGGGCAAGGACGTGCCACGATTTTCAAAGGTGGAGAGCATTTTTAGGCTAGTGTTAAAATGAACGGGGAACAAAACCGAGGCAAAACAAACATAATTGCTGGTGAAGTTCTCGGGATGCACATGCTGCATTTACTCGCCAACAACTCTTCCCACGGTTGGTGAGAACTATTATTGCGAAGCATATCCGCGAATGAATTATTACACAACAATTGAAACTTCTGAACGTTTAAACCTTTGGTCAACATACAACCACAAACTGCTATTTTGTATGTTGTTTCGCTGCAATTCAATACCTGCTGACTCGCTCCGATGAATTCCAGCTAATGTCAATTTTGTGTTACGCTGCTGAACAAACGTCAAACAGCGCGAGATTGGAGGTCACCGTTTTGAATACATTGTATTTGCATCACAGCATAAACGAATTTTTCTGGTGTTAGATGTGTCATCACATTTATTCATCAGTGCATGGTGCATTCGTACTGTCAAGTGCTGAATACTATTATGCATGTATGAACACACGTTTTAACCCTTTACCAAATGCAGACGATCTCAACATTTATTATTTTAAATATCATTTTTTTATGTTGCAAAAGATTTAAAAAAAACAACATATTAACACCCCCCTCCGCCCCACCACCCCACCCTCCTAAGTCGAGAGCCGTCATTCGCCACACTTGTGACCAACCAGGCAAACGCCTCGCGCCTAAGACCAACCACTCCGTTAAAACTGTTTGACGTTTCCTCGAACTTGCTAATAGCTAGGAAGGGGCGCGGTGGCGTTGCGGTAACCGATTCTCGTCAGATCACCGAAGTTAAGCAACGTCGAGCCCGGTTAATGGATGGGTGACCGTCTGAGCGATTGATTCGGACGCTCGTGTTGTGTCCTTGGACAAGGCACTTAACCCCGATTGTTCACATGGAGGCACGATGACGCTGTGTACTAAGGAGTACTGCATGTCGATGGTGCGCATGTCTTCAATCAATCTAACCCTGCCTGTGGTGCAGTGCGGAGTTATGATGTTGTGGAACTGGCAGCTGCTCGTCGTTGCTCGGTGGTTCTCTCCGGGGACTCCGGCTTCCTCCACCCGCAAAACTGTCATCGACACGATATGACCATGGCTGTTAAAGTGCCGTTAAACCTTAATAAAATCAAACAAAATAGCTAGGTGATGACACTAACATTTATTACTCTGACTGCCTTATATTAACATTTGGCCTTTGACAAACGTATGCCTAACGACGTATAACCTACAACTATCTGGAGCTGATTTTCGCTTATGAATATATTGGCATGGTATTATCTACCGGATCCCCATAACTGAGGAAGGAAACAAGCTACACGGCTTGCAGATAGGAGCCAGAGGTTTTAAAGGATTTGCAAATCTTGGGTGTAACAGGACGCCATACGCAATGCTTTAGAGTTGCACATGGCGCTTTGTTGCACTGAAAGGACGAAAAATTAGTCTGAGAGTAATATATTCCCCAAACCATACGTGTAGTGTCTACGATGGTCTAGATGTAATACTAATTCCATCTGGACATGAACATTACCTATGCAACTTGTATCTGACTGTAACATCTCTCAACTTGCAGATTATCTCCCACGACCCTGTGAGTAAGGACTATACACACGCCCATTTCTAGGTGTGTGAAAGCCGGCGAACTGGTATTGCGTCTTCTATCTTTACCACGCATGCCACAAAAACCTCTCTTACCGCGTATGAACCTTCACCCTAGAGCTAACTTCTCACGCCATGCAAACAAATTTAATTATAATGTATCCCCCTGCTGCGTACTTACCTCCAGTTTAATTACCTACATGTAGTCGTTATTACCCTTGAACCTTCTAAAAGTATTGTGACCACACGTATGAATCACTGTGCCCACACAGGGGCGAACGGAGAATCTTGGTCGAATCGCGACTTGGTCGAGAACCGGGCAAGATTTTTCTTCTGCTAATCTCTTCAAAACAGCGAAGTCGCGAATCGCTAGTGTATATGTGCATAGCCCGACCTGATCACTGCGTGAGTGAGTGATTAAAACATGGACCTGGCTTCCATCCTGCTTCTTATCACTTGTATTTTAGTGAAACTAGATGATAACCACCCCGACCTCAGACTTTCTACAAACTTACATATTGAGAGGTAATCTGGTCAGGGTACGTAATGTCTCCATTTACAAACAGCCCGAACGTTGTTGAAGGATGTTTTACGCTATTAACATTGTTGCTCTGGTTTGTCCTTTTGTTCTAAATGTAACCTGTTACATAAAGGACATGAAACTGTTTTCATCTTGTACCTATTCATACTTTTGGAGTCCAATTTCCAGTTTATGACTTACAATTCAATTCATTGTTGATCCCTGCTACACACGCGTGTTATTTATAATGACTGTTTTGGATGTGAAATGTGACATTCCAGACCCCCCAATACGTTAGTTAAGGTAGCCTTTTTAGAGTATGGGGACATAGATGAAACGAATATCACATGGATTGGTTCCATCATCTCTTGGGGAAAAATAATGGATTTCAGACGAAACCCTTGCTTTGTACAGCCTGTTACACACGAATCATCAATACAGCGGCTCGGACGCTCTTGGATGCGACTCATTCTTGCAATATTTCCATCATTCTCTCAATATATGTTTAAATAGAATTAACTGATAGTCAGAATGCATCTTATGGGATGAGACTCACTTGCTTTGCACCACTCTACTTCATACGCTATATTCAGTCCTTCTAGCCATCTTTTGACCTTTTCCTGGCGTGGAGGGTATGTCTACACAAACATAAACGATCCTTCATTATGTCAGTGGTACAACCTCAGCTGATGATTCACGTGTAACTGTCCCCGCTGTGTAAGTACACAGTCATGACCCGTAAACTATGTTTATTGATAATACCCCCCCCCCCCCCCCCCCAGCAAACCCGATTAGACAAAGGATGGAGCGGTGGTCCCATCTGTTGCCTGCTCTGGTGCCCGGGGCCCGTGGAAAATCATATTCTACACATATTCTGTTGAAGTGTTTCTTCTACAATCTGCAGTTTCTTTCAACGAACCATCTCATCCAAATGTTTTTCTGACATAAATTCAAACCTTCTGAACACTCTTCGTCTTATCTCAGCCATTTATTTTGTACCCGCCTATATCTCATATGAAGGGCATATCTAGTCCAACTGAAACGACTCTCCATTATGTTAGTGGTACAAGCTTAGCTGGAGATTCCCGTACAACCGTCCATGCCGTGTTAAGTTACATACACACTTCTGACCCGTAAATAATTTTTATTGATAATACACTCATCCCAGAACAGCCGGTCATACAGTGGACGGAGCGTTGGCCCCATCCATTGCCTGCTCGGGTGCCTAGGGCCCGCGTATCATCTTCTACCCATATACCTGTCTAAGTGTTACTTCTATAGTCTACAGTTTCTTTCAACGAACTATCTCACCCACATGTTTTTTCGGACATAAATTCAAACCTTCTGACCACTCTCTGTCTTATCTCAGCAATTTATTTTATACCTATTTATATCCCACACAAAAACGCTTGTAAGGAAACCGTATAGTTTCGGTGGTACTAATACCATTAGATGGAATTTCCTGTTGGATAAATTTTATTTTTATTTTGTTAACTCCTGACATCGACCAAGCGGCATACACACCGTATCATCAGAATGCAAAACAGCAATCCTGTACATATCATTTTTCATCATTTTTTCATTGTATTTTATGTACTTTTCAGTACTGAACCCACTTGTACTGTACCCTTCCCTACCCAATACCTCTTCTCTCTCAAAGCCATTTTGAACACAACTTGCCTTCAATACAAAATCATCCTATTACATGTAATGTCAAGTGACACCAATATCCGAGTATTTTGCTTACATGTATATTACCACCCACATATCACATAAGGTGATGTCTTTAGATATACCGTGTTCAGATAGGTGCGATCAAATGTGTGGTTTATGTTCGCCACTTAAAGCATTCCTTGTCGAAAGATCAATGCGTGCTCTTCTAATCAACAGTTCTTGCGCCTTAGTACTGCACGAGAGTTTTACTACAATAGCCACTTTTTTATTTTTCGATTCTGTAAGTCCGTCAACTTACAGAGAGATACTTTTAAAATTGACTTCCTGGTAAAGAGTAGTTCAAATCCCTATGTCCTGAAAGCAACACTTGCCCTTGAGGGCAATGCCATACTGATTGTTGTATTCTTGGCATTCTTCTTTTGGTTAGAATTCTGCTAATGTCGAGAGACATCGAAACCAACTGCGGACCCAACTCTGTCAACCTAGAGCATATGCACAATACTTTGAAAATTCTCCGTCTTAGCATCCAGAGCTTAAAACCTAAACTAGATATTGTTCAGTGTGAATGTTCAGCCAATGATGTCCTGGTGTTCACGGAAACCTGGCTGACTAACACAGAACCCACATCAGTTATCTTGCTCCATGGTTTCCAGGAACGACTGAGCTTCAACCATCTAACCAGGGGTGGTGGTGTTGCCATGCATATCAAAAACGGGATCCCCTTCCGACATAGTCCCGATCTCGAAACGTTGAACACTGAGTGCGTATCGGCAGAAGTATTTACGAAAGGGAGAAAGCCCCTTTTATTAGGAGTGTTCTACCGCCCACCCAGCAGTCCCCCGGATACATGGGATGCCATATCAGCCTCCATTGAGAAAGCTCGAGATGCATTAATTTCAGACATTATTGTTGCAGGTGACTTCATTGACAACCTAATGGCCCCCTCAAGAAGTGTCTGTTCTGAAATCATCGATTGTTTTAACCTATGGCAGCTTGTATATGATCCAACTTGCTTTACCGAGACGTCTGCCTTGCTGATAGATCTTTTTGCGGTCAGTAACACGATGAACTTTCAGGAGTGCGAGGTCCTTGGACCATTTTCTCCAGATATGATCCCCTACCATTGTCCAATTTCCATGAAGCTGAATTTATGAATCCGCCACATCTTAACTTTAAGAGGCGCATACAATTATGGTTGTATTCGCGGGTCATTTATAGGGCATTGAATGAAGCCTACGCAAGTGAAGACTGGAACTCACTTTTTGCCAACCCATGCCTTGTCACCGTAGCGTCCTAACCTCACAAATAAACTTTTCGATATCGCATCCAAGTATATACCGAATAAGCTTGTTACTTCCAGGCCCCAACAACCGAAATGGATGCACAATGAGATAAGATGTCTGATGGGACAAAGAAAACGCCTATATCGAATAACCAAACGCAAAACCAATCCGCTTTCTTGGGCAAAATACAAACCTAAACGCAACGAAGTTGTAACAGCTATTAGAAAGGCCAAAGCCTCATGCATGTCTAAGGTACAATCCACCCTGCCGAGTAACGAAACATCCTCATCACAGTGGTGGAAAACCCGAAAGACGTTCATCGGTAGCGACTATGCAGCAGAAATCCCTTCCATCAGTTACTTGAATAATTATACACCTCAACGGCGGAGAAAACAGAAGCGTTCAATAAATATTTATGTTCTATCTCTTCAGTTGATGACTCAAATGCCTCACTCCCTGACACAACAGCCCAAGCTTCACACACAATTGCTAGTATAACTATATGCGCTGCAGTGAAATATATTATGCAATAAAGACGACAAAGGTGTGCAAGGTGTCCGGGCGGGATCTTATAAGTCCTCGACTCCTTATGGAAAGTAAATCATCACTCTATGAGCCACTCTCGGTATTATTTAACATATTGCCGAATAATTCATATTTTCCGTCGTTGTGGAAAAAAGAAATGTCTCCCCTATTCTATAGAAAGAACCATCAAACTTAATCACTAATTATCACACTATCTGACTGCACAGCTGTGTTGGTAAAGTATTTCAAAAATGTGTTTTTAAATGCTCATGGCAGTTTTGGAACGAGACAAATGCCCTTAGTAAATTCCAATCTGGCTTCAGGCAAGGTGACTCAACTTTCCTACAACAGGCCGATATATGTATATGATGAGGTCTGTCGAGCGCTTGACGAAGGTAACGAAGTAAAGGTGGTCTTCTGTGATGTTAGCAAAGCTTTTGACAAGTCTCCTCCACAAACTAGAGCGAATTGGCGTGTCGGGAGAATTATTATTGTTTCTGAAGTCTTACCTTTCGGATAGGCCACAGAGAGTAGTCCTAGCGACGGGGTCTTCCTCCTGCAGACCGATTAACGCATGAGTTCCACAATGATCGATACTCGGACCCTTATTGTTCTTTATTTACATCAATGATATAACAGCAAATTTGCACAGTAGTATTCGACTTTTTGCAGATGGTACCTCGTTATACCTTATTGTAGAGAAACCCGAACAAGGTTCGGCTCTAATCAATCAGGATTTGGTCAAAATAAAACATTGGCCCCAGACATGGTTAGTTGAATATAATCCTAATACAACGGAGAGTATGCTTATTTCGCGTAAAAGCAATCCTTCCGTCCACCCCCACTATTTCTTGGTAATGTCCAGATAATGGAAGTCACCAACCACAAACACTTAGTAGCGATATTAAATAGTTAAAGAACGGGAAACGATCACACCGACCCTATATGCCCAAAAGCCTGGCCACGGTTAGACCTACGGAGGAGATACAAATTTAACCTCGACCGTAAAGTATTAGAAAAAAATACACTTTGCCTTTATTAGTTTTATAGTGGTAACGGATCTCACGAAGCTGAAATTTATCATTGCAGGATGCGCTTACATTTTAGTAACTAGAATGCACACTTATATAATAACCATCTTGCATTGACCCCATTATGTCGTTGTAACGAATAAGAGACACTTGAACATTTTCTACTGCATTGCGCAATTTACGCAGTTGCTCGTCGTGTTACGATCGATATACTTCCATCCAGAACAGACGTGTCCGTACTTCTTTTTTTGGTTCTGAATACTTCAAGAACTAAGAAAATCATCTTATATTCCAGGCCGTACAGCATTTCATTCTATTGTGTAGAAGATTTCGGTGAATCACGTCTGTCATCTACCCAAATATACGAATCACATTTACTGCCATATCATGTTTCCGCCCAGGTCCCGTTAAACTAAGGCTCCGCATGCCATCCTTCACAGCAGTTGTAGGCCCAAACAAGCAGCGAACTGCCACTGTTTGTTGAATTAACTTCTAAGATATTGCATTTTGTGTTCAAGCTGACTTTATTTCTCTTCTAAATCTTTTTTGTTATTACGTTCATTTCTTCCCTCTTCTTCTACAGGGCAAGTTTAAACAATATCATGCATCGTCAGCTTAATGCTTTCATATTCGGATAGAGCCAACGTTAGTCCCTCCCCCCCCCCCCCTCCCCCTCCATTCTCCCATTCAATAGCTATTTTGCGCTTCTGCGCTAGTGATTAGTTGCGTGTGGGCGAAAACGTATTGCCTCAAATCTGTCGAGATATGGTATCAACTCGTCTGACCGTGAGGTAACATGCCCTCGTGTCTTTTGACTGCTTGCGTGTTGGGTGCGGTGCGGTGTGGTGCTTCGGTTCAGTGAGCGACAGCGGGTAATTGATCTCGGTAGGTGGGCTGCATATTAAATTCCATCTGCCTCAAGGTGACGATGCCTGAGGCTAGCTACTTATCCTAACCACCATTTTTCTGTCAGCATATTCAAGAGTTAGGGAGACGATCCAAAAAAGGTCTAAGCTTGCTGTCGAATCCCTCCTTTAAAATGTATTTTCGTTATTGTCATGCTGTGCAATATTGTATCATATTCCATTTTGTATACAGCAAATGTAATTTATTCCAATAAATATTGTTTAAACTAAAACCATATCATGTGTCCCATCATTGCAACGAGATCGTTCCAATAAGGCGTCACATTATTATTATATGGTTTTGTTGAAATGGTTTGAAAAATAATATTTTTTTATATGCTGAATTTGCATATTATGTGAGCTAATGCGTTTGATTCGTTAGGGAAAGGGTTAATACGTCCATAACGGGTTAAGGTACTGTTTTAGGGTAATTTGTTTAGGTTGGGAATTTATTCATTAATGCATAGTGCACTCGCAATTTTAGGTGTTGAATAAGGCTACACACTCAAGTACAAACTCTTAACACGTCCTCAATGGGTAAGAGTGCTATATTGTTTCTCGAGGATGATTTGTATCTTCAGAATTGTTTCGGAGTTTATGTTGCTATTGGGAAGGGTAGACTTAGGTGATCCTGTTCAAAAATTATTACTTCACTATCGGCACCCTCTAATGGATTATAACAAAGTCACTTCACACAATTAATTTTACACAATTATTTTCTGGTCTACAGCTAGGACATTGATGTCGTCAATGAATATGGAATTTATGGGATATATTCAATTTTAAGTTGTAACTTGAAGAATATTTTTCACATATACTTTCGTTACCCCAAATGGTAATCATAGTTTGGATATATGTTGTTCATCAAAAGTGTTCTGTAGCAATTTGTTGATGAGTGCTCGTTGTACAATGTGTTAACTAAAACCAACATCTCAAGTGGTAGAGTGTTATACCTTATTTAGAATGTGATTTATAACTTGAGCAAGCTTTCAAAAAACTCCAATACTACCCCGAAAAGTGCCCGTAATTTATCATTTCTGTTCAAACATATCTGCTATGTTGCCCTCCACTGAAATAGGCATATTTGAACGATTCAGTGTATTGCAATAGAGCAAACAGTTTTATACCTGACGCTGAGCAATCTTGAAGCCGAGGTTTAGAACAGATTTTACCGTTCTGGATTCGGCTATATATAGATAACGCGAAAAATAAACTTCGAGGGTGCACGATATCCCACCGAGCAACTTTTAATATTTTTCAGTCAATAGAAAGTGTATTTATTATAATATATTTGCCTGCAAATTGCATTGAATAATGCTAAATACAACTGTGCGCTCAGTGTATGCATGTATAGATTGTGTACAAGCCCTTAACAATTGGCGTTTTAAATTATCTTACAAAAGTAGACTTAAATCCAGATTCTGGTGCTGCCAGTGATAGTTTAGAGTGATTTTGTTCAAGAACTGTTTTGTTGCAGTCTATTGGTAACGGCCTGTTGACAATTGTTGGCAAAATGTAGCACAGAAGTCTTATACGAGCATTTCTTATGACGTTATTGCTTATATTATAAGTTATTTCGGGCACTATCCAGGGTACATGGAGATTTAATACCTGAATGTCGATTTTCAACCCTATGGCGCAAGCCGACGGGTTTGAAATGAGGTACCAAGGTATTAAATGTCCATTTACCCTGGATGTTGGCCAAGATAACGATTTCGTCCCCGCCTCCTACCATAGAAACAATGTGTTTTTTCAGTTTTGCTAACTACGATAAACTATCCCAAATGTAGCCTGAAACGGTAAAGCTGGAGTCCTGCGCCGAGCCTCAAATTCAGAAATTATTTGCAATCGCGACAACCGGTACATGTATCAAATATCGAGAAAACAAATAATCCGATGAACTGCAGTGGATTTTCTCACCCTTCGGTGAAAAAAAGTTGGGAAATGAACGTTTTTTTCTCCAGCGTCAACCTGGTAAGGAACACTAAAGGTTTTGCGCGCCGAAGGTGCGCATGAACTAATTAAGATAAACTAACCCCCTACGGTCCCTTTAGCAGTACAATTGTAATCCCACACGCCTTCAAGCCGCAAAGGAGCAGAAGCAAGGAGCAAGAGAAGCCGTCAGAACCAAGTCTGTTACCACGCCGGGCATTCAGTGGTGGTTGTTTCTTTGTGGATTCTTAGAATATCAGCAATGTATTGCTTTATACTAGTCGCTGCCATCATTGACAGTTTAGCAGTTTCAGTAGTTTCGGATAGTTTCTGGGGTAGTGTCTGTGTATGTCTTCCAGCAAGTATAGTCTGCCACTTTGGTAATTTGATTGAACAGATAGCAGCCCGCATTGGCAAGTATAGTCTGCCTTCGATTCCATTAGATCAATCTACCACGCAGTACACATCCAGTACCGGTAATGAAGCAAGTACGCTGCCAAAGGTTTGACACTCCCTTGGTCGGACGATACTTTCAGATGGCTGGGAGCTTCTGTTGGTGTTGACCGAGCGTCAGAGGAGAAATTTGATTCCACCATGACGAGACAAGACAAATGGGTGAAGTCGGGTCGGACTAGAGCGAATAAGAAACCCCAGCAACAACGGCAGCTAGAGAGCGGCTCCGGCATAGTGTCAATAATGTTTACAGAAAAAGAAGGATTGGAGAAAATTCCTGTAGTATTTTGAAAGCCGTGGGTCATCCACCAGTCCTTCGGGATTTTGAGAGGCGTGTTTGAAGTGAAGCCCCCACCCTCTACTAAAGGTGCCCTTTTATCCAGTGCATGCTAAGGGCGAAACAATGTTTATCACATATCAAACAGCTCATTCTGGAAATATTGTTCGCAACATGTCGAATAAACCCGCGCCGTCAGAGGCCAGCAACGTAACACTGTGAGTGAGTTGATTTCGGAAGTATAATTGAATTAATCTTCTTTTATATTTATTAACTATTGACAGCAGACATTTCAAAAACAAATTCGAAAAATAAATAAAACATTTGATTTTTGGCCTCGAAAAGCTTTTCCAATAAGTAGCCACAAGCTATGTTTTCGAGGCCAAAAATTGAAAAAATAAAATTTTGTTGTCGAACTTTGTGAACAGCGCTGACCAGTTTCAGCTGTTACACTGGATAAGGTAAAGGAATTACATTATGTGATAAAAAATAGAATCTCAAATTCGTCAGGATTTGATATGAAAATAGAGATCTGTATATATCGAACATACATGTATTATAGGCTGGCACCCGGAGGGTAAATATTCCACAGCGTATTTAAAATTATATAATGAAAGCATAGGTGTTAATTCTTGTAATGATCATGCAGTAATTACAGTGTTGTTTGTGAAGGCTTCAGATACAGTAAAACACTGCTTGATAAGTCTTGTATTTGAAAACGGTTTAAATACTGTTTTATAGTTTGTTTATCTACCGCTGTTGTGAGTAACTGTTTTGTATATAATTTTATTATTTTCTAGAGACCAGTAGTCTGGCTACCGACTTTGAGTTGAAGAATGACAGGTTACCGTCGTTGAAAGTAATAAATGTTTAAAGTTGGCAAGTGCCTTTAGTGAGCTAATTTCTCCGAAGTTTTACGCTTTCCGACACAAGCATGCAGCCTAGAATCCGATACAACTCTCTTCTCACCCGGTATAAAAGTACAAATGTTTAAGACTAGCCTACAATAAAGAACGATCAGACGTGGTTTATAAGATGGCACTCTCAACTGTTTTGCGATTGATTTAGCGTTACTTTATAAACGTTTTCCGTGTCAGATATCGTCATTTTTTCTCCAATCAATTCCCCAGCGTCTGTCGTTTCCAAATTTGTTACACGCTTTTATCAATTGAAACATCAGTGGAGCAATGCTGTTTTTATTGATCTGAGTTACTGAAACACAGACAAGAAATATGACTTGGAAACTGGTTTGTGCTTCCCTTTATCAGAACACGAATTACAGGCGGAATAAATAAAAACAATTACCCTCATTTTTATCACTTGAATTCAACGAAGGAAAGTTTCATAATATGACTTTCCGTGTTGGTTTGGCACGCCACAAATGCAAGTTTCGCGCTCAGAGGCGCACAAGGTGATTACTTTTGTTTACTAATTTTGAATCGAGTTTATGCGCATCTACTGGGAAAGGCAAGGAAGTTGGTTAGAACACCCTGACTTTCTATTGTCTAGACCTTGAGGACCTCTAGTTCATTTTGGTAAGTTGTGATTTTCTGGGTTGTGGGGACAAATACTGACATCTCTATTTTTGAATTCACCAACGTTTTTGCTTTGTATGTTCAACTGTTCTATCAGTTCGCCCGTTAGCTTGCAGAAAGCAACTTTTTCTTCGCCCTACTTCTTTGATATATACTGTCCCAAAAAAGAAAGTGTGCATGCTAAAAAATAACACTAAAAAAGATATATATCAATTTCATTCATGGAAATTTTATTCAATCACAGATGAATCAATTTGTGATCAACACGAGAAATTTCATTACGCTACGACGAATACTCTTGGTGGCATGGAGAGTCAAAGACACTAAAGGTCAAACACAAAAGTCACACACTCAATATCTGGTATGACCTCCGTCTGCATCGACTACTGCTGTGCATCTACGCCTCATGGAAGCGAACAAGTTAGCATAGAAGTGTTGTGGGATGTTGTTCCATATTCTGATAAGCTGTCTTTGGAGTTCCACAAGCGTTGACGGTGCATGGGGAAGCCGGCGTAGCCGACGTTTCATTTCGTCCGATACGTGCTCAATGGGTAAGATATTGGGCGAATTTGCGGGCCAGGGAAGAACATCCACTTGTTGTTGCTGCAGATACTGTTGAACAACACGAGCTGCGTGGGGTCGAGCGTTGTCCTGCTGTAGAATGACGCCGGGGCCGTGACGTTGCAGAAATGGGACAACAGTTGGTGTAAGCACTTCATCACGATATCTGGCTGCATTGACATTGCCATCAATAATGACCAGCTCAGTTCTGTTACGGGCAGTGATGCCACCACACACCATGAGAGACCCTCCCCCATAACGGTTTCGCTCCACGACACATGGATCTTCGCAGCGTTCGTTTCGACGTCTGTACACTCTCTGGCGGCCAACTGATGATGAAAGATGGAAACGACATTCATCTGTGAATAAAACACGTCGCCACCAGTGTAAGGGATGCCTGAGATGTTGTCTACACCACTGCAGTAGAGCACGACGATGACGTAACGTCAAAATCGGACGAATTGCAGGTCTTCGAGGACGTAAGCCATATTCTCTCAGCCGGTTGATTACTGTTTGAGGATGTATCCGTCTCAGGTTAGGGATGTTCCTGGCTGTCGTCATTGCCGTTTGTTGCCGGTTCCGGAGATGGACGACACGGATATACCGATCTTGTGCAGGGGTGGTAACTCGGGGTCTCCCGGAGCGGGGTCGGTCTCGTACGTCATCATGTTGTGCATGTCGATGGACTAGCCTGTCTACAGTGTTACGGTGGCAGTTCAAATGCTGGGCAACCTCTCTGTGTGCTCTGCCAGCTCTAATCATACCCAGAGCAAGGAGACGTTGATTCATTGTCAATCTTGGCATGCTAGTGTGGAGTCGTTTTAACAGCAGCGCAAGTTGGAATGTGAACAATAGGAAGGCCTTACTTTAGTGTTTAAATACCCAAGGATTCACACTGCTGCATGAATTTTCAGACTCTCCGCGTGCAAAACATGCCTTTTCACAAACGTGCAGCACGTCATTTAACGTTAATGCAATTTTAACGGGGAAAGCTGTTTTTGTGTTCAATATAACTTATTCATGAACAGGTTAACACTCTTTACACCTACGAAATAATTTTTTGGGAGTTTGATTAATTTCTGCAATGCTCACTTTCTTTTTTGGGCGAGTATATGTATAAACGAACTCGTTTTTCTCGGAAAAAAACTTGGTCACGAGGAATGGAGTGCTTGGGATTGAGGTGTCATGGAACCAGTTTCATTCCCCGTCCAAATGTCTGTAAACACTTCACTATTCCTCTGTCCAACCGCCTGAGAGAAGGGATCCGGGTTATAGATAGAAGGGTTGGGAGTTTGAGGTTTGGAAATGGCAGTGACTTTATCTACATTCGTCTTCTTGTCATTTTGTTCCCAATATCTTCCGAGCACCAGGCGTCCAATCGTTTGGCTGAAGGATTTTTGCTCTTCTTCTTCTCTTTCTTCTTCTTCTGACAATCTGCATTTTATTTATTATTAAATACTATTTGATAACACATTCCGATGATCTGATTGGATCTTTTCGTGGTCGGTTATCGTCGTTTTGTCTTCAACTGAACGATAAAATGTTTGCAACGCAGTAGGAACATGTTATTTCTTGTGAAATCAGCTTGTAAGACTACATTGTAGTGCAGAATATGGGGATCCCCCCCCCCCACACCCCGCCCCCTCAAAAAAATTAAAAAACAGTAGTTATATCTGATTTCGAAATTAGGCGTTAGATGAGGGGGAGTAAAAAATCACGCCTGTCTCTGTGAAGCGTATCAGCGGCTATATAACTTATGATGTACGACTCATGTCAAATTAACCCATCGTCAAAAAACAAAAACAAAAAAAATCAAGGAGCAACTTCCCATAATGCAGCATTTTCATTTGAATAATGGGAAGAAAATGCGTCTTAAATGATTAATATTTCGACATCAGTGTGAAAAGAGTTAAACAACACCATGCAACTGTCATAGTTTTCACACACTACGCGTGGAAAATCCTCCCACGAACATACATTGCGATATAGTTTGTGTGACACGCGGTGCTGCACACGGTTTTTTTGTTGGAGGCCAAGTCGACACCGTCTGTGTTGACAGCATGTTTACATTACAAAAAACATGTTTGTTTATTGGAGTTTTACGACACATTTATTAGCCAGGGCCACATCGCTCTGGGCAATGTTATAGATGGAGGAAGCCGGGTTACCCAGAGAGAATCACTGTCTGACTACAAACCTACTAACTGTGCACAAGAATAGTTTGCAGACGTTGAAGACATGTGCACCATCGACGTGCATTACGCCTTAGTACCAGTGGGAAATCCGAATTAAACGTCTTGCCCAAGGTCATAACACAGTTACTGCGGGTCAGGATCGAACCAACGACATTTCGGTTTAAATCCCAATCTCTAACCATGGAGCCACCGAGCAAAGCGTTGATCTTTATTAGTGTCATATTTGAGCAGTGGGGAACCGTCGCGCGCCAAATCAAAAAATAACTAAATTTTCAAATTAGTGAATATGCATTATCAACTATTTTGCTAATTATTTTTTTCGATGAACTGTGTAATGATATAGTCGCCCCTTGAGTGGAACAGGGTGGCATCTGCAGTGCACCATCATTGCAGATGGCGCCTTGTTCCACTCCTAGGACGGAATAATCTTACCATTTGTTTTTAGAAACAAATTAGTTCAGTCCTAATTCCGATAACTTCATGTGCAAGGAAATGGTTGCAAATATAAGAGAGAACCCATACTAAAAAAGTATCACTATACACCATGTATTGTCCCAAAATACTCTGGGATACCAGTAGTATAGTACCAGTGAGAACATACCCCTTTGTATCAGCCAGTATATTTCAGGGCTTCCACGTGCACTGGAGTGCCTGTGCGTGATTCCAGATGCGCGTGAGTGGTTCCCCGTTAATGTAAAGGGTTACTACTCCTCTTGGGGCTCATACGCGCGTGCGCGCGTGAAATGTATGCGAGTGTTTTGCACAGTGGAGGGTTAACGCGCGTTCGCCGAGTACAAAGGAACGACAATTTATCTCCTCATCGCCCCGGGCTTACGTACTATTGTAATCAATAATACTTAATATATTATATGCGTATCAAGAACAATGTGCGTGTCAAAAACATATGGGTTAGAGCGTGCGTCTCCGATTTATTACAAACAGTGGTTAGACTACCTAAAGATACGTCCAAAACATTTCCACGGCATCTGCCTTGAAGAGTTTCCGGACATTGAAAATATTTTCAAAGTGAATCTAGAAGTTTATAGTTTGGATTTAGACAGACGGGCTCGATGGGTATATAAGTCCAAAGGTCTCTACCAGTCTAGCATTTACATGAACCTGTATGAAATGCATCTATCACATATTAATACTTTTGAGCGTTACGCAGAGAAATTTCAATGTAGGAGTTGTGAACGCCATTTTCCAAGACCTGACAATCTTAATCAGCACCAAAAAGCGTGTACTCGTCAATCGAAATACGTCTATCCGGGCGGTTTCTACACATCCATGATCTTTGATAAACTAGCACTATTCGGTATTAATATACCGATCAACCAACACACATTCGAGTGGTTTATATGCTACGATTGTGAAGCTATGTTACAAAAGACCGATGAGCAGTCCATAGCCGATTTGCGATCGACTCAGAAACATGTTCCAATTAGCGTATCTATTTGTAGTAATGTAGACGATCATACACAGCCGTTTTGCATCGTAGAATCCGATGAAGACAACCTGGTGGACAGCATGGTCGAGGCGATGCAGGAAATCGCCATCAAAATGCCGGAATATTTCCAAGAAAAATGGAGTTGGATATTGGAGCAAATAAAAAGAAATTAGACACTAAAAAGTTTGGCATGAATTCACCTGGAACTCTTGTGGACGATGATGATGATGATGAGATGGATGTGGGAGAAGACGAACGATGCAAAATCTTAGAAAATCTGTATGGCGAACTGTCCACTTACATGTCTCAAATTCCAGTTCTCGGTTTTAATTCGCCCAGCTATGACATAAATTTGATTCAAAAATACCTAGTCAAATATCTCGACCTTCATGCCGCACCGAAGTCTTTTGTGGTAAAGCCTACCTACGCATATCATCTGAACAATTAAAATTTTTAGAATATCCTAATTTTTGGCTGGCGGATTGTCATATGAAACATTTCTGAAAGCCTACCACGTTCAGGAACGGAAGGGGTTCTTTCCGTACCACTGGTTTGATTCCATAACCAAATTAAATGAGCCAACGTCACTCCCGCGTGCGAAATTCTTCAGTAAATTGAAAATCTGGAACACAACCGACGAAGAATATGACTTCTGTCGGCGAGTCTAGGAAGAAAACTTTCCGCGACTATCTTATTTGGTACAACAACCGAGACGTTGAGCCTTTCATCACGGCCGTCTCACGCTTGCAAACATTTTACTTTAATAGAAACATAGACCTGTATAAGACAGCTATCAGCGTGCCTCACATTGTCAGAAAGTTGTTATTTGAAGCGGCAAAAGAAAACAACGCAAATTTTGCTTCATTCGACCAAAGAAACGCCGACTTGCATACCACGATTAAACAGAACATTGTAGAAGGACCTAGTATCATTTTTAACAGACATCACCAGGTGGACTAAATTAGCTAAGAATAATTTCAGGTCAGAATAGCGAGATCGTTTTATGATCTTCACATATTGGATGGACTGGCGCATTCGCACTAAAGGTTACAATATTCTGCAAGGCAAAATCACGGGTCGGAAATTCGAGTTAGTTCTTTTCTAGTTGATGGGTTTCGACATGCCGCAGGTGAAGAAGATCGTCCGACTTGCTATCAGTTTCATGGCTGTTTTTATCATGAACACGAGTGCGTGGTCACAAAGAAGGTCAAGGACAAGAAATGGTTAGCGACCAAAGAGAAGGAATTTGAAAAAAAACTCAGCAAATAACCGAGTACCGAAAGAGAAAGGCTTGTCACGTTATAGAGGTGTGGGATTGGCAATCTCATAATTATTGTAAGGACAACCCAGAGATATTTGTATTTATGGACTCACAAAGGCCCAGGTTGTTTTGTAAACATAGATGTAATAAGGTAACAGAATCCGCTCTATTGCAGGCCGTTGTAGAGACGACGAACTTTTCGACGTATTGGAGGTTGACATAAGGGTACCGCGCCAATGGCAGATTTACTTTAAAGATGAGAAGTTGACTCCATATCAATATTTCGAAGAAATGTCACCGTTCTTTTGCAACACTGAGGTACCCTACGAAGCAATCGGAGCACATATGCAAGAGCATGTTCATAAACATAACCTGTCCACCGCCCCCAGCGCTTGCTACTAGGCGGAATGTCGGCGCGTCAGATATTACTGGCCACACCTTTATTAAAATGGTACATAGAACACGGCATGGTCGTCTCCCAAACTTAACATGTAGTCGAAGTTCAAGGCAAGCCTTGCTTCCAGCAATTCGTTCGAGACATCCCTGAGGCCAGGCGTATTGGAGACACCCATCCAGATACTACTATTATTATAGCTGATAATACGAAGGTTATAGGAAAGTCTGCATACGGGTCAATGATCATGGATAAGACGGAACACCGAAACATCTGCTATGTACAAGGAGAAAACAAAACCTATCTCTTCGTCAACGATCCTCGTTGAGGTAGAGATGGCAAAGCGAACAATCATGTTGGACCTACCACACCAAATTGGGTACTTTGTACTTCAATATGCCAAAATGCGGATGTTAGAATTCTATTACGATTTTATGGATAGGTACGTAGATCGGAAGAATAATGAATGGTGTCAGATGGACGCGGACTGGGCTTACATGGGCCTTTCGGGACAATCGCTGGCCGATGCGATAAAACCAACAATGCGAGAAAAATATGAGAGAGGTTTGAAAGGATTCTGTACCGACCGTGACATAAAAGCAGACACGGGATACTATTGGTTCCCCAGGACCTGTTGTTTAAAGCACAAAAATTATGATTACCGGACTCTGGGATTATTTAAGCTGGAATTCGAAGGAAGTGACATGATTGGCTGGTGTTCCAAGACTTATATCGTGAGGAAAACGAAGATTCGCCGCCCGTCTCTCACACAAATTCTGGCATATATGCTCTTACGAAAGGCCCGAGGATTGAAATTTAGGCCATTAAAAACAGCGGAACGTCATAAACACGAGTATAAAGTTTGTTCCAAAGGAATGCGCAAGCGGCACCTTAATGCACCTATGTTTAAATTTCGTCACGTTCTGAGTACTGACAACAGCCGATCTGGAATAAATCGTGCTTTCCGCGTCAGGTTCAATACATTGTACACATATACGCAACAGAAACGAGGGTTTGGCTACTTTTACTGCAAAAGACGTGTATTAGCAGATACCATCCGAATAGCGCGAAGCGCCTCTCGACATTGTTCTATGTCCCATTCCATTCTAAAAGAAGAAGAAAACAACAATTTGATTGACTGATCCTCCCTGTGCTTTTCACCCACGAAAGAACAAACATCATACAAGTCACAGACGATATTTGAAGGAAAACGCAGCCACCATCGCGTCCACTGTGGAGCACTTCTATCTCGAAGCTGGCGCACGGGGGCTCAGTTATTTTTCCTGTGTGGTAGGGGAGAAAAGAAACTAAATGAAGTGCATTCAATCTCTATCTAAAATAGCTGCTGTGTTTGGATTTGTTTTGTCTTGCTGTTATTACAAAATAACATACACACATAAGGACTGAAATATATTTAATACACATTGAATAAATATGCTTCCCACACCGATATACAAATAGGCCATTGGCGAGGAAATCCTTGCCGAATACGGCCAAGAAAGTCTCTCAATGGGTGTCAACTGCATCTTAAGAGTAAATATAACAAACAGTATTGTCCGCAAACTTCACTATTCAAACAAGATATAATAGAACAAATGCTTAGTTTATCTCTAGAATACAGGAAAGTGACACAATCCCTCTTAGTTGAAAACTCCTGTTAATTGAATAATTTTCATTGGCAAATTGGCTATTCAATTAACAGGGTGCCACTCTATTGAGAATATTCTCAGTATTGATGGATTTAACTCCCTTCACAAAATATCACAATTCTAAAGAAAATATTTGTATTTTGTAGCTCCATTTCAGAAAATTTTATTACCTAATGAAATGGCCACATCTGCACATGTAAATTACAAATTGAGATGTTTCGTAAAAAGTATTTGATAAAAAAAGATTTCAGTGAAACAATATCCTGTGCTCCCTCTTTGGAATGAGCTTGTCACTTACTCCCAGCCAAGAAAAATAAAGGAATATATATATTCTGCCATTAGAAGATGAATTATTTATATTTCAGGTGAGAAAGCTTTAAGGCAGATCTTAGAGGACTGTAGATAGATTTATTTATTGGTGTTTAAAGTCACATATTTATGCACAATGGCTAATCATGACCGTGACAGTTTTACGGGTGGAGGAAGCCGGAGTACCCGGAGAGAACCACCGAGCAACGACGAGCAGCTGCCAGCTCCCCAACATTGTAACTCCGCACTGCAGCACAGGCGGGGTTAGATTGGTTGAAGGCATGCGTACCATCGACGTGCAGTACGCCTTAGTACACGGCGTCATCGTGCCCCCACATGGGCAATGGGGGTGAAGTTTCTTGCCCAAGGACACAACGTGGTTGCCGCAGGTGGGATTCGAACCGAGGACCTCTCGGTTTGCAGCCTGCACCTCTACCTACTGATCCACCGCGCCCCCCTGTAGAAAAATAGCAGAAAGATGTACTCATCCATCAGATCGAGAAGGAATTATGAAAACAGCCGGTGATGTAGAATTAATGTTAGATGCCCTCACAGAGATGAGATCACAGGGAAAGGTAAGGCCTCTCAAAGTAGATCTTCTGTTTCTCAGGCCATTTTTTGTAAAATTGCATGTAGACGGACATTTTTTAATTTTTTTTTATATTTTTGTTATTTCTTTGCCATCAGAAGTTCTTGTTCTTAGATTGCTTTATGTTTTAGGCCTCCTAATCTAAAGAATAGCATGGGTTGTGGTGTCTTTCGTCCCTTGAGTGTCAGAAGGCTTTGTAATGCTAAAGCATTGCAAAGCCTTGTTGCACTCAAGGGACAAATTTATCAATTTTATTAACTTGGCTAAAATATTTTTATTTATATAAGTCTGCGTTGGTTATAAAAAGAGAGTATGCAGCAGTCAACAGGACCATGTGAGGAAGGGGAGGAAAGGGGGAGGGCCTGAGGAACGGATTTTCAACACTTTCAGAGCTAATTTGTGGGGGGTGGGGTGGTGGTGGCGGCCAACAGCCTTTTATTTCTCTTAAGAACTGTTACGATTTGTGTTGATATAAATGTCTTCCTGACAGGTATCCTGAGAGATTGTGACACCACATTGTCTGAATATAAAGAGGAAAGTGATTTAGCTGCATGCAGAAATGTCCATTTTTTCAGATCAATAGCTAATTTTGAAAAATGATAGATCTATTTATACGAAATATGGTATTCAATTTTTCACCTCCTGTGCGCATGCCACCAACAGTCTCCCTTTATTGCAAATGCTTTATTGCTAAATGTTAGGAGCAATAGAGAATATAAATAAAGCCAGTCCATGATTCCACAGAAGTGCTCTCAGGCTTTACAAAAATAGAGGAATATGTGTACTGGTACATACATTTGAATCAATAATGAGCAACGAGATTTGTATTTTCAAAGTAGATTTAAATTATAATAGCTCTGTGGTGCATGGAGGTGATTTGGCAACAGATTCTACAGAAAACATAATGAGACTGAAATGGCAACATACTGGCTTGATTGTACAATGTTAATAATTTTTCAGTGCCTTGTATGCTTCCAATTATCAGTTTATGGAACACCAAACACCATGTTTTACACTCCCTTAGTGATGATAAACTTGGTGTTCTATCTTGAGCATTGAAATACTGCACTGTGATACACTGTTGGAAAGGGCTATCTAAGAGCTCTCCAACAGTGTATCACATCACAACAGTGTATATCTCAGCACATGATCAGCTTAGTGAATAGAACGTCCTTGAGAAAGACATTTAATCACGATTGCCCATGTGTCGGTATGGAGACAATGTATGCTCAGGCTGATTTGATGTGCACCAGGTTAGAAAGCTAGAGAGTCTGACAGTTGCTTGCTGCTGCTCATTAGTTCTCTCTGGGCACTCCGGCTACCTCCTCCCTTAAAATTGTCCGATGATGTGACCCTGGTTATTGAAAGTGTCATTAAACCCCAATAAAGAAACATACAGTGAATAGAAATCTTTGACCCTCAGCACACCGATACCAAAATGCCGTGGTAGTGGTAGTAGACATGGTCTACTCATCCCTATTCTTCTGGACCCCGCTTCTGGACTCCACTTCTGGACCCTGGATGTGACATCATGCCACATTGATATTACAAGCAGCCAATTTTTACCATAATGCAACTTGGTATTTTAACCAATTCATTCTTGTTTGACAGAGCTCAATGTTAAAATTTTGAGATACAGTGGAGCCCACTTAAATAGATATCTCTTAATTGAATAACCCTAATTTAATCTAATTTCCAAACACTAAACCATTTACCATACCTCCAGTACAAATTTGACATGTTAATTGAATACTGATTATAGAGTAAACTCCTGTTAATTGAATAAAAAATCTTGTAATATGTCAAGACTTTACCCTGATAATCACCAGCTTCCCCTTGTTTATTGATCTATTTGGCTTCAGGACACCCAATACAGGCATTTAATCTATCATATCTTGTTTGACAGAGCTCCATGAGCTCTGTCAAACAAGATATGATAGACTAAATGCTCAGGTTAACCCAAGAATACAGCTAAGTGTCCACATCCCTGTTAACTGAACCTCCTGTTAATTAAATCATTTTCACTGGCATAAAGGCTATTCAATTAACAGGATTCCACTCTATCATCAATATTTAAGAATTTACCTAATGAATTGTCCGTATGTGTCGACATAATTTACAAATCAAACAGTTGAAATTTCACCAGAACCATATCATGTGACCCCCTCATTGCAGTGAGCTAATGTGTTCGTATATTTTACAATTGACATAACCCCCAAACGATTGTTCACATGTTATTTCCAGACCTGCTGGTATAAGGGTTGTGAATATCTGCCTCTCAGACTGATGGCTTGGGGATGCCTTATATCACACTGATGCCAAGCCACAGCATTCTGTGTTATATTTTGTTCAATCAAGAAAAGACTGCAATTCAAAGCCAGGGATCAGAATACTTTTTTATTTGCTTAGCGAAATGCTATACATTTTCAAAAAATGTATATCATTTTTTGACAATTGTGTAGAATGTTACGTTTCAAATTCAATTTACAATAATTCGGATCTTGTAATAATGTAGAATTATAAGAAATCGACTCTTCTAACATAGTTATTTATGTAGGCTCAAATATGGGAACTGTAAGTACAGGGTTTTCCACCGTAACTGTCAAAGAATTCCACGCAATTGTCTTCGAAGAATATAGCCACCCAATGTAATCTTTATTGTCATTTGGGATCGGTGTTGACTATAAATCCCTTTTTGGTCCTAGGAATTTCATCCGATGGGAATACGCCTTCAACACATTTCCTCAGTCGTGGGTCGCACTTGATGCAACATTCCAGCAGACTAGAGTTCATTCCGTTATGTCATTCCTCTCCTTGTCGATCTGAAATAAGGCGTGTCTCTCACGATATACTGAGCAGGAAACCGTTTCGGTTAGAACCGTTCCGAACTGAACCTCAAGACGCGCAATTCCTTGCTTAAGTAATTGAACAGCCGTATCGTCCCGACCGAAGTATGGTTCCAAGTCGTAGCAAAACAATGCGGAACCCTTTTCAGATTCCTCCGGAGATATGTCATTGTCTTCATTCTTGGACCATGTTCCAGTTAATTCCAACATATCTATGTATGGATTGAAGTAGATGACACCGCCGGCCGCCGGGAAATTCCATCGCGGGTTAAATTGATTTGACGAATGTCAAAATGGTAGAAATTGTTAGGATTCTTCTCGTATGACCCGGAACGGCCGCGCTAGTGACGAATCCTATTATCACTCTCGCGGGGGATATGCCTTGAAATATATTTTCCCACGTGAACGAAATCGAACCGCACGCGATAGACATCATTTTGACCTCCGTCTTCGTGTTGGGATACTTTGCCATAACATTTTCCAGCATTTGAGCGTGCGCGTATATCATCGTTGGATAAACCTTCATCTTGCGGGTCTCCAAAACTATATCTACTATATCGACTTTATAGTCCGGGCTAGATTCCGATTGATTGATTGATTGATTGATTAATTTATTTAACGACACACATAATATACAAAAAAGTACAGCAATGGGTATAGAATTGCATTATTAACAAATATTATTGTACAAAGATTATAAAATTAGGACTAAATATTATGGATATCGTAAGGAGGAAACATAGCCAGATTGGCTGTCTGCCTGTTTCCCCCGAAAAAAAGAAAGAAATAGAAAAAAAACGTACTAGAAGGAAAAAAGAACAAAACAACAACAAAATACAGAAAACAAAACAAAACAAAGACAAAAAGTAAATAGACAAGAAGGAAAAGAGAAGACAGAAGTTTATCAATAATCTAATTCAGAATTAGTTCTGCTCCGAAGGGGTTTCGGTGCATGAATAGAATATTGTTGGTACATACACAAATAAATACGTGTTTTTTAACTTTACAAGTTCCGTGTATCTATGTCCCGTGTAACTTCAATTCAATTCAATTCAATTTATTTCACAGCATACAAATACAAACATGAGGCGAAAAAACAAGGTTACAAAATCATAGGCAGATGTATACTGTGGGGAATGACATAGTCTTACAACTGTCTTCCTGTCATCCCCTGGACAATCTAGTAATATAAGTTAAAAGAACAGAATGGCAAATGGCAAATGTTAAGGTTAAATAAGCTGTATCTGGACAGCAAGTAACTGTTACTTTTATTTTGAGATCGAGTTGATTGGAACTGGTTAAAATTTTCTTCGTCGTGAATCAAACTCCAGAATGTTCTATCATTTGTTATTTTGATTTGGCGCATTGAATGAGTAATCGAGTAATTGGTTAATCAGTTGATCAGTCAATTGAACAATTGGGCACTCAACTAATTAATCAGTTAATCAATTAATAAACTGACCGTGTTTCTGAAAAAATGAAATAATGATAATATATTTTTGCAAGTAGACCAGTAAGGTAAGGTAATGGGTAATGTATAATCGGAAAACCGTAAATCGTAAATTGGAGGGGAACATGTTCCTGAGCTCGCGAGGAGAAAAAGAAGTCGATAACGACCCGAGAGTCTACTTATTAGGCGGTAGTTGGCAATTAAGTAATCAAATAATCAATCAATTAATCAATTAATTAATTGACAGTATTTCCGAATAAATGAAATAATATATTTATGCTGAGTAGACCAGTAAGGTCATGGGTGATATATAATCGGAAAACCGTAAATGGCAAGATAATATGTTCCTGAGCTCTCGAGTAGAAAAAAAAGGCGATAACAACCCAGGAGGCTAACTATTAGGCAGCAGGCAGTCGGAACATCTCGGGTAGGAACATCTGATATCGGCGTTATATGTGTTTAGAAATTGATCAATTAATGTTTTTTTGAATGACCTGCGGTTGGGGGTTCTTAACGTTGTATCAAGGTCGTTCCACATTTTAGGAATAGAAAAAAACATGGAAGAGATGCGGAGAAGTGGGTGCGGGGTTTATGTGTGTTCAGGTTTCCACATTGCCTTGTATACATGCCTGAGGGGTTTGAGTACACTTTGAATGTAGTTTCAAAACTGACAGGGAGGTTTCGTTCTGACCAGTCGTGCATGAATAGAAGTGAGTGAAGATTGGACAAATCGTTAAATTTGAGAATTTTCAAACGTTTGAAAAGGGGGTCCGTATGTGAGTTGTACTTTTTGTTCGCTATGTTGCGAACAGCCTTTTTCTGCAACTTCAGAATTTGTTTGCTTGCTGGTGTGTTACCCCATATTTGGATCCCGTAAATTAAATGGCTTTGAATTAGGGTGAAATAAAGTGAACGTAATGTCTCGAGCGGCAGAAAATTTTTGGCTCTTCACAGAATATAAATTGCCCTGGATAGCTTTGTACAGAGAGCAGATACATGCTGATTAAATTTAAGATTCTCGTCCAGGTTAATTCCCAGAAATTTTATGAATTTGTCATGACTATTATTACCTGCAAATATTATGTCTAAGTTGTTCAAGGAAATTTTGGGCTGTGCGTTGTTGTATTTATAGTTGTCGTTTTGAGGGTGAAGAAGTATAACTTTTGTTTTTTTAGCATTTAACGATAATTTATTTGCTAAACACTTCATTGTTGGCCATCTCCATCAGGAGATTGAGGTCGTTCCCAGACTTATAAGCTGTTGTGTCATCCGCGAATGATAGGATGCTCATGTCAGTAGTCTCGCAAATATCATTAATAAATAGTACAAATAAAAGAGGGCCAAGTACAGAACCCTGGGACACCCCTGTAGTAATATTTAGTAGGTCAGAGGATTCACTCGTGAATCTCACATATTGGAACCTCCCAGAGAGGTAGTTCTGAAACCAAGAATTAGCTACACCTCTAATGCCGTAATGTTCCAGTTTCCTAACGAGAATATTGTGGTCAATGGTATCAAAGGCTTTAGAAAAATCTAAAAACATGGATAGCATGCAGTCTTTAGATGCTTTGTTATTCATTATGGCAACGTGGTTGATAAGATGCATTATTGGGTGAAATGTTGAATGTCCCTTTCTGAATCCAAACTGGTAGTTATAAATAACGTTGTTGTCATCTAAGAAATTTGTTAGCCTTTTATGCATTAATTTCTCTAGGATTTTTGAAAACGAGGGAAGAATACTTATTGGACGGTAGTTGTCGAATGACTGTTTGTCGCCAGATTTAAAAATTGGTATTACTTTTGTGATTTACATTTTGGATGGGACAATTCCAGTCGAAAATGACGTATTTATAATATGGGTTAAAGGAACGACTATATATATATATATGTATAATTTCTTTAAGTAGTTTAGGAGAAATATTGTCCTGGCCAGCCGAAGTTTTTGTGGAAAGGCTTTTTATGGAGGATACGACTTTATCGATGCATGTAGGTGATATGAAAAATGAATCGAAGACACTGTTTTTTAGGTAATCCGAGAATGGATGAGTGGAGCTTGCCATATTGTTGATTACTCGATTTCCAATATTGGTGAAGTGACTGTTGAATTTCTCAGCAATGTGGATGGGATCAATAAACTCCATGTTATCTTCAATAAATGATGATGGTAGGGAAGGAGGAAGGTTTGACTTATTTATTGCTTTACGGAGAATTTCCCACGTTTTCTTAATGTTACCCTGATTTTCTAATAGTAATTGACTATAATAATTCTTTTTTTGTTTACGTTTAAGCTGATTAAAAATTTGGCAATAGGTTTTGTATCGCGTAATATTGTGGTTAGTCGGGGATCTGTACTTTCTTTCCAGAAGTTTATGTTTGTTCATGGAGGATTGCAAGAGGCCGGAAGTCATCGATGGTTCTCGTTTGATGTATTTTTTCGAGGTCTTTATTATTCTCAACGGGAAGGCTTGGTCAAACGTTGTGTTTAGGATTGTTATAAATTTCTCATACGCTTCATTTGCACTGGTCTCTTGGCACACATGGCTGAAGTCAGTCTCGGATAGCAGTTGTTGTAACTATATCCAGGACTGTCGTTTTAACAGTTTTTCAAGTTGTGTTTCAACGGAGATCGTTGCAACAATCTATTGATACAGAAGGCAACGAATGGGAGATGTCAGATTCTGGTCATGGCTACTAACTATACGTACAATTAGTTTGGAGACGAACATTGAAGAAACTTATCAGCCGGATAAAATATCATGACACATTCAAATTTTTAAATAAAACCTCAGGTACGATTCTAATTAGTTTAGTTTCTAATTAATTTCAGGGCGCAAAGTTTGCCGCCTGCATTCGACGCAACAGGTGTTCAGGCATCGTACTGAAGAAGAATTGGAATTAATTGATAACTGAGTAATTAATTTCTTGAATACTGATCGTGGTCTGACATCTTTTATTTGATTACTCAAACTGTTCCATACTTTAAGAAACGAATGTAGTGGGAGCCTTTGAGTAAAATTTATCCTATGTATACCTCTTACCACTTGACCCGTTTGCCTTGTGACCATACCAGTTCGATTGAGATTCGTCTCGAAAAAATTCTCAAAGCTCATCGGTAGATTTCCATTGTACCAGACGTACATAAATAACAACAAGTGTTGTTTGTATAGGTCGTGGAATTTTAATATTCCTTCGTTCTTAAATAATAGATCCGCATGAGGATTATTTTTTTTGTTGTTGATTACCCGTAATGTTCGTTTTTGTTAGAGGAAAAGTTTATTGGTACCATTTGCATGGCCACATACTTGAATGCAGTATAGTAAGTGGCTATGCACACGTGAAAAATATAACGATTTCAAAGCGCCGTAGGGAAGTATTCTCTTTACTCTGATAATAGCATATAATGATCTGGATATTTTTCAGGCAATGTGCGAAATGTGACTGAAACTCAAATTTTCATCAAAAGAAACTAGGAACTTCACGGCTTTTTCATGGGCCGAATTTGTAACTCGCTCCAGTTGTCTGTCGTTCATCAACAAATTTATCATAAAATTATCATTATTTCATGAAGTCTTAAAAGTGATGTATTTAGTTTTTTTGGCATTTAACAGAATTGTATTTGCTTTACACCATTCACCAAGATTCACAATTTCTCGGTTAAAATCATCACACAAAAGGACGTTGCTGCTGTTTGACTCAAGTCCATTTGGTGTCATCAGTAAATGAAAGGACATTCAGTTTTGTGCAATTACTAATATCATTGATGTAACTAAAAATAGCAGAGGACCTAGAGCAGAACCTTGGGGAACCCCATTCAAAAGTCTTCCGCTTTAGACTCCGTATCATTAAACGCCACAAATTGAACACGCCGCTGTAGGTAACTGCGAAACCATGAGTTCGCCATGCCTCTAATACCATAAAACTCAAGTTTTTGTAATAAGATTTCATGGTTAACAGTATCGAATGTTTTTGAAAAATCTAAAAATAGCGACAATGTAGAGTCATTGTTGCGTTTATCATAATTTGTTGCAATATCATTAATTAAGAAGATGTAACATAGGATGAAAAGTTGAATGCTTCTTACGAAAACCAAACTGATGTTGATATAATAAATTACATTTCGTTAAAAAAACTATAGAGTCTTTTGAACATAAGTTTTTCAAGGACCTATGAAAGAAAGTATCGGAAGAATACTTATCGGCCTGTAATTATCAACTTTATGAGGATCACACCTGTTTTGTAAAGAGGCACAACTTTAGCTATTTTCATTTCATCAGGGACTGTTCCATTCATGAAGGAAGTATTTATAATATGGGCCAATGGGCAGGGCCGTCGAGAGGGGGGAGGGGGCCGGGGTAGTAACCCCGCGGCCCGGCGAACCGGGGGGCCCGCGAGGACGAAGCCGCGCGGGAAATTATCATATGCCAGTTAATGTGAAGTGAACAATAAGTTCGGCTGATCCCTTCTTACCATTCTCTTTTGTAACCCAAACTAGTCTTTGAGAGGCAATTGAGTCATAATCGATATCGGTCGGGAGAAGGGTGAATATTTTCATGGGTCCTTGGTAAGTTGGGTTTGAAACAAGGGGGTCCAGGTGGTCCCATCTAATTGATTCCCCGGGGCCCGTATTTTCTCCCGGCGGCACTGTCAATGTATCGGCTATTTCGTTAGTAGGTGATATGTGAGTGTTCCAGCGCACTTCAGCCAGGGTGCACTGGAAATTTAGATGCGCTGGAAAAGTTGAGTTATTTTTGGAAAAACCTCAATTTTTCCGAGAACAAAATTTATTTTCTAGGGAAATATTGTGTTTTTCCAAAAAAAATGATTCAATTTTCCGGGAAACCCCCTAGTTTTTCCCACAAAATGTGTAAAATTAGAACATTTTCGAGGAAATTTGTTAAGATGTCTAAAAATTCACCGGTTTGACGAATTCACCTTTCATAAATTTGACACCGAGTCTCTCATGCAAAAATTCATTGTTTTACCGATGCGACAGGGTCTCGACAATCAGGGTGAATTTTTCCTGTGGGAAAAATTTCTAAAAAACAGTGCCCCACTTGGAGAAAAACACGATCCATGACGCGGATTTCCACGGGAAAAGACGACGATTCGGTCGAGGTGAATTTGTAACTGTGCTGGAAACAAACGCGATCCGGAACCCAGATTTCCCCCACGGGAAAAGACGATGATTCGATCGGGTGATTTTTTTTGCAAATTGAGCGCTAGTAAACTCGACCGTTTGAGATTGCGTGTTCGAGTGTATGATTTAACTCAATGGGACGATCGTGGGCTGGATCACGATTGAAAAAATATGTATATTTGTGTTATAAGACGAATGATAAAAATTGTTTTAAAAAATTGATTCTTTCATTAAAGAAAAAAAAAATATATATATATTAGTTCTATGGCGATCTGGGATGGATCACAATTGAAAATGTATATTATGAGTTATAAGATGAATAATGATCGATCGGAGGCAAAATTATTTCCGCATATTTTTTTTTGTAAAATTTTAAAAAAATCAAAATCGACTTAGCATTTACAGGTTTTTACATGTTCCTCGGTAGACATAGTTTAAAAGGTATGCGAATCTGATACGTATCAAGAAAATTTCATTTTGTAAGAAGTTTACGTGCTTTTTGTAAAAAAAAATGATTTTTTGTGAATTTACACGTCCTCAAGATGTAACCGGGAAAAAGGTTAGGGAATCGATGGGAGGGATCGCAAAACAATTAAAAGATTTGTTAAGTTGTTCAGAAAGACACTCTCGGGTGAATCAGAAAAAATGAATGCAACATGTCAATTTTCTGTGGGGTGGGGTCACGACTAGAACAGAAAAACATCAACAGTTCCAAGAAGGTAGTCATGTGACCTATCAAATTAAAGATATCGTTGAGTAGATTACAAAAATTATATTTTCAATCCTCGCCGTGGGGGTGGGATCACGACTAGAACCGAAAAACATCGAAAGTTTCAAGAAGGTAGTCATGTGACCTATTAAATTAAAAGTATCGACGAGTAGATTACGAAAATTATATTTTCAATCCTCGCCGAGGGGTGGGGTCACGACCAGAGCTGAAGAAACATCTTCCTTTTTATAAAGCTAGGCATGTGATGTATCATTAGAATTATTGAAGAAGATTACGAAAATTATATTTTTTCCATTTTACTTGGGGGTGGGGGGTATGACCATCTTAAAATAAAAAAATTCAAGAAGATAGTCATGTGACCTATCAAATTAAAGGTATCGACGTGTAGATAACGAAAATTATATTTTCAATCCTCGCCGTGGGGTAAAACATCTTCCTTTTTTATAAAGCTAGGCATGTGAAGTATCATTTTTAAAGGACTCGTCGAGGAGATTATGAAAAATCATATTTTTTTTTCCTTTCTTTGGTGGTGGGGTTGAGGTCATCTTAAAATCGAAAGTATCAAGAAGGTAGTCATGTGACATATTCAATTTAAATAAAACAACTTGAATCTGATGCATCATTCATTCTGATGTCTCTGTTCAATGCAGAAGTATGTTTCAACATTATCAATATATGATTTTTATGTTAATTAGAGATACACTTACCTTTTACAAGTCGTGCTGTGAATAGAATGCCTTTTTCATTAAATAACTCAAATGTACATGTGTACTCTAGCATAGATTTGTCAATAAATTATAAGGTGATCTTCTGACATGGCACGTTTCTACATCTTGAGAATGGCGTATTTCATTATTTCCGAACGTGAGTTGAAATATTTTAAGATAGGTGGCGTTATATAAATACAACAACAACAACAAAAAATAATGCATGATGAACTTGAAAAAAAGCACACATTTTCTGCTTTGTGTACTGGGTTAATACAATGAGACATCAAACGAAAAAGCTCTTTTTTATCCACCCACATGGCGAGGATTGAAAATATAATTTTCGTAATCTACTCGTCGATACCTTTAATTTGATAGGTCACATGACCACCTTGTTGAAACTGTTGATGTTTTTCGGTTCCAGTCGTGATCCCAACCCACGGCGAGGATTGAAAATATAATTTTCGTAATCTACTCGTCGATACCTTTAATTTGATAGGTTACACGACTACCTTCTTGAAATTTTTGATGTTTTCGGATCTAGTTGTGACCCCACACCCACAGCGAGGATTGAAAATATAATTTTCGTAATGTACTCGTCGATAACTTTAATTTGATAGGTCTCATGACTACCTTCTTGAAACTTTTGATGTTTTCAGTTCTAGTCGTGACCCCACTCCACAGAAAATTGACATGTTGCATTCAATTGTTCTGATTCACCCGAGAGTGTCTTTCTGAACAACTTAACAAATCTTTTAATTGTTTTGCAACCCCTCTCATCGATTCCCTAACCTTTTTCCCCGTTACATCGTTATTAACGAGCCATTCAGCTACACTGATAGATCATGTCCTAACAAATAATTTTGGCCTGTCACATCGATCAGGTATCATTATTACAGATGTTTAGGACCACTTTGGCATCTTCCACTTGATTACACATAATAAAAGTGACAAACCTCCATCAGTAAGCTTGACGCGGAAAATAAACTCAGAAAGCATAGCCCAGTTTGAAACGCTTCTCTCTCAAATGGACTTTTTCGCCGTTTTCGAATCTGACTCTCCTAATGCAGCATATGATACTTTTATGGATATTTTCCGGTCGGCATACGAAAAGGCATTTCCCCTAGTAACCAGCAGGTTGAGAAGAAAAATCGTGAGAAGAAATCCGTGGATGACTAAAGGACTCTTAGTGTCATCAAATAACAAATCAAAATTTTACAATAAAAAAATAAAATATCCGTCGGAAAATAATATTAAAAACTACAAAAATTACTGAAGAATATTCAATAAGATAAAAAAAACAAAGTAAAGCAATGTATTACTCAAAGATTCTGGAAGAAAACAAAACTAACCTACGCAGAACTTGGCAAATAATAAATAATGCCTTAGATAAGTCAAAGAATGATGCTGCTCTTCCAACATTCTTTATAACAGAAGATAACAAAGAAATAAACGACGCGAGCGAAATTGCACACCAATTTAATAACTACTTTGCCCAATTTGGAAAACGCACCAGTGAGCAGATTAGCAGACCCAATAAACACTCCCTAGACTTCATGGGCAAGGACCTTCCCAACAGTTTTTTTACTACTCCAACAACTGAATATGAGGTTGTTGCTGTTGCCAAATCACTGAAGTCGAAGAAAACCGAGGATCAACAAAATTACTCAAGTATACAATTAATGCTACCGCCCCTGCTTTAACTCATATTATCAATATCTCCTTCAGCAGCGGCATTGTTCCAAACAGAATGAAAGTAGCTAAAGTAATTCCGATTTTTAAAAATGGAAATGAGTGCAGATTCAATGACTACAGACCTATAAGTAGTCTACCGGTCTTTTCCAAATTACTGCAAAAATTAATGTGTAATAGAATTACATCTTATCTGGAAAAGTACGATATTTTATATCACCAACAATATGGGTTTAGGAAAAATCACTCCACTATACATCCGATTATGCAATTACTTAAAGTAATAGGAACAGAAAACAACAAGGAAAGTAAAAATAGTACATCAGCGGTATTTCTAGACCTTTCAAAAGCATTCGATACAATTAACCATGGCTTTTTATTAAAAAAAATGGAGAGGTATGGCTTCAGAGGCAGCAGTTACAACTGGTTCAGAAGCTATCTTTCAAAGAGGGCACAATATGTTATATATGGCGAACATGAATCAAACTTAACTGAAATTCAATGTGGTGTTCCAAAGGGATCTGTCCTTGGACCTGTTCTATTTCTCTTGTATATAAATGATATTAGTCGGCCGACATCCCTAAACTTTCTGTCTTTTGCCGATGATACTACTGTCCATGACTCTATCCCACAAACCGAAATCGATTCGGTGGACACAAATTTCAATCTCGAACTCACCAAAATTCACGAATGGTGTTGTGCAAACCAACTTGCATTAAACGCTGGCAAAACAAAGTATATTGTTATAAACCCAAATCAAACAACACAAAATCGGAGATATCCTAGCATTTATATAAATAACCAAAAGATTAAACGAGAAAGAAAAATCCTTGAGTTTCCTAGGTATAAATATTGATGAAACCCTATCATATCAAGCCCACATATCAAAAATCTGCGCAAAGATAAGATGGGCTAATTTTACTTTAAATAAAGCAAAAAAAATATTACCCTACAAAATCAAGAAAATACTTTATTTTTCCCTTACACAATGTCATTTAATATACGGTATTCACATATGGGGCAATTGTAGGGGAATTAGGGACGTATTGAAAATACAAAAGCGCTCGATCAGAATAGTAAATAACAAAAAGTTCAACTCCCACACAGATCCATTGTTCGCAAAGGATAAGATACTAAAAGTCAATGATCTGTTTAAATTACATGCTTGTCTTTTCATGTTTGACTGGAAAAACGGCAAGCTCCCATGCTCATTCGGAACATTTTTCAGTATTTCCGACACAAATACAAGACAGTCGGGTCAAGTACAAATTACGAAAACTCGAACAAAAGCACTGACAGACTAGCGGTATATGCCTTTCCCAGACTCTGGAATGAACTGGATCCAACCCTGCGAGGAACAGGTAATAGAAATGAATTCAAAAAGAAATTAAACCGATTGTTCATGCCATGCTGGATGTAAATACAGGAGTAGTGTATCTCCTGAAAGACCCTGGTTACCCCCCCCCCCCCCTCGAAATGTGTACTTAGACTAACCAGTTTCATCACAAATAGTCTCTTGACCGATCTGGGGAAGGGCGGGATGTGTTTAGCTATTTGCTTTCTTCTCCGCTGGTATCAGACAAAATGTTTGAAAATTTCATTGTTCTACGGAACGTTGTGTTGTCTTGACTTGAAATATGTACACATTATTTATTCTTTCCAGTGTCCGTATAATTACCCGTGTTATTACTTACTTCTGACTAATTGCTCCTGGATAACTCGTCCACCTTTAAATGTATAAAGGAGTCACCGAGTCTGTAAATCAACAAGTCTAGAGGCTTACGGGGTAACTGTTGGCAGTGTTGGAGTTCAAAATTGGTGGGAGATGACAGGTAGACAGCCAACCTGGATATGTCATCTCCCGACGGTGTAAATCAATTGTAAATTTATATTATTGTTATTACATAGTAATTGTATTTGATTTATACCGTTAAATAAACTATATTATTATTACATCTCGAGGACTCATTTTTTTTTAACAAAAAGCACGTAAACTTTTTAGAAAATGAAATTTTCTCGATACATATCAGATACGAATACGTTTTAAACTATGTCTATCGAGGAACATGTAAAAACCTATAAATGCTAAGTCGATTTTGATTTTTTTTAAATTTTACAAAAAAAATATGCGGAAATAATTTTGCCTCCGATCGATCATTATTCATCTTATAACTCATAATATACATTTTCATTCGTGATGCATCCCAGATCGCCATATATATATTTTTCTTTAATGAAATAATCAATTTTTTAAAACAATTTTTATCATTCGTCTTATAACACAAATATACACATTTTTTTCAATCGTGATCCAGCCCACGAGCGTCCCATCGAGGTAAATCATACACTCGAACGTGCGATCTTAAATGGTCGAGTTTACCAGCGCACAATTTGCAAAAAAAAACAATTCACCCGATCGAACCGTCGTCTTTTCCCGTGGTGAAATCCGCGTTACGGATCGCGTTTGTTTCCAACTCAGTTACGAATTCACCTCGACCGAATCGTCGTCTTTTCCCGTGGAAATCCGCGTCCTGAATCGTGTTTTTTTCCAAGCGAAGCACTGTTTTTTCGATTTTTTTCCCACAGGAAAAATACACCCTGATTGTCAAGTCCGTGTCGCGTCGGCGAAAACGTGGATTTTTGCGCGGAGACTCGGTGTCAAATTTATGAAAGGTGAATTCGTCAAACCGGTGAATGTTTAGACATCTTAACAAATTTCCTCGAAAATGTTCTAATTTTAAACATTTACTGCGAAAACTAGGGGGTTTCCTGGAAAAATGAATCATTTTTGGGGAAAAACGCAAAATTTTCCTAGAAAATCAATTTTTTTCTCGGAAAAATTGAGGTTTTTTCCAAAAATAACTCAGTTTTTCCAGCGCACCTAAATTTCCAGCGCACCCTGGTTGAAGTGTGCTGGAACACTCACATATCACCTACTTTCGTTTATTACTGTTTTAATTGAATTAGACGAGATGCCATTGCGGTCTCTGCTTGACTTTCCCTTTATTGTGAATATCACTTCCTCTTTTGTTGTAGGATTAATGAAAAAGTTATCAGAATTACTACCAATCAGAAAGTCAGAAAAATGTTTCGATGTACTACATATACTGTCATTAATTGTTTGACCGATTTTTGAAAAATATTTTTTGAAATGATTAGCTATCTCATTTTGATTGATTCTTGTTTACCATTTAGTGTAAAGTCTGTAGGGAATATTTTTGGACTGTTGGATCTATTAATAGCATTTCGGAGACATTCCCAGGTTTTTCTCATATTGTTTCTATTTTCATATAATATGTCTTTACAGAAGTTAGCTTTGGCTGCACGTTTTACTGTATTGAATAAACCACAATATTGTTTATACTTATTAATATTAAGGTCAGAGGGAAATTTTAGTTTTCTGATATATAATTTATTCGTATTCAAAGATGATTGCAAGAGGCCATTTGCCATCCATGCCTCGCACTTAATGACCTTTGGGGGACAGTAGTCTTTTTCAGTGAGAAATCGCTCACATAATTGCTCATCAATATTTTCATATTTTATATGCAGTATTGGGGCAGGAGGCCCGGAGTATGGGCTCGAAATTGGAGTTAGCCAGTTGAGTTTTGAATTAGTTAATATTCTGCGGTCCAAAATACCGTTTGGTAGTAGTTTTTGATACCTGGTTTACTTTGATGGCATGTTCTGAATAAAATGTGCCAACGGGATCTGATATATTTATAATAATAATACCGACTTCGTGGTTTGAGGATAACGCATTCGTGTAAATGTGATCAATTATAGTCGCTGAGTATTCAGTTACTCGCGTCGGTTTAGTAATTACAGGAAGGAACGCTCCGTTGAACATGGTGTCAACAAACGGTCTCGTTTTGTCGTGTTCCTAATACTTCAGTAAGTCAATGTTAAAATCACCCATTAAGATGGTCTTTATGTTACTAACGTTTAGTTTATTCGGAATTTCAGATATTTCATTTGAGAAATAATTCAAATCCGCTCTAGGAGCTGTGTTGGGACGGTATATAATTCCAATAACACAAGGACTCTTAGTGTTGCTAAATATTTCAATAAATAATGATTCTAATACGTGTGGGATAAAAACAGTTATATATTTACGTATCCGAAACGCTATGTGCTCTTTAACATAGAGTCCAACACCACCTCTACCGTCGTCGCCAGATGGGCGTGTTTTCAATAAGAGTCTGTGATACCTACTGAGCTTATAATCAACATCCGGGTGTATATTGAAAACCTCAGTTAGGCCTATTGCGTCAAGTTTGTTATCTGTATCTACAGTTGATGTTGAATAAACTCAACGAGTTATTTTTCGCAGATGAATTTATGTGGATGAAGTTATGTGGACTATAGTATTTACAAGAAGAGTGTTGAATGTTAAAAAGTGATATACTTTCTGTTTCATCATCTGTTCTATTACTAAATAGAGCTGTGAAATCAAACTTTTCGAGTAATTAAATATTATCTAGTGTTATTTTGTCCTCCATAATTCACTGTTGTGTATGCTTCTGTCAGCAACGGCCCTGGACACAAGATACACGGAACTGTATACATACACAATTTAATTGTAAGAGTCTTAGGATTTTGTGCTACGCTAAAAGTTGGTAAGGCTGAAGAGACGATAAAAGAATATAAAGAAAGATGATAGAATAGAGAAGATAAAGAAAGACAGAGTAGAGAAGGAAAGACTGACATTTTACAAAACAAAACATCAAAATTAGAGAGGCTGATTGGACGTGTATGAACAATAACATCAAAGAATTAACTCAGATAAGTCAACTGTATACCAGTGTACACTATTTCACACATTTCTTGAGGAGAATGCGGAATATGCTAAGAATGTCCATAAATGACATCAGTTGAACAGAAGATCCAATTTTAATAACAAAATATTTTACAGCAATCAGTCTAACTTACCCAACGTGGGTAGCAGTCGTCACTTGCTGGAAGAAATTTTTCAATAACTAATAATTTTCATTCTGTGCACCCAAAACAAAGCTCATGACGCTTGACTAGAACGAGATCAAAGAGCTAACTAATGATTTTCACTCCTTGTCCCAAAAACACAGCTCACGACCCCTTACAGGAAGGAGCTCAATGAGCTCGCTCCAGAAGGAGGCCAAAACACAGCTCATGACCCCTCACAGGAACGAGCCCAATGAGTTCGCTCCAAAGGGTGGCTACAAGCCATGGTTTTGAGACAATAATGAAGACATAATAAAATTTGAATGGTGATTTCTGTGAATAAGACTTGTCGGTTTTCTCCGTTACATTAGGGTAAAGGGTCAACCATTTTTTTTTACTTAATAGAAGAGGGGTTGCCCAAAATGTCTGTAAATAATTGTTACACATTGTGCGATCGTGCAGCAATCAATTAAAATGAAGATTTTCATTTTGTACCCCCCAAAAACAGCGCGGAGCAACCCCCCTCCCCCACCCCACTAGAAGGAACTCAATAAGCTTACCCATATTAGACAGCTGCCTAATAACTCAAAATTGTTTTTCCTTGTCTCCAAAATACAACTAATAACCGCTCACCTGAACGAGCCCAATGAGCTTGTCCAACGTGAATAGCAGACGACCAGATGACACTAACAAAAGAATTTTATAGTCACTAATAACTGATAATTTTCATTCCTTGTCCCAAACACAAAACTCATGACCGCTCACTGGAACAAGCCCAATGAGCTCGCGCCAATGAGGGGCCACAAGCCATGGTTCTGAGAAAAAAATAAAACATATAATTTGAATGTTGATTTCTCTGAATAAAGCGACATCATACAGAAGCTAGGTTTCATCCTGTACATCTGGACGAGCACGTCAACTTGATCGAGCAGATACCGATCTTGTAAAAATACGTCGTGAAGTATCGGTCTACACATGTCGACTATTTTGCTTTCCGACACTTGCTTGGCCCGTTCGTATAAACCAAGATTACTTCCGTTTATATAATGCACGTCAACATGTCCATGCATGTCCTAGGAGAACAGTTGCGTCTTAAGCTGAGTATTCTTGGCAACACATCCAGAGTTCAGCAGAGTTAACATCATGTTTTTGTACTGATAATTACTCGTGTTGGAGGATACGAGCTTTGCAGAGAGAAATGCGTCAATCTGATCGAACAGGGACTTCACGAAAAGATTTACTGGGCTCACCATTTCCTGCGAGCCGGGGGGGGGGGTACCGCCCCCCCCCCCCATCTTGATTTTAGCCTTGACATGCAGCCGACAACAGTCTGTCCCGATATACGAAACTCGATGGATGACATTCTGGAGAGATGAGAAACTGGTCTGCTTTCCTAAAAGGTGATACTTTCTACGGCCGTCTGGTGAGGGGGCAGTTCAAACAAACTGAGTTGAGAATGTTGCACCTCCAGAAAGGTTTCTCTGTTCAGCATCGACATGCTTACTTCCCTTCTTGATCAGCTGATGCACCTGAACGAGGCTCTCACCACTACTGTCTCGCCTGCGCTCCCCACCAACTTTTATAGTAGCAGCTAGCTTCTCATTGGTCATAGAAACATGTATTATGTTAGATCACAAAATGGGTGTGTTTGGTCTTGTATACGATGTTATTAGATTCTAATTTTCTTAACATTTCGAAGGCCATAAGTCCTTTCTGATAGTTTCTGCTTTGAGAATTCAAAGGCACACTTTTCAAAATTAACTAACATCTCCTGTGTCTCATGAGTAAGTAAGTACAAATTTTCGAAGTGGAATTCGCTCTTGTTGCTCGCTGTGTATGTTCGTCAAATAAATGTTTCATGTAATTTGACCACTGTGTTTGCCTTCCGATGTGTACTCGGTTCTTACTTCTGAACAGAATGGCTGTACAATATGCTATTTGATTTTTCTCTTTTCGTTTCTTTGTTCACATAGTAATATCCAAGCACTGACTTTTTAATTTATCACCTTATATCTGGCTTCCTTTACTTAGTCTGCTGCTCCCGAACGTGGCTCTGTCCACTACTGCAGCGCTTGAGGTTCCTATCGACTTTTATAGAAGCACCTCCTCGACGTAATTGGCTTTTTGCCCTTTCCACGTCTTGTTGCGAGTGAGACACAAGCGTCATCAACATCTGGCTTCTGAGGTGTTGGAGAAGGAGGGGGTTCGGTAGCATATTTTTCGATGGGCACCATAAAATTCACATTTCTACCCCCATTTCTGCACCACGTTGTGGCACACCGGTTTGAAAATGATATAGGTAGGGATTCTCCTTTCCACTGGCAACATTGCTGTAAAATCTCACCCACTTTTGCGTATTTAGCACATACAGTCTGTCAATGATTACCAGTCAGAAATGAGGCTGGTGCATTCGTCTGGTCGTTTATAGAGAGTCCAAGATCATAGATTTCTTTAACTTTCAGAGGAATGAACTGCGGTCTAGCAAATGTATACGGCCATTTACCGCTCTAGGGTGGATAGACAGCACGCAGTAATGACTCGTTGTCATCTCCAACAATCGATTCGGCACATCTGTCGCTCATTATGTACAGGTGTGATCTTGCCACCTTCGGGACATTTTTATTCACTTTTTTGGTAGCTGCATATAAATAGGTTATGGCTACCAACAAGTATCCATATCTAATATCAGTGGCGAATTTAAATGTAGGGTTTGTTTTCTTTCCAATATTTCGTACTCTTATCACTTCTTATCGTCATGTAAAAGTCGCACTGCGTCATCTTAGTCTTTTCAGAACGTGTTTCAGCAACACGTGCAATATGTCTCGATGTTTACACAGTAACCTCCATTGTTGTGTCTCTGTTTCGTTACGGGACGTCGAATGTCTTCGCGATAACTGTATAATCTATTTTTGTCTTTCTTACTAAGGGAACACACCCCCTGGGTGACATTGTATATAGCCTTAGCGACCGCAGCAAGCAGCTCCCCGGATAGCCTTTTCAAAGTCGCTTTCCGTTGCGAATCGGTAGTATCAGTCAATAACTCGAATAGAGCTATATGCTTATCTTATTTTGGACTGGGCCATCTTTTCCAGCTGACTAAAATTTATTTTTTTCCACCCCTGTTCCTGGATCTGATCACTTTGTCGACCAGACATACGCCTTGTTCGTAAGCCCGACGAAGCTCATTCTGATAAAATGCACCCGTGATGATTTCGCCCGAATAATCTTTTAATCTGTATTGCGGTATAACCTGTTTCATGAAACGTTCATTTATCACGAATAGTTCACGGGTCCAACTTCCATCATATTCCCTCTGAAATGATATGCGAAGAAAAGATATCCTCACCAAATCTCCGACTTCGAACTTATACTTTGGACTCACAGGTTTTTTCATTGGAGTGATGCATAAGTCGCCACACGAGTCCTCTGGTTTCACACTGGTCGGCCGCCTCTTCATCATTCGATGATAGGTTTCATTATAACTTTTTGTCACCTCGGGGAGTGCGTGTACCCATTTGTGCTTCTGGTTGTGAGTCATATAACGTGCCAGACGCATTTTAATGGATTTAATAGCTCGCTCTGCATTATTCGCTTTTCCCTCATTATTCGAAGTAAAATAATCCACATTTCTTGCTCACAAATATCGCTTAAATAGTGCATTAACAAATTCCGCACCGGCATCTGAACGAATGTTTTGTTGTATTCTACCTCTCGCAAAAATGGTTTTGAAAGCCTCAACCACTTCCTTGCCAGGCTTGGTTTTTAATGGAACAGTCCACACATACCTCGACATAATATCTATGACCAGGACAAAACGTAAGTAGCCATTGTTTTCTCCCCCATACTTCCCCATAAATGCAGAATCAACGTCCCATTGGTAATCGACAGAGGGTGCAACCACCCGTCTTCTCCCAAATTTAGTCTTCTCTTCCTTGTGCACCGAATAACTTTCTTGTTTGGAAAGCCAATCCTTTATTTTCTTTCTACTCAGGACAAATCGTCCTTTCTTGCGCGCAATTCTATAAAGTTTATCGGCGCCTGCACACGCGCCGGCATGCGCGGGATCACAATTTTCCCCGTAAATAGTCCACGTATCTCATAATTTTAGCCACTCAGATCTTGCCGCTTGACGAGTATATCTCCTTCGCATCAAGGGCACCAAGGGCATTCCTGGTGGTGGATGTGGCCAAGATAACTCCTGGCCAATTTGAGGTTGAGTAGATGGTATTGCAGTTGGTACGTCAATCAAGTACCTCTTTAGCAAATTCTGATGTTCCTTTCAGATTTAGATATCCAGCTTCTAATTGTCCTTTAATCAGATCGACGATGTTTGAGCCCTGTGTAACTCGATCCGATATGATAACCTGGCGTAAAAACGTGGGTAATTGACTAAATATTGACTCATCTGAGAGGTGTGTTTGGGAAGCCTGAGACCGAGTGAGAGTTCACACCGGTACCTTATCTCTGTTTACAGGACGGTTCTGGTCCGATAGAGCTAATAACTGTTGATATCTTTCGTAAGATAACAACACCATTTTTTTCTTCATGTCTCCACTATGCGCGCTTGCATCGTTATGCAAGTTAGAATAATGGGTATATTTCTTTTATACGCTCTGATAGATGATCTTGTCCTCCCCTGGGAAGATATTAGTTCTGACGCGACATGCCTCATCCTCATCAGACACGGGCGATAGATCTAATACGAGGCAGCCATATGATTTGGCAGTGGCATCTCTGAAAGCTTCCAAGATATAACGACTTTCCCCAAGAAAGACTGTCTGGAAAGAACTTGTAACTGCGTAACACCCCGGGGGTTTCTCATTAGAACAGTTACGTGGGTATTTAGATTTATAGTTCTCCCATGTTTCCCTTTACTGAATTGATTTTGATTCAGTTTTTTTACTGTTAGGTTATGATGGTGCATCCCTTTGACGAATAAATCTTCAATAAGCATAGACGTCGTCACGAGAGCCATCAGATCAGCGAGAACCACAAGGTTACGTTTCTGCTAACTGGATATATCACGCAAATCGTCTTCACTAGGTAGACCCTCACGAAAAGTTACAAACGAAAGTTCTCTAGCAATGTTGTCATACAATGGCTGATATATTCCGTAACAACACAGGACTCGTTCTGGAGGGTCGGTAAACATTTCATCTTTGTACTTCAACAACCGAAATGACCATGTTGTTTTTTCCAGAACATGTCGCTACAGTAATCGCAGCAGACGTGTTACATCCAAACAGGTACATTCTTTTTTATTCTGACTCTCTCTCCCTAAAGCTTAAATGTTTTATTTTATAATTGTTATATGTATATTCTCATCTGTATAGTTGACTGCTCACAATAATCTAATACGCAGTTCTTCTTCTGTGATTACTATGCTTTCGAAAATATATGAAGCTTGTTTCCCCGATCTTGCCACTTCTTGTAAAAATCTATCAAAAACTCGTTCACTGTCCACTTTACTGAATGCCAGATAAAAACAATCACATCTGTCTTCAAGTTGTCCATGACATAAGTCATGGTCTCTTTCTGGATGAATCATTGATGCAAACGAAACACCGACTCTCCAATTCGATTCTAATTGATTCTTCTATGCATTCTGAGTATACTTTAATAAGAATTTCTCTAAAATCATCGACCGTTTGCCACTGGGTTACAATTCTATCATTTTGATCTGGGAGTACATATTTATATATATTTTACCTTTCTTCGTAATTGTCATCGTGAAATTTCTTTAAACTGGACTCTCACTTCGTCTGAACAATTTTTGTTTTGTATGTAATGGTGATCTCTGACCTTCATCTCTTACCTATATCGTTATTCATAGATTACATCTGAACAAAAAATTGGTTATTAAGTTAATTAACACACAACACCGATATCTATTATGACCCACATGTTCTTAACACGCATATCGTTCTTTATACGCATATAATATATTAAGTATTATTGATTACAATAGTACGTAAGCCCGGAGGAGAGATGAGCAGATAAATTGTCGTTCCTTCGCACTCGACGAACGCGCGTTAACACTCCACAGCGCTCCACATCCGCATACATTCGCGCGCGCACGCGCATATGAACCCCGAGAAAGTGTAGTAACATTTTACATTAACGTGAAACCACTCACGCGCACCTGGAACCATGCACGGGCTGTCAAGTGCACGTGAGAGCCTTGTCAGATACTGGCTGATACAAAGGGGTATGTTCTCACGTGCATTATACTACTGCCAGGGCATTTGTGTACCACACTACTTTTATATAAAGAAAACTCAGAACCCTCCAGCTGCCGACAGACATTAGTGGCCAAGAACTTCCCGACGATTAGGTTTGAAACCCCGCGCACACTTAATCACACTTCCTGGATCCGCCCCTGTTTATGCTACAAAGGACAATGATACATAAATTTTGAAATATTATTTTGGCTGTCGTATTTTCATTTTCGTATGTAACAGTACACCCCAAAACATCTGTACTACATTCCATCAAACAATTTAATCAGACAATTGATCATTAATAGTTCAAAAGTGTGTATGTTTATTTGGTTGCTATTCACAGAGGACCATGCTGGCATGATATACGTTGAACATTAGCAATACACGTGTTTTTCGATGTAAATGTGCACTACTCCAATATAATATATAGTCTGATGCCCATCCGATCATACAAATATTACATATATGACATAATTGTTTATCATTTTTAATCTTTTGGCGAACATTATTTGCCTTATCTGTTCAGCGTTATGCATAATCGCTATTCAATTTTTGTTAGTTTCATATTTTACATTCAAACCATAACTTAGAGTACTTTAGTAGAACGTGCAAGGTGGGAATTGCTATAATATACTTTTAAAATTAAAAAGGAAAAAAATTTCGCTATTCGCGATTGTTAGTAGAAATATCACATCTAGTCGTTTCAAGGCAGTGGTTTGCCTGTTGTGTAAACAAACATTGAAGTTGGGGGAAAAATAAACCAATTTTCAACAATATGGTAAAAAAGGGTATTGATACTTCACTAGTACAGGCATGCAGTTCCCAAGACCAAGTATTTTCATCTCACATTGACATACTAGAAAGCAGTCGCCCTATAATATGTTTCATTTGGATGTCCATTTAACGTTCACTGTATGCACATTCCGTATATATCCTGCCAATTTGGAGAGCGAAGATGACTGCAGCAATGTGCGAGAAACTGTGGATTTTACTTTATTAGTAACATATTAATATTCGAGGTGGCTTTTCAGATATTTTCTTCCTTTAAGTTGAAATACATATCTGTCATAGTTTCGACCAATTAAGGTAAAAATACGCCTTTCACTCTAGTGTTATAGGATAACTCGGTGTAAAATATTTAAAAATATAAAGTGTTTTATTTCATTTAAATTTGCGTTACGGTGCACACAATATATTAAGAAAACGAGATATCAATCACCGCATTGAATTGCATGTGGTTTAGTATTGCGAATCTGTAAGTAGTATGTTTTTGTCAGTAGTGTAGTATAGCTATATTAATTGTTCATAATTACATTGTAGTGTTGGGTTTAAATGTATATTTTCTATTGCGAGTCTTGGTTAGTATTAATAGCGTATTTGATACAGAGGAATTGTTTCAATGTCCGGTGATATGTTGGAACAGGGGTGCGCAGGCCCCAAACAATAGCTTGTTAAACTGTCCATGTTTTCAAGTGAACACCTTGGTACATCTTTATGGGGAATTATGTGTATCGGTAGATTATTCTAAATGTAAAATATGTAATGCTCTAATATTTAGATACCCAATCATTGTTGTTTTGTATATGACACTCCAGTTATGTGATTAAATATTTATAAGAACTATTTGATCTTTCTTCAGTTCATCTGCCCGTGGATGTCCCAGTCACAAACCAAGCATGAGATCTCGCTTCATAGTGCTACAATAAAGGCGAAGGTCGCGTCATGTAGCGTTGGGGCACAGATTTTTTCTCACAATTCCCCGTGGTAACCCTTAAGGTGAACAAGTATGGCAACATTCACTTGATAACACTATTTTGGGTTTTCGGAACATGTCGCTTTTATCGGATATCAACAATGTGCACATCATGGGATTATTACAGATATTGTACCTTCCAGTTATGTCGTGTATCAGCAGACCTTCCGCACAGCTTTCCATTTTGAAAAGTACAACTTGCATTGTCTGCAAAAATAATCTAAAAATAATCTTACCGTGCAACAACTGAGTTGGATATTTCGGTGTTTTTTTTTTCTTTTGAGTATAATCTATTGAAATTTTGGAATCGTACCCCTTTGAACCCTGACGGTGTCTTCGAAGTCAGTTCAATGACAGCAATAATTGCAAACGTCCATATTTATGACCTGGAGTAGCTTGTTAGACTGTCCATGTTGAAAATATTGATTGGTTACGCCCCACTTGCATTGAACAGACATCCTATTTGGTGATAATCATGACGTGGCATGTTTCTCGACCAGAAATGATGCCTCTTGGGTTCAAAGGGTTAATTGAGAATTGTATGCTGAGTTTAGTAGCACCATCGAAGCTTTATTTTTTTTGTGTGTGTGGATGTTTCGTTATAATTGAATATACCTGTGAAATGGCTGTTAATGTTACCGTATACAAATTGTCAGGTACACAAGTGAAACAGATAACCGCGGGACATTATTTGTGAGATATAGAAGCACGTACCGATTAACAGCAAATCAATGTTCTTCGAAGCCAGCTGACTGAAGTAAACAATTAAATTCATGGGTGTTGTTCGTGATGTACTTCCGTGAAATAGTGTAAATGATTTTAATCCGTAATAAAATTTATGTTGTCAAAGTGCTTTCATATACTAATTTTACGTACGAAAGGCCGTTGAAAATACCTTCCTTACAGAAGCCGTCCTGCATTCTATTTCTGACAAAAACATCTAGTGTCTACGTCGGTTCAAGAGATTTCAAAATAAGAAGGAATTTCTAAGATATCGCATGGCGATTGAGGTATACACTGATACAATCTGCAGCTAAATACTCAAACTAAATGATTTTACAAAGTCATCTGAAATGTTAGATCGGAGCTAAAATCCGGCTTCCATGACGCGAGGGCATGGCAATATATGGCAATCTATAAACGAGACCTCAAACACTTGTCCTTTATACTGCCAACCTGAGCCGATTGCATTCATATAGCTTGTGGACTAAAGCAAGTTGGGAGCGGTATCTTTTCATAGGATACAACGCATATGGAGAAGGCAGAATCGGAATCATTGTCGTCGACTCATAAGCCCGACGCGGTGAGCAATGCACAAATAAATAAGATCGAACACACAGCCTTCAAATGATCAAATCGTTAATGAAGCACATCTCCCAATAAACCATTGCTTAGCCACAAATTGATACTAAGGCTGGTTACCTGAATGATTTTAACTTTTTCATTGACGATATTACAGAATGGTGACTATCATTGCAGCCCAATGACATGTATCTTAGAGCTGAAGTAACTTGTGGAACCCTTTATTTAATTAATACTTTCAACATTCAACCTAAAAATACAAACTTTCACTGGTTTTCCCTCTCGATTCGTTCAGGATATTCAATAGCCAAAGTCATATCGTGTCGGACAGTTTTACGAATGATGGAAGCCGATGTACCCACTGAGGATAATAGAACACCGGAGTGCAACTGTCGAACTGTCCATCTTAGTAACTCGGCTCAAGCAAGGCTTGCGTTGTGAAGGTATACAATCAATGTTCTATGCACCCTATCACAACGTACCAGTCATGTTAACTTCTAACGCTTAGTATATTTTATAATAGTTAAACTCATGTATTTCATCTACCTTGACCGTAAAGGTTTAACGGAGAATCTCGATTAATTTCCGGCATATTGTGAATAGTTCATCATCTTAATTGCTGACTGGTAAGTATTATCATCAATAATGTAGGACAATTTCTTCGAATCTTAACAAAGTAACACAAGTGCCTATTCCTCTTACTATCTCCCTGGTGAAAAAGAGGGCAAATGTTGGAGAATTCTAATGAAAACCCCCAGGAAGCTTTAAACTAGCCAAAGGCCAAAGTCAAGCCTAACAGGTCTGGCCAGGTGCCGTTTGTACATGGTGCACAACACCCGGTGACCTGTAACCTGTAAAGAACAGTCACCCATTGTCGAATTCCCTCCTGTCAGGCGCAAAGTCAATTTCTTCTTTTTTCACAAACAACAGATGGAACCAGTTGTTTTCTGTCTAAGTACTCTTAATGAGGATTTAAACGACTTACATGAAGACACCTGTGGTTTTCTTTCAGGAAAGTGTTCGTTAAATTTCTTAGTCTGAAATCGGGAACGTAACCACTTTTTATCACCTATTTCCGTGCAATTATGTTTTGGTTCGAAAATGTTTTGTAAGTTTAGTATGAGTATATATTTATAAAGGTGTTAACCGCTTTCCTGTAGATCGCCTTACCTCCTTCATCCTTCACTTGATGTGTTTTTCTTGAATGTCCAATGTCATCGTCTGTTTTCTCTCCACAGTGGTTGTGGAGCACCATGTCTATAATACTGCGTTGGCACTACTAACGATAATATTTCTGAAGGGTCAATTTTGCCCCTCTATATTGTTAAAAAATATCAGTTTTGGGAACTTAACTTGTACCTCCCTCCCCCAAAGTAGGGGACGTCGGTAGGCTTAGATACTGTAATACATATTTTGATTACTGTAATTATATTTTCTAATATGCATTAGTTTCTGCTCGATCATTATCATTTTTACCACTAAGTTATGTTCAAAAAATGTCATTTTTGTCTCACTTTCGGTCTCTGAAAGTTTCAGTCAACGGACCCACATACCGGAAGTTGGTTACTGTTCCCACTGATGGTAAGTGATTGTGTAGGTCAATTAAAATTATGTTTTTTCAGGATTTTATGTGATTTTTGTATCATTTTTGTCCCTGTCACACGTATAACCTAACTTGTCTGCTTGTATTTTTCAGGTTTCCGTGTCCAAGATGCCTCATGTTGCTACTTGTGATAGATGCTAGCACGAGAAACATGTCGATGACAACCACATAGACTGTATTTCCTGCAACCAACGGATGCCGTCCGGGTTTTGCGGCGTCGGGAAGAAAGATGTGATACGTAGTGAAGTTCATTATCAAATTTAATTCTAAAAAAGATCACAAGTAGCTGCCGATTCCTCCAGCATCACATCACCCCTTCCTCCTGTCATTGATCGTATTGTTGACGATAACAATTTTGTCGTTACAGGACCTTCTACCGGTATTCAGGTGTTAGATGCCTCGTGTTGCTACCTGTGATAGATGCTAGCGCAAGAAGCATGTCGATGACAACCATACAGACTGTATTTCCCGCAAGGGATGCCGTCCGGGTTTTGCGACGTCTGGAAAAAAGATGTGGTACATAGTGAAGTTCATTCTCAAATCTAATTCTGAAAAAAGGATCACAAGGGGCTGCCGATTCCTCCGGCATCAACTCTTCCTCCTGTCATTGATCGTATTGTTGATGATAACAATTGTGTCGTTACAGGACCTTTCACAGGTATTCAGGTGTTAGGGCAACCCACGCGACAATAATAAAAAAAAATAGTACTGCTGGATCCGAGCCAGGAGGGAATGTAGGGCCTTCTTGAATGGCTCTCGATCTGAGTCCGATTATATGATCGGCTCCGCGATACTATCTAGGGTAGGAATGACGTCCAAGGATGTCAATCATTTCGGGAGCGCTTCTGACGCTAGGGCATCAGAGACAACCGATTTCGACAGCCTACCCTGTGTCTCTGGTCGGAGTCTACGAACTCATAATGTGAGCGTTGCGTTTTGTGAGAACGCAACATATGGGGGTTGCTTGCTATACGAATTCCGTTACCGCTGTTAGCAACACCTTTCCATCAAGTCACATACTGAACTTCAAAGTTCTACTTCAATTCATGAAAGCCATTCATTCATATTTCGGGCTTTCGTCAGCCTCGATACTCCGTAACCCGCCAGTCTCAAGCGTATTTAATACATCGTTGCCGCCGCCATATGTGTCAGATCGACAAGATAGCGTTGCTCATTATACCGCATCACATTTTACCGATTCTGATTGGTATCCTGCTAGCGGCACTGACGATTCGTCAGAATACCATGAGCGTAATCCGTTGGACTACAGGAGTGATTACAGATCTTCTGATTCCCTTGATAGACCCGTATGTTTTTTTTTCATGGTACTCCTGTGGAACGAGATAGTGCTGCTTGGTGCGATCTTATCCATACTGGCTGCGTGGCAATATCCAGGATAGGCTTGACATCACAGGATGTCATTAATGCAGGGACCTTAACTGGCGTTTCAGCGTCCCGGGGCGCTGAGAAGAATAGCCAAACTCCCAGGGTCGATGTCTTCGAAACCACAACGTTAGCGTTACGTCAGTTAAGGGCGTACCACATGGGGTGTTCGCTATATAAAACTCCTTCCACATTTAGCGACACCCAACCATACAGCTCCAATACTGAAGTTAAGAATCGCACGGATATATAGGAAAGCCAGTCTGCAGGTAGGGTGTAGCTTCCACTGGCTTACATCAACGCCAGTATGACGTACGTTTTCCTGGTCATTCGTGCTATCCATCCGAAGCACTCACAAACGCATGGGTTAACACACAAAGCTTATGGCGAATGCAGGTAAGCAATCAGGCTACTCCTAGTCCTGGCTCTTTCCATGCTTCTTAACTAGCTTTGTCCGCGGAATCTCGAGTGCCCGGCACATTGTCTACCTCTCCGTATAGGACAGGTCGTCGAGATTATTACACACACTATACCAGATCACGCCGTTCCGATTCTGGTCGGTATCCTGCTTGCGATATGTATGATTCTTCACATTTTGGTTGAGCGTTAATCAGTGGTCTACAGGAGTGACTACGGTTCTTTTCTTTCTGAAGAAAGATCTGTACGTTATCTTTATGATACTCCTGCGGAAGGAATAATCTACTACCACGTCCCGTTCCATTTCTTTCAAGTCTCCCGTAGCGGAGTCTGTTTCTATTACGTTCAACGCTCTATTGCACCTGCACCTACGCCTACTTCCGTGATTCAGTCTTCTTTTCATGATCTGCATTATCGTACCTTTGACGAAAACACTGATTGTGAAGAATATTTTGACGAACAATACGGCAATTTGAATTCTTCGGGCTATGCATGTTCGTTAGATTTTATGTTCGTGCGTGCACCTGAGGCTAAATCGAAATAAGTTCCTTTGTCATCTCGTTACATGTTTACGGTGGAGAGAAGATCTGATTTTACAATGTTCTTCTCTTTGGGGACCGTTGCGATCTTCTTTAGCTCAGGACGTCTTTTTTAAACCATCAATTATCAACAACCTACAGAAGCGTCAATATCTGACTTTTTCAGCCGTTCTGACTTTTCTGTTACTCCGAAACGATGGAAAAGGTATTATTGTTAAGGTGAGTTTTGTCATCTTTTTCTGCTCCCTCTTGATGAAGATGCTTCTACTCTGAAATGCAGGTTGGGGTAGAGGATCTATTCATCGTCTGTTTACTCAGAAATACTCTAACACCAGCAGGTATCCAGCTTTTTCTCAGCCGCCCATGCTCTCTCGCAGAGCCAGAGGAAAAGCTAGGAGTGGAGCTGGCAGTAACTCCTCCATCAGTACTTGACAGGTCACGATTAAATGGTGGTCACCCAGGAACGTATCCGGTAGGGAGTAGGATTGTGCGTTTTCTCCGTCAATGGTCTACTCTCCCATCACAGCTTGTGAGAGGGTCACATTTGAAACCGAGATAACGACACACTTCAACAAGGAAGCGATCAAGGTCATTCACAACCAAGAGTCTGTGGGGACGAATGTTCTTTGTGCCGAAGAAGAACGGGTAACTCGGGCCCGTAATACAGATGTGCTAGCTGAACCTCCCCATAACAACTTCAAAGTTCAATACGGAGATGTTCGCATTAGTAGGACTTCTATTCTCGAGAGCCATTTTTTTCTGCCAGCATAGTCCTGAGAGCAGCACTGGAGGGGGGGGGGGGGGCGAATAGACAAACTTGGAGGACCCCTGGGCCCGGCCCAATACCCTCACCGACCCCCCCCCCCCCCACCCAGCACCATTTGGTGACTGGCGAAGGTATTGGACCGGCCAATCACCCTCACCGACCCCCAGCACCATCTGGTTGCAATACCCTCGCCGGCCGAGAGGCCATCCCAGATTCCCAGATTCACTTTCTACCCCAACACCAAACGGGCGTAGATAAAGAATTTTCCACCCCAGAGGTTCTCTTGCAGTAACTGTCAACTACCTCGGAGTCCGTTTGTAAACAAGCTGACAAGAAACATTTATCGCTTGAACACCCAGCACCATTTGGTGACTGGCGAAGGTATTGGACCGGCCAGTCACCCTCACCGACCCCCAGCACCATCTGGTTGCCGACAGGAGGGCCGCAATACCCTCGCCGGCCGAGAGGCCATCCCAGATTCCCAGATTCACTTTCTACCCCAACACCAAACGGGCGTAGATAAAGAATGTCCCCCCCCCCCCCCCCAGAGGTTCTCTTGCAGTAACTGTCAACTACCTCGGAGTCCGTTTGTAAACAAGCTGACAAGAAACATTTATCGCTTGAACACCATTGGAGTGTTAAATAAATATTAGCATTATATATAAGCACGGATTGTTTTGTATAACTAGTACAGGGTACAGCGAGTTCCCGCTGTATCTGCCACTAGCTTAGGTGTGGTGCGCTTCAACCCATCAGCTGCTCGGCGTGCAGTTGCGGACCGCACTAGATCAGGAAAAGGCACCGAATCTGATGGGATCTGCCGCTAGCTTAGGTATGGTGCCCTTCAACCCATCAGCTGCCCGGCGTGCAGTTGCGGACCGCACTAGACCAGGCACCGAATCTGATGGGTTACATGCTTGGACCCACTGCCTGGGGTCAGCGGATACTGTTACAGTGTTTATGTTTGTATTTAGTCCCAGAGTCTGGGCGGTTGTGCCAATAACGATCTCGTTGTTATACCCCACGAGGCCGTGTGCAAAGGTCACCTAGTAACATATCAGAAGGTGCCATGTCGAGGCCTCGGCCGGTGCTTGCTATAGTGTACCAGTGATCACAGCTATAAGTGACACTCCATGGATTTGTGAGGGCAGTAGGCTGTCGGAGCTGCACATCCAGCCAAGGCCCATAAGCATGTGAAAGCTTTTCCCCATTTTTGCTCTAATTTTCCTCTTTTTTGGTCTTAATTTCCTCTTTTTTGCTCCAATTTTCTTTGCGACTACACTTTACGAAATCTCGTGAACCATTTCTTAACAGCTTACAGCATGATTGATAATCATAAAAATAATTCACAACCAGTTAAACTCATTTATTAGACATATTATACTTTCCCCGAGAGGTTTCAGTTTTACACAGTCGTTGAATCTATTCAGAGCAAATACTTTCACTAGTGTAAGACTTAACACTGTACACACGGTTGTTCCTTTTGATAGCTGATCACCCAAAAGCCTTCGTGTACGATGCCGCTGCCAGATATAAGGCTGGCGGATTATACAAGCAGACACAACTAAGTGATATCAACGAAATTCATGTGGCGTTTACCCCTCCTCATAACTTAGAGAACAAGAGTTTTAAAACCAATCACTTGGACATCTTCTCAAAGTACAGACACCCAGATATAAATTCGGGGGCAGTCATCAAGCAATGGTGGAGTTCGCCCATGGGTTTCTGGCAAAACCAAGTGACCTTCGCTGTATGGTGTGCGACGACAGGGTTCGGGGTCTCGGCTACTGACCACCTGAACCAAACCACACTTATTCGCTAGAGGTTTCTGGCTATTCCATTTCTACTACCATGCACGGCGGATTTTAGCCGAAATTAAAGTTGCCTTACCCCAGGATCATGCATAGTGTAGATACAATAACTCATATGACAGACGCGCGTTTGGAAGATTAGCAAGTGAATTCGGTCTGTCGCCTTATACGGACTGGAGAGAAAAAAAGGGATTATAACGACGCGTTGGGCACTTTGTACCAAGTCTCACCATACAGCGGAGTCCTCACATTACATCCGGCGAGTCGAAGATACGACCACACGGTCACAAACGCTCAAACGCCCAAGGCACGGGCATACTCATGCAGACTTTATCAGACAAGAGCATGCAGATTTTACTACGTTTATAGTTGACAACGCAAACGAGTTTACAAGGGCAGGGGTCGAAAGAATCAACGAGTCCATTAGGACATACGTCTGGACAATAATCGGGTCCCAGGCTCAGACCTGTTCATCGATTCTCGGAACGGGTACAGCGTTCGACGTACAAAAGCGGTTTGAGGCGAATGTGGAAGATGCCATTGCCCGACAGTGGACCCGGAGAGTGGAATAAAACGCTATCAATGCGTATTGTCTCACGCCAAGTCAAAAACAGATTATGTATTCGGCCGAGACCTCTACATGGCACCTTCTGATATGGAACTAGGTGGCCTTTGCACACGGCCCCGTAGGGTATAACAACGAGCTCGTTATTGGCACAACCGCCCAGACCCTGGAACTAAATACAAACATAAACACTGCACCAATCCGTCCCACAGTGTCTACAGGGTAGATTAGACTGTTCAAGCCCCCATGCCACCCCCACGGCTATTAATGCGTCTACTGTGAAAAGGGAGACCCGTAGTGGAAGTGCCTCTGGTGCTGATGCCGCTGACTCGGCATCATCAGCGGCAACAGGAAATGCGGCAGCACGCCAACACGATGTCGAGAAAACGTCCGTTATTGTAGGCGGGGTTACGGTTGGATTACTCGCGCGTTGGTTTCTGTCGAGATAGCTACTGACGAGCCGCCACAAGAAGCAGACCAGCGACAGCAACGACCATGGCCCACAGGTTTTCGGCCAGCCAGTCAACAGTTTTTGTGAGTAGCTTAGGCAACTACGAAACAACGGAGCCTATAATTCCAGGTAGCGCAGCCGCCGCCTTCCCAGCTAGCTTGGCCAGCATGCGCCCAAGAGCCTGTAGGTGTTTTTTCACCCACTCTTTGAGGCCACCCTTATCGGATGGTGATGAAGTGGGGTACCCCCTCCCCCCGCCGGTCAGAGCAAGTACTAGGGTCGAGATTGCCATCCCAATCGCTGTGGGGATAGATGCGATCGTAAGCCCCCGTTCCCGGAAGAGGGCGCGAATGCGCTTAGCGAGCGTCGTGTCTTCACTGAGGATCCGATTGATCGTCTCTCTGATTCGGTTGATCTGAGATCAGAGATCCTGTCTGTTCGTTGCGGTTGCCTCCAAGCGGGAAGCTCGTTCATCGTCCAAGTTGCGCTAACGTTGTGCTATCAGGCGCCTACTAAACTGATCATCTTGAGCTTCCTTGAGCTTTCTTTTTTCCAAAGCGATGTGTTCATCCAGCTCGGACAGTCTGGACAGGTTGTTGGTTAACTCACCTCGGATGGTCTGCATTGCCCGGCCGAGTCCACGGAGCTCACTGATGCTGTGATCCAAACCCATGGTATCAAGTGGAGGGTCATTCAAGGTTTTAAGCGCGGTTTCTTCCTCCTCGGAAAGACTTTCCACCAAGATTTTAGTAGAATTTAATGCAGCATTAGCCACCTGTCCCAAGTCTTGAAGTTCTGTAGTATTCGATCCTATCCTGGCAGCCGCTTCACCCAACTCATTGTTATTGACCCTCGGTGTTTCAAGCGCCTTGTCTCCTCGTGTCCAGTCCGTAAACCCCAGCTCATTCCAGATGATCTCACCACCGCCACGATTTCCAGCAATTGTTGAGAGAGCATGGGGTACTCCCGATTTACTAACAATGTCGATATTTGGATGGGCCTTCAGCCTCATCCGCCCATTTATGTCGAGCTCAAACTTGGGATAGTCGCGTAGATAAGGCACCATACCTTTCTCGGACAGATTTTGGTAGTAGCTATTACCAGCCTCCTCCAAGAGCTCATGCTGCCAAGAAGGCATTTTAACACCCGTCTATTGTTCTCTTCTGTCAGGGGCCCAGGTAAAGCTACTTTCATCTTCCAACTCATCATCATTGTCCTGTTGTCTTGCGAACTCGTCGAGGTCAAAGTCTGCCATTGTATTGAAAACTGATCCACTATATGTTCATTATATTCAACATGTCTTCAAGCCAATATGGACGCAAGCTTAACCCATACCGCAGATTACGAGAGCCTCTTGGAGTAAAGGGAGTTCGGCAGTCGGTTGTGATCACCCACAACCCTAGCGATTGGCCCGAACCAACAGCTCAATATCCGGTTCCCAAACCTAAGGTCCCATGACCTTATCGTACCGGGTTTGGTGCGCCTAGCATTTGCAGTCACCCGGAACTCGACAGCTATTAACAGGTCAGTCGTTCAGAATCTTGGCCGTGCCATCGTCACGAAAATGGCAATCAAGATCAACGGGAACGAAGTGATGTCGGTCGACGATGCAGATGTGTACCACTGCTATCTTGACCTTTGGAAGACAGCCTCCGAGCGTAAAAATGAGCACTACCAGGGCATTGATACCTCCGCAAGAAGAAATGCTACTAAGCTGTGGGTCGGCGCAGAAGACAAGGCTGACACTGTTGTCATGGACAAGGTCATCGCTGATGCCTATGGCAATCGGTGCCGTGTCCCGCTGGACTTCGAACTCCTCGAGGCTCATATGCCTTTCTACCAGAGTGCGCTTAGGGATCGGATCGAGTACGAGCTGACATTCACTGATTACAGTCGAGTGGGCCTGGCCACAGGAGATGCCGTTGCCAGTCACACCATTGATAATATCAGCCTAGAATATGAAATGGTCACCCACCTTGAACTTGATCGCTTAGTCCACGCCCAGAATGCTGGTAAGCTCGCTATCTTATACGATCGCGTCCTTCGCCATCGCAAAATGACCAAAGACAAGAGCGACTCTCTGTGGAACATCAACCTCAATGTTGCGGCAAAGAGCATGAAATGGATCCTGCTGTTGTTTGAGGACCCTACCACGACTGGTGCAGCTTTCGGTAGAAAGTCTGAGGGCTTTTATAACCCAAAGATCACCAAAGTTGAGGTTATCATCGAAGGGGTGCCCAACCAGCTGTACTACCAGGAATTGCATGCCTACCGGATATGGAACGAAGCCACTCGGCGCTTTGGAGCTTGCCCCAGCAGCAAAAAAATATCCTGAGATGGCTCTGGTGGCAAAGAAGCTGTCTCTGGCTGATGTCACATTGGGAGAGTTCTTGACCAACAAGTATGCTCAATGGCTTGACCTGCGGACCTCGGATGATGGCGGGCTACACGGCAGTGGCCGTAAAATAGAAAACGTCAGGGAAGGTATCACTATCCAGATCACAAAGACAGCAGAGGCGAGTGGTGCATTGAACGTATATCTGTACATTCTCATGGACGCGCAGCTTAACATTTGAAATGACCAGTTCACCAACACACTTTATTAATGACCTTTTCCCAACAGAGCCCCACTCAGCCATTTTTTGCGGTCAAACAGGCTGTGGCAAGACAGTTTTCGCCCTGGACCTGCTGGAGGGCCCTTACCGGGGCGTGTTTGTGGTGCTCTGTCCTACAATCAAATACAACAAAACATACCACGATCGACCAGGGATTTGAGATGACCCCGATGTGTACATAGCAAATCCTGGTGAACACCTCCACTCATATCTGCGGGCCTTCTATCAGATGTTCCAGGGGGAGCCAAACTTGTACATTATCGACGATTGCTCGGCTACGAAAGCTTTGACGCAAAAGAAAGACATGCTGTCTGAGCTAGCCTTCTCTGGTCGTCATGCGCAGCAGAGCGTTTGGGTTTTGACTCAGAAGTATAAGTTTGTCTTAAAGGATCTTCGCGAGCAGACCCGCTGGGCTTGCCAGTTCCACTGTAAGGACAGAGACAGCTTCGAGGGCTGTCTACGAGAGAATGGTTTGATTGGAAGCCGTGAGGAACATGCAGCAGTTCGCCAGACATTGACGGAGAGCAAGCATGCCTGGCTAGTGTTAAAAACAGTTCAATCAACCACTTATAAAGTGTTGTGATAATGCACCAATATTCTGTGGGAAGCAGTGATTCTAGTGACCCAAGAAGCTATTCTAGTGACCCAAGCAATATATATAAGTGATGGAGCGGGCGGTATTGCACATTGTTATGTGCTATATTAGACTCAAACGGCGTATATGTAAATGTATACAGACCATGTATTGTGACGATATCATTGACCAACTGCTGGAAGAGCAAGGTGGCGCTGTTCCGAAGAAACAACAGGGAGGCAAAACGGCAGTGGATCCTGCTGTGCCTGTTCCCTTGGAACTTCAGAAGGAAAAACAGGTCGATGGTGCCAAACGTTAAAGGCTACCTGCATTAGCTTCGGGTGGGGGGGGGGGGGGGGGGAGGCTAAGCAGTATGTAGGGAAAAACCTCACAATTGACCAGGTCGACGCCATGGACAACGAGGAAATCGATAAACTCTATACCCGATATGAGGCGGCACGTCTCGGCGCAGCAATGACAAAAACTATGGGGGCGGCTGCGCATTGTGTTTCTTCCCATACCCACAGAGAACAAACTAAGGTTGGTTGCTGATCTTGAGGCAGGTCCATTTGTTGGGCACGCGCTAAGCAGTATCACGTGCGAGCTATATCATCGCTACGGCATGTACTTAGCACCGCTTACTACGATGCTAACCACTGCTAAACACTCTCGATTTGGACATACCTGCCCTTTAACGAATGAAGACGATGTCATCGATGACAGAGCCAAACCTGCCAATAGTTACTGTTGTTCCAACGGAACAGAAACAGGTGGAGAGAGTGGCAGCTGTGCCAACCACTGAGTCGTCGGTTGTTCCTGTTGTTCCTTCAGAGCAGCGACAGAAAGAACCTACAAAAGTGGCCGCGGGACGGGTAGGATCTGCCGGCCGGAATGCGAAACAACAAAAAGCCTTGGTCCGGTTGCAAGAAGAGAAGGCCTATATCCAGAGAATGGTCGTAAACAACGCCGTAGCAGCTGATGAACCCGATGATCCAAAGGAAGGGGAACAACATGGACAGCAGCAAGGAGTCTCGAAAGCAATGCATCACGAAACGTGACTGGTCCCCATGGATTGCTGTGGCGGCTGGGTTGGCTAGCTTGGCATTATTGTTCCAGTTCCGATGTTCCCAAAGGAACAGGAACAACAATAAGTCGGTGGCCAATCTAATGACACCGCCTGTTGATCCGATAAACTGTACCGTGGCACCTCCGAACAAGCATTTAAAGGTATATTCAGACCCTAACTATATGGAGTAGTATATGTATATGTATATACAATGTCTTCAGCCGATGGAAAGATGCTGGTCAATGCTGCCTATCAGAGCGCCGTGGTCACTGCCATCGCAATAGGGTACGCCCGCTTAGGTAAGATAGCAATGAAGGGAGCCACCCCTAAACTTGACTTCACCGGCTAGGACGTCGGGATGGTAGTCCTTGACGTGGGGCTGGCGACGGCAACCAAGGACATGTTAATTAAACAAGGACTCCTTCAGCAGATATTATGAAACAACAAGATGGCCTCGATCGCAATGGTACTTGGGACGCTCTTGTTAACGCAGTGGCCTTCTCTGGCAGCAATTACCTCTTCTCCAAGTTTCGGGATAACGATGCTGTTGCGGAACGTGTGCGACATGGCTGCCCAGGCAGCATGGTCCCGAAAGCGAACAGAACGCCTCGATTGGATCAACGAAGAACTACGTCGCCAAGGCCATGCCTTGCGCACATTCCAGGATGTGGATGCTGCGATTCGCGAGTATGCCCAGGTAACTGGGAACAGTTTAAACAGTCTTGGCCCAGAACCGCAACTAGAAGACTTTTACACACCATCAGCCGGGCAGAAGGGCCGTGAGATCGCCTTCGTCATACTGGAGTTGGGTGTGGTCGGGCTTGGTAGCTACATACTCGCCCAGTGATTCGCTACGCGTGTAAAAAAAAAGGTTTTTTTTAAAGGGGTGACGGAAGGCCGCCTGGGTATGATGTAAAGTAATCCTAAAAGCCCATGAGAGTTTCACATCAACTACGGATCGGCAGTTGTGGTGGGCTCTAGTCTCAGCCGTTCCTTCGGAACAACATGTCCCTGTCCCTGTCTGGCGAGTTCTTGGCGTATCAACAGCATCATCTCGTTGTTTGAGTCCTGCGGGCTCTCTCAGCAAGATGCCTTGCCGATATCAAACCGGATTTGGTTGAATTTCTCTTCCTCCGCGAGTACATGATTGAATTCCTCCTCGAATATCTTTGAATACAGATTTGCGATGCTAGAAACCTTGGCCTCCGCTAAGGTGGCGATTGTGTGGTGCTTTTTTGCCTTCTTTGTGAGCCTTCGGTTTACAAACTTCCCGAAGACACCAGCCAATCCACAGGCCCCTGCTGCAGCCTCTAGTGCTATAACCACAGGAATTGCGGCTACGTTGGCCAACACCCCCTTCCGCTATAAAGAGGCAGAACCCCTGGCCACAAAAGAGGCCAAAGAGGTCGCGACCGCCCTAGAAGAGATATACAATCGCGAACCACTGCGTTGGCCCAAGCTCTTTCAGGTCGATCCCGGGGGGAGGCTAAGCAGTATGTAGGGAAAAACCTCACAATTGACCAGGTCGACGCCATGGACAACGAGGAAATCGATAAACTCTATACCCGATATGAGGCGGCACGTCTCGGCGCAGCAATGACAAAAACTATGGGGGCGGCTGCGCATTGTGTTTCTTCCCATACCCACAGAGAACAAACTAAGGTTGGTTGCTGATCTTGAGGCAGGTCCATTTGTTGGGCACGCGCTAAGCAGTATCACGTGCGAGCTATATCATCGCTACGGCATGTACTTAGCACCGCTTACTACGATGCTAACCACTGCTAAACACTCTCGATTTGGACATACCTGCCCTTTAACGAATGAAGACGATGTCATCGATGACAGAGCCAAACCTGCCAATAGTTACTGTTGTTCCAACGGAACAGAAACAGGTGGAGAGAGTGGCAGCTGCGCCAACCACTGAGTCGTCGGTTGTTCCTGTTGTTCCTTCAGAGCAGCGACAGAAAGAACCTACAAAAGTGGCCGCGGGACGGGTAGGATCTGCCGGCCGGAATGCGAAACAACAAAAAGCCTTGGTCCGGTTGCAAGAAGAGAAGGCCTATATCCAGAGAATGGTCGTAAACAACGCCGTAGCAGCTGATGAACCCGATGATCCAAAGGAAGGGGAACAACATGGACAGCAGCAAGGAGTCTCGAAAGCAATGCATCACGAAACGTGACTGGTCCCCATGGATTGCTGTGGCGGCTGGGTTGGCTAGCTTGGCATTATTGTTCCAGTTCCGATGTTCCCAAAGGAACAGGAACAACAATAAGTCGGTGGCCAATCTAATGACACCGCCTGTTGATCCGATAAACTGTACCGTGGCACCTCCGAACAAGCATTTAAAGGTATATTCAGACCCTAACTATATGGAGTAGTATATGTATATGTATATACAATGTCTTCAGCCGATGGAAAGATGCTGGTCAATGCTGCCTATCAGAGCGCCGTGGTCACTGCCATCGCAATAGGGTACGCCCGCTTAGGTAAGATAGCAATGAAGGGAGCCACCCCTAAACTTGACTTCACCGGCTAGGACGTCGGGATGGTAGTCCTTGACGTGGGGCTGGCGACGGCAACCAAGGACATGTTAATTAAACAAGGACTCCTTCAGCAGATATTATGAAACAACAAGATGGCCTCGATCGCAATGGTACTTGGGACGCTCTTGTTAACGCAGTGGCCTTCTCTGGCAGCAATTACCTCTTCTCCAAGTTTCGGGATAACGATGCTGTTGCGGAACGTGTGCGACATGGCTGCCCAGGCAGCATGGTCCCGAAAGCGAACAGAACGCCTCGATTGGATCAACGAAGAACTACGTCGCCAAGGCCATGCCTTGCGCACATTCCAGGATGTGGATGCTGCGATTCGCGAGTATGCCCAGGTAACTGGGAACAGTTTAAACAGTCTTGGCCCAGAACCGCAACTAGAAGACTTTTACACACCATCAGCCGGGCAGAAGGGCCGTGAGATCGCCTTCGTCATACTGGAGTTGGGTGTGGTCGGGCTTGGTAGCTACATACTCGCCCAGTGATTCGCTACGCGTGTAAAAAAAAAGGTTTTTTTTAAAGGGGTGACGGAAGGCCGCCTGGGTATGATGTAAAGTAATCCTAAAAGCCCATGAGAGTTTCACATCAACTACGGATCGGCAGTTGTGGTGGGCTCTAGTCTCAGCCGTTCCTTCGGAACAACATGTCCCTGTCCCTGTCTGGCGAGTTCTTGGCGTATCAACAGCATCATCTCGTTGTTTGAGTCCTGCGGGCTCTCTCAGCAAGATGCCTTGCCGATATCAAACCGGATTTGGTTGAATTTCTCTTCCTCCGCGAGTACATGATTGAATTCCTCCTCGAATATCTTTGAATACAGATTTGCGATGCTAGAAACCTTGGCCTCCGCTAAGGTGGCGATTGTGTGGTGCTTTTTTGCCTTCTTTGTGAGCCTTCGGTTTACAAACTTCCCGAAGACACCAGCCAATCCACAGGCCCCTGCTGCAGCCTCTAGTGCTATAACCACAGGAATTGCGGCTACGTTGGCCAACACCCCCTTCCGCTATAAAGAGGCAGAACCCCTGGCCACAAAAGAGGCCAAAGAGGTCGCGACCGCCCTAGAAGAGATATACAATCGCGAACCACTGCGTTGGCCCAAGCTCTTTCAGGTCGATCCCGGGCGCGAGTTCATGGTCGCGGTGAATCAGCTACTGGCAAGACACGTGACAGAAGCCCGGCGTGGCCATGTGGACGTTCACCGGGACCAGGGAATTGTGGAGCGATTCAACCGTACCCTGGCAGAGCGACTGTTCGTGCACCAATACGCCCAGGAGATAAGGTTACAGGTCAATCGCACGTTCCCCCGGCAGTGCCCCCTGATGTTGTCCAGCCGGTCGACACTGCACTGCTGTGTATCTTTGGGCTGGTATTTTCATCGAAGCGCTGCAACATACTGACGAGGTTAATATGGGCATAGGCTAGCATAGAGGCCCTTAAGTGGGCGTACTGGAGTTGTGAACCATCATAATACGTGAGGATGTGACCCAGAGTGCACCGTTGGGGTGCGCCAGCCAGGGTGCCACTTTGGCGAGTGTCTCTCACAAGATAATCTAGTTCACCCTGATTCGTGACAAGGCGGCGAGTCAATCGTTTACCATCAGCTTTTTCGCCCTAGGCGAACATCCCGATAATACTGCAGCACTGGTCTCGGTCCTCTGGAAGCCAGACCTCTGCTTGCTTCTCGAATGCAATGATGGCTTCGCGGACCCTTAGACGGGTGAAGAGACCCGACTCCACGCGGAAGGCGAGCATAGGTGTGGGGACCCAGCCCTGCTTGGCGAAATGCTTCCCAAACCAGGCCGGAGTGAACCCCTGTTTTGAACTCCTACTCCTGGACCTCGGCGAAGCCTGTGCCGATGTCTTTAGGGAGGCCCCTGTTGATGGCCACTCTGGTCATCCGGTGGGTGGGGTGTCCGAATCTCTCGAAATAGATCTGGCCTGGCCTCTCACCTGGAAACTGGCCGGGAAACACGCCTTCATGTCGATGGAGACGACTTCTCTCGTGTCGTAAGTCATGGTGTTCCACAGACCGTCGTGGCCGTACTCCACGCAGGCCTTTTGGATGTCGTCGAAGAGGCCGACTGGGGTCAGCTTCCAACCGTTGTGCTCTTTGACAATAATGCTGGCCGCGTGGTTCTCCCTGAAAACCCTATCAGCGAGGGACTCATCGCCTAGATGGGTGCAGCCTTCTTGGGGGGTTTGATGGGTCTCCTGTGTCCTGTAGGTGCGGCCGTCTTGGAGCACAAACTGGTCGACGCTGAGCTGTCTATCCTGGCCTCCTCCGAGTAGCCAGACAGCGATTAGCTCATTTTGGGTGGTCTGTCTGATGGCTTCCCAGACGTCACCCTCGTATATGTGGACCCGCCTGGACTCGGGGAAATGCAAGTGTTTGGACCAGGCGTGGTCGTTATGGCAGATGAATTCTATGGTTCTGTATGTGCAGTAAGCGTGTCCTGCATATTTGCCACGGTTGTAGATATCCTCGCCAGCTATGTCTTTCACGATGATGGCTCGCTTGAGAATTTTCTCGAGCTCGGCCACATAGTCGACCGTTGCACCAGCGGCATGGACTCTCTTCTCCCACTCCTCGATTTTCTGTCGCCTGGTGGGGGTGAGGCCGTGTCCTCTAAGAGCGCCATCAAAGTGTTCAACCACTCTCTGCGCGTCACAGTTGAGATTACCTTCTTTCATTGGTGCCAAGTTGGCAGGCCCAGGTCTCAGAGGGTAGAGAGCGTAAACGACCGCGGTGACAGGGTAAGCATTCTGGTAGAACACCTGGTCGATCTCGATCAGCGCGCGAGGCTTAGTTTCTTGAGAGATTCAACGATGCCCCACCCCTTCTTCCTCTCCGCACGGACAGGGTCGAATATATCTTCGGCGAATCAGTCACCTTCGTCCCGTTCCCGCAAGAACTTGATTTTCAGGATGAACGCACCCTCTGGAAGGGCTGGAAGCAATCGTGCTGCCGTCCCGTCCGTCATGCTGGCATCCAGTGCCAGTCGGCCGGCCCCTGAATGCATACTACGAGCGATCTCAACGTCGCCGATGTCAAGAGGGTCCTCTACCTCTACCCTCCATGTGGAGAAGACCGCGGCGGCGCCATCAACTTCAAACTCGTCTTTGGCGTCGTTCACAAGATCGACCCACGATTCACCATCAGGCAGCCTCACCGATTGAGGGACTTCGATATCCAAGTCGAATTGTCGCCGTAGTTTGGCTGGGTCAAACTCCTCAACAGTTGCCTTCCTTTTTCTCTCACGCGCCTTTCGAGGTGGAGGGGGAGGTCGTGTGGCATCTGGAAGCAGAGGCCTCAGCAATCGCCTCTTTATTGCTTCTGGAGTGGGTTCATTCTGGATGTTCTGGACAAAATTTTGGAGCGGCTCCGGCGTTTGCATTTCAGCCAACAACAGCTCATTGAAGTATCCATCCATACTCGCTATGCTGAATTACTATGCATGTTGTCACTATATCTCTAAATGGAAATTTCGATGACCGCCAGCCGGGTAAATTCCTTTTCCGTGGCCCGCTGTGCTCGGTGCAGTAATTTCATATGTTCGTTCTTATAGCCACACTCAGGCAGAGCGATAATTGGTTCGTCACCCCTTGCCACAAACACGGCAAGGTGTTGTACACGATCCGTTTCGCAGTTTGACCAGATGCACCCCACAGTACTCCCCCATACAGCGTCGGCCACAGAGCTCCGTAGAGCTCAAAGTAAGCAACTGACATGTGTTTTTACCTAGCTGCATTGTCCACCTGATCGGGTATATCCATTATCACGGATATGTCTAATAGGCTTCACCACCGGAAGGAAGTTTATGTCTATGAGAGGCATGGGTCGGTGAGGGTGTGGGGCGTCCCTTATGGCTCTCTGGGGTGGCCCATTGTTTATCTACGCCCGTTTGGGGTGGACTTTGTTCACTCTTCTAGATCTAATCCGTAGTCCTCTCGCGAGAGCCAGTGTTCTCAGTGCTTTTGCAATTCACTTCTCCTGTTGACATTCAGGGAATGTCCTTGGTCTGATCGGATCTTACCCACCTGGGCAGACTTTATTTTCGCCCTGTTTATTTGCTCCAAAATTGGATACCGAATTGACTCGTTGGATCATTCTTATAAACAAATACATTCGAATTCAGTCTTACCTGTGGCAACACATTATTTGGCTCACTCAAGTAATTCCCAGATTGAATTATCACAGCAGGCGTCAGCGATCTGGGTTGTGAGCTATGCTGGATCCTCTATACCTACAGACATATGGTCCGAGGATTAAACGCATTATACTCCCTTGGACTATTGTTCATTCGGCACTTGTGTTATTTGATAAGATTCGAAGAAATTAACAGTTTATACCAAATTGTATTTCTTACTATACTTACGAAAGTAACATGAAAAGCCTGACCTCCCGGCAATATAAATTGTCATTTATATGTGATTGCCTCCGCGCTCACTTGTATACATGCGTCACTGTCTTTTATAAATTGGAAAAATGACTTTGCGCATGACCAGCAGGAAATGAATGTTCTTTACAGGATACAGTCACCGGGTTTTGTGCACGATGCACAAACGGCACCTGATCAAACCGGTTATGCTTAAATTTTGTTTCTTGGCTATTTTAAAGCTTCCTAAGGGTTTTCATTAGGATTCTCCAAAATTTGTCCTCTGTTTTCAGCCGAGAGACAGTGAGAGGACTAAGCACTTGTGTTACTTTGGTAAGTATAATAAGATATGAAATTTGGTATAACATTTTAATTTCTGTATATTAGTGTCCAATAAGTTTTTGATGCATGGCCAAAAATGGGGCCATTTTGCCACTTTTGTTTAACATGCATGGTAAATTAAACAGGGTAGTTTTGAATCCCATACTTCACCGATGAGTTTATTGCTGCTTTGAATTACTGGTTTCACAAATCGTGTCAAAATAAAGCTTCATAACATTGATTAGTAGTATGTAATATGGTGTTCATACTTCATTATCAGGACCCCGGTAATGGACCTTGGAAGTGATGTCATGTCATGTGACCCAATCACATCATATTCGGTTGTGTTGGTAGCCCGCCTTACCAGCCATTTTCCGACGCCATTACCATTCTGATACGTGGTAACAGTGTGCTTGGCAGCACATGTTGTTAGGGTAATACCTGTTTCCGTCGTCCATTTTGATAACTGGAGGCTGTCATCTTAGTTTCTACGGTTACACTTGGTTGTTATGTGACCTAAAACTCTCTAATACGATGAGAGTGTGTTTGCAGGGTGCGTTTGATTCAAGGGGATTAAATCAAATTACCGAAAACTCTGAGTTTCAAATAAAAAACAAATTATATTGCATGTTAGATTCCATCCTTGAGAGATCCTTTTCACACGAAACAAACAGGAAGAGTTTCATCGCACAATGTAATTAATTTTTGCAAACAAAAATTGTTATTCAGCACAATCGAACACACTCATAGAGCTAATGAAAGAATTACGTAGGTAAGTATTTGAGATCGCCATTACATTACGCCACCGGATGTAGAGTGACCGGAGGGGCATTGCCGTGCATCAGATATATGGCTAGATTCAATGACACGAGCAGGAGCCTTTCATGTATGCGCCAATGGCATGCGTGAAATATAGGGAAAACATAAATAAGAATTGTTGATTTCTGTCCCCCGTACTCAACCCGAGTTATGTCCTGTATTCGTTGCTTGATTCAGCTTGAATTAAATCCAGTTAAATACAGTTTTCAATCCAATGGCGTCATGCCTGGACTATGCCAGGTGGAATTCCTACTTGACACAGGCAACCCAAAATTAAATTCAAGCAGCTGCTTCTTCACAGATCTTCCATTAATTCAGATTCCTGTATTTAAAAGTTGAGACTGTTCACAAAGCTGTCTCAGTCTACCGATGTAACAATGGGGTTCATCGGGATATTAGTATTAGTGACTTAGTGACCATATTAGTGACCATTTTAGTGACCCTTAATGACCATTTAGTGACCATTTTTAGGGTAAAATGACCATTTTATGGTAAAGTGACCATTTCGGTGACCATTAATGACCATTACTGACCATTTTAGGGTAAAGTAACCATTTTTAGGGTAACATGACAATTTGAAAACATTTAAGACCATTTTATAGCACATATGTTGTAAAATAAGCAGAAGATTTCTGTAACATTGATGGGTGGTGGTTTGTTATCAAGTTGGAGTGTGAAGTTTAGATGCACCATTACCCAAATTGTCTTTTATCCAACTTATATTGACCTGCTGATCAGTGTACCAGAATCTATGAAGAGGAAAACGCATTTGTTGCTCAAGATAATAAAGAATAATAAAGATAATAAAGAATATACCAAATTTATTCCGGGACGAGAAAGACCAACTCATGTATACTACATCACAACTTCAGGATCAAATAAGACTGATCTTATAAATGACCTGCTGTGAAAAATAAAAGCTTTCACCCGACAGGGTGAAGTATTTTGGCAAACATCCTTAAAAATCAAAATATTCCACAAGGCCTGATCAGAAATAAAGAATGCTTGGACTTTATTTGAGGAAACAGCAACTCTGCAATGCTACAATGCCCTTAAAGAAAGCAACCGGAAAACACTGAGAAAGCAGAATGGAATTCATGAAAGCAACAGTGAAGAAAGAAAAGATGGACTAAAAACAAACAACAAGCAAAAAATATAAAAGACAGTTAATGCGCTAAAGAATGAAGATGCTTTACCTGTCTCAAGCCAGGATTAAAGTCAGTGACGCAGTTTACACTATCATGTATCCCATAGGCACTTCACAGTGTTCGATCTATCAATCGGTAGTGAGAAACACCAGCCAACAAGCAGAAAATCCCACCAACAAGTAGTAAGGAGAACCCTAAGCTCCATTCAGTAACCATAAAACTGGACAGAGAAGCAGAAACTCTCACCAATAGGGTGACATTCTGAACAGCAGCCATTACAAACAACTAAAAAGTGGCCAGCATCATATACCAAATTATTGTTTGGTTGCAGATTTCATATCAATTAGTAATTTATTAGTAATGAATTTGATTAATTTTGATCTCTGGTTAGTATCAATTTTTTAAAAATGCAGTATACCTCAGATTTCTTCATTGTTTTATTTGTGGTGTCTTGTAAACTACAGAGTGCCTTTCTCTGCAATTATCACATTCGTCCACTTTCGGAAATCTACGTAAATTACTGAACGCAACTTCATGAATATTTGGCAATTATTCAAACCAAACAATACTCACTGATACTGCGATTCAATAAAAGTCGGTCATTATTAAGTGGGTACATTAATAATATTCCAGACTGTGGTCCAATAAAAAACATATTTTATCAACAAAAAGCAGATACTCAAGTTGTTCTGATGTATCATCTTATTTTTATATCGGTATTTGCCATGGGAATGGCTCGAGTTTTGTACAAAATAAGTGTTTACCTCAAAGTTACTCTTTAGTCATAGCTGCTGACAGGGACACACGGGGATGCACTTGAAAAATTGTATGTGTCTTCAACTGTTTCTAGCGTACATGTATAATATATTTCATGCCAGATACAAAATATTGAAAAGCAGTAGATTATTTATGTTTGAAAATGACACAAATTTATTTTTTATGGTGTTACTTTTCTCGCTAATTTTGTTTAAATTTTTGGAAGATCAACAGACAAAATCTCCATCTTATTGGTGTTTAAGGTCACATTCGCTAGCTAGGGCTATACATTCAGACAGATGCAAGTTTGGGCAGTTGTTCATTTCACCGTTTAAATAAATTACCCCTATAAACGAACACTGTTTGACTGCCAAAATCTTACCCATAACTGACACTCCACTCCAAAGCATTGACTCGAACGTTCCCCTAGAATTTTACACCATAGTGACAGTCTTTACCTCCAAAATATCACTGAATTTTCCTCAAAAAATCAAATACATTTTTTTCACTTTCTTTGTGTTTAATCAGGGGGACGTCAATAACTAAAATATGAAAATATGAATGAATGAATACTGTGGTGACATGTTTTGCATAAAGAAACTCTTTTTAAGATTATGGTGGCCCTGAAAAGGGCAGGCACAAAGCCATTTTGTGGTGAAGTTCACCTGGCCAAGGGGCGGTGTTGTGGTGATCTCATCTCCTCTTCAGTGAAACATTTTTTCCCCAGTCTTCATGTGCTCCCCCAAACATGATAGCCTCGTAAACAGTCATCGGGTATTCATGGGGGTGTTTCGGCCTATTGTGGAACTGGATCTCTCCAAATTGCCATCTCACCACCAACATCTCTGGAAACTTCTGCAGCATCTCTCTAAATTCATGCTTCGGCAGGGTTGAGCTGCACCACTGGTAGAGAGCTAACAAAAAAACTTCATTTGTCCTCTGTCATCTTTCTTTCAAATATTTTTCTGTTTTTCTCTCTACATCTTCATCGGTTATCTCTCTAATGTTTGAAAAATGTATGTTTTTCTCGCTCAGTAAATAGATGTTGAAATGTAACACCAAACCTCAATTCACATTCTTTTTATTTGACATGCGAGGATCCAAAATGCAGCATTTCACATGCTTTCTCCCCCATTGGTTAGATTTAGGCGGTTGAAATACTCATTGGATGTTTCATTTTATTACCTATCTATAAACACTGTTTCAATTGTACATGTATAATCTATTGACAAAACTTTTTATTACCCCCACAGCTTTGACTGTTTCGAGTGTACATGTATAATATTTCACGCCAGATACAACATATTGAAACACATTGGCTCATTTATGTTTGAAATGACACATATCTATTTTTCATGGTGTTACTTGTCTCGCTAATTTCCCTGAAAGCTTTTAGAAGATCAACGAAAAAAATCTCCATCTTATTGGTATTTAAGGTCACATTCACCATCTAGGGCTATATATTCAGACAGACTCAAGTTTGAGCAGACTTTCATTTCACCATTTAAATAAATTACTGCAATAAACGAACACTGTTCCACTGCCAATGGTTCCGTGGGTGGGATGATAAACTAACTTGTACAATTGAATTAAAAATATTAGCTTGGAGACTGGTCATTTCCATTAAGGTAGAAATGTTGGGAGGGAAGAGGGGGTAGGGATTGCAGGGGTATTTTCTTTTTAAATAAAAAAAATGAAAATGCTCAGTAGTGGAACATATCAACAGAATTGTCAAAAGAAAAAAATGGAAATGAAATATTAAAATTACTGGGAAATAACTTCACTTGGTCACGACAGAACGAAATTACTCTTTATATACCATGACTCATTGCATTACTAACAAAAATAGTTATTCACGCATGTGTATGTTAAGTCATCCACAATGGCCTCCGGACACATCATCCAACACGGCTGCTATGCACAATGACCAACATGGCCACCAAGATGGCGCCCACGAATGCGCATAGTATCCAAGATGGCGGCGACGCATGCGCACAGCATCTAAGATGGCGCCCACAGATGAGCACAAAATGAAATATGGCCACCGCGCATGCGCAACACGTGACTATGACACCACGCACATGCGCAGAAGGAGGTTCCAGGGGGTCCGGGTAGATATGTGTGAAGTCAACATATATACTACTCGCTATATAAATGCTTGCAAAATTAGGACTGAATTATTTGCCCATAGGACAACCCATTATTTGAAAATAAGTTTCTCTTTTGAATTACTTTTTAAGCTCATTTCTAAAAGATCCAAAATTTCTTCATCCGAGCATTTTGCATCAGAATATTTTTCGACTGCATTTTTAACATATTTAACACCTTTATCAATTTTAATGTTGGTATCCATGCTGTCGATATCCAGGATTGCATTTTTCTATATTTTTAATTTAGAAATTTTTGACAGGAAGTCCTATATATATTTTTAGATAGCTCGGATGTCTATTAGCTTTGGGTTTCAGGTGATAATCGATGAGTTTCGAGATGGCACCAGATTCCGCGTTACAACCTGAGACAATTGACCACCCGGGTGGAGTTAAGTCATCCGTCCACGACGAACGGTCCTTGTGGATCTTTGGTAGGATGTAAAATTGTCTCATCTGAGAACTGAGCTCAGCTGTTAAATATTTCTATTGTGTTTTGGTTGTGACCTTCGCCGAGGAGAAAATTTAAGATTTTATTGAATTTTTCGATTTTATTCGGACAAATAAGTATTGCTGAGTTGCCCCATGGCTTCCTTTATATAATTATCCCGAGACAGAACGACAACCGACCCATCTTTGTCGGATGGTTTAACAATTCATTTTTTCACATGTGAGGGCTCTCCGTCAATGACGTAGCCACTTGGCACGTGCCCTCCCCCCCCCCCCAAATCTAGGTGTGCCCCCCCCCCCAAATGTTTTCCGCCAGTAGTTGTTTCAATGAGAAGAACAAGAGAGACAAAGAGACAGCCAGAAACAGAGCGAAGATAGAGAGCGAGCAAGTTTACAATAACAACGCCACATTAAGAACAAACTGCCAGTTTATAATTCAAAATACAATACAACATTAATTTTTAAAAAAACTGTGAAATTATTCAGGGTTTATGGGCAATAAATCCTGAATAATTTCACAGTTTTTTTTTTAAATAAAGGTTCACTGGTAACGCTGGATCACATAAACGCAGCCTAAACAGGGGCCGCGGAGCCGGGGGCTGGGGTTTCTAGCCCCCCCCCCCCCCCCCCCAGGCTTCCCACACATAACAGTAAACACAGTAATTTAATTGAATAACCCCCACAGGCTCATTTGCTGTGCGTTGAAAAAGTGGCCTGAATTATTTTTTTTTTTGCCTGCATCTTTCAAAATTCGCAACATCCTTGTAAAAAATATTAAGTTTTGCTACCGTGAAAAAGAAGACAATTTTCACCCCAAAACCCACCAGAATGCACCATTTGAGACTTAGATTTTGAAATTTTTCCTGGGGGGGGGGGGGGAGAGGACCCCCCAAATCCAAAATCACCCCTCAAGATGGGGATTTGGTGGGAGGGGGGTCCTTCGGCGCTCGCATCAGAGGCCTTCGGCATCTGATGGCTATGCCCCCCAGTTATCGGTCGGGCCCACGGAAGTTTTTTCCTGGCTCTCCGTTCACCGGCTGTTGAATTGTTTTTATCGGAGAGTATGTTCATGCTGATCACCTTTTGAAGGATGCGTTTGTTAGCCTCAATAATTTCGGGATCTAACTCCCCATCTGGAGGTATCAAACCAGATTATTCTGAAAAAGGAAGTTTCCGACCGCTTGAGTTTCTGATGATTACCAGTTTTAGGCTTCGGTGCTGATATAAAAGTTAAACCGCGATCTAAAAAAATATTTTCTCGGGCTGTTTAGTATTGGTGCCAGAAAGGTTAACCACATTAGTTCCTAATCCCACACCTGCTAGGCGGTTGTTACCTTTGCCTTTACTTAGTTTAAAACTGGATGATTCAACCAGTGATCGTACATTATATTGGCGGTTCTCGTGGGCCAGTGAATCAAATCCTGAACAACATCAAACTTCGTGTCATCAATTTCTGGTACAACTTTAGCGAGCTGCACATTACCTGTTGAGTGAAAATGCTTCATTAATTCTTGGGTACCGCCCCAGATGACTCCATCTTCAAATATCTCTCTATCTACAGCCACTCTTAACAATCAGGACAAATCAGGTTCAAACAACACCAGTAGGTCATCTTCACGACGCCTTAGCTGAGTTATGCCCTACCCAAAACGAAGCAAGCATTTCATGCAAATTTATCTCATTCAACTATTTGCTGGAATCATTTGAACAATGGGGTTAAAAAAGATTCATTTGAACCATGCGACGACTTGATTCATTACTTCTAAAGGCAGTTGCAGCTCTTTCTCGTTGAAACCCTGGAAGTCATCCAATGCTTGTTTCCAGCAGTAAACAAGTTTTATTCTATAAGGCTGCAGTAGTTCACAGTATAGGTACAAACTTTGACTGAACATGACTTTATACTTGCGTTGTGGCCACGATATAACCACGGATACGAAAAGTAACTTTGAATGTTCATAATAACATCAATCTCGGATTGCTGTTGCCAATCCCACTCTCGATTATTCAGTTCAGAACAGCGATCTCCTATTGATATACATAGCAGCTGTCCACAATGAAACGCAACAACCAGATCACCATCTACACCTATCGTCTTTAGTTCAGAACGATACTCCAACCCCATTTATACACCGAACGGTCAGTCACAAGGTGTAACACAGCACCCACAACAAAACATAATATTATGTATCCCCTGTGTAGTTCAGAACATTGGTTCCCATTGATACACACATGGGTTATCCCCAGATGTAACACAAGAACAACACACCATCTGCTGTATCCCCACCTGCGTATCTCAGAACAATGGTCCCCATTGATACACACATGGGTTGTCCCCAGATGTAACACAAGAACCACACATCATCTGCTATATCCCCATAGGAACTGGTTAAACTAACTGGCAATAATTGTTATTCATTGATGGGCTTCAACTTAGGCCTTACAGGGATATTACGCAAGCTTTTGTTTTTCTTATAAGCGATGACTCGTCGAAGATTTGAAGGTTTTATTAATTTGGAGTTGATTAGATTGAATTCATCTTTTAGTATTTTTGCTATTTCGATATTCATTCTGTTTTATGTTAAAGTGAAAGGAATGATGGACCTCCTTTCGCATTCTCCCTTTGATATGTTCATACCAAATGACCTAAAATGTTGTGCTACTGGGGCATCAGATTTATGTTTTATATCCTGTTTGTGTCGAGTAGCACGCACTCGGAGAGGATTTGGACTTTGACCTACATACTGCTTCCGGCGTTTACAAGTGATAAGGTAAATAATATTGGGAGAATCACAATGGAGGGAATTTCGGACCTGATAATAATTTTTCGTTTCTTCGGAGAAAAATTTCTCTTTCTAATCAGGCATAAAAATATGCAATCTGCAACGAGGTTTTTTGCAATTCAATACTTCGTAACTACAATTTTGCAATATTCTTGTTCTCCATTTCAGTGGTTCGAAATCTGTAATTTCCGCAGTTTATCTGTAATAACAGAACAAGGAGGTGACTTTACCGCTTGTTTAAGATGATGATTCTTCTCTGCGGGACTTCAAGCTACGAAGGATACATTGGAAATGTTATTTTTAAGCGAAGAACGCACTTCCTTTGTTTGTTGGCCAACTGTTTCGTATCTTCAGCGTGATAAATGATAATATACCATTGCATACTTTCAGGGACCTTAGTAATGAATTTGTATGTTGATAGCATGGAGCTCACCACCTATGTCCTACCGATATGTGAGGAACCGATGGTATAATATTCCGAATGATAAAATATCCCAACCATGTCATCAAGGCGTGGATTCGTCGAAGGTATGCCTGAGGCTGTGCCTGGGGCATTATTCTGCTGAGAAGCAGTATACTTTACGAACCCTTCTTATTTTTCCCAGCCCAACACTGTAACACTTTCTAGTGCGGTATGACATGCAAATTAGTGCTTAATGCTCGTTACGTTCACTGAAGAAAGATTATAGGTAAGTATGCGGACACAACATCCTGGAAACCGGAGATTAAAGTCGGATTACAGGATTACAGTCCACCTCACGTGCGAAACTTTGCCAGCAAACAATTCAAAGAGAAACGTTCAGAGCTTGCACACGGTCGCAATTATCAATATTGTGTATGGGCATTTGTTTATATAAACAATTGTTTGGTGAACATCACAGCTCATTTCCGTTTAAGGCCAGGGTGTATACGCAAACTGACCAGCTAGAAAAAGATAAGAGACAACCTGCATATTTCCATTATCACCGTGTATGAACGGAGATGTACTCAAAAAGGTTCAATGTTGGTTCGAGTCGGGGGAAAAACTTATTACGCTAAGTTGCTTAATTTCTTGGTTCTTAAAAGTGGCAATTTTCATTGGTAACCTGTTGATATCGCCGGCTGTTCCGACTGTTTTAGGTGTCAGTATTAATATTTTGTTTATTGACACAGTTTCGACAAGTTTAGTGCGCTATTTTAGATGTGTTTGTGTGATGACAGGGGCCGAAAGTGGGTCCCATTGCAATCGGAAAAGTTACATTGTTTTTTGCTCACCTGAGTCTTCCTCAGGATAACTAATGTTGTATCAAGTTGTACGTCGTCAGTCGTCCGTCCGTCCATACGCGTGAACATTTTTGGCACTGGCTGCTGGCTACATTTGTGATCCGATTTTACAAACTTGGCATATACATTTGTGTAAACACGTAGATGGAGCCTCCCCTTTTGTTGTCAGTCCGTTAACCAACAAGGCCGCCATGACAGGCATCTTGGATTGAGGATGACTTGTCTTAGGTATAGTCTGCAGTCCGTACTTTTGTTCCGATTTCTCTGAAACTCGACATGAAGGTTCGCGTGAACATGCAGATGGGAGCCCACCCCCTGGTTCAAATCTGCATCCAATATGGCCGCCATGTTAGCCATATTGGTTTTTAAAGAATCAGGACATATAGATTCAATAACTGAGTTAAAGTTCGTATCATTTAATTTATTTTTGAAAGAAGAGACTTTTAGTTCGTAAAGTAGCAGATCTATAATATGAGCATGGATGGCCATATTGGTTATATGGTGTATCACGGGCACTGTTGTCGTTTATGTCGATGGCAATTTTGCATTTAGCTGTAAGATTGTAGTCGTCCTTGCCTGAATCTCGTCGAAAATGATTATACCCGCCATCGGAAGGTGATTGGTAGAGGCATATTAAGGCTGGAGTTAGCATTATTTTTTTTTAACTAACATTGCGTTATGTCGAGCCTGCTTGAGATTCCTATGTATATGAGGACATTTTTCACAAGAGGTGAATGAATATCACCTATACTGTCGTTATATAGAATAGGTATGATTATCATGGATGGTTGTGTACTGGCAGAGCCGATCGGTTTAAATTTATGAATTTAGGGTATATTATGGTATATGCAGTGAAGCCATTAGAACACTTTAAATGACCCGGGGAAAGTAAAACGGAATGTTGGTTTGTCTAACATTAAGGGTATAAGAAAACATATATTATATAGACCAAGGGTTTGCACCGTTGGTGCTGACATACCTACACCGAGTCCAAGTCCAAAGCTGGTGTTCTGAATTGAAATAAGATTAAGGCACTAAGGCCCCTAAAAGTATGCGCTATATACATAGCAATGAAGATTGGGAGGAATAGCGCACGAAAAATATATGTAATCAACTCATAGAGTTGACAGTAGGCACCACTGGTTCCTAGAAGTCTGCTTACCGTATTCGTACCAGAACTGATAATAAAATAATATTTCCGGAGAACAACTTGTGGCCAAATATGCTTCAGATATCCAATAACAAAGCTAGGCATTCAAAACACTTTAGGAAAACAACGATAGGACTGCATTTGGGAAAAGGACAACACCGTCTGCATTTTTTATTGAAGATGGATTCCATGTTCGACGGACATGCGCAAATCACTCGATACCACTCGATACCACAAATTTCTATCGAAAAACAAAATCTTGATTCTGGGACATTTCACTAGGTGTCATGATACCTGTCATGATACCTTGCATTGATTATGGCAACTGTGCGTTCTCCATATAATAATTTTATGCTGTATTAAGCCGGTCTTTCTCATTGGTTTGTTTTTAGACGGCATTGTATAGCGATGCATTTTCCTTCCGATGACCTTGACCGGATATCGAAATAAACCTACAATTTAAACAAAGAAGACAGTTTTGGAATTTACCCCCCGCAGCTCTGTCGCTGCGTTTTGAAGAATTTCGAAGTCCTAGCTTTGTTCTCGGGTATCTGAATCACATTTGGCCACGATTTGTTTGCCTGAAATATTATTTTATGATCAATTCTGGTACGAATACGGTAGCAGACTTCCAGGGAACACCGGTGCCTGCTGTTAACTCTGTTCTATACATCATAACCTTAATGTTTGTGTATACTTTGTGTACATTTAATTTGAATTCAAGGAATATCAGAGGTAGGAATTTCATTAGTAAACAAATTTTTCTTACTTACATACAGCACCTTAACACTGAAAAGGAATATCATTTAGATCATAAACGGACAGACGGAAGGAGAGAAATGGATGAGCTTTGTTCATTCCTGTATTCTCTCCTACTGGTACATGGTGGACGTCTTGAAACCTCCATGTCAAGGCTTAAAAAGAACAACGTGTTATTTATCTAACATTATATCCGTGACTGAAGAGCCATACTTCGTCACTCTAGGAAAATACTGTGGCTGGATACTAACGAATTTTCAATGTTGTGGAGTTGTCAACAGTACATGTAGCTCATGCTCGGATTACACGCTTCACTGCGGATCAAATAGCTACTACTTGGACATTCGTGTCTACTAACCTAATTAGTATGATACTAGAGCACGGTTTTATCGCAATAAAGGGTGTCACAGTAGCAAGTATCATAATGGTTGGCAAATTATAAACAGGTCAGTACTCGTATACTGCACAGACGTGGTTGACACACAACGTTTTGTGTATTGAATAACCCAGCCAAGGTTGTAGTTGGTGCGCTAGGAGATAGCTAAACTATAGCCCGCACCAAACACGTATCTATCATGTCGGTATGCACATAAGACGGTACAAGAGTGGTTGAAATGAATTGTGAGGCTAATACCTTAAAAAGTTCGTATATTACAGCAATGGATGAAATGAAGTGGCGATGGGACTCCGGCGGCGACGGTGCACGTTGGATACGAACTACATCTAACGATCTCAAGCTGCGTCTTGTGAATGCTCCTTCGATAGTGAACACAACTGCAAGCTTACTCGACACAATCGACGATAACAATATTCCAATATCCATGATAACAGAAACATGGTTAACTCCAGACGACACATTGACTGTCGTTGAGATCATTGCCAACGGCAAGATTCTTACACACAACCCCAGGAAGTCACAGCGAGGTGGAGGTGTGGGTGTAATCTGTGATAACACTGTGAAGGTTAAGCGTAAGGCATCTCAGACTTGGGTTACATTCGAGTGCATTGACACCATTGTAACAATCGACTCACACTCAGTCCGCCTCATTGTCATTTATCGATCCTCACAGAGCTCCAAAAATAAATGCACTGTCAACCCGGTCATTAGCGAATTCCAAGACTTCCTAGGATGCACTACTGCGCTGCCTGGAAAATTCATCATTGCAGGTGATTTCAATTTCCGTATGGAGAAGAAAACTTCCAGTGATTCTTCTAAACTACGTGATCTTATCAATTCAATGCATTTACGCCAACATGTTGCGTGGCACTACCCATAAAGATGGCCACACATTAGATCTGCTGATCACCAAAGAATCCGATGCTGATCTTGTCAAAAATGTATTAATTGTTGATCCTGCAATCTCTGACCATTTTATGATTATCTTCGATTTGGCACTTCCTCGTCCATCACCTGTCCAGAAGAAAGTCACATACCGCTTGTGCCGAAGTATTAACCTTGCTAAGTTTGCGGATGCTATTGCTTCGACTCCCGTCGCTAAAATTAACGAGATGCAAATTGTTGCCAGCATTGAATACATCCTCACTGGAAGAGGTTATTGACAAGTTTGCGCCTAAGCAAACACGTACTTTCAGCATACGCCCTTGCTCACAGTGGTTCAGTGATGATATTAGGCGCGCAAAAGATTTACGACGCAAACTAGAGCTTCAGTGGCGGCAAACGAAACTATGTGTTCACAGAGAGATGTCTGTCAACCGGCGAAATGTTGTTAACAAACTGGTCAAATCCGCGGAACGAAAATACTTTTCGGACTTATTGTCAGCTAATGTTAATTCCCCTAATGCGCTGTCGGTCGTTCTTGAGAAGCTTCTGTGTCGTCAAAAGACAACCGTACTTGCAGAGCTTTCGTCATCCAAAGACCTTGTGAATAGATTTTCTTTTCTTCGACAGATGGCCGACATGCCATGCACCTGTGTTAAAACTGTTGCCCAGTTGTCCCAATTCAAACCTTTGGCTACAACAGATATCCAGAGGTTAAATATCCAAGGCACCATCTAAGGAATGCATGCTAGATATCATTCCAACTTGGTTGTTAAAAGCATCACTTTCGGAGTTAACTACACCGATTTTGAAACTGGTCAATGCCTCCCTCCACTCTGGCGTCTTTCCGACAAACATGAAACACGCTTTAGTAAAACATCTTCTCAAAAAGCCAACACTTGACCCAGACGTTCTGAAAAACTACCGACCGGTCTCTAATGTTCCATTCCTATCAAAGTTTATTGAGCGTACGGTGGCTTCTCAGCTGAATTCTCATTTGGCAGCCCACGACCTAGCCGAAGTTAACCAAACTGCATTGAGATCTATTTGCAGTACAGAAACGGCGCTTCTAAGTGGCCAAAATGACATCCTCCTACCCACGGACAGGCACAAGCTAACATGTCTTGTTTTGATGGATTTAAGCCCCGCTTTTGGCACCATAAACCATAAAGTACTTGCTGAAAGACTGGCAGTGAGAAAAGGCCTTACTGACCGAGCACTTAATTGGTTTTCGTCGCACCTTAATGGTCGCACATAGAGTGTCCTTATTGGCAGTGAGACGTCAGAAAAGGTCACACTACGTTTTGGCGTCCCTCAAGGATCGGTGATGGGTCACCCACTGTACACTGTCTATGTTTTACTTCTCGGTGACATTATCCGAAGCCATGGCCTTGACTTTCATTTTTACGCAGATGGCACACAGCTGTATACTAGTTTTACTCACGCGTTTGAGCCTGAATCATGCAGTCAGACTGAACTTTGTATTTCAGACATCAAGGTATGGATGTCTAAAAACTTTCTTAAATTGAACGATGATAAGACAGAAGTAATATATATAGGTCTACCTCATCAACTTTCAAAAATATCCGAACTGTCCCTCAATATTGGAGGTTCTGCGATAAAATCCAGTATCTGTGTTCGAAACTTAGGTTATTTCATGGATGAAAATTAGGCCGCTGATGAACATATCAAACATGTCTCTCGCAGTGCATTTTTTCATCTTAGAAATATTAGCAAAATTCGACCCTTCATTAATACGCGGACATCACAACAGCTTGCCCACGCCTTTGTTACCAGTCGCATTGACTACTGCAACTCTCTTCCGATTGGCTCTAAAAGATCTATTCTTGAAAAGCTACAACACATCCAAAATTGTGCTGCACGGGTCATAACCAGAACTCATATATAACATCAGTACTCTCTGAGTTACATTGGCTACCCGTTAAGCAAAGAATTCAATTTAAAATTGTCCTTTTGATGTTGAAGTGTATCTCGGGATCTGCACCATCCTACCTGTCCGATCTACTTACCATTCACAAACCACCGAGGTCTATTAGGTCATCAGGTCAACTCAATCTGGTTCAGCCGGCATCTAAATTTACTAGTGCTGGTGATAGGACCTTTGCGGTTGCTGGCCCAAGGCTTTGGACTTCTCTTCCAATCGACATAAAAAATAGTAAATTACTTGAATCATTCAAGTCTGGTACTAAAACCTACCTTTTTCGAAAGGCATTTCCTTCAGTGGTCTTTTAATTTTGGTCATAAACTCACATTATCATGACTGAGTCAGTGAGGATTTTTCTCGCTACTCGTCAAGTCACACTCACATACTTGCTTTGGTAAAGTTGTAGTTTGTTTTTATTTTGTTCTAATTCAATACCCTTTTTCTTTTAGGTTCTGTCGTTTATCGCCACGATATAGCCTTGGTTGCTGATGTGGTGTTGGGCACCAATAAATGATAATAGTAATCCATATATCAATGTATCTGTGAGAGAATATACGTGTATGTGTGCATATGTATGTATGCAATTATTGTACAGCCACTGAGCACCGTGTGTGGAATCTAGGCTTTAAAATTATTATTAATTATTATTATGGTAGTGGGTTTGGATTGAGACATTGCCATAATAGCCATCGATCAATACAGCACCTACAATAATGTTAATTGACGTCCAGTGGTCTCGATGTGCAACACATATCGCCCTATGATGGTAGGAATAATGTATATGCAAACGTCAATAACAGCTCGTGTTTCGATAACCCGTAGAGACAAAAGCACTATTTAAGTCGCACCCGTACAAACAAATTTTGTTGAACCCGTACAGAATTGAAACAGGGTCATGGCTTTCCGTTGCCTATTGTGCGACTGTTTGTTTTTTATAAATGACGACTGTGTTTTAGCTACCTCACAAAGTATCCAATATAGGATATTTCAACAAACATATGATAAATAAGTGCCAGTTTATCTAAAAGTGACATAGAATTGATGAATTGAGCACACAGATTTTGATGTTTGGGAAGTAAAATTTACCAGAAATACGACAGTTTCGTCGACAATTGAGCACTTAACTTTTCGAAACTGTGTTTAACACTGATGCCTAAAACAGTCGGAACAGCCGACGGCGATATGAGTCGTTTACCGATGAAAATGTCCAATTTTAAGAACCACGAAATTAAGCAACTTACCGTCATTTTGGTCGGCCGCGACACATCAGCGGCCGCCAAAGTGTTATTACTATGTGTTTTCCTCGACTCGAGCATACATTGAATCGTTTTGAGTATACTTTCGTTCATATACAGCGATTACCCTAGGGTGAAAGAAATTCAGAAGAATTTGTAGGGAATAATGTAAATAAGTATGCACACATTTAAGCACATGACTACACAGAAACAGATACGTATTTATAGGTCAGGAGTAGTACCTGTTATTAAACGCTCATCTTATTATTTGTGAGTATAACCTAAACATTATTTGGCACTGTAACATGAGACAAAATTGAAGTTTTCACTGTAAAGTAACTCTGTTGGCTTTTATAATGCAAATATTGGGTTTGGGGAAGGAGAGTTATAAAAATTAATCTTTTATTTTTCATACTATGTATGACAGCAAGCCATAACACTATAATTTTGTTCATAGAATGTCGGTTATACAGAAGTTAGCAAATTAATTTGCTGGAGGTTCAGGAAAAATAAGTGCCGGTATTGTTAAAAATAACGATTTCGCTGTCCAAAACTGATGTACACGAGTTCTTGTAAATGTTGTGTAGGTTAAGCACCAAAGATCGTTCCGTTAGTATATATGAAGGGAACTTCTTCCACTGGGGTAATACAAGTGAGGTATGCTTTCACGACGTTTTCTATCCACCAAGAGCCGCTATATAATAATTGTTTGGCACCATAGCTGCTAATTCCACAACTCGATAGCATGAATTTCAAGTTTGGCTGTAGAAATCGCAGTTGGAATGACATTCCTAAATTTGTAGGGCATAAACCACAATCTACATGAAGCAGTAAAACAATAATTCTTCGACTATATTGCTCGGCCACGTAGCAAATGAGGTCGTAACACCAACCAACATAAACATTGAGTAATGTTTTCACATTCAAAAGAATTTTGAAGAGGGGTACAAAACCCCATTTTAGTTACTGGCAGGATAACCTTAAACTGAACAGAGTGGTGGGGGTGGTGGTGTGGGAGGGGGGTGGTGGTCCCAATGGTTGAGTGAATAAGAAAATTCGCAGTGCCTATTGAAGAAGGCTTTTGACCAGAAGCCGCTGTAATTCGTGACAGTTTGACAGAAGGGCTACCACTTCCACAACTGACCGGGAAATTTAGTGGTATGAATTTCACATCCAGCTTTAAAGGCCTCAGCTAGGATGCCATTCGTTCATTTTCTTATAGCGCATAACATCAGCCATTAGCTGAATGTCTGACTGGTCCAACTCGCCGACTTTAGTGCTTGGCTAGGTGTCAGATAATACCTCTGCACCATCCAATATAAACACCGGATGCTTGTTTCACATTAGAAGAAGTACGAAAAAGTATACAAGACATATTTTTGTACAGGCGACAGTGCTATGAATACCGAGGACCGGGTAGAGAGTTTGGGGGAGGGGGGAGGGGGGGGGTGATGGTCTATGAAAAGAAATACGCGGTGCCTAATGAAGACATGGGTTACCGTAAATAATCGTCGCATGCACCCCCATCCGTTCCTATATTCCCACACGCTTATATAGGTATAGTTCAGAGCCTAGCAGGAATTCAGATACCTGAAATGGCAGAGGATAGAGGCCCACCCCGCTTAGTTAAGTACATTATGAGCTAAGCTAAGCTCTGTGCCAAACTACAGGCAGATTAAGAAGACAAAGGGAAGGGAAAAAATTATCTCTTATCAATTGCTTTTGGAAATTGTTTTGCTGCAGTTTAATCTGTGTGTTATCTCCATCCTGTCGTTGGTGAGTCCACGAATTCTAGCACAATCCTAACCCCCACTACCCCGATTCTTGTTCTGTAGCCCTTCTCAGACCTGAGTCTATAGGCCACGTTGGACTATCTCCCACGCTCCCTCATGAGTGATGGGGCGCACACTTATTCTGGTGCCTCTGAGGTTTGGTGCTGATTGAAGCACAGTTTGCCTGTGTCGGTTACACGCCAATGAGAGGCTATGGGGGTGGAGGAGTATTTCCATCAAATGATCTTGCAGATTCTAGTCTATGTTGACAGTTTTGCGAATAATTTCAGACTTTAAGCTGTCTTTTAAGGAAATCCTCAGATACCATGGATCTTCAGTCTGTGCTTCGGGGATTTCATGCAGTAACAGATTCTATTTCCTGACATGAATTTTATCGAGTAAGATACGTTTCTCTTTTTCTGAAAACCTACTTAGAATTTGAATTTCGAAGTTAGGAATTCTGTTTCTCTCCAAATCATTAATTCTTTAGCGTTGTATTCAACGTCCCCAGAGAGATCTATGAAGTCATTTCTCAAAACCTGAATAGTTTGGTTTATGGTATGGTATTAATTTCTGCCTTTGTCTCCCTCATCTCGTTTGAAGAGAGTCTTTTATCCAGATCAGAAATCACTTTTTTGTCAAATCAGAATTGGACACTGTACCCTTTGCGGACGCATACATACCAACAGTTTTACGGATAATGCCGCGTTGGTAATATTAGAATGTTAAAACACTGACTGGCGACCAGTGATCTAATTAACACAATTACCACAAAAATTGCAACGAAAACACGCACCACAAAGTCCGACGTCACAAATTCTTGATCTAGTCAAGAGTTCCAATATCTCAAGATGACAATGATATATTAGAAACTATACCAATAATGCTTTCCTTATGTTTAAACCACTAGTAAGATCCTCAAATAAAAAAAACACATGTCACAGGAGAAAATATCAATCAATGCTCACGCCAATGTCTGTGTCACTTGCGCCATAATCGAATGGATAGGCAGAAACATTAACGTAACTCATAGATAGAAGCAAAGGAACTGGTAAAACAGATGTCGGGTTGTTTGTGGTAATTATATTTATTCCCATTCAGTTGAACACAACCTCCGAACACACCCCGTCCTATTATAGGGTTGTGGGTCACAAGGCAACCATGTGCCACCGTAGAAACTAACATGGACGACGGAAACAGGAGTCACTGTAACAACACGCGCTGATGCGCACTGACACCACGTATCACTATGGTAATGACGTCATAACATGACCCGCTCACGCGGACTACCATAACAGCCTAACATGGCGCATCGGGGTCAATTGACTTTGACGTCACTTCGGGGCCCTTTCCAGGGACATACTAAATCGAGTCGAAAGGTTCGAGACATACTGCTCATGTCTTTTTTCACATTACTGTGATATTGTATTTTACTTCGGTACACTAATATAACGAATATCCGTTACAAGGAACTCATTTTCAGAATCGATGTGGCTTCGTTAAAATCGGGTTTAACTCATGAACAGTAAATTAGCTTGTTGCGGTTTAAATTAGTGCCTCTCCGTCCGTCTAAAGAACAGATGACTATTTTATCTTAACTTCGATGCGAGATATATTCCACTTTTTCCATACTATTTTTCAATACTCGCCATGAATGTCAAGGTTATTTCTTGCTTTACAAAATTACCTAAACTGCGACAGTGTCTCTTTGAGGTAATCTCGGTATTAACATGTCTGCAACAGCCCGTAAAAAGGAAGTGGTTATCACGAAACAGACACTTGAGAGTTTAGCTGAAGTAATGTATAGCCCCGAGGTAGACCATTCTCCCATCCGCTACCTATCTCGCAATTATGCTGCCCTAAAATGATTACCTCGCACAAGCCTCGCTAATTGAACATACTTTCTTCAGCAATTAGATGCTTCTTAGAATTTCTCGCAACTTGCCAAAATCCGTCATCTTTAGAACGATTTATCATAGTTTCAAGGATGTCTACAGAAAAAACGATTTGTTTAGAATTTTATGAGTACAATCAATACCCTGACACCACATGTTCCACTCCTCCTACATGGACAGAATTGATGAAAAGTTTTGACATTCGATTTAGCTTGCGGTCTGTTTTCCTTTTGGAAGACAATTTTATCTTTCGGTTTCTCATATTATTGCAAGAATCTCTCCCAAGAGAACTGATATCATACAGTGTTGCATTGAATGGCACACTAACCGAACTTGGGTAACAAACTGTTGTTCTAAAGTGTTTCTTAGAATGTGTTTGTGTCTGAGCCTGCCAGTTTGAACAACATACCCCACCGGACAACACCATTGCAAACCAGTTCCCAAGGGAGAGGTGCATAACAGATTTATCAATCTCATGTTTCTCAATTCATAATATTACTTTTGTGACATTCAGAAGAGTAAAATTGCTGCAATGAATTGTAATTGGTCTTTATTAAATTTTATCATGTATCCAGATAGAAGAAATTTCACTGAATATATAGCAACTCGCTAAACGACACCACATCAGTACAGACTGTGATATGGCGTGTTCGCGTAGTCAAGGTTCGAGGGATACTATACTGAATACACTACTCAGTTGTACATGGATCGCAGAGGTGCCTGTTTTGCCACCGCTCCATTCGTGGGAAGGGGCACTAAGTGTTTATTTGTTTATTTAAGAGTGCTTTGCGCCACATCAGCACCCAAGGCCATATCATGGCGATAAAAAAGTTATGTATTATAAAAAGGTTGATTTTCTTGAGGAACGGGTGAATTCTATGAGACCTGGTGTAGAAAAATAGGTCCAGAAGAGACACAACATTACTATGCTGCCGCCTGACAAAAATACAATATGTACAGAGCAAAAGAAAGTGTTCCACTGTCAACCCCTGATCGCATATTATCATCCAACAAAAAGGAATGTGAAAGTCATGTATAACCAATATGACATCGTGTCAAAATGATATGTTCTTTGCTACAAAGGTTACCAGACGATCCGTAATATTAGGTCGAATGCGATAGAGCTTGTAATTTGTCGTACCATCCCATTCTGACTGCCACACAGATTTGGGTATTGACTGATGTGTTGTGCAATCACTGAATTGAATCCTAAGATCAGTGAGAGGGTTGTCTAAGGCCTGTCTAAGGCACTGTTTGCTCAAATGATACCAACATGTCCCGGTAACCGGCAAAACACGTATTATATTGGTCAGACATGAGAGTATTCAACTTCTCACGAATTTTCAAAATGAGAGGGTTCTTCAACTTGGGGTTGAGTAAAGCTAGCAAAGAGGAAAGAAAGAGGAAAATATGATCGACTTCCTTTCCTGTATATTCTCGATGTGTTCAAGCGCTAGTTGCAAAGCTGTATATTTTCGATGTGTTCAAGCGCTAGTTGCAAAGATTTGATCACCAGCAACGGCAGCTGATGGTAATTAGTCACCATATGTAGATTCATCTGTATAAATCCTTTTATATGCACTATACTTTGATTTAATTTCAGCATATTTTTGTTTGAACTGCAAAGACGTTGTCTTGGACTTTTTGGAAGAAGAATGGTCTAAAATAACAGTCGTTTTTTCTTAGATACCAAGGAGGAATATGTGGCTCACGGTTCTCTTTTCTCGCATCAGATTCAAGTGTGGCGGACTCCATGTGGATGAAATTCTAATTACCAATAGAGGAATGTGTATCTAGTGTCTTTTGAAAAATTCATCATTTCGATGGTTCGCCAAACAATTATAAAGCAGGGTTTGGTGGACTAGCAACTTATTGGAGTGAAAGTTTAATCTCTCAAGAGAAGTCTTCTCTGCTTCAACAATCATTGAGTATATAGGTGATATTCTAAAATCATCTAGGCTAATTCTAATACCACTATCATATTGAACTATTTGTACTCCCCTGAATGCGCATGTGTGCAAATAGTAGTGAAGATGACAATCTAAATTACTAATAGCGGTCTATGGGAGAAAAACGAAACACTTTCATTTGCCAGAAATTTCATTTTTTACATAATAGACGGGCATATGATCAAATATTTCATAACATACTCTTTAAAATGGTATCAAATTCTTTTTGTGAAAAATGTTTTTTAATGGTTCCATTTTTGTTTAAGATTTTCAATTTTAATCCCAGTACATAGCCTTATTAATTAGTTAGAAAAGACTGACGGGTGTAACTTCAAAAATCCTAAAAATGTCTTAAATCATCATGAGAAAATTTGGACGGACATAGATTTGATTAAAGCAAGAATTAATTTTCTTTGTTCTACAAACATATTTTGGATATGTTATTGTTTTAATGGTTCCATTTGACTTTGAAAAGTGGTGTTTTTCAATCTTTGTAACCTTGCGGCAGATAATATCTCTCCTCCCCTAGTGTCAGTCAGCACAGTTAATTTCTAACGTGTAGAAAATAGAGGTGTTTATTTTTACAGTGTGATGCTTACAGTTTGGATATATGTTTGGAGCTATAAGATGAAAATAGAATGAAAAAGTCCACTTCTAATGGTGAATGATTTGTTGTGGGTGTTGTTACCACAATTTCTCAATATCACGTTTTTATTGAAATAAAACCTCTAGCTCCCCATCAGACGTTAAAGGTATTATTCATTTAAACGGGATTCATTTAAAACACATAAAGCTTGAGCCATGACAGAGCGGTAACTTGGACCTCATAGAGAAATTGACTTGCAGAAACTATCTGAAGGGGAACACCTTCCTCGACTCGACCTGAATGCACAATTCCAGAGATTAGTTTTGGACACAACTTATAAAGTTGAACTATTTTTGTCCAGAAAGAAAGGAAAAAAAAGTGATTCGAATTCTAATTAATTTCTAATCCGAATTCTTATAAATTTGAAATTTTTATCTATTTTGTTTCCACATAATAGCATATTTCATTATGTAACCTAACACAACTCATTGAAAATGAAGCTGACATCGGCTCAAAAACTGATACACTCTTCGACACCCTAAAATTAGACATCCACGCGCCTATCCAAACAAGAAATGTCACTGTTCGTCCTAACATTGGATGGTACAACGATCAGATAAGGAAATTAAAGCAAATGTGCAAAAAAGCAGAGCGCCGCTTTGTTACATCTCGCCTCCATGTTCATAATGATATGTATAAAACACTTCGTAACAAGCTAAACTCATCTATTAAGTCAGCTAAAATAGACTGGGTGAAAAACAGCATTGCGTCATGTGGCAAAAATTCTAAAGAGATGTTTAAGATAGTCAGCAACCTTCTACATGCGAACGGGAAGGACGAGCTCCACGAGCACACCCATCTTTCCGAGCTCGCATCTAGATTCTCTGACTTTTTCAGAGATGAAATTTCAAAGATTCGTAGTGGCCTCGAAAATTTGGCCTTAAACTCAGTGACCAGTGATGAAGACATATCGGTAGATTCTCATATCTCCCTTAACGACTTTCAGCCCCCACCATGGATGAGGTTAAGTCAATTATATTGAAAGCCTCCTCCACATCTTGTTCGCTCGACCCACTGCCAACATGTTTTTTGAAAAAATGCTCTGTTTTAGACCACCTTTTTCCCACCATTACTAGTATATTTTGCTCATCTCTGGCTCTTGGAACTGTACCAACAGCATTTAAGCATGCCCATGTTATTCCACTCCTGAAGAAACCAAGCCTAGATGTCAACGTTCTAAAAAACACAGACCAGTGTCTAACCTTCCTTTTCTGTCTAAATGTCTTCAAAAGGTTATTGCCTCAAGAATTATTCAGCATATTTCAGATAATAACAATCTGGAAATATTTCAATCTGCCTACAGACCCGGGCACAGCACTGAAACAGCCTTAATTCGTGTCAGCTCCGAAGTGCTGAATTCGATGGATGATCGCAGGCTAACATCATTCGTGCTGCTCGACCTGTCTGCTGCATTTGATACGATTGACCACCGAACTCTTTTGTCACGGTTAGAAACACGATTCAAAATACGCGGATCTGCCCTTGAGTGGGTACTTTCCTACTTAAGTGACCGAACGCAATCTGTGAAAATATGCAATACTCTCTCAGAGCCCGTCGAGCTAAAATATGGCGTCCCCCAAGGTTCAGTACTCGGACCCTTACTGTTCACAATTTACACCTACCACCTGGTGACCTGATAAGGAAGCACTCTGTAAATTTTCACCTGTACGCAGACGATACCCAGCTCTATCTGTCTGCTGATCTTTCCAATATGAATGACTCCTTAACAACACTGGAGGCATGCATTGAGGATATTCGACTGTGGATGGGGGGTGGGGGGGGGGGGGGGTGGGGGGACTTTCTAAAATTAAATGATGATAAAACAGAATTTGTACAGTTAGGCGCCTAACATCAGTTGGACAAAGTTCCAATTAACTGCTTGAAAATAGGCGATAGCGCAGTTAGCCCAGGTAAAACTGCCCAAAACCTCGGTTTCACTTTTAATGATTGCTTTGATCTGCATAACCGAATCACCAAAGTGAGTAAAAGCTGCTTCCTCCAAATAAGAAACATCAACAAAATCAGAAAGCTACTTGACCAAAACACTCTGAAAACTGTTATACAGTCTTTGGTCCTGTCCCGCTTGGACTATTGCAACTCTCTCTATTTCGGCCTTCCTCTGAAATCCATGTACCTGCTTCAACGTATTCAAAACACAGCAGCTAAGATCATTACTGATGCGAAAATATATGACCACATTACACCAATCCTGAAATCCCTGCATTGGCTGCCAGTTGAGTCTCGCAGTAAGTATAAGGTACTGGCGGTGACACACAACATCTTACATAGCTACAAAGCACCGATCTACCTTAAGCAGGTCATCAAAGTACACACACCGTCGAGGAATCTCAAATCAGCTTCTGAGAATATCCTTGTCGCACCGCGAAGAGATCGTTCACTTTCGCAGCTCCCTCACTCTGGAACGCCCTCCCTCAGAACCTTAGAAAAACCCTAAATACAGATAACTTCAAGAAAGCTCTGAAAACCCATCTCTTTCAAGCAGCCTTCGGCCGCTGTTTATACCATTGTTACCGTCACCCATGTTTTCAGCGCTTTTGAGCAGCGTTTCGCTGGGAAAAGCGCTACATAAATAAATAAATTATTATTATTATTATATTATTATGTAGGAACACAATTGAGAAAAACATCTAATATGAAGATGAAAAAGTTAAGAGGGAACTATTGAGGAGGAAGGTTTGGGTCTCTGACGCTGCGGCGACAATTGCATGTCAAAGATGATCGCGTGCGCTTTGGTGCGTGAAAATCATGGGAGATAACTCTAAATTCTGGCCCTTCCTTCAGGAGAAGAAATAGTTAAGTATGTATGAATTGCATCCAGTGTTTGAGGTAATCTTTCTCGCAGAACCGTAACCCACACAACCATAATCTAATTTTGATCTAACAAGTGATCTTTCCGCATGGAGTAACATTTTTTGGTCAGCATCCCAATCATTGCTACCAACTACCTTCAGAATCTCCAGTGCCATTTTACATATAAACGTTAGTTGTTTTATGTGAAAAGTGAAATTCAGTATACTGTCAAACAATAAACCTATGAGTTTCACTTCCCTAACAACTTTAATGGTACTGCTATCTATTTTCAATTCCGGACCAAGGTAGTGCCTCCGGAGCTTGCAGAAATGAATACAATTCATTTTGGTCTTCGTGAACTTAAAACCATTTTCTGTGGTCCATTTGTTTAATTCTATGCAAGCACAACGGAAGTTTACGCTCGATGGCATTCATGTTTTTGCTGCTATAGCAGATTAAACAGACATCAACATATAATGGTCAGTCTACCAAATTCTCAATTGCGTCAATGATGCAATTGAAATTCACTGAGAAAAGTGTAACAGATAAAATACTACCACGAGGAACCTCCAATTCATGTTCACGGGGATCAGATAATGAAGATCCAACACGAATCCGAAATTGGCGGTCCTCTAACAAAATTGTATAAATAGAGGCATGCGCCCGCTCAACCCCGCGTTAAAAAGATCATTTGAAATCCCATACTTCCACATCGTATCATATGCCTTTTCCAGATGAAAGAAGGTGGCGACAGGCAAAAGCATTTTTTTATAAACGTTTGAAGTCTTAATGAACCACAGTACTTTCCTGGCACCAGAAACCACGCTGAACATTCGCAAAAAGATAGTTCGATTCCAGGAACCAGACAAGTCGATCATCAATCATCCTTTCCATGGTTTTACACAAACAACTTGTCGGTGCAATAGGCCTGCAATTGCTTGGATTGCAAGGATCTTTATCGGGCGTTGGAATGGGAAGTATTGTCGCTTGACGTCAAAAGGGTGGAAACTGGCCAGCCATCCATATTTTGCTTAAAATTGACAACAACAGTTCAAATGATGATCTTGGCAGATGTTTTCAAATTTAGTTGTGTGTATCATCGAGTCAAGTGACAGAGTCTTTTGTTCTGTGCAAAGAGTTACTTAACTCTTCTACAGGCAAAAGTTGTATGTAGTCCTTTAAATTGTTAGAGGTATATTTTATTTTCAGTTTTTCCTGTTGTTTTAAAATTTTACCGAATTCGGAATTACAATTTTCAGATGTCGAATATTTTGAAACTGTTGACGCCAATATGTTTGATGTTTCTTGAGTTTTGGGCTCTTTTATGTAATTAGTGTGTTGTTATCTTCCAACTGTTGTACAGTTAATTTTGTTTCTCTACCATTAATTTTTTAATGAATTTCCAAATTTTCTTGATGGTTGTGCATTGGTCAAGTTTCGAAACATCGGTTTCCCAAGAGATTTTCTTTTTTAACATTTTGGAGTTGTTGGGGTTTTAGGAATGGTTGCATATGCGATGTCAAGCAATACCTCAGCAAATGTTTCTGTTTGTCAACACTTTCTTGAAATGTCTATCGTTTGAGCTGATCGGAACAAAGCGTCGAGGGCGTGCCACAGTTTGCATTTTAAAGATTCAACTGGGGCACCCTCTCTTCGGCCGTCGTCATACTTCCCAACGCAAGTGGAAAGTGATCACACCCACATAAGTTATCTCCAATCCTCCAAGAAAAGTCAAGAAAGATAGGATATGTTATTGTGAGATCAATAGAAGTATTAACTAGATGTAGGACGGAGATGAGTGTCTGATCCATCATTAAACATACAAAAGTCATATTGTGAAAAAAACTCTTCAACTGTTTTGTCTCATATGTCTTAATTGCTGTAGGAATCACCCCAAACAGGGCCATGAGCAGTACAAACATCCAAACCGAATGTATGGAGCTGGGAGCTGGTGAATCACTTGTTCAAGATAAATTTGCTGCAGGTAACATGGAGACACACACATTGCGCATAACGTGACCGACTTGCCTATAGTTAGGTATACCGTTATAGCCTGTAAATTTGATTACAAAGGTAAAGAACTGTGAACAATGTCGTTTCTGACCAATACAGACGTTCCAATATCATGAAGGGTGTTTTCCGGGCATTATACGAAGTATAATGCTTCTTAAAAGCTGAATGATCTTGAGTATCAGCCTTCTTTAAGAGGGTCTCCTACAGACAAAAAGCAGCAGGTGCATATGTTTTGGCTTAGAAGGCCCAGTTCATTAAAATTTGCCCTGAAACATTGAAAGTCCCGACAGATTCGTTGTCTTATATTGTGTTTTATTGTATTATCCATATTTGTTTGGGAAATGAGGTAGTGGACGAATGGTCGAAATAGCCCTGGTAGCGTTCTTAGATGATTTTGTTCTCGGTGACCTATTCTGAGAGGAGTTTACTCTTAAGTGCTCGAACTTTTCGTTAATGCATTCGCCGACTTCCATCAGTTCAAGGTCTTCAAACATGTTGGGGCTCCCGATTGCTTAAACCGAGTCTGAACCGACCAACTGTCTACCATGAAGTGATGCCCTGAGGTGATTTTTTGGACGATATCCTCATGGAGTATTACTCAACCTGGATCACTGTAGTTCTCAACCACACAGGATCTCGTCCTTCATGACCTTTAACACTCATATCACGGGAGAACAAGGTGCCCTCCTTCTTTCTTATCCAGGCTGGGGACCGGCTATGGCGGAGTTCGTTAAATGTTTAGCCTGTAGGTATGCGCATAGGGACGAAAAGCCGTGAGCATATTCATACGTCGATGTTCTAAACGATAGCATACGTTTTCTATAGAAGAATGCTCTAATTCTGCAGCTGTACATTTAGTCATAGCCCAAAAGTCAGGTTTGATTTTCAAATTTTGGGGTCAGTAGTTTCAGAAATGCCCCTGATTTTACAAACCTTTACTATTTTGGTAGGTTCCGCGTGATAGGTAGGTAGTTTCAGAGTTGTAGCCTAGTACAAAGCGTTGCTATTTTTGTCTTCCGAGTGATATGTTTACCTTTCTTTGGCGGAACTATTTGACATTTGACAGAACTTATAATTTAAAAATGCGAGTCAAGTTTGATTTTGTGTGTCCGTATTATAACATTGCACCCTTCGACAAGTTTACTTGAAATTTTGACATTTTTTTCTTTTGATCACAAAATGAAAGATATACGTGAGCTTAAAGCATAAATATCCACAAATATGTGCTCACAAGCTTCAAATGAAAAACAACAATTGAAAGATAGCTGCTGGTTTGTAGTGTGTAATATCCCCCACATAATGTACAAGGAAACGGTTGATACCAGTGTAGCACACATGTCATCTCACGAGCCCCACTAAGCTCACACACACGCCAAAACGAGGCCGCATTAATTTTGTTGGCATTGCATCGTTTTTCCTTTTCTTTATTGAAGTAACCAAAGAACAATTTTCAACTCAGCTCAGCTGAGAAAACTCAGTCAGTTCCGACATGTCATTTTAAGCTGCTTTTCTACAGAGTTTTGGACTCACTGCATATTTCCACGCGATGAACAAGTGAGATATATCTGAACAGTTTCTCCAAAAGAGCTGGAAACATTGATGTTGTTCGGAAACGAAACAAGTGCGCACAATCGCTGATAGTAGTTTTATAAGACCGACTGAGACATTCTACGAGAGCACAGGTTATATAATATGTTTATTTAACGGATTTTGTTGTCGATTATCTTCTGTCAACCAGAAAAGTGAAGGTAATCCGATTACAGTTTTACTAAAACACCCTAACGGTTTGTTGTTCATTGTGCCGTCATATTTTTACAATATACAATTCGGCCCTGGCGTATCGGCACCTGGGGCACGCTTCGTCTAATAATATGAAGCAGCAAAAGAAAACAAGGTTGTAAAATGAAGGTTTAAAACCAAGTGCTGTGGGGCTGTCTCCCACTATTGTGTTGGTATCGGGGAGTTGAGTCCCTTCGTTTAAATGATGGGGAGAAAACACCACTGAAAATGGTCGGCTTCCATTGGGGGGTTTTACTATGCTTTTAGAATTAATTTGTATCGCAATATTTCAATTTCCTTTAACAATCTCTCCCGGACAGGAACATAAAAACGGGTGGGGGCACAGGTGCCACGTTCCCCCAAGAGAGAGAGAGAGAGAGAGAGAGAGAGAGAGAGAGAGAGAGAGAGAGAGAGAGAGAGAGAGAGAGAGAGAGAGAGAGAGAGAGAGAGTGTCAAAAGTATCTTCACAGATATATTTTACACTATAATACCACCACCACAAAACAAAGTGTTAGGGTCACCTGATGCATGTATATGTCTTTTTGGTTATCGTTATTGCAGTTTTATTGGGAATTTGCGGCGCGTGGTGCACAGATTCATACTATTCAGACGTAAACGAAGATTAATAACCAAGCTACGTGATGCCAAATAGAACTTGAAGGATTGGGTTAAAAAGAAATGATTACTACCTTCCCAACACTCTGAGATAGCATATTTCACAACGTACTAGAATCTTTTTGAATAAATCCACAAAATATTGTATGCATTCAGAAATATGTTCAACCTAGTCACGTTATCACAGGTGTTCTCTTCAAAAAGTTTTAAACACGGTTTCGCTTATCAATCTACGAAGCTCCGGCTGGTGACTTGCCGAGAAGAAAATAAAAAATAAAGTTGTGCGCACGAGATTTAAAGTCATGCGCAGGAGATTAAAAGACGTGCGTACGAGATTTAATGTCGTGCGCACGAGATTTAATGTCGTGCGCATGAGATTAAAAGTCGTGCGCATGAGATAAATAGTCGTGCGCACGAGATTAAAACCAAACCCACTACTACTTATAATGGAAGAGAATGGATGCCTGTTCCAATTTTACTTTCGATTAGGACTCAGTTATGATGAGATATTGCACATTCTAGCGTTTAATCACAGGACTTATCATTTCAAAAAACAAAAAATCAAACAAAAATGAAACGCTGTAATTCTGTAAGAATCATCGGCTTTTCCTGGCGTACATAACATTTTAAACCCTTCAAAGAATTGTGGGAATAATAGTTTACTACTTGTAAACTCTTCCTTGTGAAATTTACCTGGTTTGTGTATGATGGGGTGGTCACAGGTCTTTTTTATTCTTTTTATCCAAACAATGTCAAAGAGGCATTTTTGACAATGCTCAGAGTAACATTTATTAGTCAGGAAGATTCGTCAGTAATGGACTGTACTCACATATCTGCACTGCCACTGTTGGAGACTACCATGGGGGCAATGGTAGAAGAATGTCTGTATGGAAAAATTGCCGCAAGCTGGTGTGTGCAATCTTGTACCTCTGTTGAGGGTCTCTTGGGCAATAACAATAAAAACAAAACTTTTGGTAAACTTACACATGTTTTACATCTAGCCGAGGTCCCCGTGGTGTTCACAATTATTCCACCATCTCCCCCGGCTCCAAGAGTTGCTGTGGTTGTAGGTTTTACCATTAAGGCAACAACAAATGCAATCAGGACCCATACCATATACCTGTTTAGGTAAAATTACCTCAGGTGACAAATTTCAGCTCGATATCTGTGAAGCCTGTCGTTGTACAAAGGCCGATGAATGAAGGGTTAATACAACTATGCACCTAAAGTTGACCCGTTATGTTAGTCCTAATAATAAATACCCCAAGTACCAAATTTCAATTCCATATCTCTGAACATATAGGTGTGCATATCGGTGTTGTTCTTCTGGTCCAAGTGTTAACACCACGTTGAATGTAAATCACTAGAAATTCTTCAGAACATATTTTAAAGCAGAAAACGTCACTCGAATAGGCGTTCCCTCTAATCGGGGTCAAATGGTCATAAACCTCAAATGGAGATTTTCTTCTTTTTTCAGAAAACTATGCAATGAGGCCCATGGTGAATTTCCTTTTTTCGGGAGTGAAAAAATTGAAAATTTGCATTACTCGAAACATGGTTGTGCTATTCTTTTTCATAATCTTTTATGTTTGCATAAGGTTTCTGTGTTATGTATATACCTATTTTTTTGCAGAATCTTATATATTTAATTACATGCAAAATAAAGATTAATATTTGAAACTAAGTGTGTTTCATTGTTTTAACATCAAGTAAGCTTGCGCTCAATGAAATAACTTGGTTTCAAAAAGTGTCACTGAACGTTAGCGGTGGTTCACCTCAAGTTAGGGCCATTATTCATTTCATAAAAATGAGATAATTTTTTTATTCGTGGGTGCACGGTGGCATTGTGTACTAATGCGTACTGCGCGTCTATCGTGCACATGTCTGGTGTTAGTACGCTGGGGAGCTTGGCAGTTGCTTACCATTGATCGGTGGTTCTCTCAGGGTACTCTATCTCCAACCACCCGTAAACCTGCCTCACACGTGATGACTCTGGCTGTCGAAAGTGTCGTTAAACACTAATAAATAAATAAATAAATAAATAAATAAATAAATAAATAAATAAATAAATAAATAAATAAATAAATAAATAAAAAGTATATCATGTACCCGGACGTGCCTCATTTGGATGACCTCCGTGGATGACATCGGAAGTGACGTCATAGTCACGTGAACCAGTGGCACCATGTTGTATTGTCTTGGTAACCCGCGTGAGCGGCCATCTTGTGACGTCATGCCCATAGTGATACGTGGTGTTAGTGCGCATGCGCAGCGTGTTTTGTTAGGGTGATACGTGTTTCTGTCGTCCATTTTGTATACTGGAGGCCGCCATCTTGGTTTCTATGGTAGCACGTGGTCGCTATGTTACCCACAGGCTTACAATAGGACGGGGGTATGTTATTTCCAGTTTCGTAGAATTATCCATATAAACCCGACAATCCCTGCAAATCACAGAAAACGACTTTATTTACTACGGATTTCCCCCAAGAATCCTTTTTAGGACCGCCACACCATGGATTTTAATAGTAGCACGTTGTGCTATAGTACTTGGGGGCCCTTTCGATTATAGCCAACTAACAGACAACATCCATGAAAACCTATATCATTCCTAAAGCCAAGAATCTGTTACTGATAAGTCATTGATCGAACGACTCAAATCCCTTCGAGCGAATAAGCCATAGAGTATTTACTCGAACGAGTGACTCGCATATACGACTCTTAGCTTCATTTCGGTATATGAGGATACTTATGACCTGATATTGCATTATTTGAGGATACCTATCGAGGATACCTTCTGGAGAATCTCCTTTTTGTCGTATGAGGCCATGGGTGCCATGGGGGCCATGAGAAAAGCCCTCAATGAGGTCTAATTTACTATCCCTCTTAGCCTCATTTCGCTTGAGGCCATTAGGACCATGAAAAAATCCCTCAGTGAGGTAAAATTTACTATCCCTTTTAGCCTCACCTCGGTATTTAACAGCCATATTCCCTGGCACCCCAATTTCAGCAACCCCTTTTTGGAAAACGTCTGACCTTCGGCATCCCTTTTAGTCGTATGAGGCCATGAGGGCTATGAGAAAAGCCCTCAATGAGGTCTAATTTGCTATCCCTCTTAGCCTCATTTCTTTCGTTTGAGGCCATGAGGGCCATGAAAAACTCCCTCAATGAGGTCTAATTTACTATCCCTCTTAGCCTCATCTCGGGATTTAACAGCCATATCAAGTGGCACCCCAATTTCGGCACCCCTTTTTTGGAAAACGTCTGGCTTTCGGCACCCTTTTTTAGTCGTATGAGGCCATCCATGAGGGCTATGAGAGAATCCCTCAATGAGGTCTAATTTACTCTCCTTCTTAGCCTCTTTTCGGTTGAGGCCATGAGGGCCATGAAAGAATCTCTCAATGTGGTCTAATTTGCTATCTCTCTTAGCCTCATTTCGGTATTTAAGGATACCTGTGACCCAGCTCCAATACACCTCCTATATGGTTCCTATACAGGTAGTCTTACAAATGTCTTCCATTTTATCTCCAAGGCTCTAAGGCCACTACTTGTCTATGGTCTATCTGTCCTATCATTAGCTTCTGCAGCAGTCTTGTGCCATTGCGGCCTTGTACCATTACTATTAGCGACCGCTATTCTGCCCCATGTCTCATCCATTAATATTAACACTACTTCCAAGCTATACCTTCGCTCAGGCCTTCAAAATAAAATATCTATAAATAGGCTATATAAGGCATACCGTAAATGGGATTTTTATCCGACTGTGTACAGCTGGATTTCCTCATTTTGTATGAACTCTCGAGATATATAAATACGGTAGGGGTGAAACATCCGAATTACATTATTTCTCTTCTGTCCAGAAATGGGTGAACTCCATAACTGCGATAAGTGCCAGATATCCATCATTCAACAGAAAAGTTTGTTGCGTCATAGAAAGGCTTCCAATGTTTCAGGTGTGCAAAGATGTTCAAAAGAAGAGACCATCTGAGAAGACATAAGATGATCCACTCAAAAAGGAGACCAAAGGATCATCAGAGAGAATATGTTGAACCAGTCGGAAACCTTTGGACATAAATTGGTCAAAGAGAAGAATGCAAACGGATAAACCAGTCCGAATCAATGGTGTTATCGCACCAGGGGAATAACCAAAACCCGACCAGAAAGCCGTGGATACCAATACCTCCAACAGAAATGCCTCGTACAGTAATAACCGGAACAGGAAAGAAACCAGAACCAGAGCACAATCCAACAAGTGAAGACAGAAAATACGTTTTGGTCGAACCCAGTTTATTGGAAAGCTTACAAGATCGACTACATTTGGTGTCACAGAGAACCAAACGAGCACAAAATGAACGAAGATGAACTGTTGGGCAGAATGAGCATCGAACAAGACCGAAGAGAACTGAACAGACTTTAATAAAACTGAAGAAAATGGAGCATAACAGAGGTCGAAATAAACAGAACGAAGATCAAACACAATGAAGATAACAGAAAAAAAAAAAAAGAAACATTGAACTATATAACAGTGTACCGAAAAGTCAATAACATTTTAAACTATAACACATGTTCTCTTTTTCATAAGGGAAAGGGAATACTCTCGAGGTTTCATACACAATGACGGAATCCAACTGTGCGGAGTCGGATAAGAATCCCATTTACGGGATATTTTACATTGGACGCTGTATAAAATGGTACATGTTGGGGGGAATGAAGCAATCTGATTGAACATTTTGAAGGCCTGAGCGAAGGTATAGCTAGAAAGTAGTGTTACAAGTCAATATTAATGGATGAGACATGGGGCAGAATAACGGTAGCCAATAGTAATGGTACAAGACCGCACTGGCACAAGACTGCTGTAGAAGTTAACGATAGGACAGATAGACCATAGACAAGTAGTGGCCTTGGAGCTTTGGAGATAAAATGGAAGCCGTTGGTAAGTCTACCTGCATAGGAGCTGTATAGGAGCCATATAGAAGCTGTACAGGAGCTGAGTCATAGGTATCCTTAAATACCGAAATGAGGCTAAGAGGGATAGTAAATTAGACCACATAGAGGGATTTTCTCATAGCCCTCATGGCCTCATACGACTAAAAATGGGTGCCGAAGTCCAGACGTTTCCAAAAGGGGGTGCTGAAATTGGGGTGCTACGGGATATGGCTGTTAAATACCGAGATGAGGCTAAGAGAGATAGTAAATTAGACCTCATTGAGGGATTTTGTCATTGCCCTCGTGGCCTCAAACGAAATAAGGCTAAGAGGGATAGTAAATTAGACCTCATTGTGGGATTTTCTCATAGCCCTCGTGGCCTCATACGACAAAAAGGGTATTCTCCGGAAGGTATCCTCGATAGGTATCCTCAAATAATGCAATACCAGGTCATAGTTATCCTCAAATACCGAAATGAGGCTAAGGGTCGTATATACGAGTCACTCGTTCGAGTAAATACTCTGTGGCTTATTTGCTCGATGGGATTCGAGTCGTTTGAGCAATGACTTATCAGTAACTGCTCTTGGTTTTATGAATGATATAGGTTTTAGTGGAGGTTGTTTATCATTATCAGTTGGCTATTATCGAAAGAGGCCCCTCAGTGCTATAGCATTACGTGCTACTATTAAAATCCATGGTATGGCGGTCCTAAAAAGGATTCTGGGGGAAATCCGTTAGTAAATAAAGTCGTTTTTTTAGATTTGGAGGGATTGTCAGGTTTATTTGGTTTATTGTACGAGACGGGAAATTACTCTTCTTCAATCGAACATACCCTCCGAACATACCCTCGTCCTATTGTAAGACTTTGGGTAACATAGCAACCACGTGCTACCATAGAAACCAAGATGGCGGCCTCCAGTATACAAAATGGACGACGGAAACACGTATCACCCTAACAACTCGTGCTGCGCATGCGTACTAACACCACGCATCACTATGGGAGTGACGTCACAAGATGGTGGCGCGGGTTACCAAGACAATACAACATGGCGCCAGTGGGTCACGTGACTATGACGTCACTTCCGAGGTCATCCACAGAGATCACCCAAATGTGGCAGGTCCGAGTACATGATATACTACTTAAATAAATAGGAAAAAATATTAGCCAGTGCTAATGTATATTCTATTGCAAGCCCCCATTCATGGGCGTAGGGGTAGGATGCTCTTTCCCACCCCCGAAAAAGGGTAGAATTCCCGCAGTATGAAAATATGTGTACACCCCCCCCCCCCCCAAAAAAAAAAGAAAAGAGGAGAAATGAATCAAATAGAATGAAAAATTTGGGGGTCCTGTGAGACCTATTCCAACATTAAGCCTCGTGAGGGTTTGGGAGATAATGTCAGACAAAGGGTAAAATCAACTCGCATCCCTCTCGCCAATGAACCCGAAACAGCTTGTGGAGTAAATTACATCGTTGCCACCCCATCCCTAATTTGTTTGGTGCAGTATATAAAAGTCTACATCAGTAGATCAGCACTCTTTACTCCCAGGGATTCACGACAAGGCGGTGCATTTATATAAATCAAGGTATGCGCATGTACTTCCCGAAGGTTTCTCTTGGAGAGATTGGTGTACTCATGTCTCCGTTCAATGCTGCGACCAACACGTTATTGCTCTGCTTGAATATTTCATGGTTGAAGAATTAATGGTTCGTCGCACAGAAAACTCGCCCTGTCCATGTCATCCTTGATAAGAAATTACCGATGAATCAGCCTGCATGACAATTTTCAACTCAATGTACGCGAAAATGTGACAATGCTGTAGGTAGAGGGTTAAAACGCCGTGAGATAAGTCGATGCCCACCTATGTCCCTTTGTTGGTCAAATTACCTTTCCTGGTCCATTTGCCTTTGGTAAAAAATGTAAAATCGAGATCAGCTGTGGCAGGATAGAGTCGAAAAAAATGTGCGACATTCCACGTGGTATGTCTCTTTCCTGCTCTGTGAAAATGGTAGGAATGTTGCGGTTAAACGGTTAATGTGCAGTCATTTGCGACCTGGAATAATGTAATGCACCTTTCTTGGTCAAGTTACCTTTGGTGGTCAAATGACCTGTAGAATGGGAAATGGGAAATTTGTACTCAGATCGACATGGGAATAGAACAATGTCTGGCGTTGCGTTGTTTGAAGGGTTGCGACAATGTTGCGACGATGTTGATCGCTTTGGAGACACACCTAACGTCCCTTCCCTTGTACGATTACGATAGGCTCTAAATTTGGTGGATTTGACAAGGCATAGCCCAGTCGAACTGTGCTTGACGTTGCATTGGTTGAAGTTGAAATACAACATCGAGAACAATTCGCTTGCCACTTTCCTGGTAAAGCGGCCTCTAGGTGCCACGTGATGTCGAGACAGTGGAACTATAAATAAATGTGTAGGGGTAGCTGCATTCGTTGAAGGGTTAATGCACGATAGAAATGCATAGCAGAGTCGAACTGTATATGGTGTTGCATTGGTTAAAGGGTTAATACGACGTCGAGTGCAATCGAGGCCAATGCCATGCCAATGCCCCGACGAAATGACCTCTAGGTTTGGGTCAAAGGGTTATTGAGATCAGAATTAAATTAAATCACGAAAAAACAGTAAATATCTTTCCCCGTCTCCAAATTCCTCCAGAGATGGAAATGAGATGACGTTGTCACTGATATTGAATACATTATCATTCATGCATAAGAAACAGATTTTAAACTATAGGCTTACAATGGTTGTCACTCCAAAACCCTCTGCTTTTTTCACAGCACACACACCCGCCCTACCATCTACCGCAACTAAAACTGATGTTCTGATTTCCACAGTACTGGTATGTGTAAGTCACAATGGTTTGGTTTGTAAAATGTGGTAGGATGGGTTGAATCGCTGACAAAAAGATCTTCAGGGCAACTCCCACTCAATCTTTTCATTTATATTAGGAATTGTTGCATTCGTGTCATTAAATTGCCTTCAGCAGATGTTTGGGACTGTTAGAATGTTATATGGTAAATATACTTAAACAAGAGTGACAGTCTGAACAAATGGTTGACGAACAAATATGATCAATAGTGGAAGTAACTCTAAATAACCCAAATAAATCTGCCCTTCAAAGCCAGGGGAACATCAAAGAAGACCCCCCGCCCCCCCCCCCCGGGTTTGTGCGGATGGGTAATGGTTAATTCAGATAACCTATCAGAACAAAAAACTGAAGACAGCAATCTACAGCTCTCAGTTTATTATATTAGAGTGAAGCATTTTCAAATCAAAATGACAAGACAAAACCATTCCTCTTAGAGGTGTTTGGGTGCAAAACAGTTTTCAGAACTTGGAAGAAAACAAATTGTTGTAACGGTGATGTAAATAGAGATTATAACCATTATGTGGATGTACAAAATATGTATCCGAGTCGAGCTCCGGGTTCTAAGGGCAGATCATGACGAATCGAAGACGAGTTGTGATCTACCCTCAGAACCTGGAGCGAGACTCGGATACATAGTTTGTACATCCACATGATGGTAATAATCATTTTATCTTACAATATATTGGGCATAAGTCAAGAATGTAGATGAATATATAACAAACTATTTATTTGTAGGGATGAACAAAAAGAAAAAAAATGGAACTCACGCGAGTAGTATGGTTGGTCCATTTCAGGCCTGTTCGGGTGGAGTGGATGGTGGAGTGGTTGGAGAGGGTGAACAACATCATCTTAATTAAAAAGGTAATTAACATGCCGTCACTTAATGAATATTTTTTTTTAATCATTTTAAATAATAACTGTTGCATAATTAATTTTAATTAATGACTTACATACTTAATGTAATTAATGTAATTGATGAGTGTAAATAGGGTTAATTATAATAATTAGTATATTAATGAATGATTTAATAATGTTTACATCGATTAATACATTTTTTTTTAAAAGTCATAATTTGGGATAGATATTATTAGATAAAAAAAGATAATATATTTAAAAATAATATTAAAGTTCACCGACCGTTGGACATATATATGAATGCTATCGACTGACCTTGACCTGGACACATGCTAAGGTAAACAGTTCATTGCATGTATTGGTGTCATTAAATCATTTTTTTCTTTTCAAACGCCAACTACTATACAAGAGTGACAGATGTTGAGATCATAATCTGTCCTAAATATCATTAGACTGAAATCAATGATGATCTCACGTGACAAGATGTGTCTTGCTTTTAACTGAAGACGTGTGAAGATAACGACTCCATTGTGGCTATTTTTATGGGTGTAATTAGATTTAATAACTTGGCCTGATTCTTACATATTAATAACGCAAGTTTATTCTTCTAGTTTTTATGGCGGTCGTAAAACTCTCACAGACCAAGGTATTCTGATTTTATGTCTCACGTGATAAATATACAGAACCACACTTATGTTTGAATGGGTTAATGATTACTGGACGAGAGCGAGTGGCGCCGGGATACCACGAGAGCCGGTAGGCTCGAGTGGTTGTCCCAGCGCCACACGCTCGAGTCCAGTAATCGTTAACCTCTTCAAACATAAGTGTGGTTCTGTATTGATTACACACCCAACCATGCACAAGAATTCACTGTAATTAATCGCTAATTTAATCAAATAGTCGACAATTTGGACGGTTGAAAGAATTTTAGAGAGAAACTGGCAATTTTGTCAGAGAACCAGTCTTAAGTCTTTGACCTTGCCACCTGTTGAATCGCTGTTGATTCATTTTATTCACAAAAAAATGTTGATCCGAACACTCAAAACTCAAAAGATTGCATTCAGCATATCAGACGTTACAAATTATGAGGTATCAAATGTGTTTTCAAAAGTGTGTGTGCAAGCATCATTTTATCTGGAGGATGGAAAATGTACAAGGATTTTAATTTGAATACGGTGCGAATTGGTCGCTCTGTTTAAATTTCGTGCTTTTTAAACTGAAAATATAAGTTTGAACTCGGCTTGATGATATGCACTACTTCCTCTAGGCTATCGCATGTGGTTCAGTTGACATCGGCCATTTCTGTTCTGCACTCTAACAAAAGTACACACTGGACGAAAAAAGACATTTTGTGCAATAATTAACCTTTCGGGGCATTCATTCGATCGTTTGGAGTAACTGAGCCTGAGGCAGTTTGAGATTCCATTCTGACTCTGACTCAGTCTGAGTGAACTCTCCAGTCTTGGTAAGTTTGCACTTTATTTTTCAACATTATAAAGTTTCTGACTTGAAATTTAGCCTTCTTTTCATTTTACCTCAAATCTTGATGACCTTTGTTTGAAATGGGCTGCACGTACAGTTAAAAGCTTTAGGTTGTCCACATAATACTACTGATATACAAAGGGAGAAATATATTGCATGATAACTGCAAGAAAATGTCATGTCTTGTCTCCACGAGTAATTTAGTTTGTACACCTTTTTTTTACAAACCCTCCACCCATCTCTAACCTGACAGCATTTCTCGAAAGCTCACGAAATGAGTGTCCAACTGTCTTAGTCAGAGGCTGAAAGAAAAATAAGTGTGTGTGTGTGTGTGGGGGGGGGGGGGGGGGGGGGCTCTTCTCACCAGTAAGCTTCCACTTATTTTGGTTGATAATATTTTCAAAGATTGATTAATGTTTACATTATTTTGGACTAGTAATGCTATACTTCACCAGTTTGTTATCTGAACGGTTCTGTCAATATTTTTTTCTTGGTATCTGGTTCAAAACAAAATTTTTTAAGTGTCTACTCCAATATCTTATCAATCTTAAATTTGGAATTTGGTATTCTGAATTTGCATTTAGTAAGTAGTTTTAAAGAGGACTGATAGAATGTGGCTAAAATGATAGGTTTTTGGAGAACATTTTCTTGGGGATGGGAGCTGACCAATCAAATTGCCATGAACTTTTGTTTCAAAATCAAAATGCAGGCCCTTGCCTCGAATTTGTCTATGAAAATGCTCTTCCCACTGCCCTGATATTTGCCAAAATTATAAAAATACCCCCTCCCTCTGAACAATCTGTTCTGAAAATACCAGTCCCTTTCAATGAAAACTGCAAAATTGACCGCTTATTGGTGAAGGGGGGTGAGAGTGCCTCAAACCCCTCCCCATCTCATACACACATGTAACTAAGTCACATAGGTGGCATTCGATTCAAGTTTTGTTGTTGAGAATTAAAGCAAAATAATATCCTAATTATCCTTGTATAAAACAGAAATACTAGCAAAAATCCTTAATTAGTCATTTAAAAATACACATCAATCTGTATCTGGAAAATATCGTCATATTATCTATGTTTTAAATATTCTAATAATTATTTTTGAATTTCATGGAAGTCATCTCATAAAATTGACAATATACTGCATTCATCAGACCACATGAATTTACCACCCGTCCCCTCTTCATAACCTCATTCCCACCCTACTCAAGACTTTTCAGAATTTCTGTAGTGGGTTGCTGGTAACGGTTTTTAATTTCCCCAGTACAAACTCCAGAAAGTCATATTTTAGCAACACTATAGTCTATATCCCCTAAAAAGGCCCTTCCCCCTGCCCCCACAAAAAAATTAAATAAAATAAACCTGTTGCCCCAACACCCACTAGCACGTAAAAAAAACATTGGTTTCACAAATGCAAACTACAGAGTTTTTCTTATAAAACCCGGCTTTTCATTCTTCCGAATTTATTTTTTTTATTCAGCTAGTGTGGGACGGGGAGGGGGGGGGGGGGAGTGGTCGCCTTTATAAAAAAGTACCATGTTAAACCATGGTAAATCCCAAAATACCCTGGTAATACCATGGTATTACCAGGGTATTTTGGGATTTACCATGGGTTACCATGGTACTTTTTTATCATCTCACTAGTAACTAGAGTGGAATTGGAGATAGTTAATTAGTAACTGCGTTGTACTAGCTGTCAAACATCTCCAGGCACTGTCGGCATGTCGCCGTCTGTTTTTCCGCTTCATGGTAACCAGTATTCAAGATTCATTTAGTCTTGCTTCCTGAGAAATACTTCAACTTAACAATAACATGCTCTTCAAAGTATGTTTGCGTTGGCAAACGTGCTGCTTCATTGCCGAACTGTGAATCGAATAGGATTACAGTTACACAGTAGGCCTTGTGTCGACTCGTCGGTAGCACGAAGCGGTGAGGGCAACATTGTAACAAAGTTTTATGGGAACTCTTCTAGTGGCTGGCTGCAATATCGAACCCAATTGGACTTTTTGACCTAAAATTAATTAAGTTTTCCTCGATTTTCAATAACGAAAGCAAAGGTTGAGTTTCACTGTTCAATTTCTTGGCAGAGATCATGTGTCTTTCGTGACTTTCAACAGTTTTTTAGCATAGTTGTGCATCAAACATTTTGTAATGAGCATCGGTAATTCCGACAGATAAATATAGCCAATGGTTCTCATTGGTTATATTCAACTGAACGCTGCAAACTATAAGAACCAGTCTAACGAGAGAACTTGCGCACGTGAAGGGTACTTTTTATTGGATTGCACTAGAGCTTTCTGGTTAAAATTAACGCATGCCCATAAAATTCATGTGATCGTGACAAATACAGTTACGGGTGTGTAATAAAGTAATTTTTTAATCTGATGACCACTCAAAGTGGCAGACTTTACTTGCCTGAAAACCTATTTACTTGCCTGAAAACCTAGAACCACTGCACCCTCAGGGAGAGGTAGTACCTTTGTGAGAGGACCCAACCTCCCACACTGGTCCTCACTCAAGGGTTCAACTGAGATATGTCAACAAAGCCATCACGCTGCAACCGGAGACACCTGCTGAGTACCTGAACCTTTTCCCCCCTTCAACACACCTAGACATGTGAAAACTACCCATATACAGTCACTGAGGGTCGAAAGGGGCTTGTTGCCCAAAACCGTCCCTGCGCGCCTTCAGCGTGCAAAACCATTCCATCCTCACTTTCATTAGAAACTGTGTCAGAAAAGCCAACATGACAAGCCTCGGCTATACTTCAATGAACAGCTATGAGTGAACCAAGAAGCAGCGAGCCAATGAAGAATTTGCATTAGTGTTAAAAAAGTGGTGGTCAGCGATGCTCCCCATGAAGGAACAAGAAAAGAAACTTAAAGACTACCCTTTTGTTGAGGCTGCCAGACGTCCTTTCGGAGAGATCCAGTACACAAATGGACCCAAACACTGGTTTGATCTTCCCATACGCATGCAGGAGGAAGCACTTTTAGGGTCAAGGTTGGAGACACCGGTAACAACCGAAGAAGATTGACATAGTGAATTTTTCACCGAGGCGGAGATGTCGTTAACAGTCGATGAAGATTGGGAAAATGAGTTCTTTACAGAGGCTGATTATCTGATTAAAGGGTGTGGAGTGGGTGGTTCAGATGTGCTACTTTGGCTTGTCATGAATGTGACTTTGCTGTTTCTTTTTTTTGAAGTAAACTATATCAATTTGTGTGAAGTTGAGCAAAAACTTATTTTACCCCAAAGCTCTATCACTGTAATTTCTCACAATGCACTGTGTGAGAATTTGAAGTAACCAATGATCAACAGGTTGGGGTAGAACCCACCTTATCTTGGTATATAATTAGCCAATCAGCGATTGACAGGTTGGGGTGGGACCCATCCTATTCATACACATAAATGGAAAAGTGCTTGAACAGTATTGCCACTCTATTAACTCGCTTCTGAAAAGGATGAATTCACGCTACGTCTGTGAATTGTGTCAAAAATCTTACTCTCATAAAACTCATTATTATCGACACAGATGAAAATTACTCAAAAATGTAAATTTTAAATGATCTGCAAGCGGAGCAAACACCAATACAGCCAAGTTAACAACCAGATCTATCTGTAACCAGCTACCCTATCCTCCAGTGCATTTGAAATCATCCTTTAGTTGGACCAATGCATTAACAAGTGGAAATATTTTGGGGCTTGCAAATAAGCTAGAGCTAGTAAAACCGCTAGTGGTGGGGGAAACACTGAGGGAAAAACCTATAGATGACTCAACCAGCCCACCCTCAAGCAGAATTCAGTGTTTTGAACCATGGAGGAGTGAACAGTTGCAGGAAATATGCACACCTCCGAATGCTGTAGCTGTCCCACCCATAGACCAGGGTATGAGACCAATTACTGAATCTTCAACATCGAGTTCCGAAAAGAAAGGGCTGCTCTACAAGACAATCTTTCAGCACCACTCAAACTTACGCAATGAAAACACCAAATCACACTCCTTAAAGACCAGTTTTTCAGTGGAAAATCATCCGGACTGGTTAGCCGTTATACCCGATTCCATGAAGGATAGGGCACTTTTGTTACTCCAGATAATAAACAATATACCCAATTTATCCTGGGATGAGAAAGATTGACTCATGTATAACAGCATTACAATTTCGGGCTCCAATATGTGTGATGTAATAAATGATCTGCTGCGAAAAAGAAAAGATTTTCAACCAACAGGCTGGAAAATTTTGGCAAACATCCTTAAAGATCAAAGTATCCCAAGGGGTCTGATCGAAAATAAAGAAAGTATGGACTTTTTTCTTCCAGAAAACAATATCTCTTCAAAGCTGCAATGGACCAGTCTTTAAAAAAAAAGCCCCTGGAAAAGACTGCGAATGTGGAATGGACTTTGTGGAAGCTCTAATCAATAAGAATGAAACTGGACCAAAAAAAAAGCGAAAACTCTCACCAATGGAGTGTCATTCCGAATTGCCGTATATGGCAGTGTTCATTTTACTGCAAATTTCATATTCATTTGTTATTTAATACTAATCAATCTGACTAGTTTCGACCTCTGGTTAATATCGATATTTAAATAAATGCAATATATCTCAGATTTTTTATTTCGTTTTTATTTGTGGAGTCTCCTAAACTACAGAGTGCCTTTCTTGACATTCGCCAACTTCAGGAAATTTCCATAATTTATGGAATGTAAGCAATTATTCAAACTTTGTGATCCGATAAAAATTTAGCTGTTATTAAACGGGTACATTAATAATATTCGGAAATGTATACAGGGAATATTTTATCAACAAAAAGCTGGTACACAATGCATTCTCATGTATTATCTTGTTTTTATATAGGTATTTGTGAGGGAAAGGTCTTGAGTTTTGTACAAAAATAATTGTTTTAGCACATACGCTGTACTATTGTTCAATGAATCAGATTTCTTTTCGATTTGCACTGTAATGGGATAGTAAAACCTAGAAAAAACAACAGCTTGAACACAATTAGTTTCCACCTGTACTGTATCAGAGAGAGAGAGAGAGAGAGAGAGAGAGAGAGAGAGAGAGAGAGAGAGAGAGAGAGAGTGAGAAACATTTGTTGTGATCATGGTGGGCAAAGAGTCGGTCGGGCTAGCATAGTTAGATTCATTAAATATGCTAATCGGCCGTTACATCAGTAACTATCATATATTTTTACTCAATTGAAGAAAAAAAATATACAGTCTGTAAACCAGCTGCGTTTATTTAGAATGTCTGCAAAAAATACGCTATTTCATTACACCCAGACATCAAGTTCAAGTTACAATTAAATGTTCGCAGTGTATTTTAAATAAACACAGACTTCTTTAGCTCGAAGTTCAGAAGTCATTGTCAGTCCATTGACTAAAATCAAATAACATGTGCCGATTCATAAATTATTCAGGTCTTAATAGATTTAAAATCCTAATTATCATTATTTATTTATTGGTGTTTAAGGTCATATACTATGCACGATGGCTAATCATAACCATGACAATTTTACGGGTAGACTCCAGAATATCGAAAGAGAACCACAGAGCAATGATGAGTAAATGACATCTCACCAATGTCGTAAATCCGAACTGTCACACAGGTTGGGTTAGATTGTTCGAAAATATGCGTATCATCGATCTGCAGTGCACCTTAGTACACACCATCATCGTGCTCCATGTGGATAATCGGGGTAAATTACCTTGCCCAAGCACACAATGCGGGAGTTCAAATAGTGTACGTAGCTTTGGTGCAGCTCTAGGTGGGTTATATTTTCCCAATTTTTTGCACTTTTGGGTGGTTAATACAGAATCACGTATCCTTTTACCATTTTTTTTGATCGAGTAACAGTGTTTTTCAACTATTAAAATGAGAGGGAGAAAGTACTGCTGATTTTCCCCCTCACAAAACATGTATACCGAAGGGGGGCTTGGCCTGTTATTATAGAATTGTAGTTTTTTTTCATTTATTTAACGACAGTTGGAGCAATTTGGAAAGAACCATCGTGCAGAGGCAAACAACTGGCAAAGTTCTACACAGGGTTATCATTGGCTTAAGGTAGTATGCCATAGTACACAACGTTGCCACCCACCCCCACCCCACATGGGTAATTAGATAATGGTAGCTCTTTCATGCTTTTACTTAGATGGGTGGGTTATTCTTCAGTAAACATTCAAAAAATTAAACATATGGGTTAGTAAAACATGATAGCGTGGGTGTGATTTTCCTATGATTAAACACAGTCCATAGTGTTATCAACTTTGAGAAAAATCAACTAGATTCTGGCATTTTTAAATGCACTGGTCCACAATTAACTGTTAAACACCTAAGGGCTGTTTTGATAACCAACTATTTATTTATATTTATTTATTGGTGTTTAAGGTCACATATTTCTGCACAATGGCTAATCATGACCACAACAGTTTTATGGGTGGAGGAAGCCAGAGTACCCGGAGAGAGCCACCGAGCAACGGCAAGCAACTGTCAGCTCCCCAACAGACTAACTCCACACAAGCAGGGTTAGCATTGGTTGGCGACAGGTGCTCCATCGACGTGCAGTATGCTTCAGTGCACAGCATCACCGTGCCGTGCCCCCACATGGGCAATGGGAATGAAGTGTCTTGCCCAAGGACACAACCGACAGACACTCATGAATTAATCGATACACGTATTTCTGTCAAACTAATCCGCCATTTTGTTTTTTCGAGAAGTGTCTTGTGGAATAAATTATTTAACAAAAATTATTAATATATTATATTAAATGAATATATGCTATTTATTAGGGGGACAATCTCATAGTAAATAAGGGTTAAGAGTGTGGTAAGTTATGAGAGGGGACTAATCGGGGTAATTTGATTGCTCAAAATTGTGGGGACGGGGTATCTGGGGCCTGACATGCCCATTACATTTAGAGAACTGGACTGGGGTTCGAGATACTTTAGCTATTGTGAGGGGTGGGGGAGGGGGAGAGAGGTTTCCAAAAGTTTTTTGGTATTGGATGACCTGGGGAGGGGAGTTCATGAATGTTTTAGGTATTGTGAGGGGTTACAGGGGTGTGTGGCAGTGAGGGCATGGGATAATGGAGGTGTCTGATTGGTTGAAAAAAGTGTGTGTTTGTGACAAAGCAACTCTTTTTAAGACAACGGTGGCCCTGAAAAGGGCCGGTTTTTTTTTTGGCTTTCCATAGAAAGCTAATTTTTTCTTCCCATCTCCGCCTCGGTGAAGAACTCATTTTCCCAAACTTCCTCGACTGTTAACGACATCTCCACCTCGGTGAAAAATTCACTATGCCAATCTTCTTCGATTGTTACCGGTGTCTCCAACCTTGACCCTAAAAGTGCTTCCTCCTGCATGTGTATGGGAAGATCGAACCAGTGTTTGGGTCGATTTTTGTGCTGTATCTCCATGATAGGACATCTGGCAGCCTCAACAGAAGGGTAGTCTTTAATTTTTTTTTCTTGTTCCTTCATGGGGAGCATTGCTGACCACCACTTTTTTAATGCTAATGCAAATTCTTCATTGGCTCGCTGCTTCTTGGTTCGCTCATAGCTGTTCATGGAAGTATAGTCGATGCTTGTCATGTTGGCTTATCTGACACAGTTTCTAATGAGAGTGAGGACGGAATGGTTTTGTGCGCCGACGGCGTGCATGGACGGTTTTGGGGAACAAGCCCCTTTCGACCCCCAGTGACTATATATGTGTAGTTTCCACATGTCTAGGCGTGTTGAAGGGGGAAAAGGTTCAGGAACTTGGCAGGTGTCTCTAGCTGTGGCGTGATGGCTTCGTTGACATATCTCGGTTGAACCCTTGGGTGCGGACCAGTGTGGGAGGTTGGGTCCTCTCACAAAGGTACTACCTCTCCCCGAGGGTGCAGTGGTTCTAGGTTTTCAGGCAGGTAAATAGGTTTTCAGGCAAGTAAAGTCTGCTACTTCGAGGATGATTTTGAGATGAGGGTGAGGTTCGAATCATCAGACTTTATAGGGAGAAAAAATCATGCCAGCTTTTCAATAATCGAAATGTTATTTGTTCATGTGGTCATCGGATTAAAAAATTACTTTATCGCATGAGACATAAAATCAGAATACCTTGGTCTGTGAGAGTTTTATGACCGCCATAAAAGCGAGAAGAATGAATTTGTGCTATTAATATGTAAGAATCATGCCAAGTTATTAAATCTAATTACACCCATAAAAATAGCCACAATGGAGTCATTATCTTCACACGTCTTCAGTTAAAAGCAAGATACATCTTGTCGCGGTCGGCGAACTTTAATATTATTTTTAATTATATTATTTTTTTATCTAATAATATCTATCCCAAATTATGACTTTAAAAAAAAATATGTACTAATCCACGTAAACATTATTAATTCATTTATTAATATACTAATTATTATAATCAACCCTAATTACACTCATTAATTACATTAATTGCATTAATTATGCAACAGTCATTAATTAAAATTAATTATGCAACAGTTATTAATTAAAGTGATTAAAAAATATTCATTAAGTGACGTCATGTTAATTACCTTACGTAACTTTTTAATTAAGATGACGTCATCCACCCACTCCATCCACTCCACCATCCACTCCACCATAACAGGCCTGAAACGGACCAACCATACTACTCATGCAAAAGGAACGTGCTTGTATCCGACCCCCTGATACAAACATCTGTATCAGGGGGTCGGATACATGACATTTGCGGAGTTAATACAGACAAAATACATGTTGATTGTAAGATAAAACCTTTTAATCCATTGTTAGTCAACGAGCCCACAAGGCGATTCGCGATGCGTGTCAAAAACACTGTCGGGGTTGATACCAGCATCCAGATCCGCACATAGTCGTGATGATACATTTATCTTGCAATTCTTCTCACAAACACGCACAAGTTTCATTGTTTTTTCGTTGCATTACCATTTGTTGTCTCGGGCAACAGTTCGATAGTTATTCCTGATACCGAGAGACAACAGTTTTGACTGTTCCCAAAAGACCAATGAAATATTAACTGTTTAATGTCAACGCTAGCATGGTGCCATACTCTCATATAGCTCTATTCCACTAGAAGGAAATTCAATATGCAGTTAGGTCAATGAGGGTTAGCTACCTGGAATTATACATCTTTGATTTGAAGAAATTTTCCATAACACTTGTTTGTGTGAAGTAGGGCCCTGAGAATCCTAATTTTAGGGTCGAACCGAATCTCGAACCGAATCAGCGTCGCGGTTTCGAATCGAACCGAATTTCGAATCCAGAAACCGAATGTGTTGTGAGATAACTGCAGCTTATATTTGGATAAAACATTTTTGTTTGGTAGATGTTTGGCAGAAAGTTCCCTTCACAAAACTACGACAAACCACCGGTGTTCATGCTTGAAAACGCACTATTTTCTAAAGAAAAAAGCCCCATTCCCACCTCCCAGCGCATGTATCCGATTGAAAGCGAGTGTACCTCATCTATCAGTGTCATATTATTTATCCAGAAATAAGATACCCGTCGATAACCGCAGCTATTTTGATAGCAGTCGGAAAACTGTGGGCAGATTATCGTAACATCAAAATTGTAATGTAATGACACAAGCGCGATTACTCCACATACATGCGCGGTACTACTCCCCACACCTAGTCCCATAGTCCGTAAAATAATTTTTGGTTTGGTACGTTCACAAACCAAAAAAATTATATTTCGGCTGTGGGTCCAAGTTTGGACTACCCGACAACATGAACAGTTGAAAACTCAATACGGAAGCAGGTCAGCAATGTAATTTAACATAAAATATTGCCGGCGGTTTTTAAAGTGCGCATCCGTGTGGATTCTGCCGTCATATTACGGTGGTAAAGATCACTCGGTAAATCCTATTCGCTTACTCGGCTGGACCCACTTCGAAGGTTCGAATTTCCGAATCCTGGAGAAAGGTATCTAACCGAATCGACCCATTCAATTTTCACGGAATACCTGATAGTTATGTATGTTCGCCGTAATTGCCGATATTGATATCAAAATATTTCTTTTTTTAGAGTTACATGGAGATGATGACGAGACCCAACCTTCGGTTCCAACAAGATGATTGGTACATCAACGTGGTAACAATATTGGATCATCAAGGTTGCAGCGATGGTCAGACATTTCGTGGGCAACAGTTCAAAAAGCAGCTCAAACGCGAATTACTATCAAAAATTACTCTACCTCGAAGTATCGAGAAATAACTGAGTTGCTACCTGATAATCCAGCTGAGAATGATGATTACCATACCACGTGTTACAAAAATTTCACAGCGCTCCCGAAAATGTATCAGGATTTACCAACGGTTGCACCAGGAACTATCGAAACAACACTGCGAAGTTCTACACGTACATGTACCCCTTGTCCAAGTACGCCCACACACTCAACAGCTGATATATTTCCCGAACGATGTCTGTTTTGTGACAAGAACGTCAAGACTCGTGTCGATGGCACGAAAGAGTACCTCAGTGAAATAGTGACTAAACAGGGTGAAAAAACTATCATCGAGACAGTACGGATTCTGTTTAATTCACGTTCTGGTCAAGATAGCCGGCGCCGATTTAATCGCGAAAGAGGCAAAGGTTCATCAAAGTTGTGCACAGTTTAGCAAAACAGCAGACCGAATAAAAAAGCAAAAATCTCTGGCGACAATTCCGGAAGAATGCGGTGATAATTCTCTCCCTTTAGAAAGCATCATATCGTATGCGCAGGACCATATCATTGACCAAAAGCGCCCCGAGCATCTTAATTCGATATATGCTCGGTATTGCATTTTCTGCTCTGACTATGGAATTGAACCACCCATTACGAAGGTGCAATATTTCGGGACGGTCTTACAGAAGCATTTCCCAGATGACCTGAGTTTCCATTCGCCAGATTGCAAAAAGTCTGGAGTAATAGTCCATTGTACTGATATGGACTTTGCTTCGTAACAGGCTGTTTTTGAATTCAAGTCTTCACCGGAAGGACAGCTGATTCAAGCTGCACTCCTGCTCAGGAAAGCTCTTAGGGATGTTCGAAAAGAACCCCTCACGGACCCTCTGACAATCGATTCACTGAAAATCGGGGAAGGGAATCCGCCGGAGTTAGCATGCACATTTTATAGTGCTTTGTTATGTGGACCAAGTGCCAAACAAATAAGTGACTCTATGGCTAAACGCATCGATTCCATAAGCCAAGACGCTTTATTCATTGTGAAGGGTGGTAATTTAAAGCCAAAAAAGCACATCCTAACCGCAATGGCATTACAATCCTTGACCGGTAGGAAAAAGTTCATCACCGTGTTCAACAAATTGGGTTCATGTCTAAATTACAATGCCATCGAAAAGCTTGAGACAGAGTTAGCTTATGCGATCATGGAAAAACAACAATGCTTTCCCTCAGGTTTCGTGCCTGGAGTACCTTGCGGATTAGCATTTGACAATTACGATGAATTGACTCACACTCTTTCTGGTGCAGATACTCTGCACGATACACAAGGTATCTTTTACCAATCCCAGGCCAGCACAGGACCCATATTAGCTGATACTACAGTCAAGCCCACTGACATCGATAAACATTATTAAGGCCGGGTCTAAAAGAAAGCAGAGATCGCTCGACTTACCTATTAAGGAACTAGAACCTTATCGAAAAAAATACGAATGACTCTATTCTCTTACTGGAACACTGATTTTCGTGTCGCATCGTGCTCGCCGTCGAAAAGAGCTCGGAGTCTCGACTATTGTTTCTTGCAGCCAAAGCTTTGGAAGTGGAAAATATTCCAATGTGGGCAGGTTTCAATTCTCGGTTTTATGTCGACAACTTACCAAAGCAAATTGTTTCCTATATGCCGAATATGCGATGTCCTATAACATCGAACGATGTGATAATTGAGACCATGAAGATAACACAGAAGTGTGCAGCTGAATGCGACCAGAAGGACGGTGTTGTAACATACGATCTCGGTGTTGTAAGGAATGCAGTTCGTATTCAGGTGACCGAGAAACCGAGGTTTGACAACATTTTTATTTTGTTTGGGAGTTTTCATCCAGAGATGTGTTTTTTCGAGCTATCGGGAAAGTTATAGATGAATCAGGACTTCCTGAAATGCTCACGGAGTCAGGGGTGCTTGCAAGTGGTTCGCTTGGAGGTTTTATTCGTAACTTTAATCGCTGTAAACGATTACATCCGATGCTCGCTATTGCGTCCGAGATACTACATTTCAAGACGATCTTAGAAGGATATAAACATGGAGATCGAATTAGAGATGCCATTTGCGAAGCAGTGCTGACAAGTAAAGATAGTGTCAATACACTCGTGCAGACTCCTATGTTTGAGAAGTTGTTTTGTGAATACGAATCTTTCTCACAGCTAACATTTTATGGAAAGCTTGGACAAACTGCACAGTTCTGCATGGAGTATGTTGAGCGCGTTGGTATATTTCGTATTATAGATAGGTCGGTGCGTGAATCGGACATTGACTTATACTGTGAAGCTCTGTCTGCTGTTGTAGATCTTTTCCTCGCAACCAACCGACTCAACTACGCCAGATGGATATCTAAGCACCAGATTGACTTGATCATTCTCCCTACCACTCACCCTGGCCTGAAGGAGATGCTTGCGTCTGAACTTTCAGTGTCCGTCGTACCAACAACGACTTCAGTAGAAACCCTGTAGATCTCACCTTGGAGCAAACAGTGAATGCTGACTCAGCTTCGCGAATGACAGGTTACACTGCTTCTACCAACAACTACAATGCGCGCTTGCGCTGGAGTGTGACAAAGGGCAGTAGGGCAGCACTCATCAGCGCTGCATTTGAGCTTTCTGGTGTGCAAACTACTAACGACGGCAGGGCTGAATTAACCGATAGCCGACTCAAACGCGACAAGGATGACCTCAACAAGACACTTAACTGTATCCAAGCTAATGCCAATCCATTTGCTTTAGAAACGGATTCTCTATTGAACATTCATACTGGAAAATGTACCAGTAGGGAAATAAGTGATTCCCTGCTAGCATTGAAACAAATCGGTAAACAAAAGCACGACGATTTCGTCAACGAATGCACTGATGATCCTGTTCGTTTCGAGAGGCCGATCTCCAAAAACAAACTGAAAACTTTCTCGAACCAGGGCGCAACAAATCGGAAGGCACACAACCCTGTTGATAAAGAGCTCCGTTGCACAAGAGATATGTTGGGGAGCATAGCTATCCTTGCTATTAAACCTGAAGTCGACTTAGAATTCCTAATGCAATTTCCATTAACATCTGTGCCGCTATCTATCTGCAAGACTGACGGTACAATGGCTCATACCGACAAAGGTTCACTGTTTTCACTGCTCGAGGAGAAGGTAATCGACCACGGTAGTCCGGATATAATAGACGCCCATGTTGCGGACGGCAATTTCCTTCTTCACTGCCTGCCACCGACGTTACCGGCAACATATGGTGGACTTTCCCGTGTTGTATTGCACACCCTCTTGAACTGAAATCTAAACGCATCGATGTTGTTTTTGACACCTACGTCGAACCTTCTATCAAAGATTGCGAAAGGAAACGTAGAGGGATTGAACAAAGTATCCAGTACATGATAACCGGGGCTGATCAGTTAACACCTAAGGATGTATCGAAAGCACTAAAATCTTCATCTTTTAAAAAGCAACTCCCAAGATTCTTTGCAAAAGATAGGTCTTCGTCGCACCACACACATGTTCTGACCGACAGGGAAGTTTACCTCGGTTTTGATGAAGAGTGTGTGAGGTTTGTTGTGGTCGATAGCAGAATCGAGAAGCAGGCGGTAGAAAGCCTGTATTGTGATCATCCTGAGGCAGATACACGGGTATGTCTACACATGATCAATGCTGATCGCGAAAAGCCAGCTGGTAACATTGCAGTCCGAGCTGGTGATACGGACATACTGGTGATTTTATCACATCATATACAGAAAGTTGCATCTATTATTTGGATGGATGTTGGTACATCTGGAATTGGAGAAAAGATCTGTTCTGCATTGCCGGCATTCCACGCACACACCGGCTGCGATTACACAGCAGCTTTCGCGCGAAAGGGCAAGAAACGCCCGTTTGCTCTCCTTGGTCGCGACGATCGATATCCTGGTGCATTTGCAGATTTGGGCTCGGGATCTGTTTTAGAAGAAACGTATCAGGCATTGGAGGATTATACATGTGCATTATATGGTGCTCGCAATTTAATTCCTATCAACGAGTACAGATTCAAAGTGTTTGAGAAAGCTTTCGGGCCTAAGGATGAAAGTAGAACATTATCTAAACTGAAGAGTTCGGACGGTAGTAGTATTCCGCCTTGCAAGTCTGTTGTCCGTCAGAAAATTGACAGGGCGAAATATGTGGCTTCTCTGTGGCATTCTGCTACATGTAAAAATCTACCGATGGATCCTGGAAAAGGATGGGAACTTGTCGATGGCCCCTATAGAATCATATGGTTTAATGGCCCACAGTTGCCGGAATCCGTCATTCCATAAACGCCAGAATGTGGTACGCTGGGGAGTCTGACAGTTGCTCGCCATTGCTCCGTGGCTCTATCCGCGTACTCCGGCTTCCTCCACCCGTAACACTCTGAGAGACCACAGAGAAACGGCGAGCAACCGTAAGCATTTAAGGAGGGGGCCTCTTTTAAATATTCTTGTACATGTTTTGTAATACTAAACACATTGGGAACGCGGTGGCTCTGTGGTAGACTGTTGGACTTCTATGCTAGAGGTTCCGAGTTCGATCCCCGTCCGGGACGACCCATATTGTTTCCTTGGGCAAGGCACTTTATCCCGGTTGCCTACATGGGGGCACGATGACGCTGTGTACTAAGGCGTACTGGTCGTCGATGGTGCACATGTCTTCAGCTGCTGTAACCCTGCTTGAGCAGAGCTTGACCAGAGTTAGAATGTGGGGGAGCTGACAGTTGTTTGTTGATGCTCGGTAGTTCTCTCCGGGAACTCCGGCTTCCTCCACCTGTAAAACTGTCACGGTCACGATTAGCCATTGTGCATAAGTATGCGACATTAAAAACCAATAAATAAATAAATTAAACACATCCGTATACATTTAATATGAGTTAAGTTTAATTTAGGTTAAATTTAAGATGCAGCAGATTTTGCTTTGTGAAAAATCCAGTGCCGCAACAAAAATCACTCTCCTTGTAGCTACTCAGATATGCCAATTGCTCTCCAGAACTACTTATTTATTTTTTTCTTCACAAACATCCAAATGCCCAGTAAATGGTGTGTGTTCTTCTTGGAATGAATTAAAGTCAATCTTAGTTAATCACGGAGTGGCTGGCACATACATACATGTATACAATATACCGGTGTGTCAGCCACTAGAATCAGGAATTCACATTTGTTCACATCTAGTCCCCTTACTAGTAGGAGTCCAAGTTTAACTTGGTGCAATATGAGAAACTTGTATAAAATTCTTCGCTAGAAATGTGATATACAACATCCTTAGAGAGGTCAGATTTGGGTTTGTTCAAGTTGAGTTGCCTGCTACCACAGAAACCAAGATGCGGCCTCAAGTGTACAAAATGGACGACGGAAACATGTATCACCCTAACATGAGCTGCGCGTGCGCACTCACATCACGTATTACTATGAGGATGACGTCACAAAATTGCCGTTCACGCGGGTTACCACAACAACCAAACCTGGCGCCACTGGGTCACGTGACATGACGTCAAATAGGACCCTTCGGGTACATGCTATACTACTCACATAGAACACTTTGGAACTCAGGGGACGATGTATCGAATTTAGAATGCGAAGCAGTTTTGGAGACTTCGTGAGCTTAACTCAACAGGTCCAGTTACATTTTTCGTTGTAACATAACACTGTTGCGTGACTGCTGTTCGCAATTCCCCGGATACTGCTTTTCTTTTGATAATTCGGATATTAAGTTTGTCACACGCACATACAAACAAAAACAAATCTTTATTGACAGTTTAAATTTGAATAGCTGGAATCCACTTCGATTTTACCGGAATTCGGGAATATTACGATTTTACGAAAATATTACGAGAATATGATTCCCTGTCCAAAAAGAAGTCTTTAACGTGAGCTGAACTCTGTTTGCATATATCGCGATCAACGATATTTGACCGCTTCACCGATGAGTGTATCGTCAAGCGAAGTATCGTGATGTCCGACGCAGCAGTGTTTCCTTACATCTCTAGCCATTATCCAAACATGGCCTGAAGGGCCATATTTTAATTTTTCGTTTGGTATCCGTCCTTGAAATGGTTTTATTGAAATCTGGGCATCAAAGAGGTCCTTTCTTATTTTAAATCCCCTGCACTCCGCATGTGTACATCCAGAGTCTGTCTGGAGTGATCTTCCAAAGGGTCCTCAATCAGAAAAACTCAAGTCAGTAAGGCTTTCAAGAGCGCCACAGGCTCTCAATATATGACTTTTATTGAAATATGGCCAAACAGAGGGCTTTTCTTTTTTGACATTCTCATCCCCTGTGATTCCGACCCAACATACTTTTCATCGAAGCAATCCTCAATCATGAAAATACACGTCACTTGTTACTTTTAAGAAAATACCAGACTCTCGATATGGGGTTTGATAGAATCCGGCCAAAAAGCGGAATTTCCTGATTTTCCTCTTCACCATTCCCTTGTGAATTCTAGATGTGTTAAACCAGTGTCCGACCCGGTCTGGTTATCACGCATACCAGCCGAAATTATAATTTCCTGAATGGTTTGTAACCTTCCAGACCACCCCAGACACACAAGATATGGGTGTAATGAAATCTGAGTCTAAAAAGCAGATTTTCTGATGTGCTATGCCCCTGCAAAATCGAGATGTGTTTTACCAGAGCTGACCCGAACTGTTTTTTCACTCAAGCGAGCGAATCATAATGACGCAGGTACTTATTTACTTTTGAGATCACTCTCGGGTCTCCAAGATAACGGTTTTATTGAAAAGCGCACAATTTTCTTTTTTTTTTCATTTGCGCTGCCCCCCCCCCAGCCCCCTTATTGAACTCGCAGCCTAGAGTCACGCCTTTTTTCCCCATTATTCTGTGAACTACGGATGTGCTCAAGCATCTAAATGTGCCCAACACAAGATAACATAAGTCCCTAGTGGACTCTGAGAGCACCCGGACTCTCAAGATGTGGGCTTTTTGAAATCCGCGCCTAAAAAGTAGAATTTTCGAATTTGCCACCCCCCTGTGACCTTACGAATTGTTCGACCAGTGTCCGACCCGACCTGCTATTCATGTCAACTAGTACAAATTATGGATACACGAGCCATAATTGCCCTTGAAACCATAACAAGCTGCCATGTAAGGGGGTCTCATTGCAATCTAGGCCCAAAAGCTGACTATTCTTATTTGCCACCCTCCGTGAACCTTTAATGTGCTCAACCGTGGGCGGGGCCGAAAAGCGGACTTCTCTTATTTGTCACCCCATGTGAACTCCGGATGTGTCTAACTGGGATCCACCCGTCCTGGCTTTCCTGCGAACTAACATAAACCATAAGAGCATATGTCGTTAGCAACCTTTGATTCCAATGTTGGCTACCAAGATTAGGTTTTTCATTGAAATCCAGGCCTGAGACCGGACTAATATTAGTGGACATCAACTTGTGAACCCCAGATGTTCGAATCATGATAACACGGGTCATTAGTTACATTTTCGTGGTACTGCGATGGTTGGGGAAGTTAGAGTGGGCCTCGTCGTGAAATACACGTCCCCTTTTCCAGATAGAAGGCTCATCTGCACTTTCCTAACCATTGCAGTCGAGGCATCTCACCAAAAGAGTAGCTGGATTTATTCGGATAAGCACCCACACCCGTGCCCCGTCCCTCGCAAAAATATGGACAGTGCATTTCGGGCACGGACCCTCTCGGTCGGAAGCGCACAGAAGATTGCAGAACGAGGACTTACATTACAAGACGAGGACGACGTAGGGGTAACTAGGTCCTCATCTGACCAAAGACGGACGGTTCACTGCACGCAAATACCCCCACCCCACCCCACACAAACACACACAAAACAAACCACGCTTTAAGAGAGGACCCACTCGTCAAAAGCAGATCGGAACGGTTTAGACGTGACTCCCATTCGACAGATAGTGGAAAGTCCGACAGTGCCTTGAAGAGCGGGGCTCCGTTTGAAAAAAGCTCACAGCTCATTGTAAAACAGTACTCTAAAATCAGTAGAGTTAAAAATTAACCCTAATCAACAGGGTTGAGAGAATATGACCCAATTGTGTCGTAACCCCTCTTTCCGCCTTCTTGCTGTAGCTTGAACTCTGCTAAATAACTTCTCTGTAACCGACCAGGCTTCTTCATTTATAATAAATTTATTGTAAAATATAAAGCTTCGTCTAATATTAACTACACAATAAGTTCGTCTCTTAATCTCAAGATCAACAAGGAAAAAAATGTTTGAGTGATTGTGTATGTCCTGGGTCGAGTGGTTATCTATCGGTTCACAAACCTATAGTGACTGCAGGTGAATATTGAAGGGGACGCTCTCTTCACTGACTGGAGGATCCTGGTGCAGTATGGGGCACGTTGGTCAGATGGAATCTACTGGACCAGTCTGCCAACTTAATCACAAATCTGAGTGTGGTCAGGTTCTCCAGCAGGTACTTCCACAGATAACTACTTACCAGCTATATTGTGGGAAAATGATTCGCACATCACCCATTTTAGGCATATTTTTCATGATACCACTTCCAGTTGGAATTGCTGAAGGGAAGTTAGCTTACGTTTGCTATAATGCATAAAACATATTTCCAATTTTTATTTGCCCTTTCACATTGGCCTTCCACCACATCCCATCTATTTTGCTCTAGTGGATCATAAGTTCATATTGATTGTTGAAACTGTGTCACTCATACACACATGTAAACGCGACTTTGTTTTGCCGGTGAACGAAGAAAACCACCGAGCTTCGGCGAGTAACTATTAGACTCTAACTTTTGAACCCAGTAGAAACGGTGTTGATAGTGTCAGAAGACAAGTATTCTACCGCGTGCTGTACTGTTGTGCTGTGTTCAGTAGTACACAGTGACACCAAGTGCATTGTCTATGGACACATTGCAGACGATGATTGGGGATTATCATCGAAACGTCGCCGTGATCCTTCAGTTTGATCAAACTTGACTCGAATGTTCTATCTATTGTTGTAAACTGAAAACCAGGTGATTGAAACACCTTTTTTGTAATTAATCCCTGTGAGTGCAGTGTCAGTGCAGCGCCTGGTCGACCCTCGGCATGGAAAATCAAATTCACAGAGACAGACTCAAGGTGCAGAAAGGACATCAATCAATTAATCAATCACTTTGTTTTTCTCTCTCTCTTTCTCACTATTTTTTATTGCGAAGTTATATTTTCTTGTACATGTTTTGTTTTTACATTTCTCTCATTTGTTTGTTTCGCCATTGTATTGATTTTTTTGTATCATGTTAAGGGAGCGGAGGGTACACTAAGTGGAAAGCACTTGTCCTCCTATCCCAATTTGCAACTTATTTGTTTGGCAAATTAAAATATGTTTAACCTAATCCCTGTGACTCAATCAGAGAGCGTCATTGTATTATTAAGCAGAGCAGACGATTTGCCAGTAAATCGCGTATTGTTGTTCTCAGTAAATGATTATGGAACTTTAAATAAATATATATTTATTTATTTATTGGTGTTTAAGGTCACATACTTATGCACATTGGCTAATTATGATCGTGACAGTTTTACGGATGGAGGAAGCCGGGGTACACGGAGAGAACCACCCAGCAACGACGAGCAACTGCCAGCTCCCCAACATCGTAACTCAGCACTGCGGCACATGCAGGGTTAGATTGGTTGAAGACATGCGCACCATCGACGTGCAGTACGCCTTAGTACACGGCGTTATTGTGCCCCCATGTGGACAATCGGGGTTACGTGGCTTCACGTTGCTTCACTTCGGTGATCTGACGAGAACCGGTTACCGCAACGCCACCGCCCTCCTCCCCCTCCCCCTTTGAATAAATAATCCGTGCCTGTTAATTGAGCTTTCTCATTTGCCATGATGTTGAGTTTGAATTGTTTACCGTTGTTTGGGCGACACTGAAGGATGTAAATGTTTCTTCTTTAACTGGGGCAGATACTCCAGTCATGTAGAATAAATCATTTGTTCGTTCATTCGTCTTTACCTCGGGTCTACCATAAGTCCATTGAAAGTGTTCCTGTCATGCTGTGCTCGAGTTACAATAAAGGCCGTATAAGCGAGTTGTAATTCCCAGCCACACCTCAATCATAACACTGTAACAGTTATTCAAGATTCTGATCCACTTCGCATTGTGCAAAAAGAAGTTCTTGTTCAGGGGCGGCGGAACCGGGGGAGGGGGGGGGGGTGGTGGCTGGGGCCAGGCCATGCATACATTTTAACAGAACCAATGACTGGTGAAACAAGGGACGGATCTAGAGCCTTCCCATATTTTCGCCAGCCATGTTTCTCTCGTACTAGTGTAAGGTTAGCGTGTTTGATGTTTGTCACAAACTGTGACTATCATACAGCTGGTTAAGCAGTGGCTTGGGTATGAACATCTTGACAATTTTTTAACGGCTCTGAAAGTGTGAAATCTTTCAAATACGTGTCCTGAAAAATCTCAAAATATCCGCTCAGATGCATGGAGATGGGGGTTTTGGGACCCCGGAATTTAAAATTTTCGTACCGCGGTCTGAACCATGGTCGGCCCGTCATACCGACAACCATCGATCGACCTAACCACCCCCCCCACCCTCCCCCCAAACACACACACACTTTGAAATTCGTTACGACGCCCTTGTACTTTAAATCGCTTACATTAATATTGATAAATGCAAAACGTTTCTGAATAACTTTCATGTGGAAAAGCGACACATATATATTACGTTGCCTAAATGACTCCCATAGTAATAGTAAAAGTCGAAGAAGTTATTGAAATTAACACCTCTTGAGGCAAATCACAAAATGAAACACAGTATAACATAACTAACGACTCCTCTTTGGAACGAGCTCATTAAGCTTATTCATTCCAAAAATGGGTCATAAGCTATGTTTTTCATGCAAAAAATGAAAAAAAATAATAATTATTCAATTATTTTGCTTGCATGCGATGTCTTTTTTGGTGTCGTGTAAAGGTTTTACTCTGGATATGTTGAACTGAGATCCTACCATAGCAGGCGAAGGGACCGCGTCAAGAATGAGGTAGCAACAAAACATGAAGAGTAATTATTGGAATGTCGTTCGAGAAGGGCCCCCCCCCCCACACACACACACACACCACCACCACCAAGCTGGACTTGAGAGCCTAGAGGATTAGAGCCTCGCCGATTTTGATCGCGAAATGTGTATTTCAGGCGAGGTCCTTTTCATCGGTGCACGGACTGTACTTTGAAGGCGAGGGCTTCCTCTTACGAAAGTGGAAGATAAAGTCGATAGGTATCTCACTATGTGCGGACAAGCCACGCTAGTAACTAGCACTCTCTTCAGAAGATGATTTTCTTGAAATCAGAAAGCGCAGTTGGATGAGTTTTGAGAGTGGACAGTGCCTCCAGCCCTCGATAAAATGCGGAGTGTTTTGTACGCGAGCATCGCCCTCTTTGTCGAAAATTTCAGCCGCCACCCTGAGACCGATAGCGGCTTCTCCCACCCATATAACACCCCCACCCCCCCCACACACACACACACACATACGCGCATATATACTGGGCAAGAGCGATTGTGTATTTGAAGGTAATGTAATTGCACCCCCCATTCGATAAGGACAGTTGTTGTGAATAGCAAGATGCACCCCTCCCCTCCGCGTTATAATACGATGTTTTGCAGACGAGAGCCCCCCACCCCCCTCATCAAAAACGCACGGCGTGGTTGATGTTAATGTTATCGGGAGAGTGACCGGCAATTTCAGCCTCCTCACTGGTAAAAGCGGACGTGCATCTCACGACGAGGCCCACTGAATAAAAACCTTCCAAACCATTGCGGGTGAGGCGTCTCGTCAAAAAAGGTCAAAAGTAACCGGCCTAACTCTGATAAGACCCCCCCCCCCCCCCTCCACCAAAAAAAAAAAAAAAAAAAAAAAAATGGACACTTTATTTTAGACATGGGACCTCACGGTAAAAAGCGCACTGCACGTTGCAGAACTAGCCCCCCCCCCCCCCCCCCCCTTCATAAAACGTGGACGGTGCAGTGGAGACTAGGTCCCCATCCGATAAAGGGCGGACATTTGAATGCATGCCCCCCCCCCCCCCCCCTTTACGCTCATAAAAACGAACCAAGCATCACAGGTGGGAGCCCTCTCGTCAAAAGCGGATTGGAACAGTTCAGACGTGGCTCCCGCTCGTCAAGTAGCGGACTGTCCGACGGTGTCTTATTGGACGAGGTTCTGTTAAGTAAAAAGCTCAGGGCCCATTGCAAAATTACACTCTAAATTCATCTGGGTAAAAAATACCCCCAAATCAACAGGGTTGAGTGAATTCGACTCGTTTCTGTACGACCCTCACCTCTCCTAGATGTAACGTGGACAGTGCTAAATAACCGCCCTGTAACCGACCCGACTTTTTCATTTATAGTAAATTTATCTATTTGTCAATCTAAAATGTATATATTCGCCCAGAATCATTATGACTGCAATAAGTGAGGTATGTGTATGCGTTGGTAGAGGGGTTATCTGTCAGTTTATACGCCTATACTGGCTGTAGGTGTAGATGGGAAGACACGCTCTCGGCACCGTGTGGGGCATCGTCGACAAGGTATGGGGCATGTTGTCCAGATGGAATCTACTAGCCGACCAGTCTGCCAACTTAATCCCAAATCTGTGTGTGGTCAGGTTCTCCAGCAGGTACTTCCACAGACGACAACTTACCAGCTATATTGTTGGAAAATGTTTCGAACTTCACCCATTTTTAGGCATATTTTTTATGATACCACCTCCAATTGGAGCTTTCGTTTGCTAAAATGCATAAAACATATTCCCAATTTTTATTTGCCATTTTACATTGGCCTAGCTCCACATCCCATCTATTTTTGCTCTTGTGGGACGTAAGTTCATACTGATTTTTGAAACTTTGTCACACACCTACACATGTAAACGCGACTTTGTTTTGCCGCTGAACGAAGCTGGAGAAAACCACCGAGCTGCGGCGAGTAACTATTAGACTCTAACTTTTGAACCCGGTAGAAACGGAGTTGATAGTGTCAGAAGACAAGTATTCTACCGCGTACTGTTGTGCTGTGTTCAGTAGTACACAATGGCACTAAGAGCCTTGTCAAATGACACATTGCAAACGATGAATTGGGATCATGGTCGAAAACGACGCTGTGATCCTTCAGTTTGATCAATGCTGATCAATGAACTACTTTGCTGCGCAAGTATTCTACCGCGTGCTGTACTGTGTTCATTAGCACACAATGACACCAAGAGCCTTACACATTGCAGTCGATGAAATGGGGATTATCACCATCTCGGCCTACTTTTCATCAGAACGAACCAAAATTATAATAATAATCATCATAAATTCACCATCCCCAACACAGTCCACACTCTCGTCACCCCCCCCCCCCCCCCGCCCCGACAGGAATGAGATCCAGCCACCCATCCATCAAATCCACTTTTAGGTACCCGAGGAGATGGAGGAGGACAGACCACCATACGACTTCCAGAACATGCCCTGGGATGAATTTACCAATCTTGCAGACGACTGCTTGAGAACGGAATACGGCACAGTAAAAATCAACTCCATCGGCATAATGGAAAAATACAAGACAACTTAAGATCACATTTGCCAGAAACCAGCACATGACCCTGAACTGTTTCACTAACAATTAAGATACCTTAAACAATGAAACCAGGATTTCAACCGCTGATCGTCCTCCAAATTCCTCATACTTTTCCCTCCTTCTCCACGCCCATGTACCACAAAATTAGGCAGCTGGGGAGGGTCGCAAGGAGCTTGCCCCACACTGCCTCACGTGCCTTCGGCGCACAAAAATTATTTGATTATACCGTCCCCTGAATTCCTAAGTGTGCTTTGTGTCAATTGGCAGAGAGAACACATTGGAACTCAGGGGACGATATATCGAATTTAGAATGCGAAGCTCTTCATGGAGACTTCGTGAGCTCAATTCAACTGACCCAACTTGCCTTTTTCGTTGTAACATAACACTGTTGCGTGACTGCAGTTCGCAATTACCGGGATATTGATTTTCTATTGATAATTCAGCGATGTGAAGTTAGTTACTTATTTGACATTTTGACATTTTGCCATTTTTTTATATCAAAACAGGAAAAATATCACCTGCTGTAGGGTGGCACAAATGAAGACGAGTTGCTTGACATGTTGCCCGTCCACATAAGGCCTTTCTTTATGGGGCACCGAAGGCCCTAAAAGTGACAACCTCCCAGAAAACCTTCTAGATGGGCAAATCTGATCAAATAAATGGTGCTGTAGGGTGGCACAAATGAAGAGGAGTTGATTGACATGTTGCCAGTCCACATAAGGCCTTTTTATGGGGCAAACAAGGCCCTAAAAGTGACAACCTCCCAGAAAGCCTTCTAGATGGGCAAATCTGATCAAATGAATTGTACTGTAGGGTGGCACAAATGAAGACGAGTTGATTGACATGTTGCCCGTCCACATAAGGCCTTTCTTTATGGGGCAACCAAGGCCCTAAAAGTAACAACCTCCCAGAAAACCTTCTAGGTGGGCAAATCTGATCAAATAAATGGTGCTATAGGGTGGCACAAATGAAGATGAGTTGACTGAAATGTTGTCCGTCCGCATAAGGCCTTTCTTTATGTGGCAACAAAGGCCGTAAAAGTGACAACCTACCAGAAAACCTTCTAGATGGGCAAATCTGATCAAATAAATGGTGCTGTAGGGTGGCACAAAGGACGACGAGTTGACTGACATGTTGCCCGTCCACATAAGGCCTTTCTTTATGGGGCAACCAAGGTCTAAAAGTGACAACCTCCCAGAAAACCTTCTAGAACGGCAAATAAAATCAAATAAATGGTGCTGTAGGGTGGCACAAACGAAAACGAGTGGATTGACATGTTGCCCGTCCGCACAAGGCCTTTCTTTATGGGGCAACCAAAGCCCTAAAAGTGACAACCTCCCAGAAAACCTTCTAGATGGGCAAATCTGATCAAATAAATGGTGCTGTAGGGTGGCACAAATGAAGACGAGATGATTGACATGTTGCCCGTCCGCATAAGGCCTTTCTTTATGTGGCAACCAAGGCCCTAAAAGTGACAACCTCCCAGAAAACCTTTTAGAAGGGCAAATCAAATCAAATAAATGGTGCTCTAGGGTGGCACAAATGAAGACGAGTTGATTGACATGTTGCCCGTCCACAAAAGGCCTTTCTTTATGGGGAAACCAAGGCCCTAAAAGTGACAACCTCACAGAAAAACTTCTAAGTGGGCAAATCTGATCAAATAAATGGTGCTGTGGGGTGGCACAAATGAAGACCAGTTGATTGACATGTTGCCCGGCCACAAAAGGCATTTCTTTATGGGGCAACCAAGGCCCTAAAAGTGACAACCTTCCAGAAAACCTTCCAGATGTGCAAATCTGATCAAACAAATGGGACTGTAGGGTGGCACAAATAAAGACGAGTTGATTGACATGTTGCCCGTCCACATAAGGCCTTTCTTTATGGGGCAACCAAATCCCTAAAAGTGACAACCGCCCAGAAAACCTTCCAGATGGGCAAATCTGATCAAATAAATGGTGCTGAAGGGTGGCACAAAAGAAGACGAGTTGATTGACATGTTGTCCGTCTGCATAAGGTTTTTCTTTATGGGGCAACCAAGGCCCTAAAAGTGACAACCTCCCAGAAAACCTTCTAGATGGGAAAATCTGATCAAATAAATGGAGATGTAGGGTGGCACAAATGAAGACGAGTTGGTTGACATGTTGGCCGTCCACATAAGGCCTTTCTTTACGGGGCAACCAAGGCCCTAAAAGTGACAACCTTCCAGAAAACCATCTAGAAGGGCAAATTAAATCAAATATATGGTGCTATAGGGTGGCATAAATGAAGACGAGTTGATTGACATATTGCCCATCCGCATAAGGCCTTTCTTTATGGGGCAACCATGGTCCTAAAAGTGACAACTTCCCAGAAAACCTTCTAGATGGGCAAATCTGATAAAAAAAATTGTACTGTAGGGTGGCACAAATGAAGACTAGTTGATTGACATGTTGCCCCTCCACATAAGCCTTTCTTTATGGGGCAACCAAGGCACTAAAAGTGACAACCTCCCAGAAAACCTTATAGATGGGCAAATCTGATCAAATAAATGGGGCTGTAGAGTGGCACTAATGAAGACGAGTTGATTGACATATTGTCCGTCCGCATAAGACCCTTTTTATGGGGGAACCAAGGCCCTAAAAGCGAAAACCTCCCAGACACCCTTCTAGATGGGAAAATCTGATCAAATAAATGGTGATGTAGGGTGGCACAAATAAAGACGAGTTGATCGACATGTTGCTCATCTGCATAAGGCCTTTCGTTATAGGGCAACCAGGGCCCTAAAAGTGACAACCTCCCAGAAAACCTTCTAGATGGGCACATCTGATCAAATAACTGGTGCTGTAGGGTGGCACAAATGAAGACGAGTTTATTGACATGTTGCCCGTCCACAGAGGGACTATCTTTATGGGGCAACCAAGGCCCTAAAAGTGACAACCTAACAGAAAAGCTTCTAGAAGGGAAAATTAAATCAAATAAATGGGGTTGTAGGGTGGCACAAATGAAGACGAGTTGATTGGCATGTTGCCCGTCTGCATAAGGCCTTTCGTTATGGGGCAAGCAAGGCCCTAAATGTGACAACCTCTCAGAAAACCTTCTAGATGCGCAAATCTGATCAAATAAATGGTGCTGTTGGGTAGCACAAATGAAGACGAGTTGACTGACATGTTCCCCGTCCACATAAGGCCTTTCTTTATGGGACACTCAAGGCCCTAAAAGTGACAACCTCCCAGAAAACCTTCTAGGTGGGCAAATCGGATCAAACAAAAGATGCTGTAAGGTGGCACAAATGAAGACGAGTTGAATGACATGTTGTCCATCCGCATAAGGCCTTTCTTTATGGGGCAAGCAAGGCCCAAAAAGTGACAACATCATAGAAAACCTTCTAGATGGGCAAATCGGATCAAACAAAAGGTGCTGTAGGGTGGCACAAATGAAGACGAGTTGATTGACATGCTGTCGGTCTGCATTAGGCCTCTCTTTATGGGGAATCAAAGGCCCTAAAAGTGAAAACCTCCCAGAAAACATTCCAGATGGGTAAATCTGATCAAATAAATGGTGATGTAGGGTGGCACAAATGAAGACGAGTTGATTGACATGTTGCCCGTCTACATAAGGCCTTTCTTTATGGGGCAACCAAGGTCCTAAAAGTGACAACCTCCCTGAATGCCTTCTAGAAGGGCAAATCAAACCAAATAAATGGTGCTCTAGGGTGGCACAAATGAAGACGAGTTGATTGACATGTTGCCCGTCCACATAAGGCCTTTCTTTATGGGGCAACCAAGGCCCTAAAGGTTACCACCACGCAGAAAAACTACTAGATGGGCAAATCTGATCAAATAAATGGTGCTGAAGGGTGGCTCAAACGAAGACGAGTGGATTGACATGTTGCCCGTCCGCACAAGGCCTTTCTTTATGGGGCAACCAAGGCCCTAAAAGTGACAACCTCCCAGAAAACCTTCTAGATGGGCAAATCTAATCAGACAAAAGGTGCTGTAAGGTGGCACAAATGAAGACGAGTGGAATGACATGTTGCCCGTCTGCATAAGGCCTTTCTTTATGGGGCAACCAAGGCCCCAACAAGTGACAACCTCGTAGAAAACCTTCTAGATGGGCAAATATGATCAAATAAATGGTGTTGTAGGGTGGCACAAATGAAGACGAGTTGATTGGCATGTTGCCCGTCGACATAAGGCCTTTCTTTTTGGGGCAACCAAGGCCCAAAAAGTGACAACCTCCCAGAAAACCTTGTAGACGGGCAAATCTGATCAAATAAATGGTGCTGTAGGGTGGCACAAATGAAAACGAGTTGATTGACGTGTTGCCCGTCTGCATAAGGTTTTTCTTGATGGGGCAATCAAGGTCCTAACAGTGACAACCTCCCAGAAAACCAGGATGGACAAATCTTATCAAATAAATGGTGCTGTAGGGTGGCACAAATGAAGACGAGTTGATTGACATGTTGCCCGTCCACATAACGCCTTTCTTTATGGGCAACCAAGACCCTAAAAGTGACAGCCTCCCAGAAAACCTTCTAGATGGGCAAATCTGATCAAACAAAGGGTGCTGTAGGGTGGCACAAATAAAGTTGAGTTGAATGACATGTTACCCGTCCGCATAAGGCCTTTCTTTATTTGGCAACCATGGCCCTAAAAATGACAACCTCATAGAAAACCTTCTAGATGGGCTAATCTGATCAAATAAATGGTGCTGTAGGGTGGCACAAATGAAGACGAGTTGATTGACATGTTTCCCGTCTATATAAGGCCTTTCTTTATAGGGCAACCAAGGCCTAAAAGTGACAACCTCCCAGAAAACCTTCTAGAAGGGCAAATCAAATCAAATAAAGGGTGCTGTAGGGTGGCAAAAATGAAGACGAGTTGATTGACATGTTGCCCGTCTGCATAAGGCCTTTCTTTATGGGGCAACCAAGGCCCTAAAAGTGACAGCCTACCAGAAAACCTTCTAGATGGGAAAATCTGATCAAATAAATGGTGCTGTAGGGTGGCACAAAGGACGACGAGTTGACTGACATGTTGCCCGTCCACATAAGGCCTTTCTTTATGGGGCAACCAAGGTCTAAAAGTGACAACCTCCCAGAAAACCTTTTAGAACGGCAAATAAAATCAAATAAATGGTGCTGTAGGGTGGCACAAACGAAAACGAGTGGATTGACATGTTGCCCGTCCGCACAAGTCCTTTCTTTATGGGGCAACCAAAGCCCTAAAAGTGACAACCTCCCAGAAAACCTTCTAGATGGGCAAATCTGATCAAATAAATGGTGCTGTAGGGTGGCACAAATGAAGACGAGTTGATTGACATGTTGCCCGTCCGCATAAGGCCTTTCTTTATGTGGCAACCAAGGCCCTAAAAGTGACAACCTCCCAGAAAACCTTTTAGAAGGGCAAATCAAATCAAATAAATGGTGCTCTAGGGTAGCACAAATGAAGACGAGTTGATTGACATATTGCCCGTCGGCATAAGGCCTTTCTTTATGGAGCAACCAAGGCCCTAAAAGTGACAACCTCCCAGAAAATTTTCTGGATGGGCAAATCTGATCAAACAAAAGGTGTTGTAGGGTGGCACAAATGACGTCGAGTTGAATGACATGTTGCCCGTCCGCATAAGGCCTTTCTTTAAGGGGCAACCAAGGCCCTAAAAGTGACAACATCATAGAAAACCTTCCAGATGGGCAAATCTGATCAAATAAATTGTGCTGTAGGGTGTCACAAATGAAGACAAGTTGATTGACATGTTGCCCGTCCACATAAGGCCTTTCTTCATGGGGCAACCAAGGCCCTAAAGGTTACCACCACGCCGAAAAACTACTAGATGGGCAAATCTGATCAAATAAATGGTTCTGTAGGGTGGCACAAACGAAGAGGATTTGATTGACATGTTGCCCGTCCACATAAGGCCTTTCTGTATGGGGCAATCAAGGCCCTAAAAGTGACAACCTCCCAGAAAAGCTTCTAGAAGGGCAAATCAAATCAAATTAATGGTGCTGAAGGGTGGCACAAACGAAGACGAGTGGATTGACCTGTTGCCCGTCCGCACAAGGCCTTTCTTTATGGGGCAACCAAGACCCTAAAAGTGACAACCTCCCAGAAAACCTTCTAGATGGGCAAATCTAATCAGACAAAAGGTGCTGTAGGGTGGCACAAATGAAGACGAGTGGAATGACATGTTGCCCGTCTGCATAAGGCCTTTTTTATGGGGCAACCAAGGCCCCAAAAAGTGACAACCTCGTAGAAAACCTTCTAGATGGGCAAATATGATCAAATGAATGGTGTTGTAGGGTGGCACAAATGAAGACGAGTTGATTGGCATGTTGCCCGTCGACATAAGGCCTTTCTTTATGGGGCAACCAAGGCCCAAAAAGTGACAACCTCCCAGAAAACCTTGTAGACGGGCAAATCTGATCAAATAAATGGTGCTGTAGGGTGGCACAAATGAAAACGAGTTGATTGACGTGTTGCCCGTCTGCATAAGGTTTTTCTTTATGGGGCAATCAAGGTCCTAACAGTGACAACCTCCCAGAAAACCTGGATGGGCAAATCTTATCAAATAAATGGTGCTGTAGGGTGGCACAAATGAAGAGGAGTTGATTGACATGTTGCCCGTCCACATAACGCCTTTCTTTATGGGCAACCAAGACCCTAAAAGTGACAGCCTCCCAGAAAACCTTCTAGATGGGCAAATCTGATCAAACAAAGGGTGCTGTAGGGTGGCACAAATGAAGTCGAGTTGAATGACATGTTACCCGTCCGCATAAGGCCTTTCTTTATTTGGCAACCATGGCCCTAAAAATGACAACCTCATAGAAAACCTTCTAGATGGGCTAATCTGATCAAATAAATGGTGCTGTAGGGTGGCACAAATGAAGACGAGTTGATTGACATGTTGCCCGTCTATATAAGGCCTTTCTTTATAGGGCAACCAAGGCCTAAAAGTGACAACCTCCCAGAAAACCTTCTAGAAGGGCAAATCAAATCAAATAAAGGGTGCTGTAGGGTGGCAAAATTGAAGACGAGTTGATTGACATGTTGCCCGTCCGCATAAGGCCTTTCTTTATGGGGCAACCAAGGCCCTAAAAGTGACAACCTACAAGAAAACCTTCTAGATGGGTAAATCTGATCAAATAAATGGTGCTGTAGGGTGGCACAAAGGACGACGAGTTGACTGACATGTTGCCCGTCCACATAAGGCCTTTCTTTATGGGGCAACCAAGGTCTAAAAGTGACAACCTCCCAGAAAACCTTCTAGAACGGCAAATAAAATCAAATAAATGGTGCTGTAGGGTGGCACAAACGAAAACGAGTGGATTGACATGTTGCCCGTCCACACAAGTCCTTTCTTTATGGGGCAACCAAAGCCCTAAAAGTGACAACCTCCCAGAAAACCTTCTAGATGGGCAAATCTGATCAAATAAATGGTGCTGTAGGGTGGCACAAATGAAGACGAGTTGATTGACATGTTGCCCGTCCGCATAAGGCCTTTCTTTATGTGGCAACCAAGGCCCTAAAAGTGACAACCTCCCAGAAAACCTTTTAGAAGGGCAAATCAAATCAAATAAATGGTGCTCTAGGGTGGCACAAATGAAGACGAGTTGATTGACATGTTGCCCGTCCACAAAAGGCCTTTCTTTATGAGGAAACCAAGGCCCTAAAAGTGACAACCTCCCAGAAAAACTTCTAAGTGGGCAAATCTGATCAAATAAGTGGTGCTGTGGGGTGGCACAAATGAAGACCAGTTGATTGACATGTTGCCCGACCACAAAAGGCATTTCTTTATGGGGCAACCAAGGCCCTAAAAGTGACAACCTCCTAGAAAACCTTCCAGATGGGCAAATCTGATCAAACAAATGGGACTGTAGGGTGGCACAAATAAAGACGAGTTGATTGACATGTTGCCCGTCCACATAAGGCCTTTCTTTATGGGGCAACCAAATCCCTAAAAGTGACAACCGCCCAGAAAACCTTCCAGATGGGCAAATCTGATCAAATAAATGGTGCTGAAGGGTGGCACAAAAGAAGACGAGTTGATTGACATGTTGTCCGTCTGCATAAGGCCTTTCTTTATGGGGCAACCAAGGCCCTAAAAGTGACAACCTCCCAGAAAATCTTCTAGATGGGAAAATCTGATCAAATAAATGGAAATGTAGGGTGGCATAAATGAAGACGAGTTGGTTGACATGTTGGCCGTCCACATAAGGCCTTTCTTTATGGGGCAACCAAGGCCCTAAAAGTGACAACCTTCCAGAAAACCATCTAGAAGGGCAAATTAAATCAAATATATGGTGCTATAGCTATAGGGTGGCATAAATGAAGACGAGTTGATTGACATATTGCCCATCCGCATAAGGCCTTTCTTTATGGGGCAACCATGGTCCTAAAAGTGACAACTTCCCAGAAAACCTTCTAGATGGGCAAATCTGATAAAAAAAATTGTACTGTAGGGTGGCACAAATGAAGACTAGTTGATAGACATGTTGCCCCTCCACATAAGCCTTTCTTTATGATGCAACCAAGGCACTAAAAGTGACAACCTCCCAGAAAACCTTATAGATGGGCAAATCTGATCAAATAAATGGGGCTGTAGAGTGGCACTAATGAAGACGAGTTGATTGACATGTTGTCCGTCCGCATAAGACCCTTTTTATGGAGGAACCAAAGCCCTAAAAGCGACAACCTCCCAGACACCCTTCTAGATGGGAAAATCTGATCAAATAAATGGTGATGTAGGGTGGCACAAATAAAGACGAGTTGATCAACATGTTGCTCATCTGCATAAGGCCTTTCGTTATGGGGCAACCAGGGCCCTAAAAGTGACAACCTCCCAGAAAACCTTCTAGATGGGCACATCTGATCAAATAACTGGTGCTGTAGGGTGGCACAAATGAAGACGAGTTTATTGACATGTTGCCCGTCCACAGAGGGAATATCTTTATGGGGCAACCAAGGCCCTAAAAGTGACAACCTAACAGAAAAGATTCTAGAAGGGAAAATTAAATCAAATAAATGGGGTTGTAGGGTGGCACAAATGAAGACGAGTTGATTGGCATGTTGCCCGTCTGCATAAGGCCTTTCGTTATGGGGCAAGCAAGGCCCTAAATGTGACAACCTCTCAGAAAAACTTCTAGATGCGCAAATCTGATCAAATAAATGGTGCTGTTGGGTAGCACAAATGAAGACGAGTTGACTGACATGTTCCCCGTCCACATAAGGCCTTTCTTTATGGGACACCCAAGGCCCTAAAAGTGACAACCTCCCAGAAAACCTTCTAGGTGGGCAAATCGGATCAAACAAAAGATGCTGTAAGGTGGCACAAATGAAGACGAGTTGAATGACATGTTGTCCAACCGCATAAGGCCTTTCTTTATGGGGCAAGCAAGGCCCAAAAAGTGACAACCTCATAGAAAACCTTCTAGATGGGCAAATCGGATCAAACAAAAGCTGCTGTAGGGTGGCACAAATGAAGACGAGTTGATTGACATGTTGTCGGTCTGCATTAGGCCTCTCCTTATGGGAAAACCAAGGCCCTAAAAGTGAAAACCTCCCAGAAAACCTTCCAGATGGGTAAATCTGATCAAATAAATGGTGATGTAGGGTGGCACAAATGAAGACGAGTTGATTGACATGTTGCCTGTCTACATAAGGCCTTTCTTTATGGGGCAACCAAGGTCCAAAAAGTGACAACCTCCCTGAATGCCTTCTCGAAGGGCAAATCAAATCAAATAAATGGTGCTGTAGGGTGGCACAAATGAAGACGAGTTGATTGACATATTGCACGTCGGCATAAGGCCTTTCTTTATGGAGCAACCAAGGCCCTAAAAGTGACAACCTCCCAGAAAATTTTCTGGATGGGCAAATCTGATCAAACAAAAGGTGCTGTAGGGTGGCACAAATGACGTCGAGTTGAATGACATGTTGCCCGTCCGCATAAGGCCTTTCTTTAAGGGGCAACCAAGGCCCTAAAAGTGACAACCTCATAGAAAACCTTCGAGATGGGCAAATCTGATCAAATAAATGGTGCTGTAGGGCGTCAAGAATGAAGACAAGTTGACTGACATGTGGCCCGTCCACATAAGGCCTTTCTTTATGGGGCAGCCAAGGCTCTAAAGGTTACCAACACGCAGAAAAACTACTAGATGGGCAAATCTGATCAAATAAATGGTGCTGTAGGGTGGCACAAACGAAGAGAATTTGATTGACATGTTGCCCGTCCACATAAGGCCTTTCTGTATGGGGCAATCAAGGCCCTAAAAGTGACAACCTCCCAGAAAAGCTTCTAGAAGGGCAAATCAAATCAAATTAATGGTGCTGAAGGGTGGCACAAACGAAGACGAGTGGATTGACATGTTGCCCGTCCGCACAAGGCCTTTCTTTATGGGGCAACCCAGGCCCTAAAAGTGACAACCTCCCAGAAAACCTTCTAGATGGGAAAATCTAATCAGACAAAAAGTGCTGTAGGGTGGCACAAATGAAGACGAGTTGCATGACATGTTGCCCGTCTGCATAAGGCCTTTCTTTATGGGGCAACCAAGGCCCCAAAAAGTGACAACCTCGTAGAAAACCTTCTAGATGGGCAAATCTGATCAAATAAATGGTGTTGTAGGGTGGCACAAATGAAGACGAGTTGATTGGCATGTTGCCCGTCCACATAAGGCCTTTCTTTATGGGGCAACCAAGGCCCTAAAAGTGACAACCTCCCAGAAAACCTTCTAGATGGGCAAATCTGATCAAATAAATGGTGCTGTAGGGTGGCACAAATGAAAACGAGTTGATTGACGTGTTGCCCGTCTGCATAAGGTTTTTCTTTATGGGGCAATCAAGGTCCTAACAGTGACAACCTCCCAGAAAACCTGGATGGACAAATCTTATCAAATAAATGGTGCTGTAGGGTGGCACAAATGAAGAGGAGTTGATTGACATGTTGCCCGTCCACATAACGCCTTTCTTTATGGGCAACCAAGACCCTAAAAGTGACAGCCTCCCAGAAAACCTTCTAGATGGGCAAATCTGATCAAACAAAGGGTGCTGTAGGGTGGCACAAATGAAGTCGAGTTGAATGACATGTTACCCGTCCGCATAAGGCCTTTCTTTATTTGGCAACCATGGCCCTAAAAATGACAACCTCATAGAAAACCTTCTAGATGGGCTAATCTGATCAAATAAATGGTGCTGTAGGGTGGCACAAATGAAGACGAGTTGATTGACATGTTGCCCGTCTATATAAAGCCTTTCTTTATAGGGCAACCAAGGCCTAAAAGTGACAACCTCCCAGAAAACCTTCTAGAAGGGCAAATCAAATCCAATAAATTGTGCTGTAGGGTGGCACAAATGAAGACGAGTTGATTGACATGTTGCCCGTCCACATAAGGCCTTTCTTCATGGGGCAACCAAGGCCCTAAAAGTGACAACCTCCCTGAAAACCTTCTAGATGGGCAAATCTGATCAAACAAAGGGTGGTGTAGGGTGGCACAAATGAAGATGAGTTGATTGTCATGTTGCCTGTCTACATAAGGCCTCTCTTTATGGGACAACCAAGGCCCTAGAAGTGACAACCTCCCAGAAAACCTTCCAGATGGGTAAATTTGATCAAATAAATGGTGATGTAGCGTGGCACAAATGAAGACGAGTTGATTGACATGTTGCCCGTCTACATAAGGCCTTTCTTTATGCGGCAACCAAGGCCTAAAGTGACAACCTCCCAGAAAACCTTCTACAAGGGCAAATCAACTCGAATAAATGGTGCTGTAGGGTGGCACAAATGAAGACGAGTTGATTGACATGTTGCCCGTCCGCATAAGGCTTTTCTTTATGGGGCAACCAAGGCCCTAAAAGTGACAACCTCCCAGAAAACCTTCTAGAAGGGCAAATAAAATAAAATAAATGGTGCAGTAGGGTGGAAGAAATAAAGACGAGTTGATTGGCATGTTGCCCGTCCACATAAGGCCTTTCTTTATGGGACAACCAAGGCCCTAAAAGTGACAACCTCCCAGAAAACTTCTAGATGGGCAAATCTGATCAGACAAAAGGTGCTGTAAGGTGGAACAAATGAAGACGAGTTGATTGACATGTTGCCCGTCCACATAAGACCTTTCTTGATGGGGCAACCAAGGCCCTAAAAGTGACAACCTCCCAGATAACCTTCTTGATGGGGAAATCTTATCAAATAAATGGTGCTGTAAGGTGCCACAAATGAAGACGAGTTGATTGGCATGTTGTCCGTCCGCATAAGGCCTTTCTTTATGGGCAACCAAGGCCCTAAAAGTGACAACCACCCAGAAAACCTTCTAGGCGGGCAAATCCGATCAAATAAATGGTGCTGTTGGGTGGCACAAATGAAGACGAGTTGATTGACATGTTGCCCGTCCACATAAGGCCTTTCTTTATGGGGCAACCATGGCCCTAAAAGTGACAACCTCATAGAAAACCTCCTAGATGGGCAAATCTGATCCAAGAAATGGTGCTGTGGGGTGGCACAAATAAAGATGAGTTGCTTGGCATGTTGCCCGTCCACATAAGGCCTTTCTTTATGTGGCAACCAAGGCCCTAAAAGTGACAACGTCCCAGAAAACCTTCTAGATGGGCAAATCTGATCAGACAAAAGGTGCTGTAAGGTGGCACAAATGAAGACGAGTTGAATGACATTTTGCCCGTCTGCATAAGGCCTTTCTTTATGGGGCAACCAAGGCCCAAAAAGTGACAACCTCATAGAAAACCTTCTAGATGGGCAAATCTGATCAAATAAATGGTGCTGTTGGGTGGCACAAATGAAGACGAGTTGATTGACATGTTGTCCGTCTGCATAAGGCCTCTCTTTATGGGGCAAGCAAGGCCCTAAATGTGACAACCTCCCAGAAAACCTTCTAGATGAGAAAATCTGATCAAATAAATGGTGCTGTAAGGTGGCACAAATGAAGACGAGTTGATTGACATGTTGCCCATCCAGATAAGACCTTTCTTTATGGGGCAACCAAGGCCCTAAAAGTGGCAACCTCCCAGAAAACCTTCTTGATGGGGAAATCTGATCAAATAAATGGTGGTGTAGGGTGGCACAAATGAAGACGAGTTGATTGACATGTTGTCCGTCCGCATAAGGCCTTGTTTATGGGGCAACCAAGGCCCTAAAAGTGATAACCTCCCAGAAAACCTTCTAGATGGGTAAATCTGATCAAATAAATGGTGCCGTAGGGTGGCACAAATGAAGACGAGTTGATTGACATGTTGTCCGTCCGCATAAGGCCTTTCTTTATGGGGCAACCAAGGCCCTAAAAGTGACAACCACCCAGAAAACCTTCTAGATGGGCAAATCTGATCAAATAAATGGTGTTGTAGGGTGCCACAAATGAAGACAAGTTGATTGGCATGTTGCCCATCCACATAAGGCCTTTCTTTATGGGGCAACCAAGGCCCTAAAAGAGACAACCTCCCAGAAAACCTTTTAGATGGGCAAATCAAATCAAATAAATGGTGCTGTAGGGTGGCACAAATGAAGACGAGTTGATTGACATGTTGCCCGTCCGCATAAGGCCTTTCTTTATGGGGCAACCCTAAAGGTGACAACCTCCCAGTAAACCTAGATTGGCAAATCTGATCAAATAGATAGTGATGCACAAATAAAGACGAGTTGATTGACATATTGCCCGTTTCGACCTAGCGGATAACTTGTGCGTTAACCCAGCAGATTGACTCCCCGAGTATATCCCCTAGTTTAACACGAGATTAACGCGAGTTAATCCGCGATGTCAACGCGTGTTTATCCGTGTGGTTAACGAGAGTTTATCCGCGAGTTCATCAGCAAGGATAACACGACTTTAATTTGAATTTATCCACGTGATTAACGCGTGTTTAAATCTTGTTTTACGCGTTTTTAACGCGTTCTGTGACTGTCGCGAGGTAATACTCGTGGTTAACGCGAGTCTATCCGAAAGGTTAATGTCAGTTTGACGCCAATTTAATCGAGTTAAACGCGAGTTTATCCGCGATGTTAACGCGAGTTTCACGCGAATTTAATGCGTGGTCGTCCGCGAGTCTGGAGGTAGTATATCCGCGATGTTAACGCGAGTTTATCCGCGGGGTTGACATGAGTTTAACGCAAGTTTAACGCAAGTTTAACGGCGATGTTAACGCGAGGTTATCACGAGTTTATCTGCGACGATAGCGCGAGTTTGGCGCGATTTCATACGTGAGGTTATCACGAGTTTATCCGGGAGGTTACCTCGTGTTTCACGAGCATTTATCTGCGATGTTAACGCGAGGTTATGCACGAGTTTATCCACGTTGTTAGCGCGAGTAAAACGCGAGGTTAACTCGAGTTTAACGCGAATTTGTCCTCGAGGTTATCGCGAGTTTACGCGCGTTGTTAGCGAGAGTTAACCCGCGATGTTAACTCGAGATTAACGCGGGGTTTTTTCCGTGAAGTTAGCGCGCGTTTAACGCGAGTTTATCCGGAATATTAATGCGAGTTTATGCGCAAGGATATTATTTGGCGTGAGTTTATCCGGGAGGTTAACTCGAGTTTAACACGAGTTTATCGACGATGTTAACACACGAGACCATCCACGAGGTTAACGCGACATTGGCGTGTGTTTATCGGCGATGTTAACATGAGTTTATGTGCGAGGTTATCGCGAATTTATCTACTTTGTTAGTGCAAGTTGAACGCGATTTTTACGCTAGTATGAGGCGAGTTTATCCGCGAGTTTGGCGCGAGTATATCCGCGACGTTTACGCCAGTATAACGTGAGTTAATCCGGGAGGTTAACGCGAATGTATCCGCGAGGATAACTCGAGTTTAACGTGTGTTTATACGCGAGATTAACGCGATGTAGACAGGTGTTCATCCGCGAGTTAACGCGAGTTTATCCCCGAGGTTAACGCGAGGTTTATGCGAGTTTAACGCGAGTTAATCCCCGAGATTTACGTGTGTTTATAAGCACGGTCAGCGCGAGTTTATGCCCGACGTTAATCTGAGCATTTCCGCCAGTTTAACGCGAGTTTTTCCGCGATATTAATGCGAGTTTGTGCGCAAGGTTATCGCGAGTTTATCCGCGTTATTAGCGAGAGTTTAACCTGAATTTGTCCACGAGGTTAACGCGGGTTTGGTGCGAGTTTATCCGCGAGATTAACACGAGTTTATGGGTGAGTTTAACTCGAGTTTGACGCGAGTTTATCCGCGAGGTTAAATCGAGTACATCTCGAGTTTATCGGCGATGTTAACACGAGTGTATGCGCCAGGTTATCGCAAGTTTATCCGCGAGTTAATCCGCGAGGTTAACACGAATTTAACGCGTGTTTGTCTGCGAGTTTAACACGAGTTTATCCCCGAGGTTAACGCGAGATTATCGAGTATCCGTGAGATTAGCGCGAGTTTATGCGCGACGCCAACCTGAGTTTATCCGCGAACTTAACGCGAGTCTAACCACTGGGTGCGTGTTTAACGCAAAGTTAATTCGAGTTTAACACGCGTTTATCCGCGAGGTTTACTCGAGTTTAATGCGAGGTTATCCACGTTGTTAGCGCGAGTTTAACGCGAGGGTAACGCGAGTTTATCCGTGAGGTTAGCACGTGTTTAACGCAAGCTTATTCGCAAGTTTAACACGAGTTTAACACGAGTTTATCCACGAGGGTAACGCAAATTTAACGCGAGGTTAACGCAAGGTTATGCGCGAGGTTAACGCGAGTTTTTCCGCGAGGTAAACGTGAGTTTATCGGTGATGTTGACGCGAGTTTATGCGCGAGGTTATCGCGAGTTTATCCGCGTTGTTTGCGCGAGTTGGACGCGAGCTTAGCGCGAATTTATCCCCGGACTTATTGCGAGTTTTTCCGCGAGTTAATCTGCGAGGGTAACGCGAATTTAACGCGTGTTTTCCCGCGATTGTAACACTAGTTTATCCCCGAGGTTAAAGCGAGATTAATCTGAGGTAATCAGTGAGGTTCACGCGTGTTTATCCGCGCGGTTAGCCGGCGTTTGGCGTGAGAATATCCGCGAGTTTAACGGGAGTTAATCCGGGAGGTTAACGCATGTGAACTGCTAGGTTAACGCGAGTAATCCGCGAGGTTAACGCGAGTGTAATGCAAGTTTAGCGCAAGTTAATCCACGATGTTAACGTGTGTTTACCCACGAGTGTAACGCGAATTTATCGCCGATGTTAAGGCGAGTTTAACACGCATTTAACACTAGTTAATCCGCGAGGTTAATGCGAGATTAACTCGAGTCAATTCGAGAGGTTAACGTGTGTTTCTGTGCGTGATTTAACGCGAATCTATCTGCTAGATTAACGCAAGTTTAAAGCGAGGTTAACTCAAGTTCAACGCGTATTCATCCGCGAGGTTAACTCGATTTTGAAGAGAGATTATCCGCGTTGTCAGCGCACGATTATCCGTGAGGTCAGCGTGTGTCTTACGCGAGTTTGTCCGCAAGGTTAAAGCGAGTCTAACTCGAGTTTATCGCGCGTTTATCGGCGATGTTAACCGCGAGGTTATCGCGAGTTTATACCCGTTGTTAGCGCGAGTTAGACGCTAGGTTAACGCGAGTTTAAAGCGAATTTATCCACGAGATTATGGCGAGTTTATCCCCGTTGTTAGCGAGAGTTAATTCGCGAGGTTAACGCGAGTTTAACGCAAGCTTATCCACGATATTAACGTAAATGTATGCGCAAGGTTATCGCGAGATTATCGGGTTTAAAGCGAATTTATTCCCGAGATTAACGCGAGTCTATTCGGTAGGTTAACGCGAGTTTATCTGCAAGGTTAACTCGAGCTTTCCGCGAGTTCATCCGCGATTATAACGCGAGTTTATGCCCGAGGTTATCGCGCGTTTATCCGCGTGTTTTTCGGCGAGTTACTCCGTGAGGATAACGTGAGTTTGGCGCGTGTTTGTCCGAGAGTTTAACGGGAGTATATCCCCGCGGTTAACGCGAGATTAACGCGAATTAATCCGAGAGGCTAACGCGAGATTAACTGGAGTTAATCCAGGAGATTAATACTAATTAATCCGCGAGATTAACGCGAATTTAACGAGTGTTTGTCCGCGAGTTGAACGCGAGTTTGTCCCCGAGGTTAAAGCGAGAATAACGCGAGTTTATCGGCGAGATTAACGCGAGTTTAACGCAAGTTTAACGCGAGGAAATCTGCGATGTTAACGTGTGTTTAGCCGTGAGTTTAACGCGAGTTTATCCCCGAGGCTAAGGCGAGTTTAACACGAGTGTAACGCGAGTTAATCCGCGCGCGGTTAACGCGTGGTTATACGCAACGTTAACTCGCGGTTATACGCGAATTTAACGCGTGATTAACCGAGAATTTAACGCGAGTATATCCCCAAGGTTAACACGAGATTAACGTGAGTTACTTCGTGATGTTAACGCGTGTTTATCCACGCCCGTTCTCGCGAGTTGATCCGCGAATTTAACGCGAGGTAATCCGCGAGCTTAAAGCGACTTTATCCCTGATGTTAATGCGAGTTTATCCGTGAGTTAATCAGCAAGGTTAACGCGACATTACCCCCAGTTTATTTGGGAGGTTAACTCGAGTTTAGCGCGAGTTTATCCGTCCGCGAGTGCAACACGTTTGGCGCGAGATTATCCGCGAGGTTAACACGCATTTATCCACCACGATGTTAACTTCAGTTTTTCGCGAGTTTATCGGCGAGGTTATCGAGAGTTTATCCGCGTTATTAGCGCGAGTACAACGCGAGGTTAACTCGAGTTTAACGTAAACGTGTCCGCGAGGTTAACGCGAGTTTAGCTGCATTGTTAGCAAGAGTTAATCTGCAAGGTTAACGCGAGTTTATCCATGAGGTTAGCGCGTGTTTAACGCGTGTTTATCCAGGATATTCATGCGAATTTATGCACAAGGTAATCGCAAGTTTATCCGCGATATTATCACGAGTTTTTCACGAGGTTAACGAGGTTATCCCCGAGGTTAACTCGAGTCCAACGCGAGTTTATATGTTTGTCCGCAAGTTTAACAGGAGTTGATTCCCGAAGTTAACGCGAAATAAACGCGAGTTATTTCGCGAGGTTAACGCGTGTTTATCCGCGGGACTAACGCGAGGTTAACTCGAGTTTAACACGAGTTCATCCGTGAGATGAGTTTAACAGGAGTTTATCTGCATTGTTAGCGCGAGTTTGACGCGAGATTATCCGTGAGGTCAGTGCGTGTTTAACGCGAGTTTATCCGCAAGGTTGACGCGAGATTAACACGAGTTTATCCGCGAGGTTAACTTGAGTTTAACGCGAGTTTATCGACGATGTTAACGCGAGTGTATTTGCAAGGTTATCGCGAGTTTTTCCACGTTGTTAGCGCGAATTAAACGCAAGGTTAACGCGAATTTAAAGCGAATTTGTCCGCGAGGTTATTACGTATTTATAGAGACAGTGTTGTTAGAGACAGTTAATCCGCGAGGTTAACGCGTGTTTAACGCTAGTTTATCCGCAAGGTTAACGCGAGTATAAAACGAGTTTATCCACGAGGTTAACTCGAGTTTAACGCAAGTTTATCGGTGATGTTAACGCGAGTTGAAGGCGAGGTTACCACGAATTTACCCGGTTTGTTAACGCGAGCTAAACGAGATGTTAACGCGAGTATGAGGCCAGTTTAACCGCTAGGTTATCGCGAGTTAGGCGCGAGTATAGCCGCGATGTCAACGCGAGATTAACGTGAGTTTATTCGCGAGGTTACTAGGAATTTATGCACTAGGTTAACTCCAATTTGGCGGGCGTTTATGCGCGAAGTTAACGCGATTTGGCGCGTGTTTATCCACGAGTTTAACGTAAGTTTATCAGCGAGATTAACGCGATCTTTACGCGAGTTAATCCACGAGGTTAACTTGTGTTTATCGGCGCGGTCAGCGAGTTTATGCGCGACATTAACGCGAGTTTTTTCCGCCAGATTAACGCGACATTATCCGCGGTATTAATGCGAGTTTGTGCGAAAGGTTATCGCGAGTTTATTCGCGTTATTAGCGCGAATTTAACGTTCGTTTATTCACGAAGTTAACGCGAGTTTGACGCCAATCTATGCGCGACGTTAACGCGAGTTTATCCGCGAGGTTAACTCGAGTTTAACGCGAGTCTATCGGCGAAGTTAACACGAATTTATGCACGAGGTTATCGTGAGTTTACATGCGTTGTTATCGCGAGTTTATCCGCGAGTTAATCCTCGAGGTTAACGCGAATTTAACGTTTGTTTGTTCGTGAGTTTTACACTAGTTTATCGCCGTGGTTAACGCGAGATTAACTAGAGTTAATTCGCGTGGTTAACGAGGTGAGCACGAGTTTACGCGCGACCATAACGCGAGCTTAACACGAGTTTATCCGTGAGAGTAACGGGTGTCTAACCGCTAGGTTAAACTGAATGTAAATCAAGGTTAACTCGAGTTCAACGGGAATTAATCTGAGAGGTTAACGCATATTTATCTGCGAGGTTAAGGCGAGGTTAAAGCGAGGTTAACGCGAGGTTAACTTGAGTGTAACGCAACTTTAAAGTGAGTTAATCCGCGATGCTAACGTGTGTTTACCCGCGAGTTTAACGCGAATTTATCCCCGATGTTAATGCGAGTTTAACGCAAGTTTAACGCTACGTAATCCGCGAGGTTAACGCGCGTTAACCCCCGGGGTCATTGCAAGATTAATGCGAGTTAAATCGCGCGGTTAGCTCGTGTTCATCTGCGGGATTAGCGCGGGTTTATGTGCGACGCTAACGCGAGTTTAATCGCGAGATTAACGCGAGTTTATCCTCTAGGTTTACGCGAGTTTAAAATGAGGTTAACACGAGATTAACGCGAGTTCATCCGGGAGGTGAATTCGAGTTTAACGGGAGTTTATTAGCGTTCTTAGTGCGAGGTTGACGCGAGGTTAATGCGAGAGTATCCGTGATGTTAGCACGATTTTAACGTGAGTTTATCCACAAGGTCACGAACGTTAATCTCGCGTCAACCTTGTGGATCAACTTGCGTAAAATGTGCGTTAAACTCGCGTTAACCTCGCGAATGAACTCGCGTTTACTTTGCGGATACATTCGCGGTTAAACCCACGTTAACCTCCCGGAAAAACTCGCGCGAAACTCGCGATAGCCTAGCGGATAAACTGCTGTCAAACTCGCGTTACCTTGCGTGAAACTCGCGCACAATTCCCGTTAAACTCGTGGGTAACCTCGTATCAAACTCCCGCTTACCGTGCGGATTAACATTCGTTATCCTCGCTGGTCAAATAGCGTTAATCTCCCGTCAACCTCGCGGATAAACTCCTCTCAAACTCGCGTTAAGATTGCGTTAACCTCGCGTTCGCCTCGCGGATAAACTCGCGCTAACCTCACGAATAAACTGGCGATAAACTCGCGTTAACATGGCGAATTAACTCTCGCTAACAACCCGGATAAAGTCGCGATAACCTCGCGGATAAATTTGCGTTAATATCGCCGAAAAACTCGCTTTAAACTCGAGTTAACCTATATCACCTTTTATTTGATCAGATTGGACCATCTAGAAGGTTTTCTGGGAGGTTGTCATTTTTAGGGCCTTGGTTGCCCCATAAAGAAAAGCCTTATGCAGACGGGCAACATGTCAATCAACTCGTCTTAGTTTGTGCCACCCTATAGCACCATTTATTTGATCAGATTTGCCCATCTAGAAGGTTTTCTGGGAGGTTGTCACTGTTAGGGCCTTGGTTGCCCCATAAGGAAAGGCCTTATGTGGACGGGCAACATGTCAATCAACTCGTCTTCATTTGTGCCACCCTACAGCACCATTTATTTGATCAGATTTGCCATCTAGAAGGTTTTCTAGGAGGCTGTCAATTTTAGGGCCTTGGTTGCCCCATAAAGACGGCCTTATGCGGACGGGCAACATGTCAATCAACTCGACTTCATTTGTGCCACCCTACGGCACCATTTATTTGATCAGATTTGCCCATCTAGAAGGTTTTCTATGAGGTTGTCACTTTTAGGGCCTTGGTTGCCCCATAAGAAAAAGCCTCATGCGGACGGGCAACATGTCATTCAACTCGTCTTCATTTGTGCCACCCTACAGCACCTTTTGTTTGATCAGATTTGCCCATCTAGAAGGTTTTCTGGGAGGTTGTCACTTTTAGGGCCTTGGTTGCCCCATAAAAAAGGCCTCATGTGGACGGACATCATGTCAGTCAACTCGTCTTCATTTGCGCCACCCTACAGCACCATTTATTTGATCAGATTTGCCCATCTAGAAGGTTTTCTGGGAGGTTGACACTTTAGGGCCTTGGTTGCCCCATAAAGAAATGCCTTATGTTGAAGGGCAACATGTCAATCAACTCGTCTTCATTTGGGTCACCCTACAGCACCATTTATTTGATCAGATTCGTCCATCTAGAAGGTTTTCTGGGAGGTTGTCACTTTTAGGGCCTTGGTTGCCCCATAACGAAAGGCCTTATGAATACGAGAAACGTGTCAATCAACTCAAATTCATTTGTGCCACCCTACAGAACATTTTGCTTGATCAGATTTGCCCATCTAGAAGGTTTTCTGGGAGTTTGTCACTTTTAGGACCTTGGTTGTCCTATAAAGATAGGCCTTGTGCAGACGGGCAACATGTAAATCCACTCGTCTTCATTTGTGCCACCATACACCACCATTTATTTGATTTGATTTGCCCTTCTAGAAGCTTTTCTGGGAGGTTATCACTTTTAGGGCCTTTGTTGCCCCATAAAGAAGGGCCTTATGTGGACGGGCAAGATGTCCGACAACTCGTCTTCCTTTGTGCCACCCTACAGCACCATTTATGTGATCAGATTTGCCCATCTAGAATGTTTCCTGAGCGGTTGTCACTTTTAGGGCCTTGGTTGCCCCATAAAGAAAGGCCTTATGTGGACGGGCAACATGTCAATTAACTCGACTTCACTTGTGCCACCCTACAGCACCATTTATTTGATTAGATTTGCCCTTCTAGAAGGTTTTCTGGGAAGTTGTTACTTTTTGGGCCTTGGTTGCCCCATAAAAAAGGGCTTTATGCGGACGGACAACATATCAATCAACTCGTCTTCTTTTGTGCCACCCTACATCACCATTTATTTGATCAGATTTTACCATCTAGAAGGTTTTGTGGGAGGTTGTCACAATTAGGTCCTTGGTTGCCACATATAGAAAGGCCTTATGCAGACGGACAACATGTGAATCAACTCGTCTTCATTTGTGCCACCCTACAGCACCATTTATTTGATCAGATTTGCCCATCTAGAAGGTTTTCTGGGAGGTTGTCACTTTTAGGGCCTTGGTTCCTCCATAAAGAAAGGCCTTATGTGGACGGGCATCATGTCAATCAACTCGTCTTCATTTGTGCCACCCTACAATAGAATTTATTTGATCAGATTTGCCCAGCTAGAAGGTTTTCTGGGAGGTTGTCACATTTAGGGACCTGGTTGCCCCATAAAGAAAGGCCTTATGTAGACAGGGAACATGTCAATCAACTTGTCTTCATTTGTGCCACCCTACAGCACCGTTTATTTGATCAGATTTGCCAATCTAGAAGGTTTTCTGGGAGGTTGTCACTTTTAGGGCATTGGTTGTCCCATAAAGGAAGGCCTTATGTGGACAGGCAACATGTCAATCCACTCGTCTTCATTTGTGCCACCCTACAGCACCATTTATTTGATCAGATTTGCCCATCTAGAAGGTTTTCTGGGAGGTTGTCCCTTTTAGGGCCTTGGTTGCCCCATATAGAAAGGCCTTATGCAGAAGGGCAACATGTCAATCAACTCGTCTTCATTTGTGCCACCCTACAGCACCACTTATTTGATTTGATTTGCCCATCTAGAAGGTTTTCTGGGAGGTTGTCATTTTAGGGCCTTGGTTGCCCCATAAAGAAAGGCCTTATTTGGACGGGCAACATGCCAATCAACTCGTCGTCATTTGTGCCACCCTACAGCACCATTTATTTGATCAGATGTGCCCATCTAGAAGGTTTTCTGGGAGGTTGTCACATTTAGGGCCTTGGTTGCCCCATAACAAAAGGCCTTATGAGGACGAGAAACATGTCAATCAACTCAAATTCATTTGTGTCACCCTACAGCACCTTTTGCTTGATCAGATTTGCACATCTAGAAGGTTTTCTGGGAGGTTGTCACTTTTAGGACCTTGGCTGTCCCATAAAGAAAGGCCTTGTGCGGACGGGCAACATGTCAATCCACTCGTCTTCGTTTGTGCCACCATACAGCACCATTTATTTGATTTGATTTGCCCATCTAGAAGGTTTTCTGGGAGGTTGTCACTTTTAGGGCCTTGGTTTCCCCCTAAAGAAAGGCCTTATGTGGATGGGCAACATGTCAATCAACTCGTCTTCATTTGTGCCACCCTACAACACCATTTATTTGATTAGATTTGCCCATCTAGAAGTTTTTTCTGGGAGGTTGTCACTTTTAGGGCCTTGGTTACCCCATAAAGAAAGGCCTTATGTGGACCAGCAACATGTCAGTCAACTCGTCTTTATTTGTTCCACCTTAAAGCACCATTTATTTGATCTGATTTGCCCTTCTAGAAGGTTTTCTGGTAGGTTGTCACATTTAGGGCCTTGGTTGACCCATAAAGAAAGGACTTATTTGGACGGGGAACATGTCAGTCAACTCGGCTTAATTTGTGCCACCCTACATCACCATTTATTTGATCAGATTTGCCCATCTAGAAGGTTTTCAGGGAGGTTGTCACTTTTAGGGCCTTGTTTGCCCTATAAAGATATGCCTTATGTGGACGGGCAACATGTCAATCAACTCGTCTTCATTTGTGCCACCCTACATCACCATTTATTTGATCAGATTTGCCCATCTAGAAGGTTTTCTGGGAGGTTGTCACTTTTAGGGCCTTGGTTGCCCCATAACGAAAGGCCTTATGTGGACGAGAAACATGTCATTCAACTCAAATTCATTTGTGCCACCCTAGAGCACCTTTTGTTTGATCAGATTTGCCCATCTAGAAGGTTTTCTAGGAGGTTGTCACTTTTAGGACCTTGGTTGTCCCATAAAGAAAGGCCTTGTGCGGACGGGCAACATGTCAATCCACTGGTCTTCATTTCTGCTACCATACAGCACCATTTATTTGATCAGATTTGCCCATCTAGAAGGTTTTCTGGGAGGTTGTCACTTTTAGGGCCTTGGTTGCCCCATATAGAAGGCCATATGTGGACGGGCAACATGTCAGTCATCTCGTCTTTATTTGTGCCACCCTACAACACCATTTATTTGATCAGATTTGCCCATCTAGAAGTTTTTTCTGGGAGGTTGTCACTTTCAGGGCCTTGGTTACCCCATAAAGAAAGGCCTTATGTGGACCGGCAACATGTCAGTCAACTCGTCTTTATTTGTTCCACCTTAAAGCACCATTTATTTGATCTGATTTGCCCTTCTAGAAGGTTTTCTGGTAGGTTGTCACATTTAGGGCCTTGGTTGCCCCATAAAGAAAGGACTTATTTGGACGGGGAACATGTCAGTCAACTCGGCTTAATTTGTGCCACCCTACATCACCATTTATTTGATCAGATTTGCCCATCTAGAAGGTTTTCTGGGAGGTTGTCACTTTTAGGGATTTGTTTGCCCTATAAAGATATGCCTTATGTGGACGGGCAACATGTCAATCAACTCGTCTTCATTTGTGCCACCCTACATCACCATTTATTTGATCAGATTTGCCCATCTAGAAGGTTTTCTGGGAGGTTGTCACTTTTAGGGCCTTGGTTGCCCCATAACGAAAGGCCTTATGTGGACGAGAAACATGTCATTCAACTCAAATTCATTTGTGCCACCCTACAGCACCTTTTGTTTGAATAGATTTGCCCATCTAGAAGGTTTTCTAGGAGGTTGTCAGTTTTAGGACCTTGGTTGTCCCATAGAGAAAGGCCTTGTGCGGACGGGCAACATGTCAATCCACTCGTCTTCGTTTGTGCCACCATACAGCACCATTTATTTGATTTGATTTGCCCTTCTAGAAGCTTTTCTGGGAGGTTATCACTTTTAGGGCCTTTGTTGCCCCATAAAGAAAGGCCTTATGTGGACGGACAAGATGTCAGGCAACTCGTCTCCCTTTGGGCCACCTTACAGCACCATTTATTTGATCAGATTTGCCCTTCTAAAATGTTTCCTGTGAGGTTGTCACTTTTAGGACCTGGGTTGCCCCATAAAGAAAGGCCTTATGCGGATGGGCAACATGTCAATTAACTCGACTTCATTTGTGCCACCCTACAGCACCATTTATTTGATTTGATTTGCCCTTCTAGAAGGCTTTCTGGGAAGTTGATACTTTTTTGGGCCTTGGTTGCCCCATAAAGAAAGGCTTTATGTGGACGGACAACATATCAATCAAATCGTCATCATTTGTGCCACCCTACATCACCATTTATTTGATCAGATTTTCCCATCTAGAAGGTTTTGTGGGAGGTTGTCACAATTAGGTCCTTGGTTGCCCCATAAAGAAAGGCCTTATGCAGATGGACAACATGTGAATCAACTCGTCTTCATTTGTGCCACCCTACAGCACCATTTATTTGATCAGATTGCACATCTAGAAGGTTTTCTGAGAGGTTGTCACTTTTAGGGCCTTGGTTGCTCCATAAAGAAAGGCCTTATGTGGATAGGCATCATGTCAATCAACTCGTCTTCATTTGTGCCACCCTACAGTAGAATTTATTTGATCAGATTTGCCCAGCTAGAAGGTTTTCTGGGATGTTGTCACTTTTAGGGACTTGGTTGCCCCATAAAGAAAGGCCTTATGTAGACGGGGAACATGTCAATCAACTCGTCTTCATTTGTGCCACCCTACAGCACCGTTTATTTGATCAGATTTGCCCATCTAGAAGGTTTTCTGGGAGGTTGTCACTTTTAGGGCATTGGTTGCCCCATAAAGGAAGGCCTTATGTGGACGGGCAACATGTCAATCAACTCGTCTTCATTTGTGCCACCCTACAGCACCATTTATTTGATCAGATTTGCCCATCTAGAAGGTTTTCTGGGAGGTTGTCCCTTTTAGGGCCTTGGTTGCCCCATATAAAAAGGCCTTATGCTGAAGGGCAACATGTCAATCAACTCGTCTTCATTTGTGCCACCCTTCAGCACCATTTATTTGATTTCATTTGCCCATCTAAAAGGTTTTCTGGGAGGTTGTCGCTTTTAGGGCCTTGGTTGCCCCCTAAAGAAAGGCCTTATGTGGACGGGCAACATGTCAATCAACTCCTCTTCATTTGTGCCATCCCACAGTACAATTTATTTGATCAGATTTGCCCATCTAGAAGGTTTTCTGGGTGGTTGTCACTTTTAGAGCCTTGGTTGCCCCATAAAGATGGCCTTATGTGGACGGGCAACATGTCCATCAACTCGTCTTCATTTGTGCCACCCTACAGCACCGTTTATTTGATCAGATTTGCCCATCTAGGAGGTTTTCTGGGAGGTTGTCACTTTTAGGGCCTTGGTTGCAAAATAAAGAAAGGTCTTATGTGGACAGGCAAGATGTCAATCATCTCGTCTTCATTTGTGCCATCCTACAACACCATTTATTTGATCAGATTTGCCCATCTAGAAGGTTTTCTGGAAGGTTGTGACTTTTAGGGCCTTGGGTACCCCATAAAGAAAGGCCTTATGCGGACGGGCAACATGTCAGTCAACTCGTCTTTATTTGTGCCACCTTAAAGCTCCATTTATTTGATTTGATTTGCCCTTCTAGAAGGTTTTCTGGTAGGTTGTGACATTTAGGGCCTTGGTTGCCCCATAAAGAAAGGCCTTATGTGGACGGACAAGATGTCAGGCAACTCGTCTTCCTTTGCGCCACCCTACAGTGCCATTTATTTGATCAGATTTGCCCTTCTAAAATGTTTCCAGAGAGGTTGTCACTTTTAGGGCCTTGGTTGCCCCATAAAGAAAGGCCTTATGCCGACAGGCAACATGTCAATTAACTCGACTTCATTTTTGCCACCCTACAGCACCCTTTATTTGATTTGATTTGCCCTTCTAGAAGGTTTTCTGGGAAGTTGTTACTTTTTGGGCCTTGGTTGCCCCATAAAGAAAGGCTTTATGTGGACGGACAACATATCAACTTCATTTGTGCCACCCTACAGCACCATTTATTTGATTTGATTTGCCCTTCTAGAAGGTTTTCTGGGAGGTTGTCATTTTTAGGGCCTTTTCTGGTAGGTTGTCTTGGTTGCCCCATAAAGAAAGGCCTTATTTGGACGGGCAACATGTCAGTCAACTCGGCTTAATTTGTGCCACCCTACATCACCATTTATTTGATCAGATTTGCCCATCTAGAAGCTTTTCTGGGAGGTTGTCACTTTTAGGGCCTTGGTTGCCCCATAACGAAAGGCCTTATGTGGACGGGCAAGATGTCAATCAACTCGTCTTCATTCGTGCCACCCTACAGCACCATTTGTTTGATCAGATTTGCCCATCTAGAAGGTTTTCTGGGAGGTTGTCACTTTTAGGGCCTTGGTTGCACCTTAAAGAAAGGCAGCATGTGGACGGGCATTATTTCAGTCAACTCGTCTTCATTTCCGCCACCCTACAGCACCATTTATTTGATCAGATTTGCCCGTCTAGAAGGTTTTCTTTGAGGTTTTCACTTTTAGGGCCTTGGTTGTCCCATAAAGAAAGGCCTTATGTGGACGGGCAACATGTCAATAAACTCGTCTTCATTTGTGCCACCCTGCAGCACCATTTATTTGATCAGATTTGCCCATCTAGAAGGTTTTCTGGGAGGTTGTCCCTTTTAAGGCCTTGGTTGTCCCATAACGAAAGGCCTTATGAGGACGAGAAACATGTCAATCAACTCAAATTCATTTGTGCCACCCTACAGCACCTTTTGCTTGATCAGATTTGCCCATCTAGAAGGTTTTCTGGGTGGTTGTCACTTTTAGGACCTTGGTTGTCCCATAAAGAAAGGCCTTGTGCGGACGGGCAACATGTCTATCCACTCGTCTTCGTTTGTGCCACCATGCAACACCATTTATTTGATTTGATTTGCCCTTCTAGAAGCTTTTCTGGGAGGTTATCACTTTTAGGGCCTTTGTTGCCCCATAAAGAAAGGCCTTATGTGGACGGGCAAGATGTCAGGCAACTCGTCTTCCTTTGTGCCCCCCAACAGCACCATTTATTTGATCAGATTTGCCCATCTAAAATGTTTCCTGAGAGGTTGTCACTTTTAGGGCCTTGGTTGTCCCATAAAGAAAGGCCTTATGCGGACGGGCAACATGTCAATTAACTCGACTTCACTTGTGCCACCCTTCAGCACCATTTATTTGATTTGATTTGCCCTTCTAGAAAGTTTTCTGAAAAGTTGTTACTTTTGGGGCCTTGGTTGCCCCATAAAGAAAGGCTTTATGTGGACGGACAACATATCAATCAACTCGTCTTCATTTGTGCCACCCTACGTCACCATTTATTTGATCAGATTTTCCTAACTAGAAGGTTTTGTGGGAGGTTGTCACAATTAGGTCCTTGCTTGCCACATAAAGAAAGGCCTTATGCAGACGGACAACATGAGAATCAACTCGTTAACATTTGTGCCACCCTACAGCACCATTTATTTGATCAGATTTGCCCATCTAGAAGGTTTTCTGGGAGGTTGTCACTTTTAGGGCCTTGGTTCCTCGATAAAGAAAGGCCTTATGTGGACGGGCATCATGTCAATCAACTCGTCTTTATTTGTGCCACCCTACAGTAGAATTTATTTGATCAGATTTGCCCAGCTGGAAGGTTTTCTGGGAGGTTGTCACATTTAGGGACCTGGTTGCCCTATAAAGAAAGGCCTTATGTAGACGGGGAACATGTCAATAAACTCGTCTTCATTTGTGCCACCCTGCAGCACCATTTATTTGATCAGATTTGCCCATCTAGAAGATTTTCTGGGAGGTTGTCTCTTTAGGGCCTTGGTTGCCCCATAAAGAAATGCCTTATGTGGAAGGGCAACATGTCAATCAACTCGTCTTCATTTGTGTCACCCTACAGCACCATTTATTTGATCAGATTTGCCCATCTAGAAGGTTTTCTGGGAGGTTGTCCCTTTTAGGGCCTTGGTTGCCCCATATAAAAAGGCCTTATGCTGAAGGGCAACATGTCAATCAACTCGTCTTCATTTGTGCCACCCTACAGCACCATTTATTTGATTTCATTTGCCCATCTAGAAGGTTTTCTGGGAGGTTGTCGCTTTTAGGGCCTTGGTTGCCCCCTAAAGAAAGGCCTTATGTGGACGGGCTACATGTCAATCAACTCCTCTTCATTTGTGCCATCCCACAGTACAATTTATTTGATCAGATTTGCCCATCTAGAAGGTTTTCTGGGTGGTTGTCACTTTTAGATCTTTGTTGCCCCATAAAGAAGGCCTTATGAGGACGGGCAACATGTCAATCAACTCGTCTTCATTTGTGCCACCCTACAGCACCGTTTATTTGATCAGATTTGCCCATCTAGGAGGTTTTCTGGGAGGTTGTCACTTTTAGGGCCTTGGTTGCAAAATAAAGAAAGGTCTTATGTGGGCAGGCAACATGTCAATCATCTCGTCTTCATTTGTGCCGTCCTACAACACTATTTATTTGATCAGATTTGCCCATCTAGAAGGTTTTCTGGGAGGTTGTCACTTTTAGGGCCTTGGGTACCCCATAAAGAAAGGCCTTATGCGGACGGGCAACATCTCGGTCACCTCGTCTTTATTTGTGCCACCTTAAAGCTCCATTTATTTGATTTGATTTGCCCTTATAGAAGGTTTTCTGGTAGGTTGTCACATTTAGGGCCTTGGTTGCCCCATAAAGAAAGGCCTTATGTGGACGGACAAGATGTCAGGCAACTCGTCTTCCTTTGTGCCACCCTACAGCGCCATTTATTTGATCAGATTTGCCCTTCTAAAATGTTTCCTGAGAGGTTGTCACTTTTAGGGCCTTGGTTGCCCCATAAAGAAATGCCTTATGCCGACGGGCAACATGTCAATTAACTCGACTTCATTTGTGTCACCCTACAGCACAATTTATTTGATTTGATTTGCCCTTCTAGAAGGTTTTCTGGGAAGTTGTTACTTTTTGGGCCTTGGTTGCCCCATAAAGAAAGGCTTTATGTGGACGGACAACATATCAATCAACTCGTCTTAATTTGTGCCACCCTACATCACCTTGATCAGATTTTCCCATCTAGAAGGTTTTGTGGGAGGTTGTCACAATTAGGTCCTTGGTTGCCCCATAAAAAGGCCTTATGCGGACGGACAACATGTGAATCAACTCGTCTTCATTTGTGCCACCCTACAGCACCATTTCTTTGATCAGACTTGCACATCTAGAAGGTTTTCTGGGATGTTGTCACATTTAGGGCCTTGGTCGCTCCATAAAGAAAGGCCTTATGTGGACGGGCATCATGTCAATCAACTCGTCTTCATTTGTGCCACCCTACATTAGAATTTATTTCATCAGATTTACCCAGCTAGAAGGTTTTCTGGGATGTTGTCACTTTTAGGGACTTGGTTGCCCCATAAAGAAAGGCCTTATGTAGACGGGGAACATGTCAATCAACTCGTCTTCATTTGTGCCACCCTACAGCACCGTTTATTTGATCAGATTTGCCCATCTAGAAGTTTTTCTGGGAGGTTGTCACTTTTAGGGCATTGGTTGCCCCATAAAGGAAGGCCTTATGTGGACGGGCAACATGTCAATCAACTCGCCTTCATTTGTGCCACCCTACAGCACCATTTATTTGATCAGATTTGCCCATCTAGAAGGTTTTCTGGGAGGTTGTCCCTTTTAGGGCCTTGGTTGCCCCATATAGAAAGGCCTTATGCAGAAGGGCAACATGTCAATCAACTCGTCTTCATTTGTGCCACCCTACAGCACCATTTATTTGATTTGATTTGCCCATCTAGAAGGTTTTCTGGGAGGTTGTCACTTTTAGGGCCTTGGTTGCCCCATCAAGAAAGGCCTTATGTGGACGGGCAACATGTCAATCAACTCGTCTTCATTTGTGCCACCCCACAGTACAATTTATTTGATCAGATTTGCCCATCTAGAAGGTTTTCTGGGAGGTTGTCACAATTAGGGCCTTGTTTGCCCCATATAGAAGGCCATCTGTGGACGGGCAATATTTCAATCATCTCGTCTTCATTTGTGCTACACTACAACACCATTTATTTGATTAGATTTGCCCATCTAGAAGGTGTTCTGGGAGGTTGTCATTTTAGGGCCTTGGTTACCCCATAAAGAAAGGCCTTATGCGGACGGGCAACATGTCAGTCAACTCGTCTTTATTTGTGCCACCTTAAAGCACCATTTATTTGATTTGATTTGCCCTTCTAGAAGGTTTTCTGGTAGATTGTCACATTTAGGGCCTTGGTTGCCCCATAAAGAAAGGGCTTATTTGGACGGGCAACATGTCAGTCAACTCGGCTTAATTTGTGCCACCCTACATCACCATTTATTTGATCAGATTTGCCCATCTAGATGGTTTTCTGGGAGGTTGTCACTTTTAGGGCCTTGTTTGCCCTATAAAGACATGCCTTATGTGGACGGGAAACATGTCAATCAACTCGTCTTTATTTGTGCCACCCTACATCACCATTTATTTGATCAGATTTGCCCATCTGGAAGCTTTTCTGGGAGGTTGTCACTTTTAGGGCCTTGGTTGCCCCATAACGAAAGGCCTTATGTGGACGGGCAACATGTCAATCAACTCGTCTTCATTTGTGTCACCCTACAGCACCTTTTGTTTGATCAGATTTGCCCATCTAGAAGGTTTTCTGGGAGGTTGTCACTTTTAGGGCCTTGGTTGCACCATAAAGAAAGGCAGCATGTGGACGGGCATCATTTCAGTCAACTCGTCTTCATTTGCGCCACCCTACAGCCCCATTTATTTGATCAGATTTGCCCGTCTAGAAGGTTTTCTATGAGGTTTTCACTTTTAGGGCCTTGGTTGCCCCATACAGAAAGGCCTTATGTGGACGGGCAACATGTCAATAAACTCGTCTTCATTTGTGCCACCCTGCAGCACCATTTATTTGATCAGATTTGCCCATCTAGAAGGTTTTCTGGGAGGTTGTCCCTTTTAGGGCCTTGGTTACCCCATAACGAAAGGCCTTATGAGGACGAGAAACATGTCAATCAACTCAAATTCATTTGTGCCACAAAACAGCACCTTTTGCTTGATCAGATTTGCCCATCTAGAAGGTTTTCTGGGAGGTTGTCACTTTTAGGACCTTGGTTGTCCCATAAAGAAAGGCTTTGTGCGGACGGGCAACATGTCTATCCACTCGTCTTCGTTTGTGCGACTATACAACACCATTTATTTGATTTGATTTGCCCTTCTAGAAGCTTTTCTGGGAGGTTATCACTTTTAGGGCCTTTGTTGCCCCATAAAGAAAGGCCTTATGTGGACGGGCAAGATGTCAGGCAACTCGTCTTCCTTTGTGCCCCCCTACAGCACCATTTATTTGATCAGATTTGCCCATCTAAAATGTTTCCTGAGAGGTTGTCACTTTTAGGGCCTTGGTTGTCCCATAAAGAAAGGCCTTATGCGGACGGGCAACATGTCAATTAACTCGACTTCACTTGTGCCACCCTTCAGCACCATTTATTTGATTTGATTTGCCCTTCGAGAAAGTTTTCTGAAAAGTTGTTACTTTTTGGGCCTTGGTTGCCCCATAAAGAAAGGCTTTATGTGGATGGACAACATATCAATCATCTCGTCTTCATTTGTGCCACCCTACATCACCATTTATTTGATCAGATTTTCCTAACTAGAAGGTTTTGTGGGAGGTTGTCGCAATTAGGTCCTTGGTTGCCACATAAAGAAAGGCCTTATGCAGACGGACAACATGTGAATCAACTCGTCTTCATTTGTGCCACCCTACAGCACCATTTATTTGATCAGATTTGCCCATCTAGAAGGTTTTCTGGGAGGTTGTCACTTTTAGGGCCTAGGTTCCTCCATAAAGAAAGGCCTTATGTGGACGGGCATCATGTCAATCAACTCGTCTTCATTTGTGCCACCCTACAGTAGAATTTATTTGATCAGATTTGCCCAGCTGGAAGGTTTTCTGGGAGGTTGTCACATTTAAGGACCTGGTTGCCCCATAAAGAAAGGCCTTATGTAGACGGGGAAAATGTCAATAAACTCGTCTTCATTTGTGCCACCCTGCAGCACCATTTATTTGATCAGATTTGCCCATCTAGAAGGTTTTCTGGGAGGTTGTCACTTTAGGGCCTTGGTTGCCCCATAGAGAAATGCCTTATGTGGAAGTGCAACATGTCAGTCAACTCGTCTTTATTTGTGTCACCCTACAGCACCATTTATTTGATCAGATTTGCCCATCTAGAAGGTTTTCTGGGAGTTTGTCTCTTTTAGGGCCTTGGTTGCCCCATAAAGAAAGGCCTTATGTGGACGGGCAACATGCCAATCAACTCGTCTTCATTTGTGCCACCCTACAACACCATTTATTTGATCAGATTTTCCCATGTAGAAGGTTTACTGGGAGGTTGTCACTTTTAGGGCCTTGGTTGCCCCATAAAGAAAGGCCTTATGTGGACGGGCAACACGCCAATGATCTCGTCGTCATTTGTGCCACCCTACAGCACCACTTATTTGATTTGATTTGCCCATCTAGAAGGTTTTCTGGGAGGTTGTCACATTTAGGGCCTTGGTTGCCCCATAAAGAAAGGCCTTATGTGGACGGGCAACATGCCAATCAACTCGTCGTCATTTGTGCCACCCTACAGCACCATTTATTTGATCAGATTTGCCCATCTAGAAGGTTTTCTGGGAGGTTGTCACATTTAGGGCCTTGGTTGCCCCATAACGAAAGGCGTTATGAGGACGAGAAACATGTCAATCAACTCAAATTCATTTGTGCCACCCTACATTACCTTTTGCTTGATCAGATTTGCCCATCTACAAGGTTTTCTGGGAGGTTGTCACTTTTAGGACCTTGGTTGTCCCGTAAAGAAAGGCCTTGTGCGGACGGGCAACATGTCAATCCACTCGTCTTCGTTTGTGCCACCATACAGCACCATTTATTTGATTTGATTTGCCCTTCTAGAAGCTTTTCTGGGAGGTTATCACTTTTAGGGCCTTTGTTGCCCCATAAAGAAAGGCCTTATGTGGACGGGCAAGATGTCAGGCAACTCGTCTTCCTTTGTGCCACCCTACAGCACCATTTATTTGATCAGATTTGCCCATCTAAAATGTTTCCTGAGAGGTTGTCACTTTTAGGGCCTTGGTTGCCCCATAAAGAAAGGCCTTATGCGGACGGGCAACATGTCAATTAACCAGACTTCACTTGTGCCACCCTACCGCACCATTTATTTGATTTCATTTGCCCGTCTAGAAGGTTTTCTGAGAAGTTGTTACATTTTGGGCCTTGGTTGCCCCATAAAGAAAGGCTTTATGTGGACGGACAACATATCAATCAACTCGTCTTCATTTGTGCCACCCTACATCACCATTTATTTGATCAGATTTTCCCATCTAGAAGGTTTTGTGGGAGGTTGTCACAATTAGGTCCTTGGTTGCCACATAAAGAAAGGCCTTATGCAGACGGACAACATGTGAATCAACTCGTCTTCATTTGTGCCACCCTACAGCACCATTTATTTGATCAGATTTGCCCATCTAGAAGGTTTTCTGGGAGGTTGTCACTTTTAGGGCCTTGGTTGCTCCATAAAGAAAGGCCTTATGTGGACGGGCATCATGTCAATCAACTCGACTTCATTTGTGCCACCCTACAGTAGAATTTATTTGATCAGATTTGCCCAGCTAGAAGGTTTTCTGGGAGGTTGTCACATTTAGGGACTTGGTTGCCCCATAAAGAAAGTCCTTATGCAGACGGGGAACATGTCAATCAACTCGTCTTCATTTGTGCCACCCTACAGCACCGTTTATTTGATCAGATTTGCCCATCTAGAAGGTTTTCTGGGAGGTTGTCACTTTTATGGCAATGGTTGTCCCATAAAGGAAGGCCTTATGTGGACGGGCAACATGTCAATCAACTCGTCTTCATTTGTGCCACCCTACAGCACCATTTATTTGATTAGATTTGCCCACATAGATGGTTTTCTGGGAGGTTGTCCATTTTAGGGTCTTGTTTGCCCCATATAGAAAGGCCTTATGCAGAAGGGCAAAATGTCAATCAACTCGTCTTTATTTGTGCCACCCTACAGCACCATTTATTTGATTTGATTTGCCCATCTAGAAGATTTTCTGGGAGGTTGTCACTTTTAGGGCCTTGGATGCCCCCTAAAGAAAGGCCTTATGTGGACGGGCAACATGTCAATCAACTCGTCTTCATTTGTGCCACCCCACAGTACAATTTATTTGATCAGATTTGCCCATCTAGAAGGTTTTCTGGGAGGTTGTCACTTTTATGGCCTTGGTTGCCCCATAAAGAAGGCCATATGTGGACGGGCAACATGTCAGTCATCTCGTCTTCATTTGTGCCACCCTACAACACCATTTATTTGATCAGATTTGCCCATCTAAAAGTTTTTCTGGGAGTTTGTCACTTTTAGGGCCTTGGTTACCCCATAAAGAAAGGCCTTATGCGGACGGGCAACATGTCAGTCAACTCGTCTTTATTTGTGCCACCTTAAAGCACCATTTATTTGATTTGATTTGCCCGTCTAGAAGGTTTTCTGGTAGGTTGTCACATTTAGAGCCTTGGTTGCCCCATAAAGAAAGGCCTGATTTGGACGGGAAGATGTCAGTCAACTCGGCTTAATTTGTGCCACCCTACATCACCATTTATTTGATCAGATTTGCCCATCTAGAAGGTTTTCTGGGAGGTTGTCACTTTTAGGGCCTTGTTTGCCCTATAAAGATATGCCTTATGTGGACGGACAACATGTCATTCAACTCGTCTTCATATGTGCCACCCTACATCTCCGTTTATTTGATCAGATTTGCCCATCTAGAAGGTTTTCTGGGAGGTTGTCATTTTTAGGGCCTTGGTTGCCCCATAACGAAAGGCCTTATGTGGACGAGAAACATGTCATTCAACTCAAATTCATTTGTGCCACCCTACAGCACCTTTTGTTTGATCAGATTTGCCCATCTAGAAGGTTTTCTGGGAGATTGTCACTTTTAGGACCTTGGTTGTCCCATAGAGAAAGGCCTTGTGCGGACGGCCAACATGTCAATCCACTCGTCTTCGTTTCTGCCACCATACAGCACCATTTATTTGATTTGATTTGCCCTTCTAGAAGCTTTTCTGGGAGGCTATCACTTTTAGGGCCTTTGTTGCCCCATCAAGAAAGGCCTTATGTGGACGGACAAGATGTCAGGCAACTCGTCTTCCTTTGTGCCACCCTACAGCACCATTTAATTGATTTGATTTGCCCTTCTAGAAGGCTTTCTGGGAAGTTGTTACTTTTTGGGCCTTGGTTGCCCCATAAAGAAAGGCTTTATGTGGACGGACAACATATCAATCAAGTCGTCTTCATTTGTGCCACCCTACATCTCCATTTATTTGATCAGATTTTCCCATCAAGAAGGTTTTGTGGGAGGTTGTCACAATTAGGTCCTTGGTTGCCCCATAAAGAAAGGCCTTATGCGGACGGACAACGTGTGAATCGACTCGTCTTCATTTGTGCCACCCTACAGCACCATTTATTTGATCAGATTGCACATCTAGAAGGTTTTCTGGGAGGTTGTCACTTTTAGCGCCTTGGTTGCTCTATAAAGAAAGGCCTTATGTGGACGGGCATCATGTCAATCAACTCGTCTTCATTTGTGCCACCCTACAGTATAATTTATTTGATCAGATTTGCCAATCTAGAAGGTTTTCTGGGAGGTTGTCACTTTTAGGGCATTGGTTGCCCCATAAAGGAAGGCCTTATGTGGACGGGCAACATGTCAATCAACTCGTCTTCATTTGTGCCTCCCTACAGCACCATTTATTTGATCAGATTTGCCAATCTAGAAGGTTTTCTGGAAGGTTGTCCCTTTTAGGGCCTTGGTTGCCCCCTAAAGAAAGGCCTTATGTGGACGGGCAACATGTCAATCAACTCGTCTTCATTTGGGCCACCCCACAGTACAATTTATTTGATCAGATTTGGCCATCTAGAAGGTTTTCTGGGAGGTTGTCACTTTTCTGGCCTTGGTTGCCCCATAAAGAAGGCCATATGTGGACGGGCAACATGTCAGTCAACTCGTCTTTATTTGTGCCACCTTAAAGCACCATTTATTTGATTTGATTTGCCCTTCTAGAAGGTTTTCTGGTAGGTTGTCACATTTAGGGCCTTGGTTGCCCCATAAAGAAAGGCCTTATTTGGACGGGAAGATGTCAGTCAACTCGGCTTAATTTGTGCCACCCTACATCACCATTTATTTGATCAGATTTGCCCATCTAGAAGGTTTTCTGGGAGGTTGTCACTTTTAGGGCCTTGTTTGCCCTATAGAGATATGCCTTATGTGGACGGACAACATGTCAATCAACTCGTCTTCATTTGTGCCACCCTACATCACCATTTCTTTGATCAGATTTGCCCATCTAGAAGGTTTTCTGGGAGGTTGTCTCTTTTAGGGCCTTGGTTGCCCCATAACGAAAGGCCTTATGTGGACGACAAACATGCCATTCAAATCAAATTCATTTGTGCCACCCTACAGCACCTTTTGTTTGATCAGATTTGCCCATCTAGAAGGTTTTCTGGGAGGTTGTCACTTTTAGGTCCTTGGTTGTCCCATAGAGAAAGGCCTTGTGTGGACGGGCAACATGTCAATCCACTCGTCTTCGTTTGTGCCACCATACAGCACCATTTATTTGATTTGATTTGCCCTTCTAGAAGCTTTTCTGGGAGGTTATCACTTTTAGGGCCTTTGTTGCCCCATCAAGAAAGGCCTTATGTGGACGGACAAGATGTCAGGCAACTCGTCTTCCTTTGTGCCACCCTACAGCTCCATTTATTTGATCAGATTTGCCCTTCTAAAATGTTTCCTGAGAGGTTGTCACTTTTAGGACCTTGGTTGTCCCTTAAAGAAAGGCCTTATGCGGACGGGCAACATGTCAATTAACTCGACTTCATTTGTGCCACCCTACAGCACCATTTATTTGATTTGATTTGCCCTTCTAGAAGGCTTTCTGGGAAGTTGTTACTTTTTTGGGCCTTCGTTGCCCCATAAAGAAAGGCTTTATGTGGACGGACAACATATCAATCAAGTCGTCTTCATTTGTGCCACCCTACAGCACCATTTATTTGATCAGATGTGCCCATCTAGAAGGTTTTCTGGGAGGTTGTCACGTTTAGGGCCTTTGTTGCCCCATAAAGAAAGGGCTTATGTGGACGGGCAACATGTCAATCAACTCGTCTTCATTTGTGCCACCCTACAGCACCATTTATTTGATCAGATTTGCCCATCTAGAAGGTTTTCTGGAGGTTGTCACGTTTAGGGCCTTTGTTGCCCATAAAGAAAGGCCTTATGTGGACGGGCAACATGTCAATCAACTCGTCTTCATTTGTGCCACCCTACAGCACCATTTATTTGATCAGATTTGCCCATCTAGAAGGTTTTCTGGGAGATTGTTACTTTTAGGGCCTTGGTTGCCCCATAAAGAAAGGCCTTATGTGGACGGGCAACATGTCAGTCAACTCGTCTTCTTTATTTGTGCCACCCTACAGCACCATTTATTTGATCCGATTTGCCCATCTAGAAGGTTTTCTAGGAGGTTGTCACTTTTAGGGCCTTGGTTGCCCCTTAAAGAAAGGCCTTATGTGGACGGGCAACATGTCAGTCAACTCGTCTTCATTTGTGCCACCCTACAGCACCATTTATTTGATCATATTTGCCCATCTAGAAGATTTTCTGGGAGGTTGTCACTTTTAGGGCATTGGTTGCCCCATAAAGAAAGGCCTTATGTGCACGGGCAACATGTCAATCAACTCTTCTTCATTTGTGCCACCCTACAGCAGGTGCCATTTTTCCTGTTTTGATTTTAAAAAAAATGTCAAAATGTCAAAATGTCAAATAAGTAACTAACTTCACATCGCTTGATAATTCGGATATTAAGTTTGTCACACGCACATACGAACAAATCTTTATTTACATCTGAATAGCTGCAATCCACTTCGATTTTACGGGAGTACGGGCTTATTGTAGTTTTACGAAAATACTTCGAGAATCTCTTTCCCTGTCCAAAAAGAAGTCTGCGACGTTAGCTGATCTCGGTTTGCATGTATCGCGATCAACGATATTTGACTGCTATCACCGATACGTGTATCGTCAGGCGAAGTATCATGGTCTACCTGTGCATCAATGTTTCCGTACACCTCTAGCCCCTTGTCCAAACGTGGCCTGAAATGCCATATTTTGATTTTTGGATTTGGTTCGTCCTTAAAAGGTTTTATTGAAATCTGGGCATCAAAGAAGTCCTTTCTTATTTCAAATCCCCTGAACTCTGGGTGTGTACGGTCAGAGTCTGGCCCGGCATGTTTTTATTCCAAAGGGCCCCCAATCGGGACAACACAAGCCAGTAAGGCTTTCAAAAGCACCACAGGCTCTCAACATATGGGTTTTATTGAAATATGGCCAAACAGAGGGTTTTTCTTATTTGACATTCTCACCCCCTGTGAACACAGGATGATTGCGACCCAACATGCTTTTCATCGAAGCAATCCTCAGTCATGAAAATAAATGTCACATAACTTTTAAGAAAACCTCAGACTTTCGATATGGGTTTTGATAGAATCCGGACAAAAGGCGGATTTTTCCTCTTTATCATTCCCATGTGAACTCTATATATGTTAAACCAGGGTCCGACCCGGTCTGATTATCATGCATACCAGCTGCAATTATAATTTCCTGAATGGTTTGTTTCCTTTCAGCCCACTCCAGTATGCTGGGGAGCTGACAGTCGCTCGCCGTTGCTCGGTGGTTCTCTCCTGTACTCGGATAAAACTGCCGTGGTCATGATTAGCCATGGTGCAGAAATGTGTGACCTTAAACACCACTAACTACATACATCGCTCCCAGTTCTCCAAGTTATTCGTTTTATTGAAATTCCTCGTCGAAAAGTGGACATTTATTTTTATTTAACCCGCCTTCACTCACCCCCTCCCCCCCCCCCCCCCCCGCCCGTGTACTTCGGATGTGCTTAACCAGGGTCCGATCAGGCCTCGTTTTCTTGCAGGCACCCAAGATATGGATTTATTGAATGCGCGGCCTAAAATCAAACTTTTTTTATTTCACATTATCATGTGAACTACGGATGTAAATGAGCCCAACATAAGATACCAGTAGTCACTAGTGAACTCTGAGCCCCCAACCCCCCCCCCCCCCCCGGACTCTCAAGAAGTAGGCTTTATTGAAATTCGCCTAAAAAGTGGAATTTTTCGAATTTTGCCATCCCCTTGTGAACTTCCGAATTGTTCAACTGGTGTCCAACCCGGCCTGCTTTTCATGTTAACTAGTTCAAATTCAAATTCGTGAATACACGAGTCATTAATTGCCATTGAAACCACCACAGACTGCCATGTCATGGGGGTCTCAATGCAATTTTGGCGCAAAAGCTAACTATTCTTATTTGCCACCCTTCGTGGACATTTAATGTGTTCAACTGTGGACGGGACCTAAAAGCCGACTTCTCTTATTTGTCACCCCATGTGAACTCCGGATGTGTCTAACTAGGATCCACCCGCCCTGGATTTCCTTCGAACTAACCCAAATCATAAGAGCATATGTCGTTAGGTACCTTTGATACCGGACTCGGCTACCAAGATTAGGTTTTTCAGTGAAATCCAGGCCTGAGACCGGCGTAATATTATTGGACAACAACTTGTGAACTCCAGATGTGTTAAGCCATGGTCTGACATGGCCTGGTGTTTAGGCAATCGAGGTCGAAGCGTAACACGGGTCAGTATAGTTAAAGGACCATTCCCGGTTCTCGTAATACTGCGATGGTTGGGAAAGTTTTTATTGAGTGGGCCCCGTCGTGAGATACACTTCACAATGTTTCCAGTTAGAAGGCTTATCTGCACCTTCCAAACCATCGCAGACGAGGCCTCTCACCAAAAGAGTAGCTGACTTTACTCAGGTAAGCACCCCAACCCCCCCCCCCCCCCCCCCCACCGCGCCGTCCCTCGCAAATATTTGGGCAGTGTATTTCAGGCATAGGCCCTATCGGTTGAAAACGCACAGAATATTGCAGAACGAGGACCTCCATTGCAAGACGAGGACGACGTAGCAGTAACTAGGTCCCCATTCGAGCAAAGATGGACAGTTCAATGCACCCCAACACCCACAAAAACGAATCGCGCATTATAGGAGTGGGCCCTGTCGTCAAAAGCCGATCGGCACAGTTTAGACGTGGCTCCCGATCAACAAATAGTGGAAAGTCCGACGGTGCCTTGTAGGGCGTGGTGTTCCAGTAGGTAAAAAGCTCACAGCTCATTACAAAACTATATTGTAAAATCAGTTGAGTTATTTATTTATTGGTGTTTAAGGTCATATACATGCACGATGGCTAATCGTGACCGTTGCAGTTTTACAGATTTAGGAAGCTGGAGTAACCGGAGAGACCCAAAGAGCATTGACGAGCAACTGTCAGCTTTTCAACTTTCCAACTTTTTACAGCGGTTAAAAACATGTGCAGTACTTGACGTTACCGTGCGCCCATGTAGGCAACCAGGATAAAGTGCCTTGCCCAAGGACACACCGCGGGTCGTCCCGGACGGGGATCGAACTCGGGACCTCTACCATGGAAGTCCAACGGTGGTCCACTGTGCCAAACGTCGCCGTGATCCTTCAGTTTGATCAAACTCGACTTTGATGATCTATCTATTGTGTAAGCTGAAAATCAGGTGATAGAAACACGTATTTTGTAATTAATCCCTTCGACTCAATCGGCGAGCGTCATTGTATTATTAAGCAGAGCAGACGATTAGCCAGTAAATCGCGTATTGTTGTTCTCAGTTAGTAAATGATTATGGCGCTTTGAATAAATAAATATTTATTTATTTATTGGTGTTTAAGGTCACATACTTATGCACGATGGCTAATCATGATCGTGACAGTTTTACGGGCGGTGGAAGCCGAAGTACCCGGAGAGAACCAACGAGCAACGACGAGCAGCTGCCAGCTCTCCAACATCGTAACTCCAAACTCTGCACCGCGGCACAGACAAGGTTAGATTGATTGAAGACATGCACACCTTCGACGTGCAGTACGCCTTAGTCCACAGCGTCATCGTGCCCCCCCCCCGCCCCCCATGTAGGCAACTGGGGCTAAGTGCCTTGCCCATTGACGCAACCCGGGAGAGCGAAGCAGTCGCTGAAATGGTCACCCGTCCAACTACTAACCGTGCTCGACGTTGCTTAAACAGCTGCCAGCTCCCCGACATCGTAACTCAGCACTGCAGCACAGGCAGGGTTAGATTAATTGAACACATGCGCACTATTGACGTGCAGTACTCCTTTGTGCACGGCGTCATCGTGCCCCCCATGTGGAACATCGGGGTTAAGTGCTTTGTCCAAGGACACAACGCGGGAGTCCGAATCGATCGCTCAGACGGTTACCCATCTGAGGACTAACGGGCTCGACGTGGCTTAACTTCGGTGACCTGCCGAGAACCAGTTACCGCAACGCCCCCCCCCCCCCCCCCCCCCCCTCTTGAATAAATAATCTGTGCCTGTTAATTGAGCTTTCCCATTTGCCATGATGTTGAGTTTGATTTGTTTACCGTTGTTTGGGCCACACTGGAGGATATAAATGTTTCTTCTTTAACTGGCAGATACTCCAGTCATGTAAAATAAATCATTTATATCGTTCATTCGTCTTTACTTCAGGTCTACTATAAGTCCATAGAAAGTGTTCCTGTCATGCTGTGCTAGAGTTACATTAAATGCCGTATAAACGAGTTCCAGGCCAAACCCCAATCATAACACTGTAAGAGTTATTCAAGATTCTGACTTCTGAAAGTATGAAATCTTTCAAACGCGTCTCCCGAGAAATCTCAAAATATCTGCTCAGATGAATGGGGGTGTTTGGGGGATCTGGAATTTAAAATTTTCGTAACGAGGGCTGAACCATGGTCGGTCCGTCGTACCTACCCCTACCCCCCTGAACACACCTTGAAAATCGTTACGACGCCCCTGTTCTTTAAATCTTGTATA